>JBAMNC010000420.1:0-692500 GCA_037902135.1 Cetoscarus ocellatus
TTTCTGGAGTTTATCATGTAAAAGCTGCACAGCCTCCACCTACATGTGTGTTTATCTGCTCGTCACAGGCAGATGCCATGACTTTTGAAAGCCCTCATCCTTAGTCCTATAAGATCTCCTCCCCCCTCCCATCAGATATAGTTTGAGAGCGCATTTTGATGTAGCCTCCCCCACCCCCTGCGATCTGAGCATTTCCAAAAGGGAGGGAAAAAGAGCTGCATCTCATCCTCCTGAGAAGTAGTTTCTTTCTTTTTTATCAAACACAAATAAATCCTTGCATAATAGACACCTATGACATGATGTAAATGGTCAAACACAACAGGACATGGGAGCTTTTACAGTTTACCAACCTTTCCTTATATGCAAGATCATGACCTGAACAGGGAAGAAAAGCTGTTAAAAGGTGTCACTTACCAGCCAGGTTTGAGCGGCACAACAAACGGAACACTTGCAACACACAATAATATGGGGGCCAATTTCCCATAGCTAGGTCTTTTTTAATGTATGATGTTGTCAGCTGCACTGCTTTCAGCACTTTACACTGGTGCTTTATTTGCTCATGTATTTAGCAAATGGCTTACTCTATGGAAGAAAGATAGGTATTGTAGTTTACAGTACTTGTAATAAAAAGGGATAATTAATTGTCCTCTGCATTGTTCTCTAATGTACTCTTTCAGATTTGGTGAAAGCGGTGAACACAGCTGTGGATCTGATTGTGGCACATTTTGGCACCAGTCGAGATCCAGATGTGAAGGTACAGGAGTTTCTGTAAAGTTTAGAATGACAACATGTTTAAGATTTAAGCATTATCATGTACAATTTTACACTTAAAATGCTACTTTTAAAGTATAATGCAGGGTTGGAAATAAACATTTTCACCTTCCTGCCACAGAGGCATGTGGATTAACTAGATATCTGGATTTAGTCTCTTTTTGCCTGCCCCAATAATATGCAATATAATTACTAATAATGGCTACAGATTTTTATAAACTAGGAAATAACAGTGACATCATTCTGCCCCCAACAAAACACTAAATGCTATTACAAAAGTGCATAATTTTAACAACACAGCATCAATCAGTGTGTTGAGTGAACTGAGAAGCATCTTAACTATGTCTGCTGTAGGACAAGGTTGATGTGTGTTTTACCTTTGTAAAGGTTTGCATCAAGATTCACATTTCAGCTTATGCTTACTTTATTTCAATCTCAAAGTTTAAAAATGTTTGATATTTCCAGAGATCTGGATTTTTTTAAAAAAAAGTTGTGTGAAAAAAACAAAAAAAATAGTCTTGATGTACATTTAAAGGCTCTAAAACTTAAAAACATCTTACTTACACCACTACTTGTAGTTGAGCACATGAAACAAAATCATGAAACCTGTAAGTGGTGTTCTTGTTTGATGTCTTGAACAGAATGGGTTACATTTTTGCGGAAAGTCATAATTAATTCATAATTCTTGTTTTTTTGTCCTTTACCCAGAGACTTCATTTGCCAGTGGCATTATAGTTTTTTGTGCTTTTACTGTACAGCTTAATACAAAGGATGGATCTGTCACCATAAAGATTTTTACAGTAAATTGGTCCTTGGTGAATTTTCTATGCTGCATGGCTGCTGAGCCCCAGATTTAATTTCTGTCACATTGTGTTTGTGTAGACAGAGAATGCTGGTTGGTGTAAATAAAATGAGCCACAGATGAGATCAATGCAGGCAGTACAGCCTGTTTCCATTTGCTGAGTGAGAGCTTGAGCCAACAGATAACATGTTTACTTTCTGTTTCCATATTACATCTTTATGTTGACATGAAAAAAAAAGTCACAGCTTATCCACCCAGCCAATAGCAGCTTTGGCAAACATGGACCACTTCTTGACCTTGAACCTGTTTTGTTTCTCTTTCATTTTCTTAATTTACTGACGTTCTCCTTTATCCCACCAGGCTAAACTGGGGAATAGCTGGGTGAGTCCGAATGTGGGTCACCTGATCCTGAAGTACCTCTGCCCAGCTCTGCACGAGGTGCTGCAGGACGGTCTGAAGGCCTATGTACTTGACCTGATCATTGGACAGCGGCGCTGTCAGCCCTGGAGTTTGGTAGAGGCCTCTACACAGCTCGGTGAGGACTGCAACATGCAACTCTGCTAAGGGTCTAACACCTACTTAGTATTTGTTTGCTCTTGCTTGTTTGTTTGTTTCCTTAGCTTCTTACCAACTTCTACTAAACTATTTTGTTTACATCAGAACTGTTTTTTCAATAGATAATAATTAGAAACCTAAACAATTTCAGGCTCATTTGAAGAATGAAGCTTAGTAGAAGTGCAAAAAAACTGTACTAAGTGTCCACTTGTGGCTGGCTTAAGTTACACACAATATTATTCAAATAAAACAATGTTGACAGCACAAAATAACCTGTTTACAGCCTGGTTAAAATGAGCCCTCAATAGCTCCATTATAGGCACACATTGTACAAAAGCTATTTCCTTTGTATAACTTGTCCCTTTAAAATTGATGCAGGCCAAGAGATATTGATTAAAAAGGGAGGGGCTACTTAAACTGATGGGGGGGCACATTGTTGCTGCTTTTCAGGACGCATAAGACCCGCCTCAGCTTCAGCTCTTTGCTATTCGGTCTTAATTCGGTTGAAAATAGCTTAAGATAGTTTTTCAAACTGCCATCAAATGGCCTCAGAATTCAGAAATGAATGTATTGTGTAACAGAGACACTGTCCATGTTTTTGTTCAGTACACTAGACTTTTTAAAAGAATATTTAGCTTGTAAACCAGAATCATAGCACAGATATGAAGAAGAAAAGGTTCATGCTTAATACACCATAATATGAAAATAATCCTGACGGTAAATCTAATTGTTTTGAGCTCACAGAGTGGATTTGTATGTAAAGAAAAAAACAAGCTTATCAGTGTATATTTAAGTGTTGAATCTACAAGTACAGAGATGTTTGCTTGAAAATTTTAAAAAGGTTACAAACTTCTAAGATTAGAGTTAGAGAGTTAGGAAACTTGTGAGGGAAAAATGTGGAAAAAATTAAAAGAAAAAAGTGAACTTGGATACTCAATTCATCCTAACAGAAATGTCCACTTTTAAAAACTAGCTTACTCACGTAATCAAGAACTTAATTTTTAGCTGGTGTATAGCATAAAGGTTGTGTATGTGATTGACACAGGACGTTTTATCTAATTTCAGCTGAATTATCTTGAAATTTCTCTAAGATCTATTAACTATCCATCCTCCCATTCATCCATCTATTCCTTCATTAATCCATCCAATGTTCAAATGAAGTCTTGACCAAAAGCTATGACTTGTGTTGCACTGATGGGGACCACAAGAGGTAATGTGTCCGAGAATATCATGGTGCTTCCAGATAATGAATTTGAATGTTTATCTCCTTCAGGCCCTTCCACACGTGTCCTCCACAGTCTGTTCTCCAAAGTGAGCCAGTTCTCTGAGCTCACGAGCCACAGCATGAGACTCAATGCCTTCATCTTTGGACTGCTCAAGTAAGTCTTTTCGCTTTATCCAGTTCTAAACTGTTGTTGCTTTCTTTTCACCTTTAGTCAGTCCAGAGCGCTGCTGCACAAGCGCTCACATGGTCAAACAGTCTCACATCATATCTATACTGAATTCCCTGCCCTAGCCCCTAGTGGATTACAGACGTGATTCCCAAACTTATCCTCTCTTAGCGCTCCCACCTTTGCTAGAGGTCCTCATTCACCCATTGATAGCTTTCATGTAACATCAAGCACTTATTTAGATCACTCCCCTTGTGGGGCAGAAATGCTTCCTTCTGCTCTACACAATTGAGAAGCTAGTAGGCAGGTTGCTCACTATGCGTTTTGACCAGGTTGAGTTTTATTTTTTATTAAAAGACAATTATTTTTTTTCTTGGATACACTAACTGGTGATTTGGCAAGTGTAGATCATACCACCTCTGAGCGTTATCTCAGAGAAAACCCAGGGACAAGCAAATAGTGGAATAGTGCTGTCAGATGTTCCACTTTGTCTGGAACAAATTACAAAGACACCAGCAACAAATAGACTTCTCTTAAGCATTGCATACATTTTTTGTTAACTTGATCACAGTATTACCTCCTTTTATAGAATCACTGCCTCAAAACACAGACTTAAGCATCAGCTTGTAGTCATCCTTATACTATCAATAAATAACAGTAACAAGCCAAAGCTAGCCTTTCATCATCCAGACACATCCAGATTGAATAAAGCCACTCATGTATCCGTAGATCTTAAACCTTGCTGTGTTGTAAGGGGATGGATTTACAACATGGCGATATGTAAACATAACTGAAGTTACACTCTAACAAATACTTTTTTGTGATTTAAAAACATTCAAGGCACCTAAAATTGATAGTTAACATTAAAATCTCAGTTTTCCTGTGGTCATTGGATTAGTAATTTTTTTTAGAAATGAACATGTTTCGAGCATGTGCTGCAGCTCAACCTGGTGGTCAATGCTAGCTCTCCAGCCCTCTGCTCAGGTGATGTGACTAAAAGCTATGAATCCAACACACCTCACCTGCTGTTTATGTTGGTCACACATTTCAGGGCAAAAAGGGATGATGTTTTTGATGTCCTGTTGCCAGTCTGCTTTCTTACTTTGAAAATTATTGTAGCTAGGCATTGCAAAATTTGACAATGTTGTTCTTGTACCTTTTAAATTTGATTCTCCTTTCATTCCAGCCTAAAATCTTTGGAGTTTTGGTTCAATCACCTCTACACACATGAAGATATCATAGCAGCACACTACAACCAATGGGGATTCCTCCCCCTGTCTCAGGGGGCATGTCAGCCTCTCTTTGAAGAGCTGCTCCTCCTGCTGCAGCCTCTGTCTCTCCTCCCATTTGACCTGGACCTCCTGTTTGAACCTCACCTCCTCCAGAAGGGCCAGGAGCAGCTCCGCCGCAAGGAGCAGCTGTGCTCTGCAGGCCAGAGTGTCGACCAGTCAACACGCTCCACCTTCCAGCTCATGAGAGGATGGAGCACCACAGTGAGTGAGATGGTCCGAGAGTCGAGTGCAGAGATGAAGAGAGAGAGGGGGCTGCTGAGAAGGGAGGGGACATGGCCAAGGATGGAAGGAGTCAGGTCAAGGAGAGATGGAGGAGGAGTCAATTCGAGGCTGAGGAAGGAGGGTGGAACATCTGAGAGTATGACAGCCAGGTGTGTGAGCCGACAGACGGCAATGGATGTGGGATTTCTTTGGAAGGAGAGAGGGCTGGGGGGTCTGAGAGAGAAAGGTGTGGGACAAGAGAGCCAAGAAGGAGGAGAGGATGGACAGGAGAAGAACAGGAGGAAGGAAAAAGAGAAGGAATCAGGGGAGGAGGGGCGTCAGCGACAGGATAGACAAGCGGGCTGGTGGTATCAGTTAATGCAGTCCTCCCAGGTCTACATTGACCAATCAACAGAGGGTTCAAAGTTCATTAAGACCGAGAAAAAGAGGAAGTCATCGGAGAGGCGACAAGGACAGATCCCACCCACCAGGGAGGGAGTGGTGGAGGGGGCAGAGTCAAGCCAAGAAGGAGAGGGGTTCAGGAGCAGGAAGAGCAGCTCCAGTGGGGACTCTACAGGATCCAGGGGGAGGTTGTCATGGATGGGGAGTCCCCCAGAGTCTGTCCTCAACCAGGAGAAAGAGACTAAAGCTCAGAGGGGACTCACAGGAAGTGCAACCCCCGCTGCTGCCTCAGAGGAGAGCCCATCACAAGGACAGGGTCTGCGCTGGGGAAGGCTCTTTGGATCAAGTGTTGGGTCTCCTTCCAAGGGGGAGGGAGCTGATCAGAGGGTCAAAACACAAACAACCAGGTCAGTGATGACTCTTATTGTCTCAGATTTTTTCATTCAGTTAGTAAATCCCTCCAAAAGTCTTAACCTAATTAAAGTACAGAAAAAAGAAATGCTGTTGCACTGGCTGATGGTAAAAGGTAAATGGACTTGAGCTTATAGTGTGTCGTGCTTTCCTTGTCTTTCTGACAAATCAAAGTGGCTTTACGCTGCAGGTCAAATCTGTTCACACCCATACATACTCACCTTTACTCACTGACGGCTCTGATTTCTATGTAAATTATCCATCAGTTCTAGTTAACACATCCATGTTCTTCACAGCCATTTACACGCCACTGACGCAGCAGTGGGAGCAATGGGGAGCGTACAACCAGACTTAGCCACCAATATTCAGTCTTTACCGTGAACACCTTCTGTGGTTTTGTTTTCTCTGAATCTCTCCCCTCAGTATCAATCACTTGTTGAAAATGTTTAATAAATGTTTTTTGGTGTCTGTTATTTTTAACTGTTAAGCAGAGAAAATGGGCTTTTATACATTCATAGTGAGTCATATTTAAAGATTGTTTGAGAAACTAGTTGCAGGCTTGTCCTTGGGAACTGATGTAAAGAACTAAGGGAAACACCTCAAAAATGAGAGAAAAAGATAATGATTTTGTGTGTAATTTATCTTCTGATATACTGCAAAACATGTCAAACAGTGCAGTAACTGTTCACCGACTTTTATTAATTCTCATCATCATGTCTGTTTCCACAGTAGATAGTAAACATTCAGCTCCTCTCCCTTTTGACACCTTAGATAATGCCTAAAAAATCATATGTATAATATTTTAGTGCCTATGTTTTCTGCTTATTACAACATCAAACTCATGCCAATCATGCCAAAATTGAGATTATTGTAGTATTTGTATCTGTATTTGTTGCCACGTAGGAGGCATTCAAAAATTAAATTGTCACCTCTTTTTCTCAGGCCACCTTCAGGCTGGCTCTCGCTGGACAGAACTGTTCTGGATTTTGTCGCTCAGACGATTGGAGCAGGAAGTGGAAAGAAGACAGAACCTTCAGGTACACCAACCCGCACCGAAACCTCACTTCCACCGAGGTCAGCCCAACCAATTGAAGCCAAACATAAGTCTCCATGGTAAGTAGTAGTGAATAATACTGTTAGAAAAACATTGTGAAACCTTTATTCAAGAGTGAACTAACCCAACGGTTGTTTAAAGTAGCCTCGATGTCTTAATTCTGAAATTGTATCAGTTTTTAAAGCAGCAAGGATTAAGATTACTCCCGACCCAATTTTTATTCTTAAATACAGATTAAAAAAAAAAAGCACTGAAAAAAATGGTGTAACTGCATTATCGAACAATATGCTGTTCTAAATGTGAGTAAAAAGTATTGCCATAAATATACCTGTTATTATACGTTAGTATATGTTGATATACCTGTTTTTAGTCAAATAAACAGGCATAATGAAATAAGTGTGTCTGTTATCTATATCAGTGTAACTAAAAAAAAACATCAAAGATTACGTCTCCTCGGACATTTACGGCTCATCACTGCTCTGGTTCAGTCAGTTTCCTGAAATCCCTGCTCTTCCCAGGCCCCTAACGCAGAACCTGATGCCTACAGCAGCTCACCTTGAGTGAGCCCTTATTAAAGTACATATATATATATATATATATATATATATACACACATATATACATATATATATATATATATATATAGAGAGAGAGAGAGAGAGAGAGATATGTATATATACATATAACATTAAAGATGTTGAGGCAGTGTTAACAAACTACATCAGATATCGTAATACAGGGGTGTCCAAACTTTTCACATCGAGGGTCGCATAAAGAGGAACACATGGACGACCAACTGAGCCACTTGCTGCACCTCACTTTCAGTGTATTTAAGTGTAAGTTTTAGGGTTTAGGGGTGGGTTATCACCTGTCAAGGGGCCCTTGTAACCCCGAGCTATCACAAGATTCACACCTAGTCAGGGTAAGAATGACCTTCTGAGCAGCAGAGATGGGAAACACTGACGGCTTATCCTCACTGTCAGACACAAAACAAGAGTAAACTGCAAGAATGTTGGTGCTTGAAGATGAATTTTGCAATATACTTTGTAAATGAGACCTTGTGACAAAGTCAATATGGCAGAAAATGTGCATGATTGACGGTATTTGCTGCTGTAATCAAAATGTCTTTATTCATTCAACTGTTTCACGGGCCAATTTAAAATGGGCAGCCAGCCGCATTTGGCCCCGGGGCCATAGTTTGGACACCCCTGTCGCAATACAAACATCGTAAAGACGTATGATTTATGTTTTTTGTCTCTTATTCTGTGCATAATGGAGACCCCAAGTGTCTATCGCCCCAGCACTCTCTCTCTCCTTTATGCATTATTTAATGCTTGAAGAGGCAAAATTCAACTCTATCCAGAAACTGAAAGAAAGACAAAAAACCCCCAAACAAATACAAATATCTGAAAATAGATTTGAATATCCATTGCAAAACAAAAAGTTAATCTTAGACTTATGAAAACTGTCTAGATGAGACCAAAGAGTGTTTTATATTCAAAGATGACAAAAATAGTCACATGTCATCTCCCTTTAATTCTAAAACCTATTGATTTTTATCATTCTTTGTCTCTCTTCAGTGAAGTCCGAGCTTTGTGCCACCACATAGCAACTGAGCCTGGCCAGCTGAGCTTCAACAAAGGCGATGTGCTGCAGGTCTTGAGTAAAGCCGATCCAGACTGGCTGCTGTGTTCCCTGGGCTCCACAAAGGGTCTTGTCCCTATCATCTATGTGACCCTCAGCAGTCTGGAGGAGAGCCAGGAGGCCGCTGGACTCGAGCACTGAGCCACAGTTGCTTGAAGAATCATCCAAAGGAGAAGACTGCACATGAAGGAATCCTGAAAAAAGTAATTATTTAGAAAATATGACTGTTTTGAAGACGATGTACAGACACATGCAAGGGGAGCATGCAGACCACATCCACAACAAGGAGACATCCAGACACGTGTGCATGCATACATCAAAAAAACCAAAAGACCAGATCAGAAACCAACCCAAAGACACTCCAACACATGAAGCTGTCTGCTACTAGCTTAACTCTGTGACTTTCCAGGCGATATATCATTAATCTGTGTTTTCAGATGGATGAAGAGGAACTACTCCTAATGAGGGAAATTCAGAGCAGGATATAAACCACACCTAGCTGCACTTTGCTTTACTGTTAAACATTTACACAGCGCTGCCACTCTGATCACAGTGCTCTGCTATCACCCTCATATCTAGCCCGGGGTCCCTTGCAGACCGTGAGTCTTCTCTTTGGGTGAGATCTAAGGTGGGTGATGTCAAAGCAAAAACCATAAACTTTTAGATCCAGATATTCTCCACCTAAGAAGAAAAAAGAAAGATTGAACATATTTTTCTATTTATCTGGTTCAGAAGACTGTTCAAACTAAGTAAGAAAAAGCAAAATATTAAGTTTACATCCTTCCATTACCCTTCAAATCAAATCAAATCTGTTCAAAGCCTGTTTACATGGAAGCAAAGGGATGAATGGACTAAACACTCTTTTTTCTCTTTTACCACTCAAGACCTCATACCCTTAAAATGGGTCAATTCACAATATTCACACGACGACCTTTTTCCTCAGGTAAGGTGGGAAGCTGTTGTGCAAATGCTCAGTTTTAGATGACAAAATCATCTTTTTTTGCAACATTGTAAGTCATGTTTTCCTCGCAGAGTAACTAAGGCTAAATCCTAGTACATCACTTGCCCCTACCTCTATGTTTTGCAGTTTACATGAAGAGTCAGGGTGTCCCCAACTCTTGTTCGATAGAGCGGGAGAGTGCAATGTTACATGTCCCTTTAAACAAAGGTTGTTTGTGACACTCCAAACTGAGAGTTACGGGAAAACTCCTTGAATGCTTTGCGAATCATTTGGCAAGATGGCTTCTCACGGAGGAAGCGTTCAAATGAAAGTAGTTTATATATTAACGATGTTTATGGGTTACAGCAGCCTCTATGTTATACAGTTTAGTCTTTTCTATAATCCTTGGTTTCTTTACTTTTAACAAGCAGAGAGCTCATGCTATCTTACAGGACAGTAAAGCAGTCTCACTAGATGCCTCTTCTGCTTTCAGGCAGAAAATTAGCTGCATCTTGAAGTGTTGTCCCATTTTGTAGAGAAAGATTTAGCTGCTGCCACTTCGTCTGTTTCAAGGGGCGAGGAGACACTTAAAAACGAGGGATGGAGCAAGAATAACAAATGGGACTGACCCTAAATCCCAGAGTTTTGGCTGAGGTGCATCTACCTTGAAAGTTCAAGAAATGCCTTTAGAACATCATGGATAGGGCAGCCAGGATGATTTACAGTCGATCAGTGTTTGATTTTTTTTTTAACCATAAAGTCATAGCCTAACCATCTATGTGGGTGTGAAATCATAGTGAATACTTCTGTTAAAGACACACGTTTCAACCTCATGAGAAAAAACATGGTTTGTGTATGGTTTTGAACTACACCACCCACAATCCTGGAGTGTCACAGCAACATCTCTGAGCCTACGGTTTGCTTTTTAGCTACAGCTATCGGCTGCTACACGTGTGAATGATGGTGGTGGAAAAAAGACTGCGTTCGCTGTAAAGCTCAGTGGTGATGATGTTTGGCACCACGTTATCGGCTTCCAGAGATCAGTTAATACTTCATCCTGTGGAGGGAGTTTTCTTTGCATGCTTCTGACTCAATATGTAGAATTTCATTTTTTGGACATATATGTTGAGATTTGGACAATGACTAATCAAAAATTCCAATTGTCCATTTACACATTGCTGCTGTCTGGCACAAACCTCCTATCTCATTTTTTCCCATAAAACAGTGCTCATGGTCACTTTTCATGTTGGTTAACGGGTTTCATAAACTTTTAACCAAATTAAATTTAAAAAAAATAACTGTTTATGTCAGGACAATGCAATGTCCGTTTATTGAGCCGTAGACTGTTTTTAAATTCTCCGAAAAGCAGTTTTGGAGATCAGAGGTTTGTGCCCGACAGCAACAATATGTTCATCTGAAAGGGTTTATTTTTTTACCTGTTTTATTACCACTGTTGAGCAGGAGCTCCAATCAGCACTTATCTTATTCCTAGCTTCTCTCTGGGCTCTACCACTTCCTCCTGCCAGAAAACATGATTTCTACTCTAAAAGCCCTTAGGTGTTGGTAAGTGTGTAATTGCTGTCTCTTTATGTGTCCCTGCAATTGGCTGGCAACTGGTCCAGGGTGTACTCCGTCCCTCGGCCAATGTCAGCTGGGATGGCTCCAGCCCCCCGCAACCCATAAAGGGATGAGGGGTATAGATAATGGATAAATGAATGATATGTTAATATTATCTTTTGTCAAATTGTGATTTTAGAAATGTCCCAAAGCTAAATGTAGCTTTTTTTCTAGATGTAGTTCTCAGGAAAATGTAAAAAAAAAAGGGACTACAAAAAAGGAAACAGTAAGACAGTATCAGGTTAACTATTTCATACCATGAGATGAAGCACTCCCTGATTCAGAAAACAGCAGAAAGTGGCACTCAACGAAGTCCTAAGTAACTCTCGGGCTCTCTTGCATTCATTTCTGTTTAGTATTTAAGAGTCATGTTGGCTGAAATTTTGTTGAAACTGAAATCTGCTAATGTCCAACTGTTGCTGTCAGTTTTGGTGCTTTAAGTTAACGTATGGCAAAGATCCTTCAGATTTTGTATCTCTGCTCTGATTCTAGGTACTGTGTTATAAAGTGTTGATTTAATCATGATTTTACAACAAAAAGACAGCCGTGTAGCAGTGTTTGAGGCTTACCTGGGGAAAGGGGCTGTGTGGATATGGTGAATAGTATAAACTGTATGACATGCATGTAAAGTTGACAGTTTTGTTTCTTTTTTATTTGTCATCCTGCTCCATCCTGTCACTAAGAACACTTTTCACTGCTTTGGAAGAGGTCACACTGAAATGTATAACTGTACATGTGCTTTTAATCTATTGGTACATAATGTAAAGGCTTATATGACTGAACCGTGCTGAGATTTTTTTATTTATTGACTCATCTATTTAAAGGACGGTTATAGAAAACAGAAAAGGGATGTTCAATGAAAGCAAAAATGTGGCTGTGGAGACACTTGAATGCTGTTTGTGAGTGTGTTGGAAACTCCAAGCTTATAAAATTATCGCCAATTGATTATTGTGTTGCATTAGAAAAAAATGTTGGTGTCTTTACCTTCAAGTGCTTTTAGGAGAAAAGGGAAAATCGCCCTGTTGAAAAGGAATATTTGTCCTGATGCCCTGTCTTGTATTTGCTCTGATTCTCCCTGAGGATTTCAGAGATCTATGTCTGTAGAGATTCTTTAAAAAGGGAGAGTGAAGACGTCTATAGAGGGATATTTTTGATGACAAAAGGGAAACCCTTGACACAGTTAAGTGTGGAGTGCACCTCCTGTGAAAGCATGGGTATACTAATGTGGCCTTAGCTACAGAAAGAGATGAAGAAGAACACTGAGTTGTTGGCTCTATAGTTTGATGAGTGTACAAAGATGCCCTTTCTAAATATGAAACATTATTCAAAGATAAAAATGTATGTACATTAATTACATTAATGAATTCTTGTGTAGTTTTTCAAAGACTTTCCTTATTTTACTGTTTTGATTTTCTTTTTTTGTAAAGTTTGTACAGACATTTAATTTCTGCAAAAACAATGTAATATTTCATTTTCATTGAAATGTATATATATTTAAATCCTGCAATGACTTATTTCTGCCACAGAGGTTTATGTATGAATGTTACTTCTGATTTGTCGATGCATTTATCTTTTAAACAGCACTGATGAAAGCAGTGGCAGCGGGTGTGATGGTGATGATGATTAGGTATTTTATTCAGCTCTCCACAGTTCACTTTTCATTGACATCCTGATCAGAGTAAACATTAAAAACAAACAGCAACAAACACACAGCAAACAGAGAGATGTGCAGTCAGAGGCAAAGGCAGATTCACTCTTGAGTTTTAGCATTTGATCCGCTGAAACGTTGTGCTTTAAAATGCTACACTTGTAAAAGTGATTCAAACAAAGAGAAAAAGAAAGAAAGGTGCTTTCTTTCTTTGTTTTAGTCTCTCTCTCTCCTGCAGCTGCCTGTAAATACCTTCAGCATCAGCGACACTGCTCTTCTCTGCGTCCAGGCTCTATGGCGTAAATGTATGACATTATCAAACTGCTATGGATGTTAAATAACAAAGTGCTCATGTGATCACAAACTAAAACGGCTCACGTGTCTTTTGTTTTTAACACACTTTGTTCTTGTTCTTTATGGTATCAAATGGTGTGTTGGGCAGGTCAAAATCCTTTTAATGTCAGAAGTCTGAAGAAGCCTGAATCATACAATCGTCTCAAAGAGAAATCACAACATAAAAACCATAATCTAAAAAGGACCATGGCTTGTGACTCTGTGGTCTCTCATAAACAATCGGGCCTGAGTAAAACATAGTTAAATCTGATTTGCAGTCAGCTGGCATTAGGGTATTCTACTCTCTTTACAAACTGAGTTTTCCTTCAGGCTGGAGGGGCATTTATGGGCTAAAGCGTGGTGAGATAAAGTTCTGAAATCACTCTTCTTGTTGTTTGAGAGTGTATTGATGCAGTTTAGCCACTAGATGTTGCTGATGTAGTGAATGAAGATGGGCACAATGTCAGTGTGACCGTGCTGCTTCTGTGAAGCACAGATCAAGCATAAGGCGAAACACTCTCTCTTTATTAAAACTTTCAATGGTGTGTTTTAATTCATAACATGTATTAATTACTGACTTAGTTGATAATGGATAAAATATTTCAGTAAAGAACTGTTTTTGAATCACACATTTTTGGTATGTGATCTGATCTGGGTTTGATTTTCACATTAATAATGACATTTTTTAAAGAAGTAAAAAACAGGGTAAAAGTTTCACCTCACTGTGGATGTCTGTTGTTTTTGCAAGTGTTGTTATGTCCTGGAGCTTTGTTGACTCTAAAGAGATGCTCCAGAATAGACTTCTATTAGCCATGACTGCTATAAACTGACATAGAAGGCCCTTACATTGTCCTTTGCCTGGGGCCTTGTAATAACTGAGCCCTGATTTGCTTCATAGCTCAGTCACGGTGATGAATAAATGGTTAATTTGGTGAATATGCAGACGTGACTGCTAAATTTCCAAACCCTCTGTAATTTCTTTCAGGTGTTTCCTTCTAGTCATGAACAGCTGCTCTGACAATATGTACAAGTGATAAGGTAATTTTTTTTTGTCTTTTAGTTCTTTCTCTTGTAGTTTTAGGATTTCATACTTTCAGATAATAAAAAAATAAAAGATGGAATTTTACTTACTTTTGCTGGACTCATTAAAAACATCTAGCAGTGTCAATCAGATGCTGGCACTTGGCTGTTAGGGGAAAATCAAAGTGACTGCATCTGTATGTTATGAAGAACTAAATATTTGAACTATAACAATGGTTTTGAAATCTGGCTGCTGGAACACCTTTTATGGAAAAAAGGCATTTTTGATGAACCTGACATAGAGGGATTGAGATAATTTATTATTTATTTATTTTAACATCAGCAGAGTAATAAGCATCATGACAAAGAATGACTTTTTTTTGCTTCATTTCAAAATAGAACAAAAAAAATTAACAAGCCATACAACAACAAAGCTGCCCATGTCTGACAAGATGACTTAGAGAAAACTTAGATATTTAAAACATTAACATTTTAAAGTGAAATTTCCCCCACATTTCTTCTGCTAAAAGACAAGACCATAACGTCCTTCAGACTGGGCCTCATTCACCTCTTTCACAGTTATTTAAAGACATTTACCAACGTTCTCTCATCTGTGATTTGTTTTTCAGAAAGAACAAAATCTAGTTTAGGGTTGAAGGTTTGCAAAACAAGAACATTTCTGATTCAAGCCCTTTGTCAGTCAGTCAGGCCAATCCTGTGTGGAGTTTGCATGCTCTCTCCCTGTGGATGTGTGTGTTCCCTCCAGACACTCCGGCTTCATCCCGAAGACCAAAAACACATGCCATTTAGGTTAATTGGTGACTCTAAATTACTTTTAGGTGTGAGTGAGTGTGTGAATGGATATCTGTCTCTCTATGTGGTGTTTCATATATCTTCTATTTTTTTTATTAGCTTTTATTATTTTATTGAACATACACAAATATATATGTTTCAAAAGAGGTCTACATTTATTTCAATCACTAAATTTTTTATCCTGCAAAATCCAATTTCATAATGAGCTTTAAATGCATCTTTGCACACAAGTTTAAATGTCTTTAAAAGACATTTTTAGCATATTCTGAACACACTTCTTCTTTCAGCACATCAGCTTTTTTTTGTTTATTTTGGGTTTACATGAAATTGCATTCATTATGAGAAGATATAAGAAATATGACTAGTTCTTTTTTTTTCCATTTATTGCACCACTACAATCACCTTTGACTAACACCATCTCTAGCTCAGCTTTCAGTCCATTTTAGTTTATTTTTCAACATCTTTTCCAGTTTCTCTCTCTTCAATCTTATGTGACCTCGGCAGTCTCATGCTCTCGTATTGGCTCAAAGCGGCTTGATGGAGGAGGTTTACTTGAGAAATCTCTAAAAGACTAAAGGTGTCTGTGAATGAGGCCCATGTCTTTATTTTTATTGCAACATCCCCATAAACTTTAAAAACACACATTAAGACAAGAGAAGTACGCTTTGGGAAAAAAAAGAAATCTAATTTGACTATGGCTTTAACTTATATTGCTTGTATTAATCTGAAGGTCGGATTCATTTTTTCTCCTCTCAGACTTTCATCCGTTCATCCTTGTTTGATGTTGCTGTGGCTGAAGAGGTGTTGATCATCTTCAGTCTTCGCAGAGAGCCCCCCCCTGGAAACACACACACAAGAAAAAATAAAAATCAGCAAGTTACCTCACTGCGGCAAAACAACTGTTTTAAGTGATGTGAGATGATTTGCAACATCCAGTCCACTTTATTTAAAGGTTTTAAAACCAATAATCATCTTTACCACAGTGCTGTACAGTGACTACCAAGCAGAAATGAAATAGAATAAAATCAAACTAGGTAAAATAATCAAACTAACATTAATAACCAAATGATAAAATACAATCAGATTATTAAAATGTAAAGGGCAAATAAAACCACATAACAAGACACAACAATTTGTTAAAGTAAAAGCCAACTTTAGAATATAAAAACACATCAAAATAGAGACTACAGCATTATTTACCTACAAAAAAGTGCTAAAAAAAAAGTCAAGGGAAAAAAGGAAAAAATTCTATAAAATCACTTTTAATGCTTCTGTAACTGCTACAAAAATGTTGGGGGACCCGGCACCAAGCATATCTGATTGGTTTTTAATAATCAGTTGTTCATACATATTGCTACAGCCACGATGACCAACTTGATCAGGTCTCTCAGTTATGAGGAAACTCTAAAACAAGAGGTCACAATGAGATGTTATATGTTGAGAATATTGTAGCTGCTTGTAAGATACCAAAATGTTGTAGTTCAATAGTAGCTTACTGATACTTTTTCGCTCTCGCTGATTACGTTTAAGCTTTAAACATTGTGAAAAGCAAGTTTGTTTGCTAAGATTATCTCAAAGAACAGGACATGCAAGTTTTATGATTGTTTTGTTCACCACAGAGCTTATTATCAGCAGTGTTCCAAAACACCAACAAAACTTCCAAAGGCTTTTAAAGAGCTTGCAGTGCGATACAGACTTCTGTGTTGGCAAATTAAAACAGTTTATCCCTGCACCACTCTTTTGAGTATAAAAAGGTGAATTCAGTTTGAAAGTCCTTGTCCTTGTTCAAAATGTGTGTCCAATGACAAAAATATTGTCAATTTTAAACAAGTTTTTTTTAAAGATTTCTAAATTTGTATTTGTCTTTTTTAAATAGTTACCACATATATACATTCATGAAGAGGTTTTAAAATGACTGCTCAAACAACTGTAACCTTAAGCAGGAACTCAAAAGTGAAAGGAAATGAATAACATACTTTTAAATAACAAGTATATTGTTTCTCAGTATTTATCATGTTTTCAAAAAATATATTATGTTATTATGTTATAGTCTACCTCTTCAGTAGGGCCAGGCATACATTAAATCCAACTATGAAACAGTCTGTTTCTGGATATGTGTTATGTGATATGTTTTTTTTTTTGCCCCCCCTTGTTTTTGTTTGTCAGTCTTTATTGTCCCTAAGGGTCAATTTGGGTGCAGCATACCAGACAACACACTAGACATTAGAGCACAAATACAAAACAAGTAAAAGGCCACAGGTAAACTGTGCAAGTGCGAGCAAACTACCAGTAATCAGATTGTGCAAAGCAGCATAATTCACAAAACAGAGGTTAAAAATACATAAAAGATGATGATACCTTTTAGCTCCTCCTCAATCTGTTTCATTATGTGAACACAAAATAAGTGCAGTTTACTCACCCTCTTATCATGTCTACTTCATATAGAACTATTGATTATCAGGTATTCTCACCTCAACCCTATCTTAAAGGATAAGTTCGGTTTTTTGACACCTGGACCTTATTTTTAGGATTAAATACGCTCGTAGACTCACCCAGACAATTTTGGCGGAGCTCGGAGCCGTTTTTGAGCAATTTAGATCCATCCGACGGCGTTTTTCTCTCATGCCGTAGTAGCAGACGGGGCCAGAAATCGAAGCCCCTAAATTAGACATTATCTGCTGCGAAACTCACTCCTCCTCTGTTGCCATTGCCGTGCAATGTCCACAACAACACCACCAGTTAGCCCCCATACGTGGACGTGCAGTGGTTGCTTGTTCTCTGGCCAGCTGTTCGGCTCTTTCCCTCTGCATCCTCCTTTCAAATAGCTCCTCGTCGGTATATTCTGGCTCAAAACGATACGGGCATCCATTATACTCAAAGTCGTCGTCAGACACTTCTACATTGGATAAATATTCCGCCATGTTGCACAAAAATAGCCGTGTAGCCGTGTAGCCTAGCAACAACAGCGGCTCTGCTCAGCTGCGCTCTTGCAGTGCATGTCTGTGACGTCACCAAAAGTTACCCATCCTTGTAAAGCCCCGGATGACCATAACAACAAAGTTGAGCTAACGTGGTGATAACACTGGCCATTCATTTATAAAATGTAGCTGAAATGAACAAGTTTCGCAGCAGATAATGTCTAATTTAGGGGCTTCGATTTCTGGCCCTGTCTGCTACTATGGCATGAGAGAAAAACGTCGTTGGATGGATCTAAATTGCTCGAAAACGGCTCCGAGCTCCGCCAAAATTGTCTGGGTGAGTCTACGAGCGTATTTAATTCTAAAAATAAGGTCCAGGTGTCAAAAAACCGAACTTAAGAGTAAAACAAGAATGTAGCAACTCTGAAATCTCTCCGGCTTGTTTCTTTAAAGACTCAGAGAGAAGAATATATGTCACACCACATTGATTTTAACTTAAATCCCACCTCTTACAAGACAGTTCACATTTTAAACAGTTACATTTAGAATTTTGGAAAGGCACTTATTGAACTTAAATAATGACAGAGCACTGTACCAGGGAGACCTAGTGATTATTTTCCACAAAGTACCTTATTATATTGTGGGATGGGGTCCATGTTTTTCTTCGCTTCCATGACCCAGTCCTCATTAGCTGGCACGCAGTAGCAGCGTTCACACCTGGTCTCCAAACTACAGCAGCACAAAATCATCACATCAGTATGATTGTTGAGAAACTGGTTAATTCACAAAATAAATATTTAATGAATTATAAACCACATGAACTTACATTGTGACATCATTAGAGCAGCCCGGGTTTGGATCTCTGAAACTGACATATTGTGTGTCTCGTCTGGCATCTTCGATGTCGTCAAGCTTGCAGCACTTTTTAAATGGGCATATGCTCTCTGCCAATGTCACTGTGAAGAACAAAGAAATCAAAAAACAGTTCAGTCAAAAATAATCACTCTCTAGAGACATTAAAACTGTCCCATAGCCAACCTTTTAAACACAGCAGCTGTATTAGCTCTTGATTCATGTCAGTTATAATCCATTTCATTGAGTATGCTTTACACCTCCTCCCCTCATGTACCCCAAGATTAAGGACCTATGCTCTAACAAAGAAAACTGGACATTTTAATCTCTTTGGTGAAATTTAGATCATTTTTTAACTTTTCGCTTTCCAGTTTTTTTCTCAGCTAACACGTACCACCTAATATTTGAGTATAATATTACTTCAGACTGTTTTCAATACTTGCTCATATGATACATATATAAATACATAAATCTGTATGAGCTGATATTATATCAAATAATTTATTTTATATTATAATATATTTATATTTTATATTATATTGTGACAAAAGAAAATATTTACATGAAAATAAATCAGCTTGACAGTCAAACGTGCAAGAGGACAAAATAAACGCTATTTTCAGCTTCTTAGAGTCAGAGAAAACATTACAGCTCCCTTTTTCTTTTTTTTTTTCTTTTTTTTTTTTGCATAATCTTTTTCATCATAACAGTTAAAAAGGTTGCTGCACCTTTCTTTGGCCAGGTATTTCCAGCAGTAAAACTTGAAATGCAACAAGAGAGAGATTCCAACACTCCCTTTAGTGGCACTAATGGTTTAACTGCTGCTGTAATGCAATGATGCTTAGATTCAAATATTAAACAGATTATTCCTTTTTTATGAGACTTTTGAGGTGATTTGACTTAATTTTTATTCTTATTTTTTATTCAGTTGTTTAAAATAGCTGTAGGTTTGCTATGCCAGAAGATTTACTGTCAAAGTAAAAGTCTCTGGTGTGATATTTCCCAAAATATGAATTAACAGTTTTAAAATAGAGGGTCTCTTATTCCAGACAGAAGATTTCAAACCCTTTTTTTTTATACTTTTTTTTTTTTATCATGGATGTGATTAAGAAGAATTCAAAAACAAACTTGATTACTGATGCTTGAGGATGAGGGAGGATCAAATATCTGTAGTTTTACCTTTAATATTATAATAAATATATTCCCCCTTTTCGTTTTACCACTTCCCTCTTGACTTGTTCCTGCTGCTTTGTCATTTGAACCCTCTCTTATCTGTCTCTGCTTAAATATTCTGCCTCTAATACTCTGTGGAGGAATTGGTTAAGGAGATGAATAATAAAGCCTTAGAGGATGATGGTAACAGTGAAATAAACTCACCTGTGAAGCAGTAGGTGACAAAGAGGATGCAGAAAAAGAGCTTCAGAGTCATGGCTGGTTTGTCGGCTGGTGAAAGTCAGCCTGTCGTCCCTGTAGAAGCTGTGAGGCAGATGAAGACCTCGGTCCTCTTTTCAGCAGGATGATGGAAGTTAGGAAACAGCTGCTGTCTGAAACCCTTTATATAGCACAGGCAACTTTGTTTCACTTTTGGTTTTACCAAACTGACCCTCCTCCTCCTTCCCTCTGTTACTGTCCATCTTAACCCTTGTGTCAATCACAGGAAAATAAAATCCAATGCTTCCTTATTCATTTCAATTTCAATTTTTATTTCATTTACAATTAAAAAGCACTTTAATCCAAAAAAACAAAAAAACAATTCATAAATAAAGGAGCAGGAAGAAGAAGAATCTTTTATGATCTGCCCCTTTTTTTCACAAGACACTAATTAACAATGTTCCTAATAAAACACAAAACTTAAACTCAAATAGTTGCAGACCGAAAAAGCCCTCACTTCCCTCTAAAATCTCTGGATTCAGTTTGCATTTTACTGTTAGACAGAGAAGGTAAAAAAAAATAAGGAAACATTTTTGTTCAGATCTATAATATATTCTCAACATGATGGGGTTTATTGTAATTTTAATTAGAAAGCTGGATTTAGAGTCTTTGGTTTCTTTGTTCCATAAACTGACTCTTTTCTCAGAGATGCAACCTGCCATCAGTTTGGTCCTTTATCTGAGCTTTTTAAAGATCTCTGTTCCCTTTTAGTTAAACTGACTCTTTTTTCAAACCTTTTCTGTTTGTTGGTAGATGTTTCGTATGAGCTTTGTACATAATTTAAAGAATACTAAAATCCACTAATTCATAAAATTTTAACAACTTTATATTTACAAATGATGGGTTTGATGGATCTCACATCTTTGTAAAATAAGTCTTCAATGAATATAAGTTATTTTTTATGTGTTTCCCCAAACTTCAACACAATAGCTCAATTAAGGAGCATTGTTTTATATAACATGTACAATTCTTTTTCAAAATAAACCCTTCTCTCTGTGTTTGTGATATTTTTCCTTTTGTGTAATTAATGTGTGATTTCCAGTCTAATTTTCATTAATCATGACTCCTAAAAACTTAAATTAATTTACTACATGAATTTCAGTATCATCTATAGAAACTGGAGCATCAATAATTTTCCTTCATCAGCAAATATCATAAAGTATTTTTTCAAGATTCAATCATGATAAACTAAAATCAAACCATTTTTTAGTTTCTACTACCTCCGTTTTCACCATATCCCACACCTGCCTTAGGTTTTTTTCCCATCTGCAAAAATAATGCATTCAAGCAATTTAAAAACATTAAGAATATAATTTAAATACAAAATAAATCGTTTGAGTCCAAGGACTGGCCCCTGAGGTGACCCACATGTAATGCATTTACCGTGCCTATTTTTTTTTTAAATGTATTTTGTTATTTTTAATCAATTTATTTCAAGTTTCTAGTTATTTTCTGTTTGAGTCAAATGTTCAAATGATTTATCTAAATTAATGTCTGATGACTGCCACCAGTCACAGGTTAAATCTTGCACATTTGATCAATTTCCCCATTTTTTTTTTGTTTAATTCTTAAAAATAAAATGTTTTTAATTAATTTCAATAAGCATTTGATCAAACTGTAACCCTGCACATGGCTTCATCAGATAAAACTAACTGTCTAACTAAAAGAAAGTCAGACACTGGTCAATGGTACCTGCAACCAAGGGCGGCGAAAAGGGGAAAATAAGGAGATGGATTCTAGGGCCCGTGATTGACAAGGGCCCAGAGAGGCCCCTTATACAGTTATAACATTAACAAAAATTCTTGCACTCAGTAATAAACTTACAATTACACATATATTTTGTATACAATGTATTGATAACACTAAGTTTATTTGTTTTTCTAAATATGTGTTTGTCCATCTGACAAAATGAGGATGTACCTGAGCTCAGTTTTAACAGTAATTGTTCTCTCCCTCATTCATTTCTAATGACTGGTCATTTTTGACTGGGTATATTAAGAGTGTACAAAAATTGAATAAAACTCACAAAATTGTATTAAAATCAATACAATTTATGTTTGTGTTGAAATCCTCTTTTTGGACAAAGTCATGGGATCTCAGGTCAATCTGAACAAATTAAATACAACTTTCAGAGATAATTTTTTTTAAATCGGTCTAATTTAACCAGAACACAACATAAAGGTTAATAAATACATTTTTTTTAATCTACATATTCAGTCTTTTATTTTGTTGGTTTTGCATTAGTTTTGTTGTGTTTGGTTTCCTGCTCTAATGTTTTGTTCATTAGTCTTGTCATGAAATGTCAAACTCCAGAAGGAACAGCCGCTTGTTTTAGCAATCCTAATCCTACATTTTTTGGGGGCTTTTATCTTTAATTTTAGGGAGAGGAGGATTGATGGGAACAGAAATGGAGAGAGGCAATTATCCATGCCACATTAATATAAAGTTATTTAAGAACAGGTAGGATATTATAGCACAGATAGGAAAAGAAAAAAACTGTTAGCCCACTTCTCTGACAGGAAAACACAATCTTCACTTTATTAAACACTTTGACACAATAACAATAACAAAAATAGATCAAATATTCACTATGACATCAGTTTTATGGTCTCTGTAGAAACAAGGCAGGCAGCACGGTGGCACAGCAGGTAACGCGAGTGCCTCACAGCAAGAGGGTCAGTGGTTTGATCCCCGAGTTGGTCAGGGCCTCTCTGTGTGAAGTCTGCATGTCCTCCCCTTTCATGCATGAGTTCTCTATGGGCACTTCAGCTTCGACTCACAGACTAAAAACATGCTCATTAGGTTGATTGGTGACTCCAAATTGCCCTTAGGTATGAGTGTGAGAGTAAATGATTGTCTGTCTCTCTATGTGGCCCTGCAATCAGCTGGCAACCGGTTCAGGGTGTACTGTGCCTCTTGTCCAATGACAGCTGGGATAGGCTCCAGCTCCCCCCGACAACAGTCTATACATGGGTGTGCAAATTAACCGCAAGACCACTGGCATTTCCATCATATCAGAGGAGGGCCCATTCACAAATCTTTCAGAGGCCCAGGACATTTTTATGAGCAGGCCTTTGTACACCTCCTGAAGACGCAGAATATCTGAAGACTTTCTGAGTAATAAGGAAGTATTCTGAATAAAACCAACCAAACCACGCTGATGTGAACACTGCAGAGATAACAAACTTCACGCGTTATAAAATTAGTTACACAAACACTGAAAGAACAACTCTGACCGGCAGGACTTGTGATGACTATATAAATAAAAAATGTTGTTCATATAATTATTCAAAGGAAAACAACATGACATTGACAGAAAGTACGTTGAAAGAGTGCCATCTGCCCTTTCCAGATGCCAGTCTTCCGAACAGTAAAATGCTTAAGTTGTAGCAATTAAAATGTTCTTTCCTCATAGTGGCGTCACTTGCAACTTTCATCTCTCTGAGACGGATTCAGAGCAGACACAGACACTTAGTTATATGAACAGACCACGTTAGGCAGTGTGGTTTAAAATTTAATGCAAAGGGTAAAGCTGACAGCTAAATCTTAACCATCTCAAAATGGCAGGCCCTGGTGGTGCTTCCCTGGCTTCACTCTAGGGCTGTCACTTTTCCCAAAATCTATTTTAAATCATTTTTGAATGCAAACCCTAATATTCATAGACATTGCAATATATTAGCTTAATTATCTCCACCCCAATTGTACAAGCTTATAAACTTTAAAGGACAGTTTGTGCTTAAAGCTGATTAAAAGGATTGGCACAATATGCCTTTTAAACCTTGATAGGGTAGCAGACAGTGCAGAAAGAGCATGAGGTAGTATTTGCTGCCATAATCAGATTGTTTTTGTTTATAGCTTAAGTCAAAGCTTCGTATTGCATTGCAGTCCTTTATTATTTCTTTTTGATTTTGCAGAGGGCCAATTGAAACTGGAATAAGTGTGGCACTGGAGCCCAGCATTCTCTAGAGGGACCTTTGCTCACATGCCTTACCCCTGTAGGCATTATAGACCACTAGAAATGGCAGGTCCTGTTCTGGCACCGGGTTCTTTTTGTATATGATAGCAGTTAGCAGACATAAATGTGTATGGAGACACATACCACTAAACAAAATGCTGCCTGCAACACCATCCAGCATGACTGACAGAGGAGAGGTGCTGTCCAGGACCAAGCAGTAATGGCTCAAGACACAGGATTAATTTAAAGAAAAATGGGTGTTTATTCTACCCAGAGTAGGTCAATATTACAAACCAAAATGTTAAGAATTAAGCCTAAAAAAGTGTCAACTCAACAAAACAGACCTGACAAAATGAGACAAAGGGAGCACATATATAGGGGTTTGGCCAAACCAAAGGAAATAAAGGGGGTGAACAAAATGCCTGCCACATTAAAGTAAACACAAATCAAAACTAACTCAACCCCAATCCCCCATGATGTCAGCAGACTTGGTCCATCCCAATGAGCTGGCTCCAGCATAAAAGTCCTTTCAGCCCTTGGTCACGCCTTTTGCCTCTAAACCAGGAAGTTCCCCTACCCCAACATCAAGGTAACTCAAAGAAAAGAGACCAGAATTAAAACCAGTAATTGATCTAAATCTTACAATGAGTAAATTGTGCACACTAAATTTTAAACAGTGTAAACTAACACTGAATCAAAATAAAGTGTAGATGTGTTCTTTTAAGTGAAAAATATGTGTCAAACTTATGAGGTGAAAAACTGATGATGAGATGAGGGTGAATATTACCCATGTGTGGTGGTGGCCACCACAGGAGCTCAACAGCTTCTTTGCTCATTTTCAATCACCGCAGCGACACTCATCTGCTCAAGCCCTGCCCCCATCCCCACCAGGTTCCAGCACTCCCCCACTTATAACCCTTTCAGACTGGCCAAAAAACCCGTGTAGATCCGCCAACAATCAGCTCCTGTCCGCAGTTTGAAAGGGTCTAAACGGCATTTCCACCCGCGTCAACTAACCCTGCAAGCAACATGGGTTTTCATCTACTGTATATTTCCACCATTTAATATGTTTTTTTATAACGTGTGCTGTTGACCTCTTGGCCAGGTCACCCTTGTGAAAGAGATCTTGATCTCAGTGGGTCTTTTATCTGGTTAAATAAAGGTTAAATAAAAAAAAATAAATCATTGGCTCGTCTCCAGTCGGCTTCGGTGAGAACATCACACCCGGGTCAACCCGCTAAGTTACGGATGATGTCGGCATTACGTGCTCACAGCATAACATCGCACCCGTCCCCTCTGTCTGTAACTTACATGACTCTTTGCCATCTCAGCAACAAATTCCATCCGTCTTTGTATCATCAGCGCAGAGTTTGTACATTTTTAAAGAGGGACAAAAGTACAAAGTACAGAAAAATGTGTCCACGGCATCCATGCTCCTTTCCATTGTTTACGTGGTCGTGTTTCGTCGCACTGATGAGGTCATCAACATGATGACATCAGCTTGATGCACTAGAGGAAAAAAAACAGCCACACAGCTCGTCTGCTGCCGGTTGACCCCGGGTCTGCTGGCAGTGGTAAAGGAGTCACTCTCGGGTTAACCTGCATTGAAAAAACACACGTTGACCCGCTGATTTTAGTGTGAAAGCGGTATTACTGTAGGAGAGCACGATGTGAGGCGCATGTTCCTAGCAGTGAACCCCAGGAAGGCCCCTGGTCCAGATGGGGTACCTGGAAAGGTTCTCCGAGCATGTGCACACCAGCTGTCCGGGGTCTTCTGCAGGATTTTTAACCTCTCCCTGGCCCAAGCAGTCATCCCCCACCTGCCTGAAATCTGCCACAATCATCCCCATACCAAAAAGTCACCCACACCCAGCCTCAATGAAGATCACCCTGTTGCCCTCACACTGTAATCATGAAGTGCTTGGAGTAACTGGTTATCCAGCACATCAAGGACTGTCTCCCTCCCACACTCGACCCCCACCAGTTTGCATACCGGCAAACAGATCCACAGAGGACGCCATCGCCATAGCTCTGCAAGCTGTGCTGAGCAACCTGGAACACCAGCAGAGCTATTCCCGGATGCTCTTTTTGGATTACACCTCAGGATTCAGCACCATCATCCCGGACATTCTGAGCAGGAGGAACGCTGGAGGATCACTGGAGAAAACTCTGGAGCAAGGACGTAGGTTTGATTTTGACATTGGTGGGAACATAAAAGTGCTCCAAGGTGGCACCTCTGAAAGTTGATGTGTTTTACATTTATGACTGTCATTTCATGTCATGTAGAGCTTATCAAACAAACAAGCAAACTATCATATTCAGAAAAAAAACTATTCTATATACTATACCTCCAGCCTCTCCTCCATCTCCTCCAGTCTTTCCTCCATCTCTACTATCTGTCCCCTGACAAAAATATACTGATGCATGACATATGAACAGTGGGACAATTTGGGATGCAACAATCATAAATGTTGATGGTATGCTTACAATCTGAGGAGAAAACACAGTTTCACAATTATTACCGATAAGTGTTATTTACTCCCCAACAATATGAATGTATAAAGTTATGTTTGTGATCCGAGGTTGTATTGTATTTTTCCCCAAAAACTTTTATTGTTGGTCTTAAACGGTTGCTGCCTTTAAACACACAAATAATACATTGATAATAAATAAAACAACCAAAACGTATATCTCTTTGGCATTAAATATCAGCTTTTTTTAGTTATAACATTATATACCCTTTGAGTAACTTACAATTTGACTTCTAAAGAAGTCTCTTATGTCCAGTTTTCTTATCTTCGACATGCTTGCTGTGCCTAATTACCATACACATACACACAGACGCACGCAAGCGTCTCAGGTACAAATGTTAATGTAAATGAAACCACTGTCAAGATGACATCATGTGACCCAAGCTGAACAAATGCCCAACATGTTAACAGCTTACAGTGGCAGATGGAGCTCCTGGCCAACTAGCAACCACAACAGTGGGGGAGTCCAGGCACATTTTACAAGCTAGCGGCCTCCCCTCGTATCTACCGGTACCAGATGGAGGGACAGCAGGGACAGCCAATCACATGTTAGCAAGAAACAATAAGCCAATCGATGAGCTGTATTAGGTTAGAGGCGGGACTTTGTGTAACATAATGGCTGGTGGCCGGGGGAAACACGTTGCTGCAGGCGGCCGCAATGGCTGATCGGAAAGACAACATAAAGAGTGATTTTTCATTAAAATGCTTGTTTTGTGTTAGAGACCATGCGGTAGTGGCATAATATTGATAGGGACGTGTCCCTAGCGTCCCTACCCAATTCTATTCCCCTGCTCAGGAGGAACATAGAGGCACTGAAGACTTTGTGAACAAGGAAGACGAATGACCCAACACAGAGAAAGGGGAACACAGAGACTAAATATACAGGGGAAACATCAAGCACAGGTGAGACAATCACACAGGTGGAGAGAATCATCACCAGAGAGACACACAGACGGGAGGGCAGGAAACACCACAAGGAATGCAGGGATTTCAAAATAAAACAGGAAACATTCGACAAGACACAAAACCTGAACACAAAATGGGTAACTTAAAGGTGCAGTGTGTAGAATTTGGCATTTGAGCAACATCTATCATTCAGATTCTAGAATGAGCCCAATTGTAACCAAAACGTCACATTGCTGAGCAATGTAAGCCTGTGAAGACCAAAAGGGATCCTGAACACAGCATCATTTACTAAAGTGACAAGATTTGTAACCATTATTTTTGTAGATTATAGGTCAGTTGTTAGCTGCCGATTGTAGGTTTGCTCTCTCCTCTTCTTCGCCTGCATTCCAGGTAGATTTCAGAACCGGCGGACAGATTCGCCTTTCGTTCTTTTTGTCCCTAAAATCCGCCTGTAGACAACATGGCGGATCGTTATGTCAGCCTACATGAACGTGGCCCGCAGTAATGTACATTTTTTGTAGCTTTTTCCAAATAAATAAAAATAAAACAAACGGGTTTATTTTTATTTATTTATTTACATACAAATAGAAATTATTTACATACAAATAGAAACATTATATCCTATATTCACAGTTTCTGTTGGGTGAAATGCTGCCAAATTCTACACACTGCACCTTTAACTAAGACCAAGAACAGAATCAAGACAACAAAAAGGAAACACAAAAGATCTAAACATGGAACATAATACAAAATAAAACAGAACATGCCATATCATGACACCTTTGTTTCTGTTTTTTACTTAACTATCTATTGCACTGAAAAAGTAGAAGCTCTACAATCTCTTTGTACATTTTGTATATTGACAGTAAAAGGCCATTCTGATTCTGATTCTGATTCAGATTCTTTAGGGTCCACTAAAAACAGTCTTTTTTGATAAAGCTTTTTGTTAGGTCTGGTTCATGCTCGGACCAGCCCAGAGTTTAGATTCAATAGGTTCAGACCAGGTTGCAACCTCCTGGATGAGAAAAGAAGGCCCATGCAGAGGTGCCAAAAGATGTAGTTCCTCAAGTGTCCATTAAAAACTGGCTGCAAGAACCATGGAGGTGTTATGATTGTCTGCTGGAAAAGGACTCTTTTTACAGCCCAAATAAACATATTTACAGCCTGGTTCTAAACTGCTTTGGTCTAAAACTATAATACATCTATTTGCCCTAATTTTGTTTGTATCGGGTCCATTTTTTTTATTGAGGATTTCCTGTTTAACAAGTAGGGACATGGTCAGACGGAATTAAATCCCACCCCAACACCAACTTCTACATCTGTGAGTAGGTTGAGATGCTCAGTTGAGATGGCAGTGTCCATATGACACATCCACATTGTTCTAAAGGCTGATTTGATAATTAAATGGCTGACATCACATGGGTATGTCTAATTCTTTTTACAATAAGTTTGGACTGCCAGGGGTGCTTGGGACACTGAGCTCCTTCCTCTTCCTCTATATCTCTCCAACACTCTCTCCCTCCGCTCTTTGTCGCTCTTTTTCGGTCTTGTACTCGTCTTTGTTTTTTTTCTGCAGGACACATACTGGTGTGGACGACCTGCTGCTGTGGACCTACATTGCTTCAACTACAGTTGCTCATATCTGTCCTCTTTTAGCCCTGTTCCATTAACATTACAATTCCTGATATTAACTTTAGAATAAACAGTCTATTGAAATAAATGGTAGCCACTGCACAAAAACACCAACATTTGACCAGTGGCTGGTGTTAATTTCCAACCCTATTGGCTAATTAACATTATTTGTCAATACGTCTGGAGTATTATAGTATTTATATGAGTAGTATTCAGATCACAGTACCATAAAAAGTATGTTAGTGTCAGGAGAAGTCTGTTTGTCAGTACCGTCTTTGTAACACAGCAGACACAGAGGAGCATCTGGCAGCACTGATTCACTTTTTGCTCCTCTCTGGCTTTTTTCTCTAATGACATGGTGCTCTATAGAAGTATAATACTGGCTTGTCTCCTTATTTGTTAGTGCATTCAATTGAAAGATTTTATTTCATTAAAAAAAAAGTAATAACATGGTTCTTTTTATAGTACATGGACTGGGACCAAGATTGTCTACCCCTCCACATGCTTTTCCTCCCTGCCTAAAGCATTTCTTAAGTGTGAGGCATCATGTGAAAAGATAAACCCATATTAGATTAGATATGGCTGCATCAGATTTTGCCATGCACCACCACAGCCAGTCCAGAGACCTACCAATGCCCTGATGAAAGTCTGAAAGAAGAAACCCTGAGGGGGTGTCTAGTGCTATGAGACAAGAATTAGCACAGATTACAGTAAAACTAAACAGTGCATGAAGCACTTCTGTATCTTTGTTTGTCCTGCACAGGTGAAGATCTCACTCTGTGATCTGTCAGTTGATTTAAGGTCATACAAGAAAAACAGATGGAAAAGATACTGGCTATCTTCAAAGACATACAAAACATATTCAGTTTTTGTATGTGGAAATGATATATTTACATTTTAAAGCCCCACTATGTAAGATTCAGGTTTGTCTGCTCTCGAGGGGCCGCTCTGGTCGTTGGGTGTAATTGCATTGTCGTAACACAGCGCCTCACAGCAACGTGCATTTGTTGACATACAGAGCCAGGAGAAGCGAGTCGACAGGACGTCTGAAGACATAGAAGAAATAGTGAAATAGTGAATGACTGAGCGTCACGGCGCCATGAATATCTCCAGCAATCTGAGAAACTCACCGGCAAATAACCGCTGGTAGCATTTACTGACAAAACAACGTCCGCCAAGTTACACAAAGCATGCAATGCTACGGAGCAACCACCGACTGAAACCAAGTGCTGAATGGGGGAAAACCTGACAAAAACATAACTTACCTCTCCAGCAGTAACTTTGCAAGCTCGGCGTCCGTCTTGCAACCGATGCTCTCGCCACCGAGCAAAGTGGGCTCCAATGTTAATTCTAGTTTTGTTCCTTGCATTGTCCGATAGTCTCTTTTTGGCCCTTGAATCTGGAGAAAGAGTCCTCCTCACACGCTTTGCGGATGCCATGGCTGCTACTACTACATGCAAAACACCAGCTTCTTTAGCTGGAAGCCAAATCTCGCGTAGTGCCGTAAAGCAGTTTGCACTTCTCGCAGCATCTTGCAATATGTGTCCCCGTCACGGGAGCAAAAGTTACATAGCCCCTAAACAGAGCAGGGAAGTGCTGTGGGGGGAAGGGGGCGGGGGCATTCTCTCTGTTACAGCGCCGAGCTCCACTGAACAGACTTTGGAGAGAATATTTGAAGGCTCAAAAGATCTGCAGTGCTGCTTTAAAGCTCACATTTTAAGGAAAACTTGTCATGTTTTACTATGTACTTTGGTCTGAGGCCTGCAACTACATGAGGCTCTCACAACAAAACAGAAATACGCCCTCAATGATGAAGTGAAACTCGCGATAAACCAGTCCATTTTCTCTGGAAGCAGTCAACATTCTTGGCCGTGTTTCAAATGTATTGACGCTCATCAAACCACCACAGCAGAACAAGTAAGATGCCGTTAACACCCAGCATTGTTGCCTGCCGATTAGAAAATCTTCAGATGAAATACGTTGTTCTTTTTCTCTCTTTTGTGTTCATAAATGCTTCACACGGACAGTAAACTCATTTTCAGGCTTGTTTTAGAGGTGTGAGTAAAATGCATGCAGCACAACTATGCATTGTTGAACTGGGCCTCTTTGAACGGACACATTTTCTCCATGAGGCAGGAGTGTGTCCAGACTTTTTGACTGGAGGGGCCCAACTTGGCCTCTGACTTAAGGAGGGGTGGCATGAAGTTCTTGAACACACTCAAGAATGATTATAGTTCATAAACACACAGCTGCTGTTATTGAACCACGAAAGAGATGTTATATTACAACTTTTGTTTGAAAAAGTAACAAAGGAAACTTGCAACCTTTCAAGACTGATATAGAAAATGCTCGTCCACTGTCACAATTTAAAACACTTTATCAGAATCAGAATCAGAATCAGAATCGTTTTTTTATTCCTTTACACATGCAAATACTTTCAATGCAAAGGGACATTTTTAGGCATTTCTGTGACAAAACATCACCTGACATGTGCTTTTATTTACCAGGTCTGACATTATGCCTATCTTACAAAGTGAAACACATTTTTTTAAAGTAAATAGCTTTCATGTACCATCATACACCGTCAACACTGTCCTGGTGGGCAAGAATGCTTCTCTTTGCTTTACACAATGAAGAACATGACAGTTTCTGTTGCCAACTACGTGTTTCAGATTAATTTGTGTTTCCTAACTCAAAGACAGTTGTTGTATAATTGGATGCACTCGAAACTGAAGAGGCAACCCCTAATTGTCCAAGAGGAGCACATAGTGGTTAGATCCAACCCTGTAGAGCAGCTAGATCAGCCTGATTCAGTGTCTGTAATCAGACACATCCACCTTGCCAAGCTCCAGTCTATGAAGACTGTGTGCGGCCCTAAGCAACCTGGCCCTGTCAGCATCCTTCAGGGCAGAATGAGGTGGGAGCTAAAGGTGAGTTCACACTGAACGCGACTTGGGTAACCGAGTATTGCGTGAGATCTGGTAGCGTGTGATCACAGCTGTACATTGACTTTGCATGGAGAGTGGTCGCCCAGGTCATTCAAGTTGCATTCAGTGTGAATGTACCTTAACCTTTGAGATGACAGCAGGAGATGACTGATCCTACAGAGATAAGCATAGATGCTAACAGCTTCAGCAACAGTTTTATCAGATTTTGACCTAATTTCTCTATTAAATAACAAACAAATTGAACAAATAACAACACTGAAATCATTCTAAATAGAAAGTACATTTTCACCTCGCTTCAGACAGGTTTTGGAGAGAGTTTGTTCTATGAACAGGCTCACTTTTTGTATTTTATATCGTGGCAGTAGTGCCTGCCTACTACATTATCTGACTTTGCATCCCATAAACTGCTGGTAGATTTGTTTCTGAATCTGTACACACCAGCCAAAACCAAAAGACCAATGTGTGCATTGATGTCTGTCAGGGTTAGCAACCTCCAATTGTCTTTGTAAATTTGTTTCTCCTCTAAGTTGTTCATGTTTGCCACAGTGGTTATAATGGCCTCTTCCTCCTCAAATTCATCCTCACTGTCATTTTCTTGGCCCCTCAACTCCTCACTGGTGTGGTGACCATCAAGTATGTAATCAATAATTAAGTATGTAATCAATAATTAAGAACCTCACTTACGGAATATTGACCTGCCTCAAAAAGTATTATATACCTAACTTACAGGAAAAGTTCAGTGTCACTGAAACAATGTTGCAATTTTCTGTAAGAACTGTCAACACGTACAATGTATTGGTAACACTAAGTTTATTTGTTTTTCTAAGTATGTGTTTGTCCATCTGACAAAATGAGGATGTACCTGAGCTCAGTTTTAACAGTAATTGTTCTTTCCCTCATTCATTTCTAATGACTGGTCATTTTTGACTGGGTATATTAAGAGTGTACAAAAATTGAATAAAACTCACAAAATTGTATTAAAATCAATATAATTTATGTTTGTGTTGAAATCCTCTTTTTGGACAAAGTCATGGGATCTCAGGTCAATCTGAACAAATTAAATCCAACTTTCAGAGATAAATTTTTTTAAATCGGTCTAATTTGACCAGAACACAACATAAAGGTTAATAAATACATTTTTTTAATCTACATATTCAGTCTTTTATTTTGTTGGTTTTGCATTAGTTTTGTTGTGTTTGGTTTCCTGCTCTAATGTTTTGTTCATTAGTCTTGTCACGAAATGTCAGATTCCAGAAGGAACAGCCGCTTGTTTTAGCAATCCTAATCCTACATTTTTTGGGGGCTTTTTAACTTTAATTTTAGGGAGAGGAGGATTGATGGGAACAGAAATGGAGAGAGGCAATTATCCATGCAACATTAATATAAAGTTATTTTATGACCAGATAGGATATTATAGCACAGATAGGAAAAGAAAAAACTGTTAGCCCACTTCACTGACAGGAATACACAATCTTCACTTTATTAAACACTTTGAATAACAATAACAAGGTTAGTGGATTTTCCATTTTAAACAGGAACAGAAGTGACTACAGATAAACAATTCACTATGACATCAGTTTTATGGTCTCTGTAGAAACAAGGCAGGCAGCATGGTGGCACAGCAGGTAACGCGCGTGCCTCACAGCAAGAGGGTCGGTGGTTTGATCCCCGGGTTGGTCAGGGCCTCTCTGTGTGAAGTCTGCATGTTCTTCCCATTCATGCATGAGTTCTCTCTGGGCACTTCAGCTTCGACTCACAGACTAAAAACATGCTCATTAAAGGATAAGTTCGGTTTGTACAGCTTTCACATAGTTTATAGAATGAAGTAGAACAATATACTCACCCAGAAGGCGTTCCTGATCCAAACGGTGCTTCGGGAGATAGTTAGATCCAAAATCGAGTGGCGGACATCCGTAAAATGGTAGCAGACAGGGCATGTATAGCGCCGCTCCTAAAACTGCATTAATCGTCTAAAAACTCATTAGTTTCACCAACATTTCATCAAGGTCCGCTTGCGCTACTCCTCCACGACAGTCCGGTGTCACTCCATCCATGTTTTTGTGGCTGTGCTGACCTCTGAACTGAAAAGTTTCTTGCCTCTGCGTCCTCCTTTCGATGAGCTCCTCATCTGTACACTCTGGCTCGAAACTGTAAGGACACCCATCATATTCAAAGTTCTCGTCCACAACATCTTCATCCGATAGATATTCGTCCATTTTGCACAAAACTGGAAGAAGAACGTTATTGTGTAGCCACCACTCGCCGCTGAAACAATGAGCCGTACTGCGCATGCGCGCAACCGGAAAGAAACTTTTCAGTTCAGAGGTCAGCACAGTCACAAAAACATGGATGGAGTGACACCGGACTGTCGTGGAGGAGTAGCGCAAGCGGACCATGATGAAATGTTGGTGAAACTAATGAGTTTTTGGACGATTAATGCAGTTTTAGGAGCGGCTATACATGCCCCGTCTGCTTCCATTTATACGGATGTCCGCCACTCAATTTTGGATCTAAATATCTCCCGAAGCACTGTTTGGATCAGGAAAGCCTTCTGGGTGAGTATATTGTTCTACTTCATTCTATAAACTATGTAAAAGCTGTAGAAACCGAACTTATCCTTTAAGTTGATTGGTGACTCCAAATTGCCTTTAGGTATGAGTGTGAGAGTAAATGATTGTCTGTCTCTCTATGTGGCCCTGTAATCGGCTAGTGACCGGTTCAGGGTGTACTGTGCCTCTTGTCCAATGACAGCTGGGATAGGCTCCAGCCCCCATGCAACCCTGAAAGGGATAAGCAGTGTAAAAAATGAATGACTGAATGAATGTAGAAACAAGGCTTCCCATAAGGGGGGATAAAGGGAAAAGTTTTCTGGAGCCCAGAGGCATGTCGGAGCCCCGAAACATTTGTAAGGACATGGTCCATCCTAAATTTAAACAGTTATTTCCTATTATTTTGTAGCTACTTTTTTTATCATTAAGGCAAAAAAAGGAATTGCCTGTTTCGAAGTGTAAATCCTTCCCTCCTGAAATGGTACAATCCTTACTGTTGGGATGTTAATGTTGTGAATGGAGCTATTGAATTTCACAGCTGGCACAATAATTTTGTTTCCACAGGTCCAAAGCTGCCTAAAGGGTGGATGCTCCCAGCAAGAACGCTTCTTATCGAACATGCACATGCTTATATTATAATTGTCTTGTTTTTGTTGTTGTTACATCTATTTTATTTTTGGATTCCCCCTTATATTCAAGTGACAGGGCAATAGATAGAGTTTTGGAAGTTGGGTAAAAAGAAAGTGTGGTATATTGTACAAAACCTCTCCATCACATCAGAGGAGGGCCCATTCACAAATCTTTCAGAGGCCCAGGACATTTATTATGAGCAGGCCTTTGTACACCTCCTGAGGACACAGAATATCTGAAGAATTTTTGAGTAATAAGGAAGTATTCTGAATAAAACCAACCCAACCCTGCTGCTGTGAACACTGCAGAGATAACAAACTTCACGCGTCATAAAATTAGTTACACAAACACTGAAAGAACAACTCTGACCGGCAGGACTTGTGATGACAATATATAAAAAAATGTTGCTTATACAATTATTCAAAAGAAAACAACATGACATAGACAGAAAGTATGTTGAAACAGAGCCATCTGCCCTTGCCAAATGCCAGTCTTCCAATGAATCAGTGCTGCCAGATGCTTCTCTGTGTCTGCTGTGTTACAAGACAGTACAGACAAACAGACTTCTCCTGACATTAACATACTTTTTTTCTGCTACTGTGATCTGAATACTACTCATATAAATACTATAGTACTCCAGACGTATTGACAAATGCTGTTTATTAGCCAATAGGGTTGGAAATTAACACCAGCCACTGGCCAAATGTTGATGTTTTTGTGCAGTGGCTACCATTTATTTCAACAGACTGTTTATTCTAAAGTTAATATCAGGAATTGTAATGTCTTCCAGCTTAAGTGGTAGCAATTTAAATTTTCTTTCCTCATAGTGGCGTCACTTGCAACTTTTGTCTCTCTGAGACGGATTCAGAGCACACACAGACACTAAGTTATATGATTGCCACATTAGGCAGTGTGGTTTAAAATTTAATGCAAAGGGTAAAGCTGACAGCTAAATCTTAACCATCTCAAAATGGCAGGCCCTGGTGGTGCTTCCCTGGCTTCACTCTAGGGCTGTCACTTTTCCCAAAATCTATTTTAAATCATTTTTGAATGCAAACCCTAATATTCATAGACATTGGAATATTAGCTTAATTATCTCCACCCCAATTGTACAAGCTTATAAACTTTAAAGGACAGTTTGTGCTTAAAGCTGATTTAAAGGATTGGTACAATATGCCTTTTAAACCTTGATAGGGTAGCAGACAGTGCAGAAAGAGCATGAGGTAGTATTTGCTGCCATAATCAAATTGCAATGCAGTCCAAAATTAATTGTATATTCTTGAGTTTGCTGAGGGCCAATTGAAAATGAGCTTTGGGTCATATTTGGTCCCCTGACCATAACTTGGACACCCTTGTTTTTGAGTGTTTGATTTAAGATTCATTCACTTAATGTCTTGCTTGTCTGTTTCAAGGTCAAGGTCAAGGTAAACTTTATTGTCCCTTAAGGGAAATTTGTCTTGGGCGTTGTGCTACATTATTGCTTCACAGCAAAATAACAAAATAAATAAATAAAATAACAACCACCTAAAAGAAAAACAGGAATTGACAACTAAACCAGGACTAAAAACAGGAAACACATTACAATGCCAACACAGGCTTACAGACATACAGAGACATTAGACAATTTAAAGTGCTAGAAAAAGTGCCAAGTGCTAAAGTGCTTGTGTTCATTGCATGTTGCTCTATTGCACTAGTTTTATGCGTTGTTCAACAGCTTGATGGAGGCTGGAACAAATGATAATTTGAGTCGATTTGTTTTGCACTTTGGTATACGAAATCTTCTTCTTGAGGGGAGAAGTTCATATTCGGAGGACAGTGGGTGAGTGGGGTCTAAGGAGATTTTTGTTGCTCGTGTCATAACTGACTGGTTATACAAATTCTCTATGGACTCATATTGTTTCATACCAATTATCTTCATTGCTGTTCTGTGCATGTTAGCCAATCTGTTTTTTAGCTGTACTGTTAGGTTGCCAAACCAGGCAGTGATTCCATGTCTGATTAGGCTCTCTAAGATAGCTTTGTTAAAAATTAGCATGATCTGATTGTTTACACCAAACAGCCTCAGTCGTCTCAGAAAATACAGTCTCTGCTGCAGTTTATTACACAAGTTATCAATGTGTGATTTTCAGCTGAGCAGGTTATCGACATGGACTCCTAGATATTTGTATGTTGTCACCTGATTGATAGTTTGGTCTTTAATGACCACTGGCTTATGTGAAGCCTTTTGCCTTGGGTCAAAAACCATCTCCTGTGTTTTTGTCACATTTAAAATCAGATGGTTTTTGTCACACCACTTAATGAAGGTGTCAATCTCATCATGGTGGTTTATCACCTTATCTGACCTCTGGCTCTGTTCCTTATTAAACCATCAGAAGTAAATAAATCCACTGTAATTAAAGTGTTTTTAAAAATGCTTCTGCAAGACAACATGCTTAGAAACCATTTTTACTTCAAGATGACTTTCTGGAAGGATTTCAAACCCCAGCTGCAGCTTATTTGCCACAGGGAACCCTTACCAAAAAGAAGTAAACTTCAAGTTTACCTTTCCAAGTATACTTAAGTGGAGTTTGAGTATACTTTATTTAGTATACTTTACTGTACCAAGTATACTTATATTTATGTACTAGTAGTGTACTTACATGTGTAGTAGTTAGTATACTCACAAAGTATACTTATATACTAAAAATATCCTGATTTGGCCCACTTTTGGGTATACTCAATTAAACTTTAAGGTTACTTCAAGTAAAAAGGAAGTATATATGAGTATACTTAAATTATACTATTACCTGTACTTGAATGGTACTATTCCTTTACTTAAAGGAAACCATTCATATACTCATCAGTGTACTTGAAGTACACTAGTACTTTACTAACATTGCACTTTTGTAAACTTAAAAATGCACTACTGTTTTACCTGCAATGTACTTGAAATATACTTTTCTTATACTTGATGTATACTAAGACCATACTTGAATTAAACTGTTTTCATACTTGAAGCATACCATTTATATACTCAAAATATACTATGCCTGTTTACTTACAATGCACTTGAATTGCGCTATTGTTATACTAGCAGTAAATACTGCTATAGTAATTATAGTACACTACTCCTTTACTTACAATTTACTTGAATGCAGAGTACCCATATACTATAGTATATATATATATATATATATATATGTGTGTGTGTGTGTGTGTGTGTGTGTGTATATATATATGTGTATATATATATATATACATATATATTTATATATATATTTATACTATATACACATATACTGCAAATTAACATCTTAATACTAGTCCACAAGTCTGATTGTTTACCTTTTAAGATATCCAAATGCAGACATCAAACCTTACATATACCAAATCAGTCATATGTTTTATTTCTGTCTGTATTATAATACTAAGTCTATATTATGTTACTATTATAACATTCAAAAAGAAAAATAAATAATATACAGCCTTCATTATGGGTGTAGGGCCCCTTCAAGCCTGGGTCAATAGGTCCACTGAGACCTTGGACCATTATCTAAACTGATTATTTTTTCAAGTCAAGTTTAACAGTACAGATAAATATAACTGCCAAAGCATGTATAAATGCAGGAACACACACACTCCTGCCATCATAATGACAGGTCTTACAACGTACCAGCCAGTCCTACATCAACACTGATGCTCATTTCTGGGGTAGAGAGTAATTTCATTAATGTTGTTGAGAAGACTGGTAATGTTTGTGGGATCTGGCCAAATGGTCCAGAAGAAATGTGTTTTAGTTGTAGTTGATCATTTTTATGTTGCCGAATGTACGTGAACGTGATTAGATTGTGATGATTTATGTGCAATGTACATTTTCATGTTTTTAAATTGTAAAGCACTTTGGCACAATGTTGTTGTTTTTAAATGTGTTTTATAAAGAAAGAAGTATGGTACTTTAAGTATGAGTTGAAGTGTGATTTGAGCATGTACTGCCAAACCTTGTGTGTGGCAACCTTGAACCTATAAACAGTACGTACTTAAAGTATAGTAGTATTTAAGTGTAAATGTAGTAAAGTATAAGCAGTACACTACAGGTTCACTCACAGTGTATGTTTTATGGCAACTACCTCAAAGCAGCCTATGTGAGAAATAGCTATACAACAAGCCAGCCGTAATACAGTAAAATAACACTTCATGTTACATGCAAGCAGGTACAACATTTTTATATACTTGTCCTAAGTTTTAATTACTATTGGATATAGGCTAATATACTTAAACTTAAAGTATATCAAGTATATTATACTTAGAGTATACTTAAACTTTGTCTGTGTACTCGTCAGTATAAACTAAGTATACTTTTGATAAGTATATTTCTGATAGTACATTCAAAGTAATCTGAAAAGTATACTTACCTGAGTATTAGTTTACAGAAAGTATACTTAGTTCATAAAAGGTATACTTATAAGTATACTTGAGTATACTACTTTTTGGTAAGGGTTGTGCACGTTGTCAAGAAATAATGCAACGCAGACACGAGCAGTCTACACGTCACCAGTATGATCAGTGTAGAAGCAGAGGAGAGATGATGGATTGATCACAGAAGCAGAAACAACTCTAACAAAAAGTTTAAAAGACAAACTGGTAAATCAAGACCACAGGCATCAACATCTGAGTACTGTGTTAAACTGGACACAAATCTGACTCTTCTTCAGGCTTAAGACAGATAAATTCTCCTTTAGAAGTCAGGAAACAAGGAAATAGCTTGGTGTGTTAATTCAGCTGGTGACCGTGTACATTGGTGACTTGGAGTAAACACCATGGGTGACTTTTCTGCAGATATGTTTGGGTTAGGCTGGTTTCCTTGGTTGTGTTTTCTCACATATAAACTAATGAAGTGTTTTTTCATGAAATGTTTGGTAAAAATTGAAGCATTGAAGGGTTCACTCTCTGCTTTTTTCCAGTGCTTTGACTACGGTATCCATTAGCACAGTCATCAGTTAAGACAGTAACTCATTACACCAATACACTAAAACAGTTCAGACAGTGCACAGAGAAAGAAATTGTAGAAATTGTGTGCAGATGATTCTGATGGTGAGATCTGACCACTGGTCATCAGTTTCAAACAAATATTTGATGATGATATTGATTATTGGTGTTTCTCTCAGAATTACCACCCTGTGCACTGCACTTCTGACACAACAGGTAGTTTCATACAGCCTTCTACACCATCTAGCGGTATCTACCAGTAACACACGTCACAAACAGGCAAGTACATAAACCCTAACCAGACAGACTGCAAGTATATCTCCAGCTTAATGATCCATTGTTGACAACATGGTACGTACCAACAAAAACAGTAAATGCATTTGTTTCAAAAATGAAAGGGTTTCAGCTCCAGTTTTTGTACAAGAAAACATTCTGTTGTGATACTTTCACAAGACAGCATTCATCTTGACAACAGGCAAAAGAAAGATAGATGAAAGAACATTTTTCCACATTTTCAGATATCCCTAAATGTGCATGGCAATTGAAATACACAGAGGTAGTATACATTTAGATTTTTTAGCAATTTACCATGACACAGTGTTCTCGAGACTGTTGGTGAAAGGGTTTCATAAACTTTGAACCAAATTAAAGTAAAAAAAAAAAAAAAAAAAAGTGTTTATATCAGGACAATGCAATATCCGTTTATTGAGCAGTAGACTGTTTTTAAATTTTCTGAAAAGTAACAATTTTGGAGATAAGAGGTTTGTGCTAGACAGCAGCAACATGTTCACTTTATTACCTTGGCTGGTAACTGGTCCAGGGTGTGACCCATCTCTTGTCCAATGTCAGCTGGGATAGGCTCCAGCCCCCCTGTCCACCCCCACCCACCCCACCCCCCCCAACCCATAACAGGATCAACGGTATAGATGATGGATGGATGAATAACATGTCAGTATTATCTTTTGTCAAACTGTGAATTTAGAAATGTTCCAAAGCTAAATATAGCTTTTTTTTTCTAGATGTAGTTCTCAGGAAATGTAAAAAAACACTAAAAAGGAAAACAACAAAGGAAACAGTAAGACGCTATCATGTTAACCACTTCTACTCTGATTCTAGGTACTGCTTTATAAAGTGTTGATTTGATCATGATTTTACAACAAAAAGACAGCCGTGTAGCAGTGTTTGAGGCCAGCTTACCTGGAGAAAGGGGCTGTGTGGATATGGTGAATAGTATAAACTGTATGACATGCATGTAAAGTTGACAGTTTTCTTTCTTTTTTATTGGTCACCCTGCTCCATCCTGTCACTGAGAACAGTTTTCACTGCTTTGGAAGAGGTCACACTGAAATGTATAATTGTACATGTGCTTTTAATCTATTGGTACATAATGTAAAGGCATATATGACTGAACCATGCTGATTTTTTTATTTATTGACTCATCTATTTAAAGGACGGTTTGAGAAAACAGAAAAGGGCCACACTTGTCTATAAGCCACAGGCGTCCAGTGAGCGGAGCTGATCAGGAGCGAGAGGGGAAGGACTTTGGCCAGAGCAATGAGAGGTTTTTTGTTTTTTGTTTGTTTTTTTTCTAAAAAGCTGGAGCGTCACCGGATCTTCTGCTCCTTCCTAAAAAAAAAAAAAAAAAAAGTAGCGGCTTTTGACTGGAAATTACATTACCCAAAAATGTGTTCAAATCTTAAAAAAGTGATTTTGCATTAAATGGGACCTTTAACATTAAAAACAAACAGCAACAAACACACAGCAAACAGAGAGATGTGCAGTCAGAGGCAAAGGTAGATTTACTCTTGAGTTTTAGCATTTGATCCGCTGAAACGTTGTGCTTTAAAATGCTACTCTTGTAAAGGTGATTTAAACAAAGAGAAAAAGAAGGAAAATTTCTTTTTTTTCCCTTGTTTTAGTCTCTCGTCACTGCTCTTCTCTGCATCCAGGCTCTATGGCATAAATGTATGACATTACCAAACAGCTATGGATGTTAAATAACAAAGTGTTCATGTGATCACAAACTAAAACGGCTCACGTGTCTTTTGTTTTTAACACACTTTGTTCTTTATGTGGCTTTCCTCCTCTAAAACAAAATCTGACTTTTTATTGTTCAAATGGTGTGTTGGGCAGGTCAAAATCCTTTTAATGTCAGAAGTCTGAAGAAGCCTGAATTATACAATCGTCCCATAGAGATATCACAACATAAAAACCATAATCTAAAAAGGACCATAGCTTGTGACTCTGTGGTCTCTCATAAACGATCGGGCCTGTGTAAAACATAGTTAAATCTGATTTGCAGTCAGCTGGCGTTAGGGTATTCTACTCTCTTTACAAACTGAGTTTTCCTTCAGGCTGGAGGGGCATTTATGAGCTAAAGCGTGGTGAGATAAAGTTCTGAAATCATTATTCTTGCTGTTTGTATGTGAGTGTATTGATGCAGTTTAGCCACTAGATGTTGCTGACATAGTGAATGAAGATGAGCACAATGTCAGTGTGACCGTGCTGCTTCTGTGATCAAGCATAGGGCGAAACACTCTCTCTTTATTAAAACCTTCAGTGGTGTGTTTTAATTTAAAACATGTATTAGTTACTGACTTAGCTGATAATGGATAAAATATTTCAGTAAATAACTGTTTTTGAATCAAACATTTTTGGTATGTGATCTGATCTGGGGTTGATTTTCACATTAATGATGATGTGGATCAATTTTTTTTAAAATCTAATGTTTTAAATTCAATTTAGAGTTTTTTTTTAACTTTAAGATCAAACATTTAATTTTCAGTTTCAATTTTTTATTTTTTTTCAGTCACTTTTTTCAAATTACAAAATATTTGGCCTGGATTTAGCTCCATATCCATCTGGTGTGTCAGGTTGTCTAACATTTATATTCCAAATAAATGTAAAACTCTCATTAGTTGCTGATTAGCTGTATTAATCACTCATGCTTCTATAAATGCGCAAGGCACACCTTGACTTGCCTCAAGCACCATCTGAGAACCACTGTGTTACATAAGAAAATTCAGGACATAAAAACCAGAGTATTTTAAGGGACATTTTTAAAGAGGCATTGTTTAATTCTCTATAAACTTAGTTTAGTAACAGGCATCATGATCTTCTGCTTCCCAAGCCCCTTTTAACAACATAGAAGGCAAAGAAAATGAATTATGCAGGACATAGGACCCTGAAGAATAAAGACGCATTAATAAAAACAGAGAAGTAAATATCAAAAACAAACTGCCTTCAGTGGGATACTTGAGGTTCTGACATTTTGTGCTCATAAACAGGAAGAAGGACTTTTTTTTTTAAAGAAGTAAAAAACAGGGTAAAAGTTTCACCTCACTGTGGATGTCTGTTGTTTTTGCAAGTGTTGTTATGTCCTGGAGCTTTGTTGACTCTAAAGAGATGCTCCAGAATAGACTTCTATTAGCCATGACTGCTATAAACTGACATAGAAGGCCCTCATATTGTCCTTTGCTTGGGGCCTTGTAATAACTGAGCTCTGATTTGCTTCATAGTTCAGTCACGGTGATGATGAATAAATGGTTAATTTGGTTTCGATGTTTCTTTCTAGTCATGAACAGCTGCTCTGACGATCTGTACAAGTGATAAAGTAATTTTTTGTCTTTAAATTCTTTCTCTTGTAGTTTTAGGATTTCATACTTAAACATTGAGCAGTGTTAATTAAACGGCGGCTTGAGGGCCACATCAGGAAAGCAGAGGGCAAAATATCTTTATTGTCCTGTGTGGCTGGCAGTAGTATGGGTGATAGGGAGTGGTCTTTTTAAGGCTAGGGGGTGGAGGGGGTGCACACTGTTAAACTAATAATGCCTTGGTGGCAGGCAGCTGGTATTTGGTTGGTATTTTAAGGAAAAAAGGCATTTTTGATGAACCTGACATAGAGGGATTGAGATAATTTATTATTTATTTATTTTAACATCAGCAGAGTAATAAGCATCATGACAAAGAATGACTTTTTTTTGGCTTTATTTCAAAATAGAACAAAAAAATTTAACAAGCCATACAACAACAAAGCTGCCCATGCCTGACAAGATGATTTAGTTAGAGAAAACTTAGATATTTAAAACATTCACATTTTAAAGTGAAATTTCCCCCACATTTCTTCTGCTAAAAGACAAGACCATAATGTCCTTCAGACTGGGCCTCATTCACCTCTTTCACAGTTATTTAAAGACATTTACCAACGTTCTCTCATCTGTGATTTGTTTTTCAGAAAGAACAAAATCTAGTTTAGGGTTGAAGGTTTGCAAAACAAGAACATTTCTGATTCAAGCCCTTTGTCAGTCAGTCAGGCCAATCCTGTGTGGAGTTTGCATGCTCTCTCCCTGTGGATGTGTGTGTTCCCTCCAGACACTCTGGCTTCATCCCGAAGACCAAAAACACATGCCGTTTAGGTTAATTGGTGACTCTAAATTACTTTTAGGTGTGAGTGAGTGTGTGAATGGATATCTGTCTCTCTATGTGGTGTTTCATATATCTTCTATTTTTTTTTTATTAGCTTTTATTATTTTATTGAACATACACAAATATATATGTTTTAAAATAGGTCTACATTTATTTCAATTACTATCTTTTTTAATCTGCAAAATCCAATTTCATAATGAGCTTTAAATGCATCTTTGCACACAAGTTTAAATGTCTTTAAAAGACACTTTTCGCATATTCTGAACACACTTCTTCTTTCAGCACATCAGCTTTTTTTTGTTTATTTTGGGTTTACAAATTGTATTCATTATGAGAAAATATAAGAAATATGACTAGTTCTTTTTTTTTCATTTATTGCACCACTACAATCACCTTTGACTAACACCCTCTCTAGCTCAGCTTTCAGCCCATTTTAGTTTATTTTTTAACATCTTTTCCAGTCTCTCTCTCTTCAATCTTATGTGACCTCGGCAGTCTCATGCTCTCGTATTGGCTCAAAGCGGCTTGATGGAGGAGGTTTACTTGAGAAATCTCTAAAAGACTAAAGGTGTCTGTGAATGAGGCCCATGTCTTTATTTTTATTGCAACATCCCCATAAACTTTAAAAACACACATTAAGACAAGCGAAGTACGCTTTGGGAAAAAAAAAAAGAAATCTAATTTGACCATGGCTTTAACTTATATTACTTGTATTAATCTGAAGGTTTGATTCATCTTTTTTCCTCTCAGACTTTCATCCGTTCATCCTTGTTTGATGTTGCTGTGGCTGAAGAGGTGTCGATCATCTTCAGTTTTTGTTTTGTCTCCTTGCAAAGCAGTGGGTGCTCGGCTGTAAACACAAAAAAAATTCAGAAAGTTACCTTACTGCGTCAAAAAACTGTTTTTCCAAAATGATGTGAGATGATTTACAACATCCAGTCCACTTTATTTAAAGGTTTTCAAACAAATAATCAACTTTACCACAGTGCTGCACAGTGACTACCAAGCAGAAATGAAATAGAATAAAATCAAACTAGGTAAAATAATCAAACTAACATTAATAACCAAATGATGAAATACAATAAAGATTATTAAAATGTAAAAGACAAATAAAACCACACAAGATACAACAATTAGTTTTAATAAAAGCCAACTTAAGACTATAAAAACACATCAAAACAAAGACTACAGCATTATTTACCTCCAAAAAAGTGACGAAATAAGTCCAGGGAAAATAAGGAAAGAAATCTTTGTTTCTGTAATGTTTAATGCACCAGAATGTAGAAGCTCTTAAACTGAAGTTTTAATGCTTTAATAAAATTAACACTGTTTGCCATGAATTTTCAAATTGACTGTTTTACAAAAAAGAAAGAAAGAAAGAAAACATAGTAATGTATATTATCATTATCATTTTTCGATAAGATGTCAAATTATAATTATACATTTTTAAAGATTTCTAAATATGTATTTGTCTTTTTTAGTTTTGTAGTTACTACATTTATACATTCATCAAGAGGTCTCTAAAATGACTGCTGAAACAACTCTAAACCTTAAGCAGGAACTAAAAAGCGGAAGGAAATGAATAATATTCTTTAAAATAGCAAATATATTGTTTCTCAATATTTATGATGTTAAAAATTATAGTGTTATAGTCTACCACTTCAGTAGGGCTAGGCATACATTAAATACAACTACTATACAGTCTGTTTCTGGAAATGTGAAGTCACTTCCTCCCATGGGCCCAGAGCAACAGTTAACCTGGTTTGGGAGTTTTTGGTCCCCCTTTGTTGACGATACCTTTTAGCTCCTCCCCAATCTGTTTCATTATGTGAACACAAAATGAGTGCAGCTTACTCACCCTCCTATCATGTCTACTTCATATAGAACTATTGATTATCAGGTATTCTCACCTCAACCCTATCTTAAAGAGTAAAACAAGAATGTAGCAACTTTGAAATCTCTCTGGCTCAGAGAGAAAGTCAGTTTAAAGAATATATGTCACACCACATTGATTTTAAATTAAATCCCACCTCTTACAAGACAGTTCACATTTTAAACATTTACAGTTTAGAGTTTTGGAAAGGCACTAAGGCCAAATTGAACTTGAATAATGATGAAACATTGTATCAGGGAGACCTATTGATTATTTTCCACAAAGTACCTGTTTTTTTTTCTTGCAGTCTACGTGACCTTTCACTTCTCGAACCCAGTCCTCATCAACTGGCACGCAGAGGTGGCGTCCACCCCTAGTCACCAAACTACAGCAGCACAACATCATCACATCAGTATGATTGTTGAGAAACTGGTTAATTCACAAAGTAGATATTTAATGAATTATAAACCATATGAACTTACATTGTGGCATCAATAGAGCAGCCCTGTCCACTGAACTGTTGGTGGTAATCTACAACAGCCCGTTTTGGGACAGGTATGTTTTTGACAGACAAGCAGCAGTCTGCAGGTACCTGCGCCAATGTCACTGTGAAAAACAAAGAAATCAAAAAACAGTTCAGTCAAAAAGAATCACTCTCTTTAGACATTAAAACTGCCCCATAGCCAACCTTTTAAACACAGCAGCTGTATTAGCTCTTGATTCATGTCAGTTATAATCCATTTCACTGAGTATGTTTTACACCTCCTCCCTCATGCTCTAATAGAAGGGTGGGCAACTGATAACCCCTCATCTTTACTTTGACAGTGATTCAATTTGAATTAAGAATAGAGTAAAAAACAAACATTTCTATTATTATTTTCATTATGATTATTGTGATTGTTGTTTTTATGGATTATTTTTCTGTGTTAGGCTCACATTATATCTAAATATGTTTCTATGTAAGAGAAATAACTGCATGTTATCAATTCTTTTTTAGATAGATAGATAGATAGATAGATAGATAGATAGATAGATAGATAGATAGATAGATAGATAGATAGATAGATAGATAGAAAGACAGATAGATAGATAGATAGACTGATTGATAGAAAGCCCAGCTCCAGGCAACACATGGTGATGTGTCCTTGGGCAAGACACTTTAACCCCAAGTTGCTCCCACTGCTGCATCAGTGGTGGGTATATTGATCAAATGAAGGTGAAAATCTGGCTCTCTTGCAATTCAATCAAATTAATGTTGCCTCCTTGGTGACCAAGTTGCCAATACCTGTTCTTATGTCCGACCTTTTAACGTGTTATGTACTATTTAAACGCTCCATGGAGTATTCTCTTTGGTGAACTTTAGATAATTTTTGACTTTTGACTTTTCATTTTTTTCCTCAACTAACACGTACCACCTAATATTTGAGTAGAACATTACTTTAGTCTGTTTTCAATACTTGCTTTATATGATACATATATAATATTTGTCACTTCCTTGATATAACTCTTGTGACAAAAGACAATATTTACATGAAAAAAATCAGTGCGACAGTCACACTTACAAGAGGACAAAATAAATGTCCTCAGAGTGGGTCTCAGAGTGGATCATCAATGACAAAATTACAGCTGTACTTTCTTTTTTGCATAATCTTTTTCATCATCACAGTTATAAAAGTTGCTGCACCTTTCTTTGCCACTGGCTGGGTATTTCCAGCAGTAAAACTTGAAATGCAACAAGAGAGAGATTCCAACACTCCCTTTAGTGGCACTAATGGTTTAACTGCTGCTGTAATGCAATGATGCTTAGATTCAAATATTAAACAGATTATTCCTTTTTTATGAGACTTTTGAGGTGATTTGACTTAATTTTTATTCTTATTTTTTATTCAGTTATTTAAAATAGCTGTAGGTTTGCTATGCCAAAAGATTTTTTGCAAAGTAAAACTCTCTGGTGTGATATTTCCCAAAATATGGATTCATTAAAAAGAAGAAAAAAAATAGAGGGTCTCTTTATCCAGACAGATAACTTCAAACCTTTTCTTAATACATTTTTTTTTTATCATGGATGTGATTAAGAAGAATTCGTAAACACAAACTTGATCACTGACTTGAGGATGAGGGAGGATCAAATATCTGCAGTTTTACCTTTAATATTATAATAACTATATTCCCCCTTTTCGTTTTACCACTTCCCTCTTGACTTGTTCCTGCTGCTTTGTCATTTGAACCCTCTCTTATCTGTCTCTGCTTAAACATTCTGCCTCTAACACTCTGTGGAGGAGTAGGTTTAGGAGATGGATAATAAAGCCTTAGAGGATGATGGTAACAGTGAAATAAACTCACCTGTGAAGCAGTAGGTGACAAAGAGGATGCAGAAAAAGAGCTTCAGAGTCATGGCTGGTTTGTTGGCTGGTGAAAGTCAGCCTGTCGTCCCTGTAGAAGCTGTGAGGCAGCCTTGGTCCTCCTTTCAGCAGGATGATGGAGGTTAGGAAACAGCTGCTGTCTGAAAGCCTTTATATAGCACTGTCAGCCTTGTTTCACTTTTAGTTTTACCAAACTGACCCTCCTCCTCTTCCCCTCCGTTACTGTCCATCTTAACCCTTGTGTCAATCACAGTGGTGAACAAAGTACAAAACTCCAGTACTTGAGTGAAAGTATAGATACTCCTAGTCAAATATTACTCCAATACAAGTAGAAGTTGTTCAGGTTTTTCACTTAAGTTAAAGTACTGGAGTCCCTACTTTTGAAAATTCTTAAATATTAAAGTACATTTTTGTTTTAATATTAACGCGTTATTGTATTGTTGCTAAAATGAATTTACAGAAATGACTGAAACAACCTACTGAATGCATTGACCTTGTCATGGACTAAGCAGTAAAGGCTCAAGACGCAGGATTAATTTAAAGAAAAATGGGTGTTTATTTTACCCAAAGAAAGCTGGTCAAAATTACAAACCAAAATGTTAAGAGTTAGCCCTATAAAAGAGGTCAACTTAATATAACACGAAATAAACTAAACAAACAATAAGTGTCAAGTCAACAAACAGACCTGTCAAAATTAGACAAAGGGAGCACATATATAGGGGTTTGTCCAAACCACAGGAAACAAAGGGGGTAAACAAAATGCCTGCCACATTAAAGTAAACACAAATCAAAACTAACTTAACCCCAATCCCCCCATGATGTCAGCAGACTTGGTCCATCCCAATGAGCTTTCTCCAGCATAAAAGTCCTTCCACCTTTTGAACCAGGAAGTTCCCCTCCCCCAACATCCAGGTAACTCAAAGAAAAGACACCAGAATTAATAACAGAAAATTGATCTAAATCTTACAATGAGTAAGTTGTGCGCACTAAATTTAAACAGTGTAAGACATAAAGCAACTAATAAACTAATATTAAATCAAAATAATGTGTAGATGTGTTCTTTTAACTGCAAAATATGTTTAAAACTTATGAGGTGAGCAACAGATGGTGAGATGAGGGTGAACATTACCCATGTGTGGCTGTGGCCATCACAGACCTGCTTATAGAACCTGTTGAATAAAGAGCTTGTAAAGTATGCTACGAAACCTACAGGAATGCTTATTGAAGCACGATTGAATCGACAAAAGGACAACCATTGCTGCATTTAAAATAATATGAATCATTCTTTATTTTGACAATCTTAAACATGGACTTCAAATTTCATCTGCTGACTTCAGAGCTGTACTTAAGAGTAACAAGTAACGAGACCCTTCATAGAAATGTAGAGGAGTTAAAAGTTCAATATTTGACTTTGAAATGTAGTGGGGTAAAAGTCCTAAGTTTCCAAAAATAATAATACTCAAGAAAAGTACAGATACTCAAAAAAATTACTTAAGTAAATCTACTTTGTTACTGTCCACCTCTGGTTAACCACAGAAAAACACAAAATCTAATGCTTCCTCGTTCATTTCATTTTCAATGTTTATTTAATTTACTATTAAAAAAACACTTTAATCCAAAAAGCCAATTCATAAATAAAGGAGCAGGAAGAAGAATAATCTTATATGATCTGCCCCTTTTTTCACAAGACACTAATTAACAATGTTCCTAATAAAACACAAAACTTAAACTCAAATACAGTCGCTGCAGACCAAAGAAGCCCTAATTTCCCTTTAGAATCCATGGATTCAGTTTACATTTTATTAGACAAAGAAGGTAAAAAAAACAAACAAACCTGGAAATACTACACAGACAGAACAAAAGTTTGCTTTCAGATCACTAATATCTTCTCAACGTGATGGGGTTTACTCTAATTTTGATTTGAAAGCTGAATTTAGACATTATTTTGCCAATTGCACAGAAACTGCCCGTATTTGGCACAGACATTAACAACCCTGCTCTGCTTTGTGCATTAGTCTGTGCAAAAAGATGTTTATACACACACAAGTACATGAATGCAGGAAAGTGTAATACATGCATATGAATGGATCAGGGAAATAAAAAGAAATGCCACTAGACTAGTCACAGAATCCCAATGTAGGCTTGCCCATGTGAGTTTGTGCATGTGTGTATGAATGCTGATTTATGAATGTACCTCATTAAGATATTGGAAAACACTTTTATGAACTTTTATTTTTGAGGAGATAGACACTGAGCTTTAAAATAGTCAAATTTTGCCTCAGCTGAGGTTCAAACTGTACATATGATTTTGGCAACTGCTTGATTACGTTCACACTCTCTTATGTTTAATAACCTGCCAATTTTCATGAACAAAAAGCCTCTGATTCACCTCTATTTTCACTCTGTCTGCTCTGTTGGAGCTCCCGTTGCTTTAAAGCCCCCTTTCTAAGCCTGTCCTAATGGGTTGGTCAGTTCAGTGTGATACAGAACTATGTTTTCAATGGCTCTGTATTCTTTCTACAGATAATTCTTTGCATTGGGCTTGACCCTGAGCCAGTAGGTTTGAACTATTGGCATTTCAGTGGTAGGTCTATGAGGAGGGAGGTGTGCTTCAGGCAGTAACTCAGGCTGTTCACAGGAGGAGAGAGAAAAGCTTTTTGACTTGCACATTCATGTTCTCCACCAGGCATAAGAGACTGTAAAACATACTAAATGGGATTTGAAACTTGAAGGAAGCATATGATGGGCTCTTAAAATCTTGGCAAATCTACCAAATTTTGGTCAAAGGGAACTCAACTTGTTTAAATATCTTTATAAATGCAGAAATCCACAGATAACCACTGACAGACAATTACACAGCGATTTAAAGCAGATATACTCTAACCAGCCTCTATATTTGGCACATCGTAGTGGTGGAGCCCCTGTTGCCTTCAGAACTGCTTTAAGTCTTTGTGGCATAGCTTCAACAGGGTGCTGGAAACATTCCTCAGAGATTTTGGTCTGTAGTGATGGGATAGTATCACAGTTGCTGCAGATTTTGTCAGCTGCACATCCATGGTGTGAATCTCCTGTTCCACCCCATCCTAAATTAGCTCTATTGGATTGAGATCTGGTGACTGTGGAGGCCACTGGAGTACAGTGAACTGATTGTTAAAGAAACAAATTTGAGATGATTTGAGCTTTGTGATGTGCTTATATAGAGCTTTATAAGCTCAAGTCTATTTACCATTCCTTCAGGTATTGATTTTAGTAATTATCAATCACGTTGTCTTCTTCTTTTTAAGAAAGTCTTAGAACATCAATCTTGCAAAAAAAATTAAAAAACATTTTGGGCTGAAAGATAAATCTATCAGCACTGTATTAAAAACTGCACATTTCCACTTCGAGGTTAGCTTCAACCATGAGTCAGTTCCTATTCAACTCCACAGTGCTGCAGAATCCTTATAGTGACCTTAAAAAAGCCTTACAACAGCAATATCTGCTCCACTTTATTTTCCTATCTAACAGAGAGCAAAGACTGTACAGCGTAAAAGAGAAACATTTTCATTCTTCATTTTGCATCTGTGCTTTCAGGAAAATGGGGAAGTTTGTCCTGCTTAACCAGGTCATACTTCTCCTGGAGTATGACCTCTCCCTCTCCCCCCTATTTCAGAAGAAAGTCATACTTCTCCTGAAATCAGGTTTGTATTTTCATTCTTGATAACTGTTGGGGTATGTTCACAATCTCTAATGTTAAAAAAAAACTTCTTGTCACAGAATGTCCCTGATAGTGCTGTATTCTCTTTCTGTCTGAGATGCTCTGTCAGAGCTCCTGTCCCTTCTCCATGTAGGCCCGATTTGCTCTGATTGGTTAACTGATCTACGGAGAGATAATTGATTGGTTCAGTGTTACTTGGCACCATGTTGTCAACAGCTCTGCATTTTCTCAACCGTCTTTGCTCAGTTTGTGACTTGCCAGCCCAAAGTAATGGGCTTAAACTGTGGGAAACAATGGGGGGATTTCACACTGGTGGGTCTGTTTGCGAAGGGGCTGGGGGATTGAGACATTAGAGCCACATAGAGGGGGAGAGGGAGAGGTCTTAATGCCAGAGGTGATTTGTCCTGTTCACAGAGGTGCACTATCATGCTAGGGAGACATGTGAAACACACCAAAGGGCATACAAAGCTCCAAAATCATAATATGGGCTCTTTGATGGCAACCATACAAAAAATAAATAAATAAACTCAAACTGAAAGCAAGCACTTGCATTATTACACATTTTCCTGTATTTACTGAAATCATTGACAGGAAGACCTTTGGCAACAGAAAGTGACACCACCATGTTTACAGTGTGTATAAAAACAACCTGTCTCTCTCTCACTTCCATCTTCTGGATAAGGGAAGTGGCTTCCAAGCTGTGGTTTCTTTTGTTGAGGTTTACTTAAATGAGCAGTCTGACAGAACAGATTATAGTTTATTGACTGTCTTATTTCATCAGCAGCAGAGATGTTTGACCTCTGTTCATTCTCACGTCTTAGACACCAAGCATTTACAGTCCAACTTTCATTTCCTTGAAAATCCAAAGCTGGGTGTTTGCCCAGTCTGTTGACTTGTGGAATTCCCCAGCTGAAACAAAAAAGATAACTATGACAAGGAGTGTTGGCAGAGGGAGCGTTGGACCAATCCTGACAGTATTTCTTGTTAAAGAGCTGTCTGCAGCCAAGTGTGCAGGGAAATACAGGACAGGACTTGTCTCAAATTACCCATGCTTTTGAAGGCTGTGTCAGATAACAGTTTTATTCACAATGACTATAGTGCCGGTATGCTCCAACATCACCACCTCTGAACTTTTCACTTACATTTCTCACTCTTAACACCTCTATAAAAGACTTCCCTCTTAGTGCTAATTGTTAGCAGCCACTTTTCTGTAGGATGTCAAAAAAAAAGCTTTACAATGCCAGTGATGAACTTCCAGTTGTGCTTTATGCTGCAGAAAAAAAACATTGAAATTTCTAAATCTAGTTTTTATGGCAGGCTATATTTGGGTGTTTGATCAGAAAACTCACACAAAAGTCTTGTAGACTTTGAGATGAGGGAACCAGCAGTACTGATGTGCTTTTTAATGACAATGTCTAAGAATTCATTAATGTTCTTTGTCAGGGCCCATGTGAAAATACCAACTTTTGCTGCAAATAAGAAACAAAAAAAGGGTGGTTTTGATACAAAAATCTCAAGGTCCTAAATTTAACAGCATGCTTAAAGGCTCATTGTACAAAGCAGTTTTGGGCACGTGCTTTCCATTGCATTCTTAGTCCTCAAAACCAGGGTCAAAGAGGATGGGTTACATGCCCTAATCATCCGTGTTTATACATCCGTGCATATTTTTGGAGTAACATAAATCAAACCAATTAGAATCTCAACTCTCATTCCCTTGAAGCTTCAGCTTGCTAAGCACAGGACACTGTATGAGGACACTGTATGTGTTTATTGATGCACAGATTAAAGCTAAATTTCACTAAAGAATTCCCACAACATCAATAACTATTGGGGAGGGGGCGCACCACGGGCATGACCTTTCTCATAATTTGCCTGTTTTTTTTTTTTAAATAAAGAGTTTTCCATTAGAATAGGCATGTGAGCTAGTCAGCAGATGGGTTTGTTGTCGGTTTTTCCCAGCCTGCTTTAGGTCTGTCTTACCCTTCATTTTTTTTTTGCCGGTGTCTGCGCTTACTTAAAACTGGGTAGATAGTTTTCTAATGTGACTATGATCAATGGTACGGTCATTTCTGCCATGTTTTATACCGTCTATTATAATGTCGGAGCAGTATGTACAAAATTGCTGTTGGTTGGCACAGGCCCAAAGGAAGCAAAGTAAGATTTGAAACTGCACTCTCCATTCAGTTTTATTCCAGGATCTAACAGAATAATAACTTCATTCTCTTTTCTGGATAAGTCATGGTTTATTTCACTTTCTGTTTTACTGTTGAGTGGACAAAGATGCAAATTCCGAGAGAACTGTTTTGGCCAAAGCCCCTCTCGACTTGTGGGAAAGTCCATCGGACACTCTCGGTCATTTGGAGTCTTTTTCTTTGACCTTTTGGCAGATGAAGACTGTTCTCTCAAGAATACTGTCCCAATATGACAGAGTACAGAGTTTATGTCAAACAGACTTCCTGCTCCAGTTTTTTTCTGAAGCTCCAGCTTTCAGGAATTGCTTACTCTCAGAGGATTTGGATTATCATGGGCAGTAACAACTGAAAGTAAGAAAATGTGAAGACAGACCATAAATAGCAGCTTGCTGGTGCCCCAAAGCAGGGGTCACATTGTTCACATGTCTGGAACCATACAATGGATCTTTATGGGAAAAAACTTTGTTTGGAAGCAGCCTCATTTGTAAGCCTATGAAGGACATTAGGTCAAATGTTTCCCTTCTGACAAGTTTTTAATCATGCCATGAAGTGCAGTTTTTTTTTGGAAACATTATAATTGTGGATTTATAGCAATAAATCTGTAATTAGGGAATTTTTTAATCACACTTTCTTGATGAAAAATTAACATATTATTAGACTTCCATTTGGTCCATCAAGGAAAGTGACAACTTCTGTTAAACTACCAGACAATCGGATGTGAAGGGTAGGTAATGTGATGTGGTCCTTTGGGACAGAAATTGCTGCCAAGAGCAGCACAAATAACACAGTGAAGCAAAAAATAAAAACAAGAGAGAAATGCAGAAAGTGTAAATATGTTTCTTTGATACTTTGAAAATGCTCTTAAAAGCATAGGCTTGACAAACCACTTTTGGACGTGTAAGGGCTTGTTTTTCATTGATCTGTGTGTAATTTTTATGAAGTTCTCTCGAAATTAAATTCCGATTAGATTTTTTTGTATTGTCTCTTTGGTCATGCAACTTTTAATACATCATTCTGACAGCATCACAGCATAAATATTCCAATAGCCCAAGATGTCCTGTAAAAGAGTCTTTAACTTGTTTGTGCTTGAAAGGGTTGAGGTTTTATGTGCATCATTAAAAAAAACCTGCACTCTAAAATCTAACAAGTTGGCATTACTTAAAAAAAATTTGGAAACCGATTGCCTTAAAAAAGTTAAGTAAATATGATTAATAGTCTTAGATTACATTTACTTTATATGTACTTGTTTTGTGTACTCGGAGCCCTGTTGTATTTACTTAATTTTATTAAGTTATTTTAACTTGGATTAAGAAAGTTATTTCAACTTCCTATGTTAGTTATCTACCAGTATCAACTCACACTTTGGCACTCTTTTATGCCCATTTGCACACCAGTGGGAGAAACTTGGGGTTAAGTGTCTTGCCCAAGAACTTATCATCATTTGTTGCCCAGAATTGGATTCGAACTTGCAACCTCTTGATTACTGACTAAGCACACTATCCAACTGAGCCACCGACACCTCACATACCAGCTTGCACAACAAAGAATACTTAGTAGTTAAAAAAAAATGGGAATTTCACTTCCATTTTGGCTTAATGTTGCTGTGTTGCAGCTTAATGCAGATGCGTTAAATAACTTACCTTGAGACTAAGAGAAATTCTGCGTCCCCCAACATCGAAATCAGTCTGCAGAGTAGTCTCTCGCCTGGCTTTACTGCATATTTGCAATCCTGAACTCAGTGATCAATCACCATGATAAAAAGTTTCGAGTCCAGCTTACACACAGGAATTAAGTTGTATAATTTTCGCAAGCTAAATGGGTTCCTTACTCATATTGATTGAGTTCAATCAACAGGTTATTAAGATTTAAGTAAAGTGCACAAATGTAATTTAAGTAAGAATAGCCATTGCATTTTAGAGTGTGGCGGACTTAAAGATAGCAGAAAATGGCTTAGAGTTGCAAGGACTAAAGCAATGCAGACTCATGCTAATAAAAAGAAAGCACAGCACACCGAGAAGCAGCTCTTTAAAATAGAAATTAGTCTTAAATTAGTTTTGGTAAAAATGTTGTATTATGAGCAACACTCATCAGGATCAATTAGTGATTTAAAATGACAACATTTTGGTTAACCACTTCACAAAACTTCACAATTAAATCACACAAAAAAAGAAATGCAGCAAAATGAAAGTAACAACAAACTGGAGCTTTAGAAGCAATCCTGAAAGAAAATCAAAATCCTCTGGATGCTCCTGGAACAGAGGCTGAACTGACGGAGAGCATCTAGACCCTGAAGAACAAGACAGCATGTGGTTTTGACTATATGTTTTGAAATGATAAAATAATCTGATGATAAACTCGAACTGGCTCTATTTATATTGTTTATATTATTTTAAGTGTGTGCTTTTTTCCTGACCTGTGGAAAAAAGACTTGATCACACCAATATTTAAAATGGAGAGATAAATAATGATATTATTTCTATCACTTTTATCAGCTATTTCCTTTTTATTTTGATTCTTTTTTCCTTTTATATTTTTAATTACATGCTTTGTCAATAATGCCCTACAACATTCATGCCAGAAAAGCTAATTGAATTGGAATTTATTGATACCATTGCCATTATTGATGCTGCTTATCAGTCCAGTTCTGAATTCCAGCATTAATACATATTTTACAGTCAACAACACCACACACAGGACACTCCTGATATTAAATGCTGTGCTACTTGGCCAAACGCTTCTGCATGCTGCTGTTGTTTACACTCTGTAAAACTGAACCATAATGTTGACCCCTCTTGTCTGACATGATTACTTCAAAAACCTCTTTATTGTAATTTGATGAGGGCTTGGCATCCGTGATTTGCAAGGCACGTTGAACAAATTGGAAGGAGGGAATAAAGGAACTGTTAAGCATAAAGACAAATGCTATCAATTCCTTGAGCTTGCAATCAATTATCAATTGGAATTGTTTTTTGATCCTTCCTTATTTTTACTTGAGAAAACATAAAGAGAAAATCCATAGTCTGCTTTTAATGAAATATCCAAGAGCCCTGTAGATTTCTCTCTCAGTCAAATAAAAGTTTCTCCTTGGAAAAACCTTAAGAGAAGAGAAACCACAAAGAGTCCTTACCATCATTCCAGAGTTAATAACAACGAAATTGCCCTCTTTCATTCTCTCAAACTGAGAAATCACAACCAGGGGTCCTCCAAGAACACCTTCAAGTAGTGAAAATATGGTGGAGCCCCCATGGCTCCATTTTTGATGGAAATTAAGAAATGAATCGCCTTGTGTAGTGCTCAGGTAGTGGAGATAACAAACAGGGACTGTGACCTCAGCAAGAGGAAACATGCTGATGAATGACTGCTAATCACATCCATAATATAGATAAGAAAAATGTAAACACCTTAGTGTCTGGTACAAGCAATGGCATAGCACACCAAATAAACTTTGACACAAGCTATAAAATGTTTTATCACAGGGATTTTCTCAAATGAAGCTGGTGCCCAGCCTTCTGTGTAGTTCACACCCACCTCGATCAGCCTGAGAGAACAGCTGATTAGTCTTTGGCACGTATACGGTGTTATAAAATGCTGTCAATGATTATGATGAGAGCACGCTGAAAAGCACTGGTCAACTCCAATCTAAATTAAACATTAATGGGAGTTCAGTTAGTGTTGGGCTAACTGAACTCCCAGATAGATAGATAGATAGATAGATAGATAGATAGATATTAATACATTTGCAAATAACTGAGCTACAGTATCTGATCGGTCTGTGCATATTCATATTTATAATGCTAACGTATTAAGATAGACAGAGACAACCAAATTATTTAGGAAATTTTTTGATATTTCAAGGTTTATCATCAAGACAAGTTTTTGTTTCTCTTGATGTTTAGTTCAAACATAAAATGACATTTTATTTAAATTCACCTTTTATCAAATAACATTAACTCTGCCAAGTGTAACACAGATCTCATCACTGTATTAATATTCTAATAAACAGGACTCAGAGTGATAAGTGATTTTTTGGAATAGATTAGTGAAAGAAGTGATTAATAAACAAACAGGAGTATGTGAACAGTGACCATTGACAATAATATAAATGATAAGAATAGCATGAATGTACCCGGTCTAAAGCAGTAGTTAATAATGATAATGATATATGTGTTTGTCTTAAAGCTTGTGACATCCCTTTTGTAAACCATTACTTAGTCAGGCAGCACACTTCTGCCACACTTGTGTAATCTGATTCATGCCCTCTTCACCTTCACTCTCTCCTGTCAGTGGCTTAGCTCGAGTGAGTCATGTTCACGCAGGTGCACAATGTTACTTTTCAGTTTGTGCTTTTCAAGCCTATTCATATTCACATAACAATACTTTTCTCTCTGTCATTCACTTCAGACTAAATACAAGCCACAATTCTTCATTTTTTACAGTTTAGCCCTCACAGCTTCAAGCCATTCTCAGTTTTTCTTGGTCCACCTGGACTTTTTTTGTAATAATGCATGTCAAACCTCAAGACTGTCAGGCTTTATAAAGCTGAAGACATCTTTTTTGTTTTTTTCAGGACAACCTGGGCTATCAGAATGTTGATGCTGTGTTGAGGTCACCTTAATGTAATAAAAGTTGCTCGACCAAAGAGGTAAATAAAACTTCAACCTGAAAATAAATCTCATAATTTTATGCAAATAACATCCAGATTTATTATGAACAAGAATTTCCACATCTGAATGTAGTTCACCCAAGAAACTCAGTGAGTCAAGACTATTCACATTTGGTTTGTTTTGTTTTGTTTTGTTTTACTGCCTTATAGAGGTATTAGTGCCTCTTTTGGAAACGTTTTATCTGTTAAATGTTTTAAAGGACCATATGACATTTTATTTAAGAAAATGAAAATGTCAGTTACTATGGCCTTTTTCCACTTTAAGACTGATATGGTATATTTGACCTGGAAGTGTGTTCTTCCAAACACAGATGTTCCCATAAAGATCTAAAATACAATGCAAGTGTCTCCATTTAGGGGTGCCGGTGTGTCCCATGGAGTTGGGATGCCTAATGTTCTTACCATTAACTGTAATTAAGAAGTGGATGCTGTCTTAAGGGATCTGACAGTGAAGCCCCTTTCAAAGGCTTTGTTGGCTGGCTGACAGGTTGATATCACAGTAAAAAGGGTTGACAAATTTCATGCTTAAGTTGATTAAAACTTATTTCTATTTTTATGTCTCACTGCTACAGAGCAGGGCAGCAATGAGTCCTATGAGTCCTCTAAACCACAGAGGTGAGTTAAAGTTTAAGCCCTTATATCCTCATGTATGTGGGATTTTTTTGTGCCTAATTTATTGTTGGTTGAGAGAGAGACAGTGGATGGGCTTGTGAAAGGGGGCGAGAGAGCCTCAGGGAGGACACTCTGCAAACTGGCCACAGCCTGGATTCGAACCTGGGCCGGCAAAAACTTGCATAGACGGGTCGTGCCTGGTTATTTACCTATCTGCCAAAGTAGCAGCCCACATCTATGAGATTTTTGAGTGTGTTTTTGGAACAAATGCCTAAAATAAGGTCCATGGTGGACACATGCATTTGACATTTACATTTTTTCCTAGAACATTAAAAGCATCTAAACTTGCCTAACTTGTGGAAAGCAGCCTCATGTTCTGAGTTGACCAACCAGAATATCTCCTCCCTGCACCACTCTCTGTTTCTTTATTCTAGTCCCTCAATGCATTTCAGCCGTAATTACAGAGATTACATTTGTCACCTGCCTTTGATTTTAAAAACATGCTTCAACACCAGGCTTGTAAAGCAGACAAGGTCTTAGATTGGGATATAATATTTAATGTTTTCTGTGAAAATATTTCCAATCACATGTTAAATTGCATGAAGGGCAAACTTGTGTAGAGGGTGTGGTCATTATGTGTACCAGATTTTATAAGAGGTGTGGGCTAAAGGTTAAAAACAATAACAATCTTTATTTTAAAAGCTTTTCAGAACATTTTTTATTATAAAATTTTGACTTTATTACATATGACAAAGAGAACTGAAATTTTATAGTCAAACTAACACACTTAAGCACAATTTTAAAAACAAGTGCCTTATAAACTCATAGTTAAACACAAACTTCAGGGAGAATCAAAAAAGAAATATTTACAAAAACGTTGAATTATACACTTAGTCATTATATCTAACACAAAAGTATGTATATACAGATCTGTACATTTGGCTACTTCCTGGTTATCACTCTCATCTGACCATCATAAATAAAAACAAAACATCTAGATAGCCAGATCACCTCAAAGCTGTAGGACCTTAATCATAAAAATGAGACACTTGGTTTAAAGTTGATCCTTTCTGATCTTCAGCCATCTTTTCAAAGCACCGTCCTCTCTCTATGCCTGCAAAAAAAAACAAGTTTAGCAATTAGTCTCAAGTCTTATGTAATAAGGAGCACATGGTGTTTGGAAAACTTGGCTGAAAAGGGTCACATGCACTCTTAATATGAAAAGTTACCTGAGGTACTGGCTTGTTCTTTTCCAGATATTTGATGGTATTATGCACCCATCTGTCATCACTGGGGTGGGAGATGCACAGTCTTTTTCCAACCTTTGTAATGATCCTAAAAAAGCAAAGAAGAAACAGGAAATTAGATTAACCTGTGCAGAACAGTTTTTTTCATGTAAATACATTCACCCACTGACATCCACCTTCAGCATGCTATCAGTGGTGAACAAAGTACTCAGGGTTATTTCACAAGTCACAGTGCAGATAGTTCTGGTCAAATGATTATCTGACACAAGTGAAAGTTGATTGGTCATATGATTGCTTTAGTGACAATGCTGAAATAATTACTTCAAAAATACTACAGTCTACCCACGACTTGAAGAAAATCTAAAAACGTTGTGTTGTCTTTAAACATAAAATATTATTTACATTTTGGATATGCTTCAGATTTACAGAAGAGAAACAAACACAATCCAGAATGAATGGGGTCACGTCAACACACAGAACTATGAATTTGTGTTAGTCATATTGTTTCAGGGTCTGAATTTTGAAAAGATCAGAAAAACATTCTGCTTACTTCAGATCAAAAGAAGTGAGCAATGAAAACAGGTACCCAAAAATATCACCAGTACATTCATTAAGTAAACTGACCACATTATTGCCCAAAACTGTGTGCTAGATAGTTTACTGACATATGAATGCAACTCACACTGTGGCTCTAATGTTGCAGCCTTTGCCATTTTCCTGAATGATGTGATTGTTGTAAATTTGTAAGGGAAAACGGCTGGCGGAGGTTTTCAGACAACAGTCCACTGGAAGTTGAGCTGCAAGAAGAGGATGGAGATAAGAATGATGAAGTATTCAGGAAAATAACATCCTACAAAAATGTTCACTGCTCTATAAGTGATTATTTTAAGATGAATAAATTTGGATTTTCCCTTTCCACAGCATGAAGAAATTAGTGAAAATGAAATGTGGAAGTTCAAAATAACCAGGCAGAAACAGGGTTATGCCCAAGTCTACTTTTTATATAATCCACCATCTGACATTATAGCAGTACATACAAGTAACTGCAACTGATTAAACATGAACCCTCTATTTAGGAAGATCATTTATTTATGACTATTTAAATGCCCCCTGTTATGGGTGTCATTTATAACTTTTTAAAAATACAAATTCAGTCAGACAGAGTCAGACATGGATTTAAACCTGTGTGCTTCAATTGTTCATTAAAACCTACTGTAACAACCCTGTTTTTAAAATTTTTTAAATCATTTTATTTCTGCTAATGCAACAAAAACATTCATCTTACCTGTAGCAAACTCAACACACACAACACCCAGCAGGAGCAGAGCAGCGACACGAGCAGCCATGATGTCTGTGCAAGTCTTCAGGGTCTGAGCTCAGGACAGGTTTCTTCAGAGGAGCAAAGATGCTGCTGCAAGGATGGCAGCCCACAGGTGTATTTATTCTGATTCTAAGTGAAAGTGAAAGGTTTCTTTCACCTTTGCTCATGATGATAAGGAGGTAAATTTTTTGGCACAAGACTGAAACATGTCTGTACAATTACCCCTCCACTCCCTGCTCCCTTAAACGGTTCCAAGAGGACTTTTTCCTGTAAGAGGCAGATCTTAATCAGTGCATGAAAAAACTTTCACAGTTTATAAAGTTCATGCATTCCTGACAATGTAACAGTTCATTCATTAACATGAGAATCAGTTTACAAGCTCTACCAGAATATATGTCAGTAAACAGCATGTAAATAAATAGCATGTCAGTAAACAGTATGTCTCCAAGGCAAAGGAATTTTTTATTTTCAAACAAGGGTTAGTGACCCTGGCCAAGCCCACCCACAGACACAGCTGGGCCTCGTAAATGGGCCCCAGACTGAGTTTGATAACATCAACACCCTTCTGTCAGATCAGTAAGTTAGCGTAATTTGCATCTGGGCCTGGCTCCAATCAGTTTTGACACTTACTAGAAAGCTTCTTCACACCTCATCTTCACATATTACAGAATTCATCTAACAATGATAAGAAAACAAAAACACAGGCTGGCACCATGCCTCCGTTATGAAACAGAGAGAAATAAAAAGTAACTTGATGCTTTAATAGGTTACAGTAAGTAATTAAGTTTAAAAAGTACATATTACAATAACAAAATAGAAAATTTCTTCAATTTAGGCTGGAACATATCATTGCTTATCTTTTAGGGCCCCTGCAAGGCCTAAGAGATCACAACCCTTTATTCCCCCTTTAGCGGACTTGACCCTAACATGGGTTAATGCAAACTTGAGCACATGCTGAATACTTCTCAACAAGAGATAAATGAAACAAAGATCTGAGTAAAAAAAAAAAAGTCACCTTTTGAATATAACCCTTAGGCTACACCTTGACTAAATTGAAAAAAATGAAATTACTGCTTAAAAAAATGTAAATAAAAAATACTTCTGCATGTGTTTACAGTTAAAATAACATTTTTGTAAATGATTATTTGTTTGTTTGTTCAATTTAAATTGGGGGCACACCTTAGCCAGAGGTAGCCATGCTTTGTATTTACAGCACATACATCTATAGTAGACAAATGATGAGAACCTTTAGACTGTGTTGTCTCAGTGGACATCTCTACAGTGTGGCACATTTCTCCATGTAATTGTGCAATATGTGCAGTAAGATGTTTTACTGAAGATGGGCTTTCTTTAGTTTTGGCAAACAGAGCATGGCTTAATGAACTTCTCCCTCTATGCTATGCCAGCAACTCAATAAAATGTGTCATTCCCCGGCCCCACATGAATAGACCTACCAGTGTGACATTCTACCGTTGTTATGCGGTCACTTTAGGCCCATTGGCTTGTAGTGGTAACAAGCCCAGTGCAGAGTGAATGGTATGAATGCAGAGTTGTTGACAACATGGTGTAGGGCAGCATCAAATTGAAGTTGATGTATTAACATAGTTGCCAGATCAGTCCACAAATCATAAATCCGATTACCTGACAAGTTTTATACTATTTATACTCCATCACTCATTACTCTATTTGTCTGCGACTCTTCAACCCACCCTCTCACCCTTTACTCTCCCTCATTAGTTCTTCCTCGCTTCCTATCAGCCCCATGCCTGCCGTATTTCCTGAGACCCGGCCCATTCATTTATGTCCATTATAGTGGACATTTTGTTCACCTGTATCTTCCTTAAGTATTTAGAGTTACCCTGTCGAGCCCTATATCATTCTGTAGAGGACATCCTGGGCTTTCCAGTGTTGTGTCATGTGATGGGTTTCCATGCTGGGAACTTTACTTTTTTCTCTATCAAGTTAGCTGACATACCAAAAACCACATTTTATGCAAAGAGAGAGGCAAGTCAAATATTCTTAATTAATTGCTAATTTTTCCATGATAGTTATATATATTCTTGTTCATTAACATGTACAATAACAACGTACAATGTACAATAACAATAACAATGTTTTTACATCTGAAAACAGTTTCATTATTTCTGTTTTGATGTAACAGTCATTTCATGAATGTCAACTGTAGTGGACACCAGGACCATTTTAATGTATTTAATGGCCACACATTTTTGCAAGGAGAAAAAAGTGAACAGAGAGGATTCTATGCTTTCAGTCGTTCTCGTGAATCCATGTGAATGCACATCATTTTAACACCATCTCTGTCTGATTGAGAAGTGCTGTCGAAAACGCAAAGGAAAATCATTGTTGTGTAAACAGGGCCTTAGTCAACTAGTGCGCAGTACACTTTACTAGTACTACTAGTAAAGACTCCAAACGGTCATGGTCCTAGATTTCGAATCATACAAAAAAAGAAATTGTAAGACACTTTTTTTCTTCGGTTCTCAGGAGTATACTAGGTGGTAGTTGGAGATCAGCTTGGTCAGAATAAAGGCTGAGGCAGAACCCCAATCCTGAGTCTGAGCTTCATGATGTCCCTCCAGACCAGCCTAACTCACAACATATCCCACAGACACAGAAGCTCAATACACAGTGCCTTTACACAAAAGTGCCGAAACGAGGTTGCACTATGTCTTCATCTAGAGACATTTGCATTAATTTTACAAGGCTGTGATTTCGGCTTGGATGTGCGCAACACAACTCGTGCTCCCATGTACACACAAAGGTAGAGACGCTCACTTGCTGCACTCATGTCTTCTGCTGAGTCCACATGCCTCGATCTCTCCAATATCACACCTCCGTTTCTCCCTCTGGAGAGGGAACAAAGAGGAGGCCAGCTTGTTCCCCCCACTCTGCCTCCAGGGGCATTTGTTAAGATTTGTCACTATACAAATTGACAGATTGACTGATTGATTTCAGTGTGGACTGTGCATATTCTCCCTGTGCATGTGAATGACCTCTCCAGGTACTCCAGCTTCCTCCCACAGCTCAAATAAATATTCACCAGGTTGACCTTTGACCATAAATTGACCCAGTGTGAGTGTGAGTGTACCCTCAATCAGTTCAGGATGAACCCCACCTCTCACCCAAAGACAGCCAGGCCCCCTGAGACGGTAAATTGGGAACAATGGTCATGGGAAATAGACAGATAAAAATCCTGTATGTTTCCCTCAGTTGTTTTTGAAGGGTTTTTGACTGTTCTCATTTTCGATCAAGGCAACCTCTTCATAAGATCAAGCTAGCATAACAAGCCCATAGCATACAGTCATATGCAATTACGACAAAGTCCACAGGTATTTGACTTCAAATTCTGCTGAAAATGCTTTTATCATTGTGTAGTAATATAGAGTATGTTTGACCAAAAAGGTCAAATAGTAGATCCCTACAGCAAATCTTAGACCTTCTGGTGTTGCCTTGGAGCGTCATAGGTCTGTCCAGTAGCTGATGTTTGAAGAAATAAACCTCAAAACAAAGAATCTGAGCAGAGGGAAGGAGAGGTTGAAAGTAATGTCTTGGATTGTCCCGTCTTTGAGAAGACAGTAAAACAGTCTGTAAACTGATAGGGATGTTATCAAAACATCAGGGGATTTTTCATGGCATGCACACAGGCAGTAAAAGTGTGCGTGGGTCGGTGTGTGTGTTCATGCATGTGCGTACATGAACCTAAGAACAAGATTACAATCTGTCAGTGTGGGAGTTGCAGAACAACTGGAGATAAACCTTAACCAGCAGAGGGAAAACATCTGCCAAGAATGATGTAGTCGTTACAGACTGAATGCGGGACCTGTCAATTAAGGAAAATAATTATACTTTACAGCTATTTCCTTCAAGTCCTCCATTTCTTTTAAGTGGCCATGCAACTTTACACAACACACAAATAATCTTTTAGAGAGTAAGCCACTACAAAACTTAAAAACAAAGATACAATGGCATTAGACAACAATGTCGTATAAAGATCTATTGCAGTCACACTTTAATAAATAGATTTTTTTTTTTATCTACATGTTCAGTCTTTTATTTAGTTGGTTTTCTGTTATTTTTGTTGTGTTTGCTTTCCTGCTCTAATTTTTTGTTCATTAGTCTTGTTATGAAATGTCAAACTCCAGAGGGAACAGCCACTTGTTTTAGCAATCCTAATCCTACAATTTTTTTTATTTATTTATTTATTTTGGCTTTTTAGCTTTGATTTTGGATGAGAACAATGGATGAGAACAGAAATGGAGAGAGGCAATTATCTATGTCACATAAATATAAAGTAGTTTTCAGGACCAGGTAGGATATTAAAGCACAGATAGGAAAAGAGTTAACAGTTAGCCCAGTTCTCTTAAAGGGAAATACAATCTTCACTTAATTAAACACTTTGACACAATAACAAGGTTAATGGATTTTCCATTTTAAACAGGAAGAGAAGTGGCTATAGATAAACAATTCACTATGACATCAGTTTTGTGGTCTCTGTAGTAATAGGATGGGCAGCATGGTGGCACAGCAGGTAACGCACGTGCCTCACAGCAAGAGGGTTTCTGGTACGATCCACGGGTCGGGTCAGGGCCTTTCTGTGTGAAGTTTGCATGTTCTTCCCGTGCATGCATGGGTTCTTTGCGGGCACTCCGCCTTGCTCTCACCAACCAAAAACATGCTCATTAGGTTGATTGGTGACTCCAAATTGCCCTTAGGTATGAGTGTGAGAGTAAATGATTGTCTGCCTCTCTATGTGGCCCTGCAATCGGCTGGCGACCGGTCAGGGTGTACCATGCCTTTTGTCCAATGACAGCTGGGATAGGCTCCAGCCCCCCCGCAACCCCGAAAGGGATAAGCGGTGTAAAAAATGAATGACCGAATGAATGTAGAAACAAGGCTTCCCATAAGGGGGGATAAAGGGAAAAGTTTTCTGGAGCCCAGAGTCATGTTGGGGCCCCAAAACTTTTGTAAGGACATGGTCCATCCTAAATGTTAAAAAGTTATTTTACTTTTATTTTGTAGTTACTCCTCATTTATCATCAAGGCAAAAAAGTAATTGCCTATTTCAAAGTTTAAACCATTCTGTCCTGAAAAGGTACAATCCTTATTGTTGCAATGTTAATGTTGTGAATGGAGCCATTGAACTGCACAATTGCCACGATGGATAGAGTTTTGAAAGTTGAGAAAAAAGAGAGTGTGGTATATTTCACAACCATGACGCAGATTTTCTGGAGAAATTCTGAGAAATAAGGAAGTATTCTGAAGAAAACCAAACAAACCATGCTGCTGTGAACACTGCAGAGAGAATAAATTGCACAGGTTATGAAATTAACATGGAAATTTAGTGACGCATACATTGAAAAAACAAGTCCGACTGGCAGGAATTTTGGAGACAATATAGAGTGAAATGTTGTCTATATAATCATTCAAAAGAAAACAACAGGACACAGACAGAAAGTATGTTGAAACAGAGCCATCTGCCCTTGCCAAATGCCAGTCTTCCAAACAGTGCTCCAGAAAGTAACTGCTTGAGTGCCAATATAAATTTTCTTCCCTCAAAGTTGCGTCACTTGCAGCTTTCGTCTCTCTGAGACGGATTCAGAACAGACACATCCTCTTAGTTATATGAACAGACCACATTAGTCAGTGTGATTTAAAATTCAATGCCAAGGGTAACACTAACAGCTAAAATCTTAACCATCTCAAAATTGCAGGCCCCGGTGTTGCTTCCCTGGCTTCACTCTAGGGCTGTCACTTTTTCCAAAAATCTTATTTAAATCATTTTTGAATGCAAACCCTAATATTCATAGACATTGGAATATTAGCTTAATAACCCCCACCCCACCCCAATTGTACAAGCTCATAAACTTTAAAGGACAGTTGGCACAATATGCTTTTTTTAAGCCTTGATAGGGTAGCAGACAGTGCAGAAAGAGCATCAGGTATTATTTGCTGCAATAATCAAATTGTTTTTATTTATAGCTTAAGTAAAAGCTTCATATTGCAATGCAGTCCAAAATGTATTGTATCTTTTGAGTGTACCGAGGGCCAATTGAAAATGAGCCGATGTGAAATGGGTCACATTTGGTCCTCTGACCATAGCTTGGACACCCTTGTTTTAGAGTGTTTGATTTTATTCATTCATTTATATAATGTCTTGCTTGTTTGTCTGTTTATCACCTTATCTGACCTCTGGCTCTGTTCCTTATCAAAACATCAGAAATAAATAAATCCACTGTAAATAAAGTGGTTTTAAAAAAGCTTCTGCCAGATAACATGCTGACTTTTACTTTCAAGATGACTTTCTGGAAGGATTTAGAAAACCCCAGTTGCAGCTTATTTATCACAGGGAATTGACATACTTTTGCAGCTGTGTTCAAAGAGCAACTGGCCCATAAACTGAGGTTTATAATACATGATCAAGTCTTTTTAAGAGGGGAATGGAAGACTTAAAAATTGGTGAATCTTGAAGGTCTTAAGTCACCACTTATAGGATAAGTATTTTTTGACTTGTTGATATTCAGTGTGGACCTTCAAGAAAATGATTTTCTTCAAATCTTGCAGTAACATTGAGGCCACAGTGCTCTCCAATGTGTTCAAGCATGCATTTACTGCTCACACCCAGAGGAAAGTTGCACATGGGAGCATGCTCAGAGCAGGGGAACCATGTGATTTTCAGGAAAGAGAAACAGATATCACAGTGTGAGAAGATTTCCTCTAAATGCTAATAGCAGGCACAGCAAAGAAAAACAGGCTGGGGGATATGCATGCAGGATTTGGGGGAAGTCTGAGGTTCAGTCTTAGTTTTGATTTGTTCAGAAATTAGCTGGTATTTGAAACAGCATCAAAGTATCCCTGCACAGAGCTGGCAAGACACTGCACACCCATGCTTTTGTCTGTGCGCTGAACTTTGTATGTTTGTTCACAGAGTTGACTGCACTGCAGGCCAGCATTGGGACCTTTGCTCACATGCCTTGCCCCAGGCCGCTCAACCACTAGAAATGGCTGGTCCTGTACTGACACCTGGTTCTTTTTGTATATGATAGCAGTTCACACTGAGCATCTGTGACAGACATGAAACTGTATGGAGACACATACCACTAAACAAAATGCTGCCTGTAACACCATTCAGCATGATGATCCACGATGCACCACAGAGCGCCACAGAAAGTCATTCCTGCCTGTGGCCGTCAGACTTTATAACTCCTCCCTCTAAAATCACTGCTGTGATATCGTTGATAAGTAAATCTTTGGACAAATGGTGCTGTCATGAATACATTTACATTTTTAGTGTAAATATTGTTAATTGTTAATATTGTGTATACCTCCACCTCATTCGGAGCCTCATGTCCACTTAATTTTACTTACTTATTTTACTTATTTTCCTTCATAAGGAAGTTTTATACTGCTTAAAGACTCTGCACGTTGCAACCTTCTTACTTAATTTTTATGCTCTTTTCATTTGTTTTTATTTTTACTTGTATTTATTTTATCTTTTTTTTTTTAATGCTACTGTCTATTCTAATGTCCTCATCTGTTATTTCCAACTGCTATATTGTGTATAAGAGCAACTGAAACAACCGAATTTCCCCTTGGGGATTAATAAAGTATTTCTGATTCTGATTCTGATTCTGATTCTGATGACTGACATGTTGGTGGGTCTGGGATATTGAAGCACAGAGGGGGCTGTGGATCAGTGGTGAATGTGGTAATCTCTCATCTAAAGGGTTGAAGTAGATTTTAAGCCTTTGCTGGTGCATTTCTCTACCTTTAAGGGTCCACTAAAAACAATCTTTTTTGATAAAGCTTTTTGTTAGGGTTGGTGCAGGCTCAGACCAGCCCAGAGTTTAGAATAAATAGGTTTAGACCAGGCTGCAACCTCCTGGATAAGAAAAGAAGCCCATGCAGAGGTGTCAAAAGATGTAGTTCCTCAAGTGTCCATTTGAGACTGGCTGCAGGAATCCCGGAGGTGTTTTGATTGTGTGCTGGAAAAGGACACTTTTTACAGCCCAAATAAACATATTTACAGCCTGGTTCAAAACTGCTTTGGTCTAAAACTGTAATACATTTATGTGCTCTAATTTTGTTTGTATCAGGTCCGTTTTTATTTTATTGAGGATTTCTGGTTCAAATAGTCGGGACATGGTCAGACGGAATTAAATCCCACCCCAATACCAACCCCTACATCTGTGAGTAGGTTGAGATGCTCAGTTGAGATGACTGGCAGTATGTCAGTGTCCATACGACGCATCCACATTCTTCTAAAGGCTGTTTTGATAATTAAATGGCTGACATCACATGGGTATGTCTAATTCTTTTTACAATAAGTTTGGACTGCAAGGGGTGCTTGGGACACTGAGCTCCTTCCTCTTCCTCTATATCTCTCCAACACTCTCTCCCTCCGCTCTTTGTCGCTCTTTGTCGCTCTTTTTTTTGGTCTTGTACTCGTCTTTGTTTATTGTCTTCAGGATGCATACTGGTGTGAATGGCCTGCTGCTGTGGACCTGCATCGCTTCAACAACTACAGTTGCTTATATCTGTCCTTTTTTATCCCTGTTCCTTTAACATTATAGTTCCTGATACTAACTTTAGAATAAACAGTCTATTGAAATAAATGATGAACTTTTTGATATGCCACTGAGGATGGTAGGTTGGGCAAATTAGCCACTGCACCACAACACCAACATATGGACGATGGCTGGTGTTAATTTCCAACCCTATTGGCTTATTAACATTATTTGTCAATACGTCTGGAGTGCTAAAGTGGCTAGATCGGTAGTACTCAGATCACAGTACCATCAAAAGTATGTTAGTGTCAGGAGAAGTCTGTTTGTCAGTACCGTCTTTGTAACACAGCAGACACAGAGGAGCATCTGGCAGCACTGATTCACTTTTTGCTCCTCTCTGGCTTTTCTCTAATGACATGGTGCTCTTTAGAAGTATAATATTAGCTTGTCTCCTTATTTGTTAGCGCATTCAATTGAAAAAATGTCTTCAATTAAAAAAAATAATAATTACTTGGTTCTTTTTACAGTAGATGGACTGGGACCAAGATCTTCAACCCCCCCACAATGCTTTTCCTCCCTGCCAAAAGTATTCCTTTAGTGTGAGGCATCATGTGAAAAGATAAATCCATATTAGATTAGATATGGCTGCATCAGATTTTGCCATGCACCACCACAGCCAGTCCAGAGACCTACCAATGCCCTGATGAAAGTCTGAGAGAAGAAACCCTGAGGGGGTGTCTAGTGCTATGAGACAAGAATTAGCACAGATTACAGTAAAACTAAACAGTGCATGAAGCACTTCTGGGAAGAAAGCAGAGACACTCAAACTGGGAGTTGATTGTATCTTTGTTTGTCCTGCACAGGTGAAGCTCTCACACTGTGATCTGTTATTCAAGAAATACAGATGGAAAACATACTGGCTATCTTCAAAGACATACAAAACATATTCAGTTTTTGTATGTGGAAATGTAATATTTACATTTTAAGGCTCACATTTTAAGGAAAACTTGCCATGTTTTACTATGTACTTTGGTCTGAGGCCTGCAACTACATGAGGCTCTCACAACAAAACAGAAGTTCCTCACTGATGAAGTGAAACTCTAAACCAGACAATTTTCTCTGGAAATAGTCAACATTGGCTGTGTTTCAAATGTATTGACACTCATTGAATCACCACGGTAGAGGAAGTAAGATGCCGTTAAGACCCAGCATTGTTGTCTGCTGATGAGAAAATCTGTAGATGAAATACTTTGATCTTATTTTTTATTCTTTTTTTTCTGCATGTAGGAGCATCTTCACAGAGTTGACTTGAACTTCTGTTTCGTTTCTCCTTTGTGTTCATAAATGCTGCACACGGTAAACTCATGTTCAGTCTTGTTTTAGAGGCATGAGGTGTTGCCAGTTCGGCATCGTTCTACCTTTAATGTGTTTACTCTGTCTTTTCAAGTTGGGGAATTTTGCACCAACTGACATCTAAATATTGGTCAATAACAACTGAAGCAAAGCCTTGACCTGGTTTTGGGTCATGCCCCGAGAGAGCAGTTCTTTCTGGCTTTTCATTCAAACAAATACTTTACTCTTGGTCACAAATACATTTACAATGGTGCCAGCATGATGTTGTCCTCAAATCTTAGAAACAAAATGGAAGAAACTGAAGTATCCTGAAGCATACAAATAATAAGAGAAAACAAAACAAAACAACAACCACACAAAAGGTTTCTATTCAGGCAAATTTATTTCTCTATTAATGGTCTTGTAGATTGGAATATGTAGACTTAATGCCAAATTATTCATTGATTGTAAGTCCACATTTCTTTTTTGACTTTTTGGTGGAGTAGGTATCCAAAGTTCACCACAAAATCAGTGACAAAAGGGTGTGCTTTTCCAGCCCCTACATACTGCAAACAAATATACCTATTTTGAATAGTAAAAAGAAAGAAGAATTGCAAACACAGCATACAGGGTCGTGATATGAAAACATGAATATATATATGTAACAAAATGCAGTTCTGCTGTTATTTTAGCAAATATGAGGAGTCATTTTGTTTTCCCTTTATAGAACTAACATTAATGGCTTTTCTAAACATCGATAGTCTGTGGTGCCATAAAGGTCGGGGGTCTCTGGTCTATAAAACATAATAAAAAGAAAGGTTATTTAGAAAACTAAAATTGTGTTATGTTGCCCTTTTAATTTTGTGGTTTATAGTGATATATCATATTGTCAGCCCTGTGTTAATAGATTCTTGCCAATGCACAGCCCCACTTATCAATGCTCTTACTACTATTTCTCTTTTCTCTACTATTTTTGTACAAAAAGTTAAAGATGTGACATGACAGAGAAGTAAATGTGCAAGACAAATGTTAAAAAAAGGATAACATTCACTTTTTTAAAAATTCAACTTTAAGTTTGGCTTATTTTTTTTTTCATTTATTTGAAAAGTATACACTTGTGGTGTATTGTAGTGGAATCTCCAGCTTTATGGTTTATGTTTGTTTTTAAATAAGGTTTGGGTCTTTGGTTTAATTCTGTGGAAAATATGTTTTATTTCAGATGTGAAAGTTGATATGAAATCTATTGCCTGTGCCATGGCCAACAACACAAGCTTGCAAAGATAAGTGCACAGAGAAAGAAAAAGGAAAGAGTGAATGGAGTGAAGAGAAGACACAACATGAAAAAAGTGTTTTAATCCTCAGCATGATGTATGGCATTGGTCTCTAACGACAGGGACACTCTGTGGTACCAGGCCATATAGAGATATAAATAATCTATTTAATTTTCCTCTTTTAATTACACAGCAGTACCTTGATGACAGGTGGAAAGAAAACACTGTGAACGACATATGGACAACATTTTTACATTTTGATCCATGCATGCATGTAACATTCTTAGTGCATACACAGCCTCAGACACATTCAGATGTTTCACCAGACAACACAGTCACTGGTTAAAGTGATACAACGACACTATATTGCCAAAAGTATTCGCTCACCCATCCAAATAATCAGAATCAGTTGTTCCAATCACTTCCATGGCCACAGGTGTATAAAATCAAGCACCTAGGCATGCAGACTGCTTTTACAAACATTTGTGAAAGAATGGGTCGCTCTCAGGAGCTCAGTGAATTCCAGCGTGGAACTGTGATAGGATGCCACCTGTGCAACAAATCCAGTCGTGAAATTTCCCTCGCTAACTATTCCACAGTCAACAGTCAGCTTAAATATAAGAAAATGGAAGATTTTGGGAAAAGCAGCAACACAGCCACCAAGTGGTAGGCCGTGTAAACGGCACGAAGAGGCTGAGGCGAATAGTGCAAAGAGGTTGCGACTTCCTGCACAGACAACTTGCTACAGAGCTCCAAACGTTCATGTGGCCTTCAATTAGCCCAAGTACAGTACACAGAGAGTTTCTTTCATGGAATGTCTCGCATGATGAACCCAGCTGCAATCCAAGCCATACATCACCAAGTGCAATGCAAAAGCGCCGGAAATGCAGTGGTGGTAAAGCATAGGCCAAGACTGGACTATAGAGCAATTGAGACGCGTTCTCTGGATTAATAAATCACGCTAGGGCCTCTGTTGACAATCAGGGTTTGGAGGTTGCCAGTCACAAACGGTTACATTCCGGACTGCATTGTGCCAAGTGTGAAATTTGGTGGAGGGGGGATTATGGTGTGGGGTTGTTTTTCAGGAGTTGGGCTCGGCCCCTTAGTTCCAGTGAAAGGAACTCTGAATGCTTCAGCATACCAAGACATTTTGGACAATTCCATGCTCCCAACTTTGTGGGAACAGCTTGGAGCTGGCCCCTTCCTCTTCCGACATGACTGTGCACCAGTGCACAAAGCAAGGTCCACAAAGACATGGATGACAGAGTCTGGTGTGGATGAACTCGACTGGCCTGCACAGAGTCCTGACCTCAACCTGATAGAACACACTTTGGGATGAATTAGAGCGGAGACTGAGAGCCAGACCTTCTCATCCAACATCAGTGTGTGACCTCATAAATGCGCTTCTGGAAGAATGGTCAAAAATTCCCATAAACACACTCCTAGACCTTGTGGACAGCCTTCCCAGAAGAGTTGAAGCTGTTATAGCTGCAAAGGGTGGACGGACGTCATATTGAACCCTATGGATTAGGAATGGGATGTCACTTAAGTTCATATGCAAGTCAAGGCAGGTGAGCCAATACTTTTGGCAATGTAGTTCCTTAAAGAAACAAGCTAATGTCTCACAATGATTGTGAGTTATGGAGGGTTGTTTTTGTTTTGCACACACAGTATCCTTTTTGATTTCTATGACAGCCCTTACAAAATGAGGGGGTTTATGAAAATACTGAAGAAGAAGAAACCTGTCTGAGGTGCCAAAAAGGTTAGGGGTCTCTGATCTGAGGGAATGCTCCTCAGATCCATCTCTAAAGTTGAAGCAAAGTCTTTTATTGTTATCTACAACAGAGATAGATATTAATCAAGAATTGCTTAATTCCTCTTAGCAAGTGTACACATGATCAGCGAAACTTTGTAATGCTTAATGTGCAGGTGTCATTTTACATGTATGTCACATAATGTTTTCCAAATAATGATGATAAGCCCTCTGTGTGCATTTAAATACAATCGTTATTTCCTTAAATAGTGTGGTTCATGTTTGGCAAACCATTTTAAGACCCTCTCAGCTGTGCCACAGATACATTCACAGAGCAGTGCAGGTCACACAGACACACTATGTCATACAGTATATGGATTTGAGGAGGTGCATGCCACTGAAAAGTCAAATGAAAGTGAGCTGGAACTTTTAAACTTACAGTTTGATTAAACTTAAAACAAATGAATATGTCAGAATTAATTTGACCTGTCTGTGCTGTTAGTCTGGCAGCCAGTGCTTATGGAATTCCCTTTATGGACAGAAAGTTAAATGTAATTATGTAATTGTGCATGACATTTTTCATACTTTTGGTGCTGACCGTCATGTACATGTACCAAAAATACCTCTTTTAATACACACTCCCCAGTTGCTACCTATTATGGGTTAAATTTGCTTTTTGCTTAAAATAATAATAATTATAATAATAAAACCCCCTGAGTTGATTGGACACTTTGACATACATCCATGTCCAAACTGGTCTCATGAAAAAGGCTGAGTTTATAACCTCTGCTTCAGCCAGCCAGGAGGGGGCCCTTAAATCTTTTGATATCCCTCCCAAGCAATTGTTTCTTTATTTATTGTAATTTGTCAACTGAATGGCATCATTAAGAGCCAATGCCTAAATTTAAGTTCATATTCTTGATTTCAGTGACTGCTACAGTATGTTTCAATCACCAGTGTTCAAAAATGCGTCTGGTTTTCACATACTGGGTGCCCCTGATCCAGCTGTATTCACTCTGCCCGGGACAGTCCATTCGAGCTCCTCCCATGGTAAGGGCCCTTTCTACAAGTGGGCCAGTTTGCTATGATTGGTTGACTGCTCTGCTCTGTGAAGCCGTATTAAACACTTTTTAAAGAATATTTAGTGAGTAAAACATGACAAATGTGGGGTCTTTAAAATCTGCAAGGATTTAGTGGTTTGGGGAGACACTGTAATTGGGCAAACCTGACAGACCAGATGGACTGCTCAATATATTTCACTCATCCATCAGGGCAACAGCCCATAGGAACTGTTTGGGAATGGGCAGAACCTTTTAAAAGCATATAGGGTGGGTGATTGGATAATTATGCCATCAATTACATTCATTACAGGCCAATCAAATAATGTAGTAGCCGGGTGCTACAGCTGTGGCATGAAGTACAAAACAAAAGCCACTTCGTAGAACAAACCCTTGTCAAAACATGTCAGAAGTGGAGCGAAAATATCCTTTCTATCAAGGAATGCTTGAGTGTTGTTTTTTGTTTTTCATTTAATGAAGAAATATGGTCCAGATCTCATGAACTTATTGCTGAAGCTGTTAGCATCTGCGCTATTCTCTGAATCAGAAGCACCTCCTGCTGTGCCGCTCTGGATTGTAGATTGGAGTTTGACAAGATGGATCTGCCTGATAACAGACTTTGAATCAGGCAGATCCAGCTGCACTGAAAAGTTAAGAATGGGCACAAGCCAAGGCAATGCAAACTGCATGACAAGAGAACCTTTCTAAAATGCAAATGATTTGAAACTAATGATTGATTGTGTTGAGGCTGCAAACGACTTGCAGAGCTTAAGAAAATTCTTTTTGTTAAACATATATATCTGTATATATATATATATATATATATATATATATATATATATATAGATAGATAGATAGATAGATAGATAGATAGATAGATAGATAGATAGGTAGATAGATAGATATAGATATATAGATATTTATATATGATATATATATATATTGATGAAGTATTTCTGTTTCATCACACTTTAGCTATTAAAATGACATCAGTTACATGTTATGATAAAGTGTACAGAAATTAACTTTAGACATTGGTTTGAAGAAAGGCAAGTTTTCTCCTGCACACTTCTGCTTTTCTAAATGCCATTCCTGTAACTCAGTAGTGTTTCATTTGTTTGTATGAAATAAAACCATTTAATGGTATAATTGAGACTGACTGTCTTGCTTTTCCACAAATACTGCAGTAATCTTCTCATCTTGGACTGAGCCACATTAAAAATCTCTGTCCCCATCTGTCAAAACAAGGAACATTTTCAGGTCTGACGTGGTCATAAATCATTTTATTATAGAGTTATCAATTAAATACCCACCCACAACCTTCCAGAGCTTAAAATCCATTAAGCATCACAATAGATTCAGGTGTCACAAACTTTCCATGGGGAGTGGTGGAAAATCCAGCCACAACATGTCACTTCATTTCAACGGTCAGAGATAATAAATCAGTGAGCAACTTCTGAGAAACTGTTTAGTTTCTGAGGAAGTGGAAACAAGTGTGTTCAGGTGTGACACTGATGACTTTCTCTGATTTCCGGGTGGTTAGTGTGGTTTGTGGTTTGTTTCAAGTAAAGGAAACCACACAGCCCACATCAGAGCCCTGACTGTATGTACAGCTGCAAAAGTAACTGCTGCCACCTTGTGTCCCTTATTTAATATTACAGTGTCATTTAGTGAAGAAGCTTTCATTGAGATCTCTGAGTTATAATGAGTAAAAGCATGTGTTCCCTGCTAGAGAGAAAATAGTAGATCCAGAAGAGGTCAACTTTATGTTATATTTAACAATCTTTAATTACAAGCTTTAGGAAACAAATGTATCATTTTGCCATTTTTTATCTCGAGTTTTTCATCTATGATTTTCCTATTTTGTTCTTTTTTCTTTTAAGCTCTATCTCTAGCCATAAAATATACAAGGAGTTTTATGTTTGCAAAAAAATGTATTAATAAAATCCAGCTGAGATTTGATTTTAATTCTGATATCAGAGCATTAATTTAAAGTCCATGTTGAAATCACATTAAGCAACCCAAATTATATATATACACACACACACACACACACACACACATCTATATAAATATATCTGAATGTATATATATATATATGTATATATATGTATATGTGTATATATATATGTATATGTATATATATGTATATGTATGTGTGTGTATATATATATATATGTGTGTGTGTGTGTGTGTGTACATATATATATATATATATATATATATATATATATGTATCTTTATGTGTGTGTACATATATATATATATATATATATATATATATATATATATATATATATATATATATATATATATATATATATAAATTTGTGGCTCATATAATCAACCACGCATGGTTTAAAGGCCTATCTGAGTATTGTTTGTGACCACATGTGTCAAATTAGCTCAAACTGTTTTCTTGAAAGTGACCTGTTCACTGCACTCCAGTGAATTCCACAGTCACCAGATCTCATTCCAATAGAGTACCGTTAGGCTGTAATGAAACGGCATTACAAATCTGCAGCAACTGCTGATGCTACCATGGCAATATGGACGAAAATCTCTTCAGACTGTTTCCAGCACCTTGTTGAATCTATACCGCAAAGTATTAAGACAGTTTTGAAGGCAATGGGGTCCAACCTGGTTATATTGTGATGTACCAAAGACAAGAATGTGAAAGAATCTTTATAAATCTTTGCTTTCTGCTGACAGGTACCTGGTAGTTTGGAAAGCTGCTACTTTAGCTTTTGCAGAAGCAAAAGGAGAGGGAGGGAAACAGAGTTTTGCTCAAGCTGCCATCACCAGAAGTGGTGAGCTAAGGATCCAAAATGAAGATATTTCCTGGAGCACTTTTAAGGAAGTAAATGATGAAATGTCTATTTTAATCTATTTAGTGGAAATTAATCAGAGAATCAAAAGTCAGTGAATCAAAGTCATATACTGTATGTGTTTTTTAATAACCAGGAAATCTTAGGTTTATAGACCTTAATTCTAAATGAAATTGAAACGATGCAATTCTTTGTGTCTCTACATAATATCTGGGCTTAACTTCCTTTTTATTAATTACTACACTGTAATAAACGCTCTGTCAGATAGTTTAATGAAATCTTTTATGTTTTCAAAAAAACAGTCTGTATTCTTGGGGACCAAAGAAAACAACCACTAAGTCACCAGCGCCCCCTTTTGGATATCCAAAGCACATACTTCTTGCACATTGTGTTTTGGTTTACCAACTGACTCCACAAGGGAAATGAACACCACCTTCTCAAGTAGCTGCCTATTCTTTTTACTGAAGAAAAGTTATACTGTTTTGAAATTACACCTAATTAATTATTCTACAAACAACAGAGACAACCAAACCTGAGAAAGAGATAGCTACTTGAGCCTTTACACCCCTTTGTTACCATATGTATTCATTTGAGTCATTTCTGTGGGAAGAATTGTGCTTTGCCACATTTTTCATTTCATGTGGATACTAGGCTACATTTATTTGGTGGAATACAGCGTGAATTGAAGAGTGAAAGAATGACATTTTCACTCATATCTCAAATAGGCTATCTAATGCCATATAGCCAAACAAATGCACTGTTTTTTATTGTTTGAGTCGTTTTTATTTTACACTATACCAGGGGTGTTCATACCATTACCCAGTTGTGGCTGGGAGTCCACTTTTTGATGCCTTTCAGCTATTTCCTAAAAATAGAAATGTGTCTAACATTTTAACCTGAGGGTTGTACTGACAAGTACAAATAGAGACAAACTTTAATAGAAGGATTAAATACGCTCATTCTCCTTGCTATCTTCTTCCCACAATCTCATTTACAAAGACTACTGTGCTAATTGGCTTCCAGCACCAGAAATGTTACAGTTTGGCAGTTTTGTGCAGTTTTCTCTTGCTGAAAGTGGATGTTAGCAAATTCATATCTTGACCAGGGTAGCAAGGGCTGATCAGGGCCCCCTAAAAACTAACTGGCCACCCAAAATAATTTACAGTGATTCACTGTTTGCCTTGTTGAGCCATTTATGGAAAGCTGTGATGTAGTCTGTTCTCAGCATATCTTCATCTCATTTGGATCTGTTAAACCTCAAATACACTAAAGCTACATTAGAGACCCAGTCAAATACACTAAAGCTACATTAGAGACCCAGTCATCCTTATTTCTTTTGAATGATGCCCTCAGTGAAAAATGTCTGGACATCCCTTACTACCTCCGTCAAGGTGGTTATGTTTTTGATGGCGTTTGTTAGCTGCTTTGTTTGTTTGTGAGCAGAATAACTCGAAAACTAATGAACGGATTTAGGGGGAAAAAAATCAGGGACTATTGGTTAGGACTTTTTTAAATGACTTTTTAACAGTACGAGACAGGGCATTTTCCTATATTGGATAACAATAACTCTCCCTTGAGTGCTGGAAAAGCCGTGTGGGACGCTTGTACTCTCAGATCACCTCTGGATACGCATATCCCTCATATCCTGGCTGTCTTTTCCCGTGTATCCTGCAGATGTCAGGGTTGTCTTTCTCTTGTGGGCTGAGGAGGCTGCGCTGCCTCTGTTCAATTTCAGCTTTATATTGAGTAATGGCTACCAGGATGAAGGAGAGGGAGCACTGACCACTTCGGAAAAAATGGGTCGTTTGTGACATATGGATATAAACGGAATATCCCTCATAGCTGACACATCGGGTCAAGGTTGTAGCCGAAGGATTTTGCTGCTTACTGGTGAGTGTTTGAAGGAAAAAACACACACTGGTCTATGGAGCGGCTAGCTAGCATCGCGCTGCTAACTGGCTAGCGTACGAGTTAGCAAGAGGAATGCACATCTCGGTTAGTTAGAGCTAATGCTAGTAGGACAACAATCAGCAACACCCTGAACGACTATGCGCATTTATTCCTGTTTATATAACGCAAACGGCCTTCTTCCCTGGCTGTGTGTTTATGTAAGGCCAACGTCAACATTTAGCCTGACAGTTGCCGTTAATGATGCGATGCTACCCGATCAGCTGGTCTCGGGCTAACAGGAGCTGCGACAGAAAGCTAGCACCTCTGACAGTATCTTGGCTAAACATTACATTACACGTCTGCTGCTGAGCTGTGCCCTGTTAGACAGTCAGACTGTAAAGCATTTTATCAGACACAGAAGCCAGACTAACATGTTATGTGCATCTCACTAGTGATACAGTTATTACAGTCCCCCGGTCAGCATTGATGGTGTATGTTCCAACAATTGTTTTAATGTTTTCTAGCTGCGTTGTTGTAAATAACTACGGTAATAAGTCGACTTTTCGTGTTATTTAATTGGCACGCAAGGACGTAAATACGTTTGCTGTTGAAATTCCTTGACACAGCACGAGTGATGGGGGCATGAACATATCTGGAGACTCTGAGCTATCTTTAATGCATCATTACAAGCCTCCAAAGCTCTTTGTGTTTGCCTCAATACTGATGCACCCACATTAGGTACACGTCGTGATGTGTTACACTTCACCTTGGAAAGCAAGAAATTTGCACTGTCACCTTAACAACATTCCTGCGAACCTGAATCACATACATATTTTCTCTGCTTTATATATTGTATTTGTATTTTGCTTTGGTTTGACCAAAAAATCAAGGTAACACTTAGTTTTAAGGTCACAATATTCGCCACTGACAAGCTGCTTGTTAGCCTGCTTTTTAAAAGTTTACAACCTGCTTATTCAACAATATTGAGGCTTTCTTAATATCTTTTTTTTTTCATGACCCTAACATGTAACTAATAGGCTACCAAGTAAGAGTTTTTCCTTAATAATAAACCTGAAGAAAACAAGGCAAATTTTCTGCCAACTCATTTGTTTGTAGCTCTTAAAAGAGCAGATGAAGCACAGTATCGCTCTAACTGTTAAAAAATATGCATTGCATATAATGTAGGTGTACCAAAAAGGTTTTTTCATGTATTGGTACAAGTAGTAGCTATCATAAACGTGGCAATTTTGGCATAAAGTATAGTCGTAAAAACCAGTTTGTCCCCCTAACTATGATAAGTCTTTCTATATTTGATTCACATCATAATTATAGAATATTGGCTGCAGTTCCTGTAAGCCAGTAAAATTATAAAAAATCATCAGCATACATCAGACAGTTGATTTAACTATCCTCAATCAAACATTCTGTATTAAAATCTTTACGATATTAAGACAGAGCATCCATACACATAATTTAACATGTGAAAGTATGCTACCTGGACCTACCTAGGCAGCGTGCAGATCTGCATTTAATATCCAATACCCTAGATGGTTTTAATATGAATTCTAGTGCAGTATTCTCACAAAAATTCTACCCTGATCTTACATTAGCAATAAACTCACCATGATTGTTCGTGTGAATACCTTGGACAAGCACAAACACAGACTGTATCCTATACTGCAGTGTTTTATCTCATTATTCTAAGAATTTACTTTTGAACATTTTTACACATGTGTATTGCATGAAAAATATGATTTTCAATTATTGATAGATAGTCTTTAGAGTAATCCAAATAATTTTTTCCACAATACGAAAGTGTGTGCATGATCTACTTGGCTACATTTTTTTTTATCTTGTCTTGAATACTGCAACTAATAAAACTGAAAACATTATGTCATGTTACAAACATGCATTAACAATTAAGAACAAAAGAAAGTAGTGATGGATCTTTATTGCTTGCAAGTGTTTGTCTGATATTTGGACAACAAAACAACAGCTACACTGAGTTGCATTCATGGCTGTATTCCTCAACCAAACAGTGTTTATTTCACACATTGTGTAATAAACATATTGTCACATCATTAGAAAAGTTCAGTTTGAGCTGAAGTCTTCTGTTGTAAATGCTACAGTGACTGGCATATTAGTGCACATGTTGACCATATTTCCTATCTATGGACTGCTGAAGTGAAACTTCAAGTTACCTGTGTGTGGTCTCTGCTTTGCTCTCGAGCACAACTGTTTGGTTCTATGTACTGTCACTGTGCTATTAATGAGGCTAAATCTGTACTATGGAGGAACCCAGGGTTTACAAATGTGCTTTTTACTTAAAGAAAGAAAGAAAATAAGAGAAAATAATTTGAATATTATCACTAACCACATAGAGAGGGAGGCATCCATTACCACTACTCTACAGTATACACAAACTACAGGGCACCTTCCTTGTTACACATAAAGGTCCTTTTTGTGTAATTATTTTTAATGCTTGCTGCCTGTATTGACCAGAACTACAGTATCCTGAAATTACTGTTAAGATGAACCTTCACGATTGTGGCCTGTCTACTTGTTTACAGAATAATGAGTAAAGCATTTCTAAATGCATGTTATATTAAACAAGATTCTTTATGGAGCTTGGTGCTTCCGATTTCTGTCAAAATAAGAACAGAATTACACAAAACAAACCCAAGAATAAAGTGAGGTTAGACCCTCACTCTACACCCACTCCCATACCATCCAAGCACAAAATGTCAATATGGGAGGCATTGTTTAAATTTACAACTTAAATTATAAGTCAAACACTAATCAGATGATTTAGAGCATTAACTGGTGTCATTTAAGAAGCATGTATATATTTATATTTATATTCAGTCATTTATTAGACCATGTGTCATAAAAACAAGTAAACAAAAACATATATTTTTAAAAATTTAACTTTTTAAACCAAAAATTCAGCAAAATGTCAAGTTGCGGTTATCTACTTGCAATTTTTGGTTATTTTGTGTGAAAGGGGGCTATTTAGTTGTTTCAGTTTGCTATTTGGCAAATAGATAAAAATATTTTTTTGAACTGTTTTTGAAAGATCTCTTGAATATTTTTTTTCTTGTTTTTATGGCAGATACTCTATGAATTTATTAAGCACTACCTATCTATCTGTCTATCTATCTATCTAACTATCTATGGGTGCATCTATCTATTGGTCCGTCTTTGTGCACATACATACAAACAGAAAGATATACATATACATATACATACATACATGTACATACATACAGCTGATTGCAATTTTATAATAACCACACATATTAATAATGTGGTTTGTGATGCTCAGTTGCTAGAACAGCTATATATTAGTTGTTTTCTATTATGCTCAGATTACCTTTGATAATTTACACTGGCATCATCCTATTCAATCACAGCTTCTTGCAGTGCAGTAGATCATACACTAAGCTCTATTGTTATTGTTGTCTCATTCTTTCTGTTGGATTCACCATACACCTGCTTCTTGCTTATCCATAACACAGTAGCAGGTGTAAAGGCCAGGAGAAATGACCTCCTGACTCACATAGCCTCAATGATAATTATCTGTGTAAACAAACATGTTTGTAATGTAAGCAGGGGAAACATTAAGAGATTATGCGCTTTTTGAGTTTGACTGAATTGTACTGCAGCTTTACAGCACTGTAAAACCTCCATAAGCTTTCACTACACCCAAGAATACTATTTAAAGGATTTTAGTAAGGTAGAGCAGGGAATTTAAACAGCGTCAATGCAACAAACAATAAACACATGTAAGTAAATATTACCCAATAAGATATGCATAAAGAGTGAAAAACTAGCTCTGTAATGAATAATTTATTGTCATTTAAGGTTTATCTTAGCTATTAGAGTAATAGTTATACGAATGATTGCTTGAAGGTTATAAGTAAGCACGTTTCTGTGATCATTATAATAAAGCATACCTTTCCATCCATACTGATGAGTTTGAAAGTTTTTTTTTTAATTTTCTGACCCAAACTGCAGATGAAGGTAATCAAACTTTTGTGATGGACAGAATTTAAGTTCAGTTTGTTGGGTATATGTTTGTTGTTGTCTCAAGGCTTATTTGACCATGAACTATAAAAAGTCATACAACACCATGGCCTCAGAGAGAAGCAGGGTCTAAACAGTCAGGCAACAACCACCAAAATCATGTTAACACTGAATGTTCCTACAGTGGATGTGTTTACACTATGAACCACCTTTAAAATTACTGCACATCATTGGAGTGTCTTAATCTAATATGATAACCCATTTACTCTGAGTAGTTGTTGACATATGGGCTACACCTGTCTTAGCATGTTGACTTAAATTGAGTTTCTTCTTGAATACAGGGCTCTGTGTTTGTACTGTGAGCTTGAGGCAAAAATTGTCTTTATTCATGTGTTCGCAGAAAGACTTGAACTAGTCATTAACAAGATCAGCATTTTAAAACTGAAAATGAAACACAACCCTCCAACACTCTATCAATTTAGGATTATGACTTTTAGGAGTTGTCGTGTCACACTCACTCATGTATATGTGTATATATATATATATATATATATATATATATATATATATATATATATATATATATGAACCTGTCATATTCATGGTTATCTATGACTGATTCTGTTGGTGTGTGCTGTTCCCCCTCTTTTGGATTGCTGTGTTTTTACACATCAACATTTCTTTTTTTAATATTGAGTGACACACATCTCAAAACAGCGTTGTTATATGTTTGTAAATTAAAAACTATAAAGCTAGTAAATATTAAAAGATGATTATACTGAATGGTGTCTGATGTGCATAAAAATGAAGGAATGGATTGTAGTTTGTGAGCAAACACTTCTATAAGTTGCAGAAAAACACACTTTATTTGGTCTGTATATAGAAAGAGATCTATTTTCATCACAAACCCAAATGCATCCACTGTTTTCTTGAGCAAAAACACGAACATACCGTCAGAACATGAAAACAAGAAATCACCATCCCAAATAACCAAAATGCTTTTGGGACTGGATCACTTTTATCAGAGGACCTCTGTGTGAGTCAAGCAAATGTGGTCCTTTGCCCTAAGAATTCACTTTCTATATTTTAGACACGGCCCAGACACAAAGAATTAAAACCACAAACATCCACTTATACAAGGGATCAGAGGTCCACTGATGAGCTGTCACTCTGAGGAGTGGTCTTGCCTGTGCGTGTGCTCATACATGTTTGTGCATGCCGAAGCCCACCTTCTCCAAGAGGGCCAGGGCCAGAGAAGTGCTCAATCACAGCACTGAGCACTCCCACTACACAAATGATCCAGACTTTAGGGGGAATCACATTGTGGAACGGTACGGAGTGTCTCGTGTTAGTGGTCCCTAAGTGCACAAGTGTTCCCAAAACAATTAAGTCTTCAACCTTCTTTTAAAGTAGGACTCTTCAGACCAAATAGAGTTGGGTAATTCTGTACGCCATTTGAAAACAGCAGAGAAGTTGAGTCCGGCAAGCAATTTTGAGCTATGCTGAGGTGGGAGCACCAGGCGTCTTTTTAAATGGCAGAGCACAGGGGGTGAGAGGGATTGTAGACCTGGATGAGGAAAGCAGTAGCTGTTCTTGTTTCTGTTTTGTAATCCAGAAGTAGAGCTTTGAATTTGGTTCAAGCTGTGACTGGAAGCCAATAAGAATAAAAAAAGAAAAGCTGTAAATGAAAAGACAGTGGTATTTGATCAGGAGCAAGTAGATAGACTTTTGTTTCTGGTGCAGTATTAAACATGAGAAATTAATTCAGACATTCTGTATTTTCCATGTGTTTCAGTGGAAATTTCAATGTTTTCAGTTTAAAGCTTTTGAAATTCTCCTGTGTTTTTGATGGTATTTCGTAGGCGGGAAGACATTTTCTTTTAAATTCAGAGAAGACTACAAAATACATTGTGCTTTGTCACTGTTGTGGTAACCTAATAAAATGGCAAAATGATGTAATGGAAATGCTTTGTGATATCCATTAAAAATACTCCATATCCATTAAATAGACTTGAGTATTAGTGTGTTCAATAACAGTTCAAATTTGATTTTTGGGAAAAGTGACAGCCCCAACACACAGTGCATCTATCCCCTGTTATAATCATGTGCCCCCCTGTCCCCTGCACCTCTGGAGATGCAACAAATAGGGGCCAACTTGTTCCCTCATTCTGTTCCCGCAGCATTCACAGTGAAGGCAAAACATCACAAGGGCAAAAATATTACAGCTTGAATTGGCAATATGAAGGAAAATGATGTTGACAAGAACATAACACAAAGGTCTTGTGACTTGGTCACTGATTAGTCAGCATAATACAGATATTGAGACTAAAATGCTCAGTAAGTACTTTCTCATCATCTGTAATTGCACTCTTAAGTTACAGTTAAAATAGTACAATCCACAATACAGGATTGTTTTCTTAGTAAATAAATAACCTTTTAGTTCCTGTTTTGCTGAGATTTACAGGGATTATTTCATAAAGCTAAGGGATTTCTTTTAATCCTCTTTTTCTCCATTAAGGCTTTGAAACAGACACTGAACCTAAGACATGTTTCAGCTTTAACATTTTTGTCCCTGACTACACATATTTAACTCTTATTTTATGTTGTTACTTTCATCATGCACTTTTACATATTTTTATGTATTTGAAGATAGCCGGTACAGTGGGTGAAGCTGTACTTAATACATATATTTTGGTCTGCATTTTTTGTGTAGTTCTCTGTAATTTCTAGCTTGGATTTGGTTAATCACCACAGTAGCCTGCTTATAATGACAGTTAAAGGTGTGAAAGTATAACAAAGTTAATGCCTTATCTAACAATATACTTTGTACCCTTTCCAGGTATGTCCAAACAGATTATGTTTAGATTTGTTACTAATGGCTACCTTGTTATGTCATAACAGTTTTGTAAACAGCTGATTGTTTTTCTGAAGCTCAGACTTGTGGCTTGTTTATTATTTTGGATTAATTATAATATGTTTGAGAGTATAACCATTATCATAGCACGTAATGTATTTAAGTATAAATGCATATATAGGATATTCACCGATATCCAATTTGCCAATTTTCCAAGCCTATTTTTGCCAATATGGAAAGAAGGCAACACTGAAATAACATTTTTTGAAATTCACCTTCATTATTAGCAAAACATTTTTTGAGAATTACACAGGGATGCACAAAGTTATCGGTATAATATCGGTATCGACAGATATTGGCCTAAAAAGTAAAATATCAGTATTAGCCACTGCTAAAATTTTTGCCAATGTTTTCAGCTGATATACCGACCATACATGTCTGCCACATATCGACACTAGTATCAGCAAAATAAGCAAATGAACCTTGATGCTTGATCTTATCATCACTGCATGGGTACTTTTAAATATCAAGAGTGTCATTTATACAAGAGTTAAATGTTGTTTTTCTTGTTTCACATCTGTTCCTCACACAAATAGACTGTAACACTGAAAGCAACAAGTCAGTTTTCATAAAGTAAAGACTTTGTGCTCTTGACAAAAAAAATATCGCTATCGGTACTGAGGTCAGTAATAGTGGCATATCGGATAGCAGCAAAAGTTCAATATAGTGCATCCCTACAATTCTTGCAAATTCAAGCTTCATCTGACCGTTTAAGAGCTACTAACAGCAATATAACTGGCCTTGTTTTTACTTTCAAATTACCACTGGTGAAAAATTTTAATAGTAGCCTCTTATTAACTTCTGAAGCAACAACCTGCTGATACTGATATAATGATAATCTTGTACATTCCTACATAAAAGACTTTTTACATTAAAAGATAAAATCATTTCTGCTTTAAGAATGTAAATCACTGAATACTGTTGGTCCTGTGAACACATTTGTTTTTCTGTTCTAAGCCAGATAAAGACTGTCTACACATAAATGAGGAGGTTCTCAGGAAATGGGTTGGGATCGAAGCTTTAGATAGCAAAGACTAATGCACACAAACAAGCCACAGACTACAATTAAAGATTATACTTTAATCTTTGCATTTGTTGTGGGATAAGAGCTGTAATGTGTAAATGCTGTGCTTTGTTAGAGGGTTGTTATTGATTAGGTGTCGCTCAATAGCTACATTCAATTCTTGTGGGTAATGCAGCTCAAGGCTGATGCTAAAATCCTTTCAGTGCACCAAATGAGCTTTTGTCAGACACACTTGAGACACGGCCTGTTCTGTTGTGTGCCTGTTAAAATGAAAGTGCTTGTGTATGTGTCACTTACGATGCCTTGTCAGACACAGCGTCAGTAGCAGTTTACCAATTGTCATCCTCCTCAAGGAGAAGCAAGCAGTCAAAGAGTCAGAGCAAAATTCTTAATTAGCCTCGAAGGAAGTGTCATGAAAACCAGCCAAGCACTGCCATCAGCATCAGAACACACAAACTCATATACTGATCAAGTGGTGAGAATTAGTTGTGTGTGCAGCAGTATAATAAATCACCTGATGTGAAAGAGTCTGCCAGGAAAAAATAGATCCCTGACTAATGGACCATCTCCTGTTCATATAACATTTCATACAATTACAGTTCCCTGCTATTGAAGGAAAATATCCAACTCTTTTGAAAAATAAGTCCTGGGATCCCCCGCTGACCTTGGCAATACTGTCTTACCCCAGTAAAGACTCAGTAGTGGATTTACAAGTTGAATATGTTTTTATATTTATACCCTTTTTTTGTGCCAAAAGGTCTAATGTGTGTAAAAACATTGGATTGTGGTGCTGTATAGACTAAAGGAGTAATTTTGTCTGTGCTGTTTATTGCTGCAGGATTATTGGCACTGACTGCTCTCTACCTGGCACTGTATGGTGGTAACTGTTAGGACGCCAGACAGTCTTTAATGTTTATGGTCACATGGTTTATTGTTTGAGTGTTTATCCAGTGCTGAAATTTGACAGCATTTTTAAGAAAAAATAGCTTTTTTGTAAGCTTTCTCTGTTCTGAATGAAAACATTAATAATGACGTGAAAGCACTGGTGATACTGGTTTATAAATGCACTTCATGCGCAGAGGAGCTAAAGCCACATGAGTATGTGTGGAGTGATGGATAACTTCTGGGCCCTCAGGCACTGCAAACACAACAGGTCTTTTGGGCGGCTTTTAAGCTTCTGCTGCAGAAGACTTTTTCCCTTTTCGGTGTATTTTCAACCTTTTTAGAGTATTTTCAACATTGCCCCTGGAGGGGGTTGAGTAGCAGCTCCATTCAGTAAGGTGGATGATCTGCTTCACTCCTGCTGGCCTGATTTCCATGTAGCCCAGTGTGCCCCTGCTTAAAACCACATTTCAGTGTCTCACAGTGAACCGGAAGACTGAGTGGTTCTCAGGATGTTCTATTTGTGTGAAGGAGAGGTACATAAAGTTTTTTTTTTCACCTGCTATGATTCTGTTTTAGGTAAAGAAAAACAGAAATGTTGATCAGAGGGAGGAATACAATTTTGTTGTTACACTGCACTGTAAGATAAGTGGCATACTTACATACAGACATTAGCTCAAAGGGCTGTTAAGTCAGAATCTTCAAAGTTCTCTGCAGTTTCTGAACGCAACATGGAATTTTTTTCAAATGGGTTGCTTGTCCAGTCCACTCAAAGACATTAGATTTACACTTAAAAGTACAGAAACTCAGTGAATTCTGAATCATCAATGAGAAAGGATTAAGAATTTTCAGATTTACATACCTCTACAATAAGCCTGTTAGCTAACACAGACCAGTTAAGACCCTACTAAAATTGAAACAATACTAGTAATACCTTTTGAATGCTCTTTCTCAATATGGATTGATACAACAGTCGAAATAGCAACAGCAGCTCACACAGCTGATAATAATGTTCTTACAAATATAGATGCTGATGTTGCATACAGTAATAAATTCTACTCCCCAAAGTGCAGGTTCGGTGGAAGCCATTAGGCTTTTCCTGAAAAGACAACATGGAAAAAAGGTGTTTTTATAATTTAGTAAATGAATGGTAACATTAAGTTTACTGTGTCTATGGCTGTGCTTGTTTTTTTTTTTTGTTTATTCAATTATCACTCATCTAATGAGGACATTTGATATTATAATGGAAAAGTAAACAATGACACAAAGATATATTTACAAGTGCTCTTGGTGTTGTTAAAAGTGGTTTTGGTGTTTTTAAAAGCTTCTTCTACAACAACATGTATTGGCAGAAGCTCATCTGTGAACACAGTCACTCATTACAGCCTATCACAGGAAAATTATTTCCATACATGTACAGGGAAATTTTGTAAAATGTAGCACAGATGGTGCTTAACGTGTGTGTTTTATCCACAGGTCTTTATTGTGATCTGATCTGATTTCCCCATTTCATCTTGTACTTTTAATTATTGATCAGTATCATATTAAGTTCTGGTCTCTTAGTTGTCTCTATTTCTGACATTTACATCCAATCAAGGATCAGGTAGTTGAATATGGCCTGAGCTCTTGTGTGCCTCGAGTATCCTCAAGTAGCACATAGCATTCATTGTCAGATATATTTACATGGCACTGCTAAACGCGTAGTTGAACAAAAGGTTAATCAGCAAGTTAACCTGAGGCTTTACTTTCTAGATCACCACAGCTGTGACAGGAAACGAGAGTCTATGAGACATATGACCACCAATTCCTGCAGTTAGACGTAAGAGAATCTGGTTATTTTTAAAACTAAAGCCGTAGAGAGACAGTCAGTCCAAAAAGGGTAGTGAAATTAATTTTATATCTCTATGCAGCCTAGTGCCAAGTGATTCAAACTCTGTACTAGTAATTATCCTGACAGTGGGAGACCCCTACCCAAGGGCACATGAGTTAATCAGTGCAAAAGTTTTTTTTTTTTTTAAACAAAGAAAGATTACTGTATTTTAGTTAAAAGTAAAAAAGAAAAAGAAGAAGCAAGAAAAAAGCAATGACATATCTAACTCATTCATTTTGTCACAGCATAGTTTATAGTCCTATTGTTAAAAGGACTGTTGTCAGCAGATTCACTCATTGGTTCATTATACCGCAGTTGTTATTTTGAAGGCAAAGAGAAAATGAGACCCCTGCAAATCACTTAACTCTTTTTAAAAAACCTTTCAAACAGCCCAAGCACGTTAAGTAGCAGCTTTGCTTGTAGCCTTAAACTTCTCAAATAAATTATATTGCCAAAAGTATTCACTCGTCTGCCTTCTTACACATATGAATTTGAGCGTCATCCCATTCTTAATCCATATGGTTTAGTATGATGTTAACCCACCCTATACAGCTATAACAGCTTCAACTCTTCTGGGAAAGCTTTCTACATGGTTTATGAGTGTTTATGGGAGTTTTTGACCAGTCTTTCAGAAGCTCATTTGTGTGGTCAGAGACTGACATCGGATGAGAAGGCCTAGTCTCTGCTATAATTCATCCCAAAGATGATCTACTGGGTTGAGGTCAAGACTCTGTGCAGGCTAGTCAACTTCTTCCATACCAAACTCGATCATCCACGTCTTTATGGTCCTGCTCTGTGAACTGGTGCGCAGTTATGTTGAAACAGGAAGGGGCCATCCCCGAACTGTTCTCACAAAGCTGGGAGAATAAATTGTCCAAAAAATTGTATCTTGCTGAAGCAATAAGAGTTCCTTTCACTGGAGCTAAGGGGCCGAGCCCAACTCCTGAAAAACAACCCCACACCATAATCCCCCCTCCACAAAACTCTACCATTCGCACAATTTACGTGACATATAAATATATTTTTTGTTCTCTGTAAATTTTTGGAGCATGAACAGTTGTTCTCTATCTTTAGAGTGATCAGTGCTATGAGCATTCTTGATCTTCTCAATTCACATCCCTGTTGATGTTAACTTTCTGAAAATTGAACCGTTCAGTTTTGTTTGTTATTGTTTTTATTGAGAGCCCCCTGGCGGCTGATGTAATACCTACTTTGCATTTAACCAGTTGATTTCTGCAGGCCTCTTGTTATTAGAAAAGTATTCATACTGCCGTCATTAGGGTTGTCATTTTTCCCAAAAATCAAACTCAATTGGTTTTTGATCATGCACTCATAACCAAAGATACTCAACCCACCTCCGGCCCAGCTGCAACACAGACAGGCATTTTCATTTGACCATTTTGCTATTTATCTCTCCCAAGGCCAGACTGTTGGGCTGTATGTCCTTGCATATGGATCTTGCAGTCTTGTCTGTGATGGCCTTTTTCCATCCCTCTGGTGGGGGCCTGCTGAGGAGGATGTAGTCTGAACACACGAGTGGGCCCACAGATTTGTCGTAGATGAGGAGTGGGCCAGCTGCTTGGCACATAATCAACACACAGCCCAGACTATGTTTATCATTTTGCCATTTATTTTGCAGTGTGAAGCCCAAAATTCTTACACAGAGTGGCCTTGGCTGTTCTCTGTTTTCTCGAGGTGTACTTCCTGTTGTTCAGGACAAGAGAACAATTGGCGGTTCGGTTGCAATGGGAGCACCCGCTATTAGAATTTTTATTTGCGTGCTCGAATAGATATTGATATACTGAGTATAAGGTGACAACCCGAGCCAGCATTTACAAATTCTTTCTCTGCTATTGTATATTAAGGTAGTGTTTCCACAAACATGGAGGGGACAGAAAATTGGGTCTAAAGAAATTGGACACTATCAAATGATAAACGCATAGAAAAAAAGAGAAATTGCTGTTTTTTGTGTATCATCATATTAGTTCATGTGAGCACACTGAGCCTGGATGTTTTTAATCACAGCTAAAAGATGAATTTTTCATTGGCGCTTGTCCTCCCCCTCTCTTCTACTCTAAGTGGTACGTTCCTCTGGCTGTGACGGCCACAGCCACCCCACACACACTCAACCCTCCCTTCCTCTTCTTCCTCCAAAGCCTTGTACACTCCACCCGGTGTCAGGGGGGGATCAGCTGTGCCAGTCCCGGCAGGCCACACACACACACACACACACACACACACACCCCCACACACACACCAACAAACGCACACAAACAGGTCGCTGGCTGGTGAACAAAGCTCCTGGCACTGCCAATGAAGAGAAGCCATGCCTCCACGTTTAGCCTCTCCTCCTCTCACTCCTACGTGAGAAGAAGGCATGACACCATAATAGCCGACTTTTCTTATCAGAGAGACGACGGTCGATGTGTGGAAGAAGATTTGGATTACAAATTTTGTGGTTTCATTTTTTTTGTCTTTTTGCTCCTGAGGAGTTAAGATGCTGGCGGAGCGCAGAGAGAACAGCAGGTAGGCAGAATCAGGAGCTGGATGCTGAGCTTGTCTCCGCGGTTACTGGGCTGCTTGTTTACTGTTACAGGAAAGCCCGACCCAGGTGAATACAGCAATGCATGTTTATTGTTGTTAGTTTAAAAGCATTGCTTCTCAGTGCTTATGTCACACTATTTACATCCATATTTTAAGACTGAAGCATTTTTGTGGATGCTAAGTGTACATTCAGTGTAAGTCAATGCAGTGGTTTGATAAGCTTCAGTTACCATCATTACCTCCTTTGAGCAGAGAGGGATGCAACAGCCAGAGCCACTGTATGTAACGAAACACCCTGATTTTCTCCAGAGCCATTATCTGCGGGATGGTAGAGAGGAAACAGCTATTCAATAATCTAACTAGTATATCTGGTCTAGTATATCTGATTGTTTTGTTTCATGGTTTGCATCTACTTTTTATCAACACATGAAGTCACCCTGATAATTTACATTGTGATAATGGTTATTATATATACTTTTTTTAATTCAGTTGTGTTAGGAAAAGGGAAGTATTAACAGTATTTGCCTGGTATGTCCTGCCAAATGTCTTCTGTTTATGTAAACTCTAATGTTTCTTTACCAATGGCTTTCACAGAAACTTGGTTATGAGGCCTTCAACTCCAGTCATGTCCAGGCTTGTCAAGCATTTAATCGTTTCCTGCCTTTCTGGTTCTTGTTATAGTAAATATAGCCCATGCATTAGCTCAAAACATGCTGCAGCTCTAAAAGCTGCACTGCACTGCATCCTAATTTTCATTGTATTAGTGATCATTTTAAAATGTGTCACAACATAAAACGTGGCTGTATCGCACCTAAGTTGGAGTTTTTACAGGTTGTCAGTTTAGGCTCGTATGGCTAGATTTAAGTTTTCCAAATTTAGTTTGTACTTGGTTTTCACCATGCTTATGATTTTAAGTAATTAAAAACATCCTATGTGTTGAAGTGTTGAAGTTTGAAAAATTTTGACAATTCCAGAACTAAAACTGTTCTTACCTGGTAATAAGTCTTTGTGAATCATAAACACTGTAGGAGTCTCACCAAGTCAACATTCAGAAACAGGCCAGTGTCAGCTCAGCCTGCAGCCCTTTCTGAGGTTTTTTCCTGATGGAAAAAAAGCTCAGAAGAAACACAACTTTAGGTGGAATGTGCTTGTTCGGCTTTTTTTTTTTTCATTTTTTCATTTTTACACACACTGGGTTTGTTTGGTTTGTAAAGGTAGAGGGCACTGTTGATGATTGTAATCTCAGTGTAAACTTCTACCCAGAGGATAATTTGGGGACTTTTTTTCATAAAATTGGCAGCATGTATTTGTATTTTGCAAAGCGTGCTCCAGTTACAGTTTGTGATCGATGTCAAGGGGTATCACTGTCTGTGTAAATTTCAAAAGATTTCTCACCCTTGGGGCAACCAAAATGTTGTAACAAATTCATACAATCATCCTACATTGATCCAGATGCAACTTCCCAAAACCGGAGTGGTTGCATTGGTAGATTTCCCACACTGCTGCCACATACTGTTGGAACAATCCTCTGGTAGGCAAGGAACACTCCCCCCCAGTAGGCTGTGGAGAAGTTTGGTTGCAATTTACAAGTTTAACCCTATTACAATCATTGTTTATTTTCTGAAATATACCTCATTTTAGAAAGAAACACCATTTTAGAACGTAAACACGTAGAAGAGTGAATCAGTTGTCAGAAAATCATGTAGCATATTTTGCATTAGTTTACAGTAGACATTAGTGCCGAGCAGCCTTATTTTTACTGCCTGACAACATGGACTGAAACTGATATATATGATGAAAATGGGCTAATGTAACTGTAATAGCTCTCATTCATAACTTGGTTATGAGGAATTTCTTTTCCTTTTCTCTTCAAACAGCACCATTATTGATTCATACATACATAAACTATCTGTTTTTAAAACTCGTCATCCTGGTGGTGGTGTAAGAGGAAGTATTTTCCACAATTTCAATTTGTAAGTATTACTGGGGTGACATTCTGGTAAACAATTTGAGTTTTTAGTGATTTAGATATTATACCAGGTGCTGCTTTTTCTGCTGTTGTATTGAATGTAAACATTAGTCAGTTACACACAGTGTTCAATAATGACAGTTTCCTTCTGTTTCATTCCTGTTGGCCTTGTGCTGGTCCCATGACTGAAAACTTAATATGACAAGGTATTTTACCTTTTTTGTCAACCTACTGTCATCTTTCTGTCATCTGTTGTAGCTCTATTACTTTTTTGGTTCTATCCGTTATTAACTAAAAAGTCCCATGTCCTGGATAGTTTGACTGTTTACATTTTGTCTTTTGTGTGTGTAAAGCAAGGATTTGATGTAAGTTGAATTTAAAAAATTAAAAATTTGTCTCTGTAGAGGATCAGATGCATTTTCCCTCCCCATTGAAATGGTTGTGTCTGAGGGCACGGGGAGGCTATTTGAGGCTATAGCCTCATTCAGTGACGTTACACAAAAGCGCAGCAACAAAGTTTCACTTCCAGGGAAATTCACATTAATTCCACAAAGGTGCAATGTCTGTGTAATTCTTTCTGCAGTATGGCTTGGATGCATGCAACATGGCACATATCACCTTGTACACAGGCAGAGATGCTCACTCGCAGCACTCCTGTCTCCTGCCTCCCTCTCTCCAATATCGCGTCTCCATTACTATCTCCCGAGAAGGAACATGATGCAGTCTTTCAAAACAGTCATGGCATCTGCCTGTGATGAGCAGAAAGCACACATGTTGGTGGAGGCTGTATAACTATTACATACTAAACCCCAGGAAGTTAAAAACAGCATTTTAAGGGGCATTTACTGAAAGTGCTTTAGCGCATTTCTCTGTGAACTGATAGTTTAGTAAAAAGTGCCGTGTTCCCCCGCTCCTTAAGCACCTTCTAACGACATTTAAAGCAAAGAAAATTGATCTTGCAACACGGAGGTACCTTTAAATGAGAATAGGAGCTGTTTGGTGGCAGGGCTGAGCACGTGCTGTGTGGCAAAAGACAGGGAAAGGTGTATTACTGACATGGCAAAACCTTTGGACTAAAGAAGGAAGACAGAGCATGGCACAATAAAGGTTTAAATTTGGTAATCTTGTTTTCGTGAATCTAGATATTACATCGTTGAATTGACTAAACATCCCAGCACTAGTGTCCAGCCAGCTAACACATAGCAGTATCTGAAGCCACCTTATGTGTCACAGTCGTTTGCAGAGGGGAGACGCAGTCCAAATGTTTCAGCATTTGGCAGCGGTTTAGTGTGAAATCACCACTCTGCCCACAATGCTTTTCACATCCTCTAAATTTGCATTTCACCCAGCAAGTTTGGTCTTATCCAGCCCCCTATCAACCCTATTATTTTCTTCTTCTTTGCGAGGCTCCCAGGCTGCCACCTACCTCAGTATAAACTCCCAGACAGGAGCCATTTCTCTGATTACATCACCTTCTCCTGAGGAACAACCACACAGGCCTTTGAAGAGCTGGGCTTTTCCAGGGATCTTGCATGCCTTCATCTCCCAGGAGCCAGTGCTAACGCTGAAAAACATTCATTGAAGCTGGTGTCCGTCTAGAGAGAAAGCCTTAAAGGAAAAAAGCCTGCAGGGTGGGCAAGATGGCAGGCTCAGTCCCCTGCTGCAGAAAAGTTGTCATTCCGTTCATTTTTGCCCCCAACTCAATTTCTTTGATTCAAGACATGGTTCATGCTGTTTCCCTCTTTACCATAGAGGTCAAGGAAGTAGGACTGCGTGATTAGGGGTGCAAACAGTTTTTGTTATAAAAGTATCATTAGCTTGAAGTCGGTAATCACTTTGTTTAAATCTGCTGTAGATTTGTAATTCTCATCAGAGCTGCTGTCTTAATCCTCCCTGTTATGTCAGTGCTCCTTAAGGTTGGGTGAGTACACAGTCTGCTGAGCTGTCTAAATGCACCTCTCATCCACTGGACAAACTCACATCAGGGCAGAGAGATGAGAAATGGGCCAGCAGGTCTGAAGTACTCCAATTATAAAAGAATGTAAAGTTATGTCTGTGTCATAACTGCACAATAGTGGCGTTAGCAATAACACCTAGAAATAAGTTATGCTATCAATCTGTTTTCCTTACTAACAGTCTCTGCTGCCCTTCAGGTGTATCCTTTTGCTCTGTTATCAGCAGATAAGCAGCCCTGGTATCTCTGAGGGAAGTGAAAGCAGTCTGATGTGAAAGGCATGGACTTTACTTCTGGCTGGTTTTTCAGATAAGATGAAGAAAAAGATCATGTTCATTTGGAGACCTAACACATTCAAATACAGCAGTCCCTTAGTCTTTTTGTAACTGATGTATTTTTACAAGAAACCCTCAATGACATCCAGCAGTAAATTGTCAAAGAGACAAGTAAACCCAAGTAATGACTGAAATTTCTGTCAGTTGACCCAAACTGTACCGTTCTGTTGGGAGCTTTAAAGTTGATTTGCTTTTACTGTTAAGTTCTGCACAGCACTCTATCTGCCAACGTGAGTCTCATGTTCTGCCTCACTTTCATTTAAGTTCTGTTAGATTGATAGAAAGTTTTCCTCCTTCTATTTTACAAGTTTTTGGATAACTTTGTTTGGTAGAACTGCTAGACTTACGGAGACAAAGGGTCAAAAAAAGAGTTTTTAGTACCTTCACCCAGGCGACAGCTTAGGCTGGAGGCGTTATGTTTTTGAGTTATCTGTCTGTTAGAGTAAATCTGTCCCAAAGTATGTAGGTGTCATGGCTTTTTGAAGCAAAAACTCCTCTAGGGATTGTCTTTAGAATTTGACCACATTCATTTTTGATTCAAGGATGATCTTATTAGACTTATTAGGGGGTCATAGGTTAAAGGTCGAAGTCAGAGTCTTGTGGTCATCATTTTCTTGTACACTGCACCTTAATAATGCTTGAATGAGATTTTCATCTGACTTTGCATAGATTGCTGTTTTAATGTATGGATGACTTGAGTAAATTCTTGACATCAGACGTCAAATTCTTTAAGCCTCGTATTTAGACATTGCTTGTGAAAGCAATTTCGTGAACTGAACATCACAACTATACTTTAAGGGACTTTTTTCACTACTTTGCACCAATGTTTAATGTAACATAAGGATGAACTGCTTTGATGTTGAAGGTTGCAGGTCAAAGGACAAAATCAGTGAGTCTCTTGGTCACTGTTTGCTTCTAAACACAATAAGGTATTAATTAGGTAAAACTTTTGTCCTGTCGGAAAGATTCAGGAAGTGTAGATACACCAAGACAGTTCACATTGCACCCAGATTTATCGTCGACACTTCATAGTTTCTGTTGGAAGTGTCTGTAAAACCCCCTCTACTTAAACGGAACTCTAAATGAAATGTCCCAGACTTGAATTCTGTGGTATGGTGATGCTAGCTGCTCTGCTTGTTAAATAGGTGGAGAGAGTTGTAATCCTGTATTTGTCTGTGGATCACTGCCTCTCCTTTTGTTGATTTTCCAGCTCAGCCTTATGCTGAGTCGTATGACATGTGGTTGCCCCAGTTTGTGGTACCGGCCACGCTGAGCTCCGACTCTACCATTCTCCCAGCTCTGTGCCTGCTTCAATGACTCTGTGTCACACAGGGCTGAGTCCAATGCTCGCAGTCAGCATTGTTCATAAGGAAATGTTGGTTTTGCCCTGGTGGAGGGCATGGTAATGGTCAGACAATATTAGGAATTTTTGCTTGAATAATGCTCAAGTATATTGCTGTTTGTTGCACTTTGTATAATACATTTAATATATCTCCATCTTCTTCTGATTTTATCGAAGCTGTAGGTTCTATGAATGTGAATGAGGATAAATGTGCCGTCAGACATGTTTCAGTTAAATTTTCATGTCAAAAATAAGTGTTATTAAGGCTGCAGAGTTTATAAAAACATGATTTAAATTACAGCACAATCCAGGGACATTTCAGTTTTCTAATAAAACTAAACCATAAATGTATTAAGGCAGACATAACTTATTGTTGTACTGCAGGCACTCCTGATATAGTTTCCCAAAGTTATATTATCAGTATACAAATATCAGTATTAAATAATTTAATATTGATTCATGGGGTCTCAAATAAATTCATAATCACTGTAACACAAACCAATTCATTATTCCTAATAAATTAGTTCCTTAAAGAGCAAAGCTAATGTCAAGATATCATTGAGTCTGCTGTGCATCAAGGAGCTGCAGATTATTATTTGACTTTCATTTTTTTTAAATATATAAGATACGGTACTTTAATTGCTGATTTTTTGTTCATAATATTAACTTTGGGGGCTTCAGGCCTCTAATTACTTAAATAAGAATACTTGATATTATTGGCATACTATTAGTGTAAATAGATAATGGCTTAAAAAATAGTTTTGGTGTTCATTGTTCTACCCATATTTCAGCCATACAATTTGAAAGTACATAAATATATACAATATCATTGAATATCAACCTTTAACAAGCAGTAGCTTTTTTTTGCAGAATAAGATGTTTTCTGTTTTTCTGTCTGCCTCTAAATGTATGTACTGTCGGAGTAATATGGACAGATCTCTCTACAAAAGCTATACTTTAACGAGTGCTCATGTGCTTTCTTTCAAACCATACAAATTTAATTCACTGGATTAACCTTTGCCTTACATGGAGGACTGTGGGATCCTCTGTGCTTGTGTTAAATTAATACAATATGAATTTTTACTGCTGCTTAAACAGTACAGGAAGTATGCTGGACACACATATGACCTGTCTGAACAATTTATTAACATCAATGTAAGGCATTCAGATAGTGAGTGATTGCTCTTAATGCTTTCTGTGTATATGTCTCAGTGTGTGCTGAGAACAGTTGAGTAACAGATACTTCAAACTACATACAGACGTGACCTGGTTGGCATTCAACCGGATGGAATAAGAGTGTGACTATGAAATGTCACTTCAGGATGTTTCAGGATGTTCAGGATCAGAGGAAACTGTTGGCTATTATACGTTCGCCTGCAGTGAGCAGCTCTCATCACGCATTCCTTTAATAGACATTTATTATTATACAGACCAGATTCATTGTTTACAAAACTAAGGGACTGAAATAAAAGTTAAACTTCAAAGTAAGTTTTTGGCTTATACTGATTGTTTATTTTGTATAGACAGAAGCCATGGTTTCGATGATAAGTGTACTTCATAATAGCACACGGTATGTCTGTTGTTGTGGGGGCAAACTGAGCCAGAAGAACATTCTTTGTCAAAATGACTGCTTGATCAGCAGGATAATCCTTTAATTACGTTCAGAGTTGGGTGCAGTGTACAGTGATGTATAGCATTAGCGTCTCAGTTAATCAATATTTATTTGTAAAACACCAATTCATAACAGGGGTTATCTCAAGGCACTTTACAACAGAGCAGGCTGAAGCCATAAGCTTCATTTAATAGATAAACATGTATGAATATGTACAAGTATACATGCATCCATAGATGTATCCATCTGGGCAGAGACAAAGAGACTAAAAATAAAAAAATATGATTGCAACAAAATTATGGACGCCCAGATCATAAATCTGTCCTCATATTTGTCTCTGCTGAATATAAATTTATCCAAGATTAGCGCCTTGAGATGTGGCATCTTGTTTTCAAGAGAGTCCTCATATCTATATACCGGTAGTTGTAAAGGTATTTATTATTTTTGCGTCTGTCCTGAGATTTTTTTGATCGGAGAGAGAACTGAGCTGTGACACTCTGGCACACATTCAGGCTCGTGCCATGTACCTCACACAAGTCCACTAAAAAATTCCAAGCTATTCCTTTCAGCCACAGTTGTCAACACTCAGCCTTTTCTTACTTATTTATGGTCACTTTCACATCAGAGTAGCTGTCATAATTGCTTAGAAAAAAATGTTAAAATAGGTAGAGAATGGAAACATAAATAACAGCGATTAATGAGAGACAGCCTGAAATGTTTTTTCTCTTTGTCTTTATCATGTCTTTCCAGCAGATGAGGCACACTCAAGAGCTAGGTAAATAATGTAGCCACCCGCTGGGTAAAAATGACTCCATGATGATGTTACAGCAGTTACTTGTAACTTGTACTTGTAAATTGCAAGCAAGTAGATTCTGTCGAAGCACCTGTATATGCACTGCTGATGTATTGTGAGAACATACAGTGCACAGTCAGCCTGATGTTTGAATGCCCAAAAAGCATGTCAGTAAATGCTAATGCAGTGTCTGAACAGGGCCACAAACAGCCATCCCCAACACTAAGACCTGGAGCAGCTAATGTCAGCAGCCAGGACCAACACACAGCATCAGTAAACCAAGGAAGGTGGATAAAGGATGTACAGAAGAAAACCAGCTGCAAATATACAATATTCACTACAACGTTTTGTAAGAGAAACAAAAGTAAAGCACTGTAAATAGTGTACATTATGTTTGTTTGCTGTCTTCAGTGTCACCCCTCTGTCTTCTAATATCACGTTGGCTGTTGGATACAGTCGGTTTCAATCATAGAGCCGGTCATAACTGTTGGACAAGTCACAAGACGATTTTATGGGTTTGTGGTCGCTTGATCTGACCTGAAGTCCGTTGGCTTTAATCAGTATAACTAAGACCAGGGGTTGTCTTGTTTGCTCTGAAAAGTAAGGCGAGAGCACATCATGTAATCCACGTATCACGGGCTGAGCCTTATCAGATGAAAGATAATGCATCTCTTTTGGTCTGTGATGTGATTATACACATATTAGATAAAGGTCAAAACAAGAGGAGGAAGTGGAGGAAATTTTCAGGAATTGTCGGAAATGGGATATGGAAGAACTCATTAAATTTTGGGAGTGATCCGGATCACCGTCTGGATCCAGGAATTTTTTAAAGGATTCTTTAACATTGCCAGATATGACCATTTTCACCAAAGTGGACTGAAGCTGCTTGGCGGAGGTCTGCGCTCTCTGTGTGCTTTTCTAGTTCTGAAATGTTTCTCTAACATAATGCTCCTTATTAGAGATGTAACGGTGTGAAAATTTCATATCACGGTTATTGTGACCAAAATTATCAGTTATAATTATTATCGCAGTATTGTTGCAATGTGCCAAAAAATGTTCAAAAAGTACTTATACACACACTAACATCAACAAATTTTTATTTTGTTAAAAAATAATATGAATTTGAGAACTATCTGCAGTGGTCAGAATGTGACCCTCTCCACCTCTCTGATTCCTCCCTGAGGTCTTTCTCAACAATCCAGCCAGGCCGCTCCCCTCTGATGCTGCTGTTGGTGTATTTGTGTTTCTTCTCTGCCTCACGACTTTTTTCGGCATTTTCTGCACACAGGGTGACCGTGACCAAAAATCGACCTGACTTCAGACTTTGTCTGTTTTGAGGGGGGAAAAATCTCTGGTACAGTGTCCGTGTGGGCCCCACCTGCCATACTTTCGCTTTTAGAGGCCAAAAATTGCAATTTGTACATGCGCGTCTGTGTCTGAGGGACCGCTACTGCTTTGCCAAGGAGCAGTCGCATAGTTCTGACTTACCTAGACAGTAAGCAGCATCACCATGAGTTATTGACAAAGTGAGGTGATCAAACATGGTATTACGATATCTAAAATAGGAAATGGTAATATTTACTGTTGGAAATTTCACTGTGGTTTATCATTTTATCAGTAAGCGTTACATTCCTACTCCTTATTTCAGGCACAGTAGTGGAAAGAGTCCTTTGTAACAGTTGCTTAGATGTAGGTTGCAAATAACCGAGTGCTTGTTCATCCATATTAAAGCATAGAACAACAAAAAATATAATCTGTTACAGCATCTAATTTAAGAATATTTTCTGTATTAGAAATACAAAAGTCTTAATATTTGGAATAACTTTAGCTGTTGTTTTATATGTATCTTTTTATATGGGTGACCCAGCATTGTCTTTCAGAGTGAGACTTTCCAGATAAGAAACAGAATCCAAATATCCAGTGAGTGACACACATGGACGTTCTGAACGAAAAACTTCAGTCCGTAGTGAAGCTCCCACCTGTTTCCATCAGTCTTATTGTTCCCTCTGACTCAAGATCCCACGCCCACTGGACTAGATATATTTAAACCCACCATGGGCCAACAGCTTCTGCTTTTTGGTTTCTCAATTTCTGACATCCTGTGAGATTTTCTCCATGACTGGCAGCTTTTCTACGCACATGTCTATATTTCAGTCTGAGTTTCCATTTTAGCCAGCAGCCGCTGATGCTGCTGAGGCCTGTGCATCTTAATCATGGTGTAACTCTCCTGCTGGTGGGCTGTCATGGCCAAATGTGCTCAAGATCTGTGGCTTTTTTCCCAAAGCCTCTGCCAGCTTTGTGTGTGTCTCTTTGTTTTACTATTGGTCCAACCATTTATCCAGTAGAGATTGAATTCATTTTATTTTTTATGATGCAGTCATTTGACACAGATTACTGTGTTATGAAGGAGAAGCAACCAGCAAACATGATATATGGTGTTTAAACAGAAAGAGGAAGGAGCAGTTTAGGACACAGCAATGCTCAGAATGGCTACGCTTACCAGTGTTATTATATGTCATTATGGCAATGCAGCAAACTAAACTCTGAAGTAAACTTAAGAGTCAAGAAAGTTAATATGGTAGACCAGAAAAAGGCAATCTAAAATTTGTCTAAATTTAACACAGGATATTGCTATTATTGTAACGTGCGGTGTCTATGACTGTGCAATTTCAAGCAAGGGTGGAAACACAAGAAACCTGGTAACTTTTTTGGATGCAGAATGACATACCACCTGCTGAAGCCAAATTCCTTGTATGTCACAAACATACTTGGCCAATAAAGATGATTCTGATTCTGATTCTGATTCTGATTAAATGACCAGAGTGCCATGTGTTCTGATGATGTTGACTCAGAACGCCTGTGTAAGCAGACTGTTTGCCTACACAGGAAATTAGCAGGCATTGGTAGAAAATAATCAATAAAATTATCAGTCTCCGAATGTGGAATTGATGACACGGATGTTCCCAGGTGGATTATTTCAAATCACGACATAGCGACCCAGTTACTCCCAGCCGCATTCACGGTTTACTGTTGTATCAGTTGAGGACTCCATTGAATAAAAAGTCACTCCATGATGTGTGTATTCAAAACCCAAAACCAGCGTTTTTGTTTTGTTAAAAAACTTTGCGTAATGAGGGAGAAAAAACATTTGAAAGGGACTTCCTGGTTCATGCAATGAACTTGCAAAGCATTCAAGGGATTATGGTGTAAATGCAGCCTGAATCTTACCTTTATAGATTAATTCAGTTCAGTGTTGCTTATTTGATCTTTCTAAATTAATCTCACCTCATTGTGGCATTCCCTGTGGCTGAGCAGACTGTATGTTCTGCATTCACTTCCTCTTTACAGGAGGGCAAAAGTCATTTTATGTAGATACAGATGCGTTTAACCCTTATAGATGCTTTAAAATATGTTCTTTTATGTGTGTGTTCTCCTTAGTGTTTTGGTGTGTTGGTGAGATTAAACCATTCATAAATTAGTTCACATTTATTTTTAGAGTAGATTTATTAGTCTGAAGTAGAATGCATCATCTTCAGATTTGTCACTAAAAATAGCATCCTCTTGTAAATGTGCACATAACTTTGTCAGTGTGTGCAGCTGACAGAGGGTATGTTGATGTTTTGGCTGGACTTCTACTGTAATTCTTCACTCTAATGCCTTATCTCAGACAGCCAGAGCTGCACATTAGTAAACTCTAAATTGTTAAAGAATATTGCTGCTAGCAGAGGTTGTATTTTTAATTTTACTATCTGTGCCCCTCAGGTCTTGTCTTTTTTGGTCCATCATGTGTTTAAAATCCTCTGATGGTAATCCTTTGGTAACTGTCTTATGAAAAGTCCTTTCAATCTTGGGAAAGAGGTCACTGATGTAACTAAAGTAATAATGCAACTCAATGCCTGATTACAACAGTCTCAAAACAAAGAAATAACATGGCAGAGATGCTTGATAACCTTAGGATTTTGCATGCTTTAAACACACAGCCATGGAGGCACTTCAGACAAAAGTGCGCTGAGTGAATGTGAAATGGAAATTCAGTTTTGAGTGAGAGTTCACACAGAGGGCAGACCTGCTGTGTGGGCAAACTGTGTTATCAAAAGCCTTCGGTCTTTGGTAATTTCCTTACTGCCACAGACCTGTAAATCACAATAACACTTGGAAGCCATCTGCCATTATGTTTCTTTCCACGTTCCTGCTGTCTTTTATGACTGTTCTTTTGAAAAATGAAGGGGACAAAGTGGATGAGGGTTGTTAGCAAAGTAGACCTTGAACAAGAAAACAGTCAATAAAGGGAAGACGTTTGGGACTATTTGTAATCAAATAACTTGGTTTGACAATAAATATGGACTGCATAGATAACAACACACATTTTTAAGCAGTCAGGACTGTAGCACATGCCTTTTATAGGAAGTGGATGCAGACAGTATGACTGTAGCTCTTTTGAAAACCTTAATGTAACAGACCTTTGTCTCAAACTGTCTTGTTTTTTGTCGTGGCTTTTGTTATTGTCGTCGTTATTTTAGTCAGATGTGGCTTCACTGAGTGACCAGGGTATGTTTCACGGTATTTGGAGTTGTTTGTAATAAATGCCATAGATCTCTCCCTGTTTAACATTTATTTTATTACCTCCGCCGAGGAGGTTATATTTTCGCCAGGGTCTGTCTGTTTGTTTGTCTGTTTGTTTGTCTGTTAGCAAGATTACATAAAAACTACTGGATGGATTTACATGAAAATTTTTCCAAGGAAGAAGTCATTACATTTTGCTGGTGATCCGCATATTTGTCTGGATGCAAAAAATTCCCCAAATTTTGCAGAAAATCCCATCAGTTAACATTAAGTCGTATTTTAAAAAATCGTATCTCTGACGTCACTTCATGAATTCGCTTCAATAATATATAATATAACTCTATTTTCTCAGTCAATTTCTTTTGGATCCGATCCGGATTGATGTCACAAAAAAACATTGAAGTTTATAATGGCAAATCCCATTCATTTCTCATTGGCTGCTGCATTATGGGAATTGTACTTTATTTGCAAACTCATGCCAACGTTTGTCAAGCCTGTGTCACTACATTACCCAGCTTCCCTTGCAGTGCCAGCAGAGGACTTCTCCACATGGACAGACATGAGTGGAGACCCGACCGTCATAATGATCCAGAATTGTATCTTGGCAGAGGTCTGCGCTGTCCGAGTGCTTTTCTAGTTTAAACTGTAGCCATAATGTACAAAATAAAGATGCATTACAGGTGATTAGGCTGGAGATATACTTGCAGTTTGCTCTTTTATTAACATTTGTGTCTGTTGGTGTCATGAGTGTTTTTGTTTATGTACTATGTGATGCTTGATACTGGAGAATACCACTAGAGGAGTGAAAAAGACCTCAGGCTGTATGAAACTACTTGTTGTGTTAGTAGTAAACTGCAAACATGGTGGTAATTCTGACATTGAAAGTAAAAAATATAAACACCAACAATCAAATCATTATCAAATATTTGTTAGCAACTGATCACCAGTGGTCAGACCTCACCATCAGCATCGTCTGCACTCTTTCTACAATTTTTTCCTTCTTGCATTGTTGTTACTGTCTGGGTGTTATGGTCTATGAATGACCATGTTAACTAATGACTTTCAGCCAACTGTGCTGATAGACATTGCAGTTAAAACAGAGGATGTGACCTCCAATTCTTCAATGTGAAGTGTTGTTTTCTTTATTGTATCAAAAAAAAAGGGTGGCACGGTAGTGCACAAGCTTCACAGCAAGAAGGTTGCTGGTTCGATCCCCGGGTCGGGTAGGACCTTTCTGTGTGAAGTTTGCATGTTCTTCCCATGCATGCGTGGGTTATCTCCGGGCATTCTGGTTTCCTCCCCAAGACCAAAAACATGCTCTTTAGGTTGATTGGTGACTCCAAATTGATCATAGGTATGAGTGTGAGTGTGGCGACAGGTTGTCCTTCTCTCTATGTGGCCTAGAGCAACCCCGAAAGGGATTAGCGGTATAGAAAACGAATGGATGATTGAATGTATCAAAAGTAATTATCAGTAGTTCATATCTGAGAAAATACAGTCAGGGAAACTAAGCTAGCACAAACATGGCCACAGACAAAGTCGACCACAGTATCAATTCAAGGCAAAGTCAAGTAACCAATGCACACTGCTGTAAGTGTTTCTATTACACCAAACTAATTTCTTTTTTTCTACGACCTTTAAATGTTCATAAAAAAGGTGTGTGCGCGCACAGTTATGACAAGAATACAGACAGCAGCTAAAATGTGTTTTTCATCTCATTATCACACTTCAGAAGTTATCACAGTGCTGTTTCCTTAGACAAACCTTTGGTGTAAAATTAACCACTTTGAGATGGCCTCTGTCTCCTGTCTACAATGGTTACTTCCTCAATTTCTTTTGGTGTCACCAGTATTCGCTGCCTCTCAGGAGAGCCTTATGTTTTAGTTTTGAAAGGCATGCAGGACTAAGGGGGAGTAAGGGAATTGTTGAGCAGAAAGGCAAATGATATCGAATTCTCAAACCAGTTGAAACTTGTACTCAAAATGAACTGGTTCTTGATTCCCATTTATTTGTGGTGACAATACAAGATTTTGAATCTGTGCATGATAAAAATAAAAATCGTAAAAATCGAAACAAAAGTCATAACGGACTTGATACTGTGGCTACAAGAGTTCTCCTACTTGTCCTACATTGGCACATAAATGTGGACGTGTTTTTTAAGCTCTTCAGATGTCACTGCTGATAAAAATAAAAAGAAGCTTCTTGTTCTTCTCCATCATCATGTTTAGACCTAACTTAATGATTTCTTTATTTAGTCTCAGTGTTGATTGTTGCTGCACTGTCTTTCCTTCCCCCCCTTTCCCTCTTGTCTTCCTCTATCCCTGACTCATATCTTTGGGCTTGAAATAAAACCGTACCAGATTTTCTCTTTCTTTTGATAATTTTACAATTTAATCTAAAAGAACAATTGTTTTACATGATGCGTGGGTTATAAAAAAGCATAAAAAAGTTATTTCAGTTCCATTAACTTTACTGCAGTGATTAATAGCAGGTTTTTCCCCTTCAGTTTGTTTTATAACCAGATTTTTTATCATGTTTTCAAAAAGGTCAGGTAGATGATCAAATGGGTTTGTTTATCATGTTGTTGGGTTTGATTATCATTGAGCATCAGGTGCCAAAAATCAGTTTGAAACAAATACATTAAATCAGCAGTTCTCAGTTACTTTCTGTCATGCCCCCACTAAAAGATTACCACACAATCAATTTTCTTTGCTTTTAATGTTGGAAGGGGCTTAGGGGGCAGAAGATCATGCCTCTTTAAAAAATGCCCCCCAAAATAGTCAGGTTTTACTTCCTGGGGTTTATTATGCAATAGCAATACAGCCTCCACCTCTTCTGTGTTTTCTGCTCATCACAGGCAGACAGCATGACTGTTTTGAAAGTCTGCTCCATGGCCTTTAGCCCCCCACCCCCTTCTCATCAGACACTTTGCTGAATACCTCCAGACATCCATTAAGTAATACTTCTACAAAAATCCCCCCTCTCTACATGGCAAGAAGCCAATCACTGTGCAGAATTTAGGTTTGGCACATGGGTTGGCCAATCAGAATCCCAGGGGCCCATGCCATGGTTTGGCCATTCCCCTGTTCAGTCAAGTCACACCCCCCTTGGCATGTGGTAGCGCCCCCCACTATTTTTGAAATACTGCATTAAACTAACTAAGAAACTGTGCTCTTTTTAATAAAGCTTTTGCAGCTAAAAAGGGTTTTGTTGAAAAATCAGACAAGCAGGCAACCCGGTTGGGTTGTTATTGTGAAGAAAGGAAACTGACAGAGGAGAAATAGCAGGAGCATCCTCAGTTACATAATTTAATCATTTGCTTTTTTCTTCCAGTCACGTCTTCAGACTACTTTAAAAATACTCTGATATCCCCATAATGCCCGCGTTTGATTTTTCACAACAATCAAATCAAGTCTAAAAAGCCAACAGATGGAAAAGCTTGTAAAGAGTCAATTAGTCAGCTAAAAGGGACTCTTACCCTGAGGGTGGGCTGGTTTGAATCCAGATTAGATATGTCTGCATATGAGATCCTGAGGAGAGAGGGAGAAAAATGCTTTCTTGATCCTCAGGAGCATGAACAAGGACTTTTAGACTGAAGAGTGATGCAGAGGGAAACAAGTTATTATATTTTAAACAACTTTACCTTTTGCTGTCTCACTGTTTTGTTGTCATTTTCCTTTGACCTTGGCAAACTTTTAATTCACATAAAAAGATGTAGAAAAAAGAGTTGGTTCTTTTTTGTCATGATTTCTCTTTTGAATAGATTCAGTTCTGACAGCCTGACAATTGAGGTGGCTTTTTGTTTTATTTTTTATAATTTCATTCATAGGCTTTTTACAGCACAGCAAAGGGGTTTCAAGAAAAAGCTATTCTATTATTTTTTCTATTTTGTCCCTTTTGAGCAAAAAATAACATCCCCCAAAAAATTATGTGTACTAAATGATGTTACATAAATTAAAAAGATTAAAAAACACTTTTACAAGACAAAGTTTCTCTTATCCGTGTTTCCTTCTTTAGCCTTTTTCACCATGCATTCATGCAAAAGCACCACAACAAAGCTCTCATCATACACCTGGAAACATTCTCATTATTTTCTAGGAGGATGTAATATTTGTGTCAGTTCACAGAGGGCTTTGGAGGAGCCCAAGAAAATTTGACATGATGCATGTTTCACATAAACACAAAGTCAGTATCACATACGCACACACACACACAAAGCACCACTTTCAAGCGCCACGTTCTCCCATCTCACCAATATAATGACATGGAGATTACCTCTGAAGAAGGAGCAAATGTTTACAGTACACAGGGGTATAATTAGTATAACTTGAAATGGTACTGTAAATAGAGCTTATGGTACATTGCTGGAAAACCAAACTAATTTCCCTTCAAACATCTGAAGTATTCAGATTTGAAATTATATTTTAATACATGAGGATGATTTCTTTAATTCCACATGATATTCATTTTCCTGAGCTGACATGTTTCTGTTACAAGATTTAAGGATGTTAAGAAAGTTTATCAGGTTTTAACAGTAATTAAGAATTCAGCCAATTATATTAATGCATTCTGGTGTACTTCTCATGGCCATTTTCTATTGATGCACTATTTTTTCATACTGCGGAAGCAGGTGCCTTTAGTTTGCTGAAGAGTTAGCTTTTATTTTTCTTTGTTATATTTCAGGCTGACAGTAAAGAAGTGTGACATTTTGGACATTTGATTCACAACGCTGATGCACCCCCTTGAGTAACTGATGAGTGTTTGTGCACCAGTGTTGTGATAAAATGATGTGATGTCACAGGACCCACAAGAATGTGCAGCTGCACTGGTGAGCACAAACGTTATTGGTACTAAGGTTTTGCATAAATTAAAGACATCTCCATCCCTTTTCACACCACATATTTATTGAGCTTTTTCACATTGCTGCTCGCCATCACCACAATAATGTCTAAAATTTTTCCCCAACTTTGGCACACTGTTGTGAATATGTAGACTTCTTGCTAGCAGGATTCTCACCCTGGTATAAGCAAAGCAAAGCCAATATGGAGATAAATATATAATACATGGATGCAAGTTTTAGAATCCCAAACACCAGAATTACGAGCACATATTGAACCGTGGACACTGGACCAAATGTCTCAGTGTTTCATTTAGAATTGTTTCATTCCTTATATACATAAAATGTTTAAACACTTGGGCTGAATGATATGTCATTTTTTTCCACCTTGATTACAGCGTGCGTATGTGTATTAGTCATAATACAGGATGTGCTTTGTTGGTGTTCTCAAGAACGTCATGCAGCCAATTCAGCATTTTTTAAGGGAGAGTTTTGTTCTGTTTCAAGACAATGTCATGTCAACTAAACATAACTTTTGGCATTATTTGAAGTAGTTGATGACATTTAAGTAGCACAATAGCAAAAAACAAGATCATTTGTAAAGTTTAACATAAAGACAGAAGTCTCCCCCTTTCCTCCGTCCTTCTCTGTGCATGTTTGCCTGCAGAGGTGTCAGAGCGCCAAAGGAAGAGAGCAGAGGGGCAAAGGGGGCCTAAGCTGGTTTTTCCATCGTACATTTATATATTGATTTTAAATGGATAAAAGTGGCAAAACATTATTTGTTAATTAATGGTTCTCATTAACCTTGCTCAGCAGCTGCCTGATACAGTGTTTGTAATCAGGCAGATCCATCTTGCCAAACTCCGATCTTGCCGCCCAAAGCGGCACGGCCCAATCAGAGTCCTTTAGAGCAGGAGGGGGGGGGGGGACTATGAGAGAGACAACAGCAGGAAGTAACTGCTCCTATAGAGATTAGCATAGATACTAAACAGCTTCAGTAGCAGTTTATCAGATCCAGACTGCGTTTTCCTTATTAAATGAGGAGCAAATAACAACACTGAAAGCATTTCTTGATAGAAAGGATACCTTCGCTCCACTTCTGACATGTTTTGACAATAGTATGTTCTACATAGTAGTTTATGATTGTATTTTACACCGCCATCCCACAACATTGTGTGATTTGCCTGCAATGAATGTGATGGATGGAACAATGGTCCAATCACTTGCTGGATATGTTTTTGAAAGGTTCGGCCCAATTCCAAACATTATATATGGACTATGTCCCAGATGGACTTGTGAAATAAATTGAGCGGCCATTCTGGTATGTCGGGTGGGATCTCATGTGATCTTCATTGTTCTAAAGACAACTTTTAAAGACCACAGGCCATGTGATCAAACATTTAGAGCTGAAACCCTATAAACCATCCACTGGCCTTATAAATGAGGGACAGGATTTAGAGTACAAAGTGAAGTAAACCCCACAAAAAGTAAAATATAATTGTTAAACTGAAATTTAAACATCCTTTTTTTCTATTGTAGTTTCCTTCTCTTTCTTTCTTTCTTGTAAAAAGTAACAATAAATATTGCACAAAAAAATAATGCAATTTTATTTTTTTCCTAGTATTGTCAGACCTCCTTCATATTGTCGTGTCCCACTCCCATACCTGCGATTACTGCCATGGCTGTTTCCACAATTATCTTTCTCCAAAGGATAACCATGCACAACCCTTGCCCGGGACATGCTCTTTAAAAGTGCCTAATGTCTTCAGTGACAGTAATCCACTGTGAGGAGTGAACTTCTTCCACTGAGAAAAAAGGGACTGCATGGTCAACTGTCATGTCTCCTGGCTGTCCTCAGTGTTGGCTAACTTCCTAAGAGAACCAGACATGAACTGCTAGGACTTTTTAGCTGCATGAAAGCGATTTGTGTAACTTTTGTCAGTGACGTCAAGGAGATGGAAATGTTTGAGCAAATGACAGTCATTTACATATACAGCAGTTTAACAGAGCTACATATTAAGCATACTGACAGGGATCAGAGTTTTTGTAGTAATTCTTGTTTAACAGAAAGCAGAGTTGTTCATTTTGATGGTGAAGTGTTGAGAGCTGGGGAAGAGGCCCTAATGATTCATTTAATAAAATAATGCATTTTTTTCTTGAATGTCACAGATCCCTTAAAGCTTAAACTCTATCATGTGAGGAAAATAAGTGAGAAATGCTTGCCTCACATGGTCACAGTGCCTTCGAGCAAGGTACTGCGTCTCCATCTTGTTTCTGATGGATGAGTTTAGTTGCACCGTTCCAGGCTGTTGATTCTGTTTTTATCGTTGGATGTCTTCCTGTGTTGGATGGAGACTTTGCAGCTCTGTGAAGTCTCCTAGCAACCATCTTCAAGATATCTGAGAGGAAAGGAACCTGTGAAATTATTGCTAAATATAAATCAAACCAAACAAGAACAGCAGAAATATACCATTGTGACAGGCCTTGTACAAACCCTTAAAGAACTGCAAGAAAACCTGCTGTAGATAGATTTTTCATCATCTTTATACTTGAATGTGCCTTTTAGTGGTCTAGTTAGAATCAGTCTCCTATGTTTTGTCCAAAGAGCTATTAGAAATACTGTCACTCAGTACAGTTTTATCATTTGTATTGGTGTCATTCCACACTGCTGATCCCAGTATGCTGCTTTATTCAGTTTTCATATTTTTAAGCTCTTTTGAGGAATTTTCCACTTGTGTCAGTTGTAGACTCCCGTAGGGAAAACTGGTTAATTACTCTCTGTTATGTCCTGGATCCTCCCTATGTAAATGTCTCATGTTGGTGTCTTAAAAAAATTATTAGCCATGCATATTAAAAAAAGTGTGTTCTGTAAGCATGCTGTGTGCTGTTACTCATTACGACACCTACTCTATGACTACACAGTTTATAAATAATCAGTCAGTCTTCTTGTCTTGTAGGTCATATAATAGGAGTCATCAGCTACATTTGCACAAGGGCCATTTTTCTTTGGACAAACACTAAGGGGGTCAGGTTTTCAAATTGAATGAAATAATATAAATGTTTTTGTTGATTAAAGATATTAGTTCAGTAGTTTCAACTTTTTTTTCCAAAGTGTGCTTATTTCCAATGTGGTTCTTACAGCTTCAGCTTGGTTGCTCTGTAGAAAAAAATAAAACGCTGCACATTTGCGTACTTCCCTTGGATCAAATCATGCTCACACATAGGGATGGGAATGGATAAGATTTTATTGATACCAATGCCTTTAACAGTTCTGCTTGTCAGTGAAATTCTGTAACGATTCCTTAATCAATTTCTACTGATTTCCTCTGTGGAAAAATATTGGCAAACAGGTTTTCATCTTCAGCAATGTCACACACATGACACTGCTGATATTCAACGCTGTGCTGCGTGGATAAATGCTTCTGCAGAAGTTGCTGTTTTTTTTCTTTACTTACTGAAAGTTGTGCAGTTAGTTTTTTTTATTAATAAGACATAATTTTGATTTCCTCTGCCCCCTGCCATTATTTTTGACTTCTTTGTTTCATCCTTCCTGCTGACTGATGAGAGTGTGACGTCTTTGATTTGCAAAACATGCAAACAAAGTGGAAGAAATTGATAAGCGAAAATCATAAATGATATTGATTCTTTGAGGGAGTTGGTATCAGTTCACAACTGGAATTAGTTCATGATTCACATTCTTACTTGCAAGGCAATATTTTGAAAAGGGCGAGTCCAGGTCTTTGTCGCACTAGAGGCTGCCTAATTAACAAACTGTGACTTTTTAAACCGCAGTTGATGCAACGCTGCATTATTGTCCCATCCCTAGCTGTCCATGTACGTTTGAATGCAAAGTATGGCTGGCTCTGGCCCAAGTGGGGCCCCAAGATGGAAGTTTAAATGTCATTCTGACCATACAGAAGCCATTTGTGTGTATGTTTGTGCAATGCTAGTAAAGGTGGAGGAGGCAAGCACAGGTTTAAAATGCCTCAGGTTATAGGGCGTGGGTGACTCAACCACTATAACCTGCAACACACCAAAGTGAATCTCCTCATGACTTTTCATGAATAATTTTCTGCAGCTGCTTGCTGGCAATACTGCCCTGCACTTGTTGTATTGGAGCATCATGCTGCCAAGAGATATTGTGAAAAGAGCAGAACACACGAAATAATGACTAACCAAGCCAAAAAACAAAACCTATTTAAAGTTATGATGCAGCTAAGTCTGAAATGTCCGAAAATTACTTCTTACAAATTCCCAGGCAAATCACCATAGCTTCTTTAAAACCTGCTGCAAAAAACTAGCAAAAAAATACATTTACAAATTAATAAAAGGCATTAAATGCATGCAACAATCTGAGACTTTTAAATGTTTGACAGGGATATGAGTATAACTGTTTTAATTACTTTTACTATATCCACAGTACTTAACTAGTAAGTCTTACTTTGAGACATATTTTCATTTCTAATCATTTTGACTCTATGTTTTTGCGTTTAAACCAAATACACTATGTATTTTATGATACAATCAATGATGCTCATGTATCTTTATTTTTATGTTTCTCATGTCAGTACAGTAGTTTTAGTTTGGTAATTCTAATCCTTTCCTTATGAGTACAAAAACGGTCATCATGGTTGTTTGTGCATACAGTTTATTTGGTACCGAATTAGTATTGGTTCTCTACCTGTCAGGGCTTACCAGTATAAAAATGTGTTACAACTCTCTCTCTCTCTCTCCTCTGTCTGCAGGGCTGCCTTTGCCCTGACAAAGCCGCTCAAGATGAACATGGTGAAAAGGATCATGGGGCGGCCGAGGCAGGAGGAGTGCAGCCCCCAGGACAACGCATTGGGCCTGATGCACCTGAGACGCCTCTTCTCTGAACTGTGTCACCCTCCTCGTCACATGACCCAGAAGGAGCAGGAGGAGAAGCTCTACATGATGCTTCCTGTGTTTAACAGGGTGAGTTTCAGAAGGGGCAGAGGAAAAAGTGCTCATGTGGGTTATGTAGCATCAACAAAGAGCACTCAAATCAGGTGTTTTCCTTCAGTTTTCAAAAAATATAACATTACCTGGATTAGGGCTGAACAATATATCGTTATCGTATCGATATCGAGATATGAACATTCAAGATATTAATATCGAAAAGCAACAATATAAACGATATAGATTTCCCCCACGCCAAAACTGCACTTTCCGCATTCTTTTGTATTATGTTGTTTTTATATTTCTGAAAAATGCTTGGATTTCACCAAACCCGTAGTCATATCATATCGTATCGATATCGAGATATCTGGCATGAATATCGAGATATGAAATTTTGTCCATATAGTTCAGCTCTAACCTGGATTGATGTTAGAATCATGGTGTGGAAAAACAATAGTATTTTTTATGAACTCAAAAACTGGATGTCACCTGGAGGCTTTCTTAGATAGTCTTTGTGTGGTTAATTGGTTATTTTCATACACACCAGCCTTACACACTAAAAATGCACTCAGCTGAGACTATAAACTGGTGCAGCTAAGGTGGAGCACAGTGATAGTTTTAAGGCTAGATGAAGGTAATACATATTCACCACGTAAATCAGCTAACTACAGAACATGAAATCACGGTCTACCATGAACCTGTTGTGTTGATACTGAATTTAATCTTTAGCTCTGTAATGACACAGGCCTGGTACACCTGATCTTTAGAAATATTAGACACAATTAATGCTATTTTTAACCCAAACTTTGTAATGCCCACTGTGCATACAGTGCTTAACATGTTTATAAGACTACCCATCATATTAATAAGAAAACAGACATATTTTAGGAGTTTTTCAAAAAACTTGTTTGAAACTAAAATGTTATTTATTTGATATAAATGAGGAATTTCAAACTGAATCCACCTTTCTATACTCAAATCTGAGCCGGCTCACTGGGCTTCTCAGAGAGGTCAGAAATTAATCAAGTAGAAGATTCAACCATTTAAACTATTTTTTTCTTTTCTGGAATGCAAATTAATAACTTTAATTTGACATATTAATCAAGAAATTATAATGTGCTTTACTGTAATATAATGTGCTTAACAGTAAATTAAAAAAAATATTGATAACAATAATTATTATATTTTAGCATTAAAAATGACATTTTGGCTAAAGAGCTTTTACATAATGGTGTATTAACAATTACAGAAACATAACAAAGACTTTGGCATTTACCACTGCTGTTTGTTAGGGCATCTGTGGCATAAACCTTTCATTGGGTGGTGGTCTAATAAAAATATGTTAGGCACTGTTTATCACAATGCATGCATGATACCTGTTGTTTCCTAAAGCAGTCCATAATGACAGGGAGCTTTCTTTGTGCAGCTTTTTTACAATTCCCCTAATTTTCTTCAGCAAAGTTGCTCTAATTTATGAAACAAAAGTCCCTTCTCTGCCTTTTCACAACCTGAGGAATGAGACTGACACACCTACTTAAGGACTGACTTGCCCATTTTGTTAATCTGAAATGGAAGCACATACCTTTAAAATATACAGTTAAAGCAAGGTGCAACTTTTCATTGTAAGGCTTCTCTGTAAACTTACCAGCAGCAGAAAAGAGGCTGGCTTTGGAGTTTCAGTTTCTTTTTTGAGGTTGATAGCCAGCGCACAAAGGAGGCCCTGGTGCACTGTTTGTCCCTGTGCTTATCAAAACTTTTGGTACTTACCATTTATATTCTGGTATTCAAGGTTACATATAATGCAAAATACTGGGACCAGGGGTGCTGGTTTGGTGGAGTGGTAACCGACCAGGCCCAGCCCATATACATCCTTCTGCCAGCCAGGGTTTGAATCCAGCCTGTGGTCAGTTTGCTGAGTGTCCTCCCCTTCTCTCTCTCTTGCCCACTTTCACAGGCCTATCCACCATCTTTCTCTCCTAGCAATAAAGGTACATAATGCCCAAAAAAATAATCTTTAAAAAAATAATTAAAGAAAATACTGGAACCAATGTTCACTTGTTTAAAAGGAGTAAAATATGTGACCCTAAAAACATAGAGACCCATCCTTAGATATAATGCAGAGAGACAGAAAATAAAGCCATACAAGAGCACTTTGAATGGCCGTATACATTAAACACAGTTTATTGCATTGAAAGTTGAATGCTTATTTAAGCCAAAATCATCTCTCTGTTCACCGTCTCCTGTATGTCACAGGGACGGGGTCGTGAGTCTTGTTGTTTTATTGCTGCCTTCTCAAGCAGCTCTGTAGAGTGTCCCCATCACACTGGAGAGTCTCACCGAGGGTCTCTTCACTTATCAGCTAATTACGCTGCTCTGCTCTCTGGTGGCGTTATTCATGTTCAAATTTATGAGTGCAGCGCTACCCAGTGCAGTAGGATGCCAGCTCCAGGGCCTAATTCATGTCCGATTTACTGGATAATGAAAACACGATGAGTCGGTGAAGAATAAAGTGTGTATTATGTTTCCCCCTCTCCACCAAAAGCTCAGTTGTAGAAAGAATGAATGATGTTGAATTTCTCCTGGTATCTGATATGCCAATATTTTTGCTCATTTTAGGTGATTCTTATGCTGATATATTTTTTCTTTCATAGTAAAGAGCAACAAGTCATTAATTATAGTGGCAGTCTATTGTTCTTTAAAGAGAAGACAACCAGTAACAAGGCAAATGATTTCACCTTAAATGATTTTTCTTTTTAATTGAAATCAATCAGTCAGTTTTTTGCACCAGTCCTTAACTAATATTTACAAGTTACAAATTCATACACTTTGAAAAGAAAAAAAGAGTATCATTTATGAATCACACATAGATATGCATATATGCATTATGTATTTTTAGTAAAATACATTAAAAAATTCAAATGTTTACTGAACCCCCAATTGGCAAAAGTTTCCCGTGGGACCTCACTGGCAGAGTGCAGGAAATAACAATACCTTAAAATAATAATCCCACTTCAGTGGAAAAATTAAACTTTCCATAGTTTGGACCCATAATTTCAGTCCTTAGAAAACACATGTTCAAGGAGTGAGGATGATGTAAGAAACAAGGAAAACTTGAGCCGATGTGTTATTTCTTGATTAAAATCGATTAAAGCAGGAAAACCTCATTAAGACTAAGAATTTCACTTTGAGACGTGTCCTGGCAGCAGCACACTGAACAAAGTTTCAGACATGAAAATGAAAACCTAGACAGAACAGAAACTAATAAATCCATTCAGGAGCAGTGAGTAATAAGTCAAAGCATCTGCAGCCTGATGCATCTTCCTCCAAACTCTTCCAACTCCTCTTAAAAAGGTTTTAAAAGGCCAGTTACCCCACACCTAGATTTTCCTGCAGCAGATTCTTCTTTTTTGTTTTTCTTATTTTTGTAGTGCAAATTCATTGAAGTGTTATCTCAAAACAATTTAAAATTGAGCAGCTGAACCTATACTCTTCATTTTGTATACACAAATACGCATATATATAAAATACACATACATTCATACAAACTCAACATGAATCCATTATGAACACAGCACTGGGCCAACTTACAGTACAAAGCATCTGTAGGAGGCTTACAATAAGAGTGGTAAGAAAAAACCTCTGTTTAGCATCTAGAAATCATGAGTGGAGCCAGTCTCATGTTGAACAGCCATCCACTGAAGCTGTGTTGGTGGCCTGGGCGAAGGACGGGGGGGTGGGCAGAGTCAAAAGGGACTTAGATAAGAATTTATAATAGCGACAAACTTATGGACGCCCAGACCATAAATCTGTCCTCATCATATTTGTCTCTGCAGAATATAAATTTATTCAGGGTTAGCCACTTGAGATGTGGCTTCTGGCTTTCAAGAGGGTCCTCCTGTCTTTATGGTTGTAGAAGTATTTATTATTGAGGTAAATTCAACAATAAATATAAAAATACATAAAAAGGCCTTTCTTCTTTACAAGTTTCTCAATGTGAAGTTTAAAGGGCAGTGAATTGTCAATTAAGAACCAGAGACATTTGTAAGATTATGATTTAGGTTGGTTCTATTTTTAACTTCATTATTGAATATTAACTTTTTAGGTTATTATCTGCCAATGCTGATATTATGCTGATTTTATTATGCATCCCAGCATGTTAGTCCTATCTTTCCTAGTTTCCTCTGAATGTATTAATTTGTCTGGGTTTTTTTAACTTTAAAGAGGACATTTTGTGCTTTCTGGGTTTTGTATGCTCTTTAGTATGTATTACGTCTCTTCTGCATGTAGAGTGCTTCTATGTGTTTAACTACAAAGTCTGTATCATCAGAGCTTCTCACCCTCCCTCTGTGAACGGTTCCAGTAGCTTTCTGACACAGCTGGCTCCACCACCACCCCCCAAACAAACCTAACACTGCAATGTCAGTAGTTTATGCCCTTTGACTTGGGTTGGCAATGCCAGTGCAGAGTATTGACCAGTGCTTGGCAACTTTTTTGCTATGAATAGCCATCTTCAAATTTTCTTGTTGCCCAGTGTGCCAAGTCATCATCAGTACGTCAAGTTTAAGCAAAAGCTACAACAGTGTTTAAATATCTCATAGTTCTGTTCCATTTTCTATCCAAAGATGCCTCATGCTCAACATCATAATAAAAACATATTTATCTCCTATAATCAGTATGTTATGATAGGAGGTGCATTACACAATAAGGCTGCCATGTCTATGGAAACATCCATTTCAAAGACAAAAAAATAAACCATGCTTACCTTTTATCAGTACTTTTTATGAGCTGAATGAATAATGAGTTTATGTCATCCTATCAAACAGAGAATTCAGTTTAACAGCAGTAGAGCTCTAAACTACATTACCACCATCCTTATAAAACCTCCTCAACTGAGTTAAAATTGTGCCGTGTCCATCAGCAATAAATCAGAGTTTCTCAGTATAGGTATGCAACACATAACAATATCAGTCCTAATCAAAAAACTTTACTGTTTCTTGTTATATCAGTCATGTGAGAGCGAAAATCTTGAAACATGACTATACAAATTATATACAGTAAATATATATGCTATCTTATCTCAATCATATGAACTGCTACACATTTACATAATGCTCCTCAATTGATAAAATATTGCACTTGGAAAATGTGAAAAAATGTATATAGTAATATGATGAAAGATATTTTAAAGAAGAATACTTATTGTAATAAACAGAAGACTGAGGACCACATAAAATTGCTTCCATACTTATAAATAATTATCACTATCTCACAGGCAAAAAAGTATGACATTACCAACCTGTTACTGTGAACCCTGACATCGCTTTTGTTTGCACAGCCTCGTGATGGGGGCCTGATCAGTCACTAAGGGTTGCAAACACGCTTGATAATGGTCAGTTTGGTCAAACAAACAACAGAAAGTGTCTGCACTGTTTTGTGTGAGACTATCTGCTCACAGTAACATCTTCATTCACAGACTGTCAATAAAGCTAACAACTACAACTGGCTCAAGAGCACTGAACTTTGTTAAAACTGTGCTGCAGGTGAAAGAGCTGCTTTCATGATGATGGGCTTCTGTGGTTTCAATAAATCAGCACACTTTTTTATCCAGCGTGTTGAACTATTGCCGAGTGAGGCTGTTATCATCCACACAGCGGTGGCTCAAGCTGATACGCTGCCTGTCTCCTCTGCCACCTGCTCACTGTGTAGACAACAAGCATCTGCCAATGTATGCAGAATAGTGCAAGTTCATTAGCTGCGTTCAGTGCATGTGGTAAAAATTGGTTGATCACTGTAAATACCTGCAAATAAGAGGACTTTTATTAGAAAATAATTTCACATTTGCTACGCTGTCAGTGGTTGTGTCTTTGCGGGCCCTACGTTGCCAACCCCTGGTGTAGCCTGTTGAATGAATGAAAAATGCCAACTGATCAAATATGAACCTGAGTTTTGGCAAAGTATGACCTCTAACATCAAACATGCTCTTTGTTTGTTTGTCTGCTGTCAGGTGTTTGGGAATGCTCCACCCAGCAGCATGACGGAAAAATTCTCCGACCTGCTGCAGTTCACCACACAGGTGTCACGACTCATGGTGACGGAGATCAGACGAAGAGCCTCTAATAAATCCACAGGTGAGCCGACGAACTCGCTGATTTGTCACAGCAAATATTTGATGAGAAGTATGTTCTCCCCACAGTCTTTCATTTCACCATCATCTGCTGTGGTTGTTTTCCAGCAACCTACTTCTTTTTCTGTCAAAGTTTGTCCTAATTTTTTTCCTCAAGACTGTGCAGATTTGGTTGTTCTTTGGTGACTGACTAAGAAATAGACATCTGAAGGATCTCTGCACTTTTTGTTCCCTTGTCTGAACTGTCACGTTCGAACCATGATGTGAAGATTACCATGTGTCAAAGTTTAAGTAGAAAGCTGCAGGATGCTATAAAATAATTCAACTTATTTTCTATTTGGCCCTCAGTTGTATTTTATGCAGAGCATGGAGAGGCATATTTCATTGCAGAACACTGTCTATCTTACAATGAATATTTTAATTTAAATTTGTTGAGTATAATGTTAAAAAAGACTTGTCATTCACTGTATTCACTTTTAACTGATTTCTTTTACTCTCTTATTTCTCATATTTTACTATTCTTATGTCTTTAACCTTTTTTTACTTTATTTTATTTATTTTTATTCTTACATAGTTTGAGTCTTGTGCATTTTATTACTTTTAAAATTTTCTAAACCCTCACATTTCTAGACATTTTATCATTATTGCCTGTTTTTATTCCACTGTCTTAATCTTCTTGTTTTTAGCTCCAGTGTTTCCTAATGGGGGCCCTCCACACTGGGAGTTGTGTCTGGTCTGCCCACAGGGACGTCTTCCTGGCGGCGCTCCCTGTGGCTGTGGACTTTGGTACCTCTCAGTGTGGATGGCCACCCATAGGTGGCTTCTCCTCACCTCAGTGCCAGGCCATGTTACTAGTCTATTTACTGTATGTCGGGTCTATATATTGTTGTATGTTTTTGTCATTTCAGTCTGTTTTATTTTGTGAAGCACTTTGGGTTGCATTTTCCTATGTATGAAAAGTGCTATATAAATAAAGCTTGTTGTTGTTGTACTTTAGTGCAGTGAGCGAGTGTGTTGTGGGTCTAATTTGACATTGATAGTGAGTTTTAACCAGAAATGCATTTCATTACAGTTTTTAAAGAATATACTATAATTGGGAATCTACTGCCTCAAAGCCCATGTGATGCTTTTTTGTATTTATTTTGGGGTTTTTATGTCCAGTGTACTGTAGGTGAACTGTTGAGTGTTGGAAACAGGGATGAGGAAAGAGGCCTCAAGTTGGCCTCAACCTCAGCTGCCCACTGAGAGGATGTTGGCTTCAGTTCATGAGGCTCTCAGTCTAACCACTTGGCTGTTGGTGCCCTACAGTGAGAAGTGTTCAGGGATTTATTAAATTAAGGTTGATGCCTCTCTGTGACTTAAAAAAGCAAAGAAGACCATCAACAGCAAGATTATTTTTTTGGACTGTAGTTTTTGGTGCTTGTAAACATCAGTGCAAGGTGGCATCAGTCAAACAGCTAACAAGCATCCTTTGTTAACTTTTTCAAGGCAAAAATTATAACAATTTAACGCTACAATGAAGAGTCAAAATGTATTTCCATAAAAACTCAACTTATTCTTATACAAAGGAAGATCAGAAGAGAGACAAGATGAACAGGAGCATTTATTAGAGGCTCCATATTACATTGGCCAAAATTGGAAGAGCCAGATTAATTTGGACTTTTTGCTTGGCATTGATATAAAACTGGGCAGCCTGCATCATGCAGATTATTTTTGTCCAAACGTTTTTAATGGATGGAAAAATAAGTCAGTTTGAAAAGTTAGAAAATAATGTTGTTTATTTCAAGTACCTCTCTGCCTGTTCCCTTTCTTCTTGTCCAAGTTGCTGGCAGAGGGCTGAGCCAAGTGTGCAAGAAGTTAGAGGGAGGTTTTGTTAGACAGTCTCATAGTGTTGTTCCTGTAGGCCCAAACTTCTTGTCTCCAAAATCTGTACTTCTTAAGAAATATATTTACAATAAAGTACATAAAACAATATTTTTTGATGTAAATAGACACTATCTCATTATAATTGTCATTGTGCTTCGCTATACAGTCAGATGCCAGCATATGCCATAAAATCATTGATATGTTAACAAAATAAAGCCAAAAGATGTTAAAATATTTTAAACCAGCTGTATTGGACAGAGGAGTTTCCCTGATCAGTCAAAATGGCTGAATTCAGTCAAAACTGGCATTATATTATTATTTGCTTACATGCTATGGATTTTCTTGTTGCAACACGTGTCCTCAGTTTTTAATCTTTTAATTTGTGTTTATCCAAAATGTTTAAGAATTATTTATTTTTACACACCCACTCACACACACATACACACTGACTTTTGTGCACACAGGGTTTGAAAGTCTCAAGCTTCCCGTTTCTGATTTCTCCTTCTCTCATCTTCCCTCTCTCTTGTCTTGTATTGAGCGTGTGATGTGTTGTTTTTCAACCAGAGAACAGCTCTGCTTTTGTAACACCACAGTTTCATCACGCTCTCCTCCAGCTGGTCACCAGCAGGCCTCAGCGACTGAGTCAGGAGTTGACTCAGGCTCTCCACTGATCCACAGCTCTCTGACGTCACTGGATTCTGATTAGCTTTAAAATCAAATATATTCAGGAGTGACCAGACCCTGTCTCATCTTGTTGGCAGACTTACAAACAAACAGGCTTGAAAGTTTTTTTTATTTCACCATCTGAAGCTGACAGAATATGTACACTGCAACACTTCAGCGAGTCATCTATCTATGTCTACCTGACAAAGCATGTCATACTTTTAGAAAACAGCCCCGCATTGCAACACATATCTGCATCTGTCACAGTAGCTCTAAAACCACGATGTGTACGAGTTAACCACTTAATTAAAATTTAAGTTTTTTCTCATATCAAGTAATGCAACAAAAATATAACGTTGAGTGGCTGAAGAAGTTAAAAGGTGAACAATGACACACTGAGCTCTGAATAGGGACTGAAGGCTTTGTTGGTGGTTAATGTAAGCCAGAAACCCTTTTGGTGAGAAGGAAGGTTTTGACAGACTGTGACATGGTCGCTTTGGTAGAGGTTGGCCCCGGGCCATAGTTTGAAAAACCCTGGTGTAAATATGTCAGTCTCATGAATGGACTGAAAACAAATTACCTATTCAGGCTTAACATTAAAGGGGTAATTTGTTTGTTCGAGGCCCATGGCACTAGTGAATATGTTTGCCAATAAGACAACTTACAAGCTTTGTCCCTGAGGAGGAGATAGGCGGGGTACTGACGCTAACTGATAAATAGCAGTCAGTGGTGCAACTTAAAGCCTTGTAATTAACCCACTTTAAGGTTAAAACTACACAGAAAACAACATTGGCTTGACCAGGACATCGAGAGAATAGCCTAATGAATCTGAGTACAAAGAGGAAGAACTTTTGCTGATGGCGTTAAGGGTAGAAAGAGGGAATGGGAGAAATTGCTGTGGCAACTGAGGGACAGGACAGATCACAAGTTACCTCATGATGCTGATGCATCAACTGTGAGCTTATCCCATGAACCCACAGGTCTGTTTGCTGTTACAAGTGGGACTAAAGCTGTGTTTTACAATATGTAATTACCGGTGTTTCCACTGTCAAATGAGGAGAAAGGGTGCCCAAATAATTGACACAGGCCATCCTGCTTTTTAGCAGCCCTCTGGGGGTGTACCAAACTGACCCTAAAGGGAGATATACGCTGTGGATTTAGAGTGATTTGTTCTCTGCTGTTTCTGTAAAGAATGTCCCATCAAAACAATTCTCTGTGGAGTACTGAAGTGCTGGAGTCCTCTGTTGTTGCTCTTTGTTTACAATCCTGCTCTAATTCAGACCACTTCACAGTGTTGCGCTGCAACATTGCACATTTATGTAACTTTTCAAACTTTTATTGAACCAAACCAGACCAATCCCTGGAAACAAGGCTCAAGTAACACCGCTTCCTCTGGACTTTTAAGCAGAGCTCTTTACAGGAACAGCAGGAAGTGAGGATATGCTTCTGAAAGATTCTGCTGTCCCCAAACACTTTCTATGGACTCTTTCCCAGATGGACTGTTGAAATATGTTGAACAGTCCATCTGGTGTGCCAGGTTGGAGGGTTGACTCCTGATGTCCATATTTAAACCAACAAGCCAAAGTTGAAGAATTCCCATTTCACCTGACAAAATGAGGTGGAATTGTGATTTTGACCACTTCTTTTGTCTGTTTATACATCCAGAATAAATAAAGGAATATTCCATCTTCATCATGTCCAGGTAATTTGATTTATAGCAGTTTGTGCTACAGTGACCTGACCCTAATGCAGCACTCTGACATCTAATGGTGGAAGAATAAATAGCACATTCACTGCATCACAAAATAGTTCTGAACACAGGGGCTTTGTCGAGGAAAGTGGAAAGCTCTAAAGAACCCTTCTGTTGTGTCTAATTGAGCCAATGTTGGTTTTTGTTTCTTTTTAACCTTAACGTGGGTTGAATACAAGGCTTTCGGAGGCACCATGTACTGCTATGTATCGGCTAGCATCAGCACCGGTCTACCTACCCTCAGGGACAAAGTTTGCAAGTTGCTTTGTTGCCAATCGTATTAACTTGTGCCATGGGTCTTGAACAACCCTATTTCAATAATCTGAACTGTCCCTTTAAGCGCTGTATTGAGAGAGTGTGGCCCTTTGTTTGGATTGGGGAAATGTGAATGATTAAGATTGGCATTTACAAAACATAGAACCCAATAAAACTACTTCTAAAAACTGTGTGTGTCTCATGTATGTTGTGGATAAAAATACAACCTTTTTGTAGTTGTAGCAGTATCAGTCATCTATTTGAGCCATGTTTTGTCTGCTATGTCAACTTTTTTCTAGAAATTAACTGAATTATTAACTGAAATATCTTAAACTTGAAATATCCTTAGTCTAGTTAACTTAAAAGAGAAGGTATTCTACATCTTCTTTCTCTGTGAAGCTTGAAAATATACAAGTTGATATATTTGTTGCAAAGCTGATCTCTGTTCTATAGTCTGCCTGCCAAAGAAGCTGTCACTTTTCATCTGTTTAACCCTCTGTGTGTGTGTGGTTTTGTGTGTTTTCAGAGGCAGCCAGTCGAGCAATTGTCCAGTTCCTAGAGGTGAACCAAAGTGAGGAGGCGAGTCGTGGCTGGATGCTCCTGACCACCATCAACCTGTTAGCCTCCTCTGGACAGGTGGGGACTCTTTTTACTGTATATTTACACAATAAGGCAGCTTGTCTGTGTGATGGACTCTTTTATTTTACGTTTTGTTATTTTTGTAGTGATATCTCAGTACAGTTGTGTAGCGATAAAAAGAAATCTGAGTAAATAACCTGTAAAAAGGATGTTTCTCAGCTTTCTGGGTTTCTGACCCATTTGCATCTCCCCTCTTTGATCTCAAAGCAGAAAACAGCTTCAGCCTCGGCAAGAACTGAGAAATAGGCTCTTGAGTACAAGTCAAATCCCCACTGGACCCCTCTTTGCTTACTCCTCCCAAACACTGCTATTCGTTCATTCTGTTTTTCTGTGCTGTATAGAACAATTGTGACTATTTAAACCCAGAGTTGCATGCACTTGTTTCCAAAAGAAAAGCATTATTGCTTTAATTTTAAGGCCATTATATTTAGTGTTCAAACACAGTGCACTGCCACATCATGGAGCTTTGAATTCAAATATGGCTGTATCTTATGCTCCATGTTTGAAAGGTAGACATGGAGGTCTTGTTTTCCCTGCGTCTGTTCCTGTGCTCTGGCCAGCAGACATCTTTTGAACTTTTCAGTCTGCATTCCTCTTAAGGTCTTGGGGTCTGAGGTCTTGCTGTCAGCTGGCTGGCAGGCTGCTTTTCCTGCTCTGCTGCACATCAGAAATTCTCTGTTGTCATCTACTGAAACATTTAGTCTCCCTCTGTCTGCAGACATGTTCAGAAACCACTTAGATCCTCCCTTCTCCCCACGCTTACCCTCCCTTACTCTTTAAATGCATAGACCTGGATCCATTTATAGAAAGGGTTTGCAGAAGAACTGCTGTTGAAAAAATGGGAAATTTAAAGGAATTTTCCTGTGTTTTTGTCTTGGACCAAGGGTGTAGTGCTTTTGTACTTAACCCTTAAGGACGGTTCTGTCCAGGAGGTAATGTTTTGGTGGTATCAAAATGTGTGTGTGTGTTTTTTATATATATTTTCAAGTTCCTTACTGAAATTCAAATTTCTGGTACCATGACAGCTATACCTGCAGAAACCCTAAGCACACCTCTAAACCATATTGTGGTACAAAATTATGGTCAGAATTTCAGAGAGATATAAATATTTTCCCCTTTTTTGACTAACTGAGTCTGCAATTAGTTTGATTTTAAAAATAAAAATATCCCTCACTTAAAAGGGATCAGAGTAATATTTTACTTCAGAAAAACTGAATCAAACATATTCAGGACAACGAGATAAGAGTTCCTGGAGTCACTGTTGAAGGATTTATGAAGAACATTTTGTAAAGGGCAGATCAGGAACTCATGTGTTTTTAAGTTTAGAAATTGCCATGTTAGAAGGATTTTGTAGAAAAAATATTATGACTGCTCTAGTTTGAAGAAAGGGTGATATGGAGAACAGTTTCTGTAAATAACAATCTCTCTGCAGTATTATTTTGTATATACACAGACATTAGAGGAGAATTTCTCCTAGAAGGGACTGTAATGTGCATCTGTTTTCTGTTCACATTGCAGTTAAAATATCTTCTTGTTTAGAACAGCCTCTCTACTTGGAAATAAACTTTATGCTTGAATTCACACTCAAGTGAAGAGGCCACAACAGACACCAAACACAAAAACACAACACTGTTCAGTCTGACTGTACGACACTTTAAAATTTATTGTCTCCACTCTCAAAAATGTTTTCTGATAAAAATTTAATTTTAGTTAGATGCCAGCTTTACTGCTATTCATCACCATAATGGTTAAAAGATGTTTTGTGTCAAACATACAACCAAACATAACAAACAGGAGCAGACTGGTTCACTGTGTGTGTCTCGGGGGGGGCGTCACTGGGTTTAATGGGTTTGTGTTTCTTTCCTCTGGTCGGTGTCTCACACAGTAAAACAAAGGACTCTCTGGGCAGCTGGCCTCTCACAGACCTGACGTCACCTCTCTTTCTTAAATACTGCCCCCCTCTCCTTCTCCCCCTTGCCTCCCTGTCTCCCTCACCACTCAGATGATAACACAGCAATATGTGTGCTGCAGCTCAGTCTCTCTTCCTCAACTCCACTCTTCTCTTCCACTTCTTTTATAAGACTGGCCTCACACTCTGCCCTCACTTTCTCTCCTCTTACAGCCTTTTAATAATGTATTCCTGCTGCGGTGCCATGACCAAGCCCTACAGTCACGATGCTCTAAGACTTTCATATTCATTGAGAAATGGTATAATGTTTATTCTCTTTTTTATTGTTTGCTTTTAAAGGGCCAGTGTACAATTAAACAAAACTGCACCAGAGCTAGCTAATAGCTAGTTTGCATCCGGTGCCCTGGGCAAGTAAAGAATCAGTGTTGGTGTTGATGCACAGGGGGAGCCCATGCACACACACAGATATATACTCTTTAGAGCTTTGTGATATGGATCTTTGAGCATATCTCGGTATTCTTTAGCTTAACGGTGATACACAATATGTAGTTTTTGTTATTTATCTGTACAAGAATCTTCAAAGACAGAACCAATTCTAGGTAATTTTAGGACTGATCAAATGTTACATTGGCACTTTTATTAACATTCAGTGGTAAATAATATTTGTAAAACAATAGAAATGTCTTCATAAGAAGAGCTGAAAGGTCAAAAAGATAGGAAAAGGCTAGAAATTGTTTGAAAATTGGAGCAAAAACTACAAAAAAGAGCTAAGAAACTGGAGAGCTATTGGAGAGGCAGCCGCTTACATCCAGCGCCATGGCAACAACAAGATGTAACAAAAAAATCCTCTTTTACTGAAATATTGTATTATCTGGGTAATACGTCATTTCTTTGTATTTTTATTTGGTTAAAAATTTATAAAACCCACTCACCTGAAATGAAAGTTTACCAATAACAATTATAAATAAATTAAATGATCAAATATGGAGATAAAAAGTTTGTGCCAGACAGCAGCGACATTCTGCCTGTTTATGAAAATGATGATAATATTGAATAAAATGCCCCTCAAATCAAATAATAACAACAAAATGATAAGTCCCTACTAGACTACACGCTTCAAAACAATTATTATGAGGTCAACATGCATATTGTCAGTGTTTCTTACTGTAAACCAGTAGTTCTCAATTTTTTTCTGTAGTTTTGATAATCAAGGGTCCTCTGTCCAGTGCTTCATTGTGAAGTCGGTAATATTACTTTTATTTGTATTATTTTGACATATTTGTATTTTTCCATGTTCAGTTCTATGTGTTGCCAATTCTATAAAATTTTGACAGTGTCAAAAGCCTAGACATTGAATGAAAGCATGTGGTTTGTGTTTTAAAATCAGTGATTAACTGCATTTCATAAGCATGATCTCAGAATCTATTAAATTAATTGGGATTATGATTTTTCGGCATAATCGAGCAGCCCTACTGTCCCTGCGTGTCCACCATCATGTGTCCACATAGTTTACAGCAAATATTTCTGTGGCTTTACTATTGAAGAACCACTGCTATAAACAATCCTTATACTGACCATCAGCCTGGGATGTGCTGTTTTAGGGAATCAACATCAACAGAAGACATTGCGCAAGAGTCATGCCTTATATCTTGTTTAATAATGTATTTTGTCTTTGGAACTTGATATACTGCCCAGCTCTAGCAAGATCACTCACTACTGCACTCGCCTGATGCTATCTTGCCTCTGTTTCACATCTGTTTTCACCTTATGATGCTGGCACAGAAAGGGGATCACTTCCCCACACCCATTACTCTTCTGATTCATATTGAAGGCTGAACATAACAGGGACATAAATACCACACCTAAAAAACAACACCATGAATAAGCCATCTGTCGCCCTCTGCTTTTTTTCTTTCCTCCCTCTCCAGTGTCTCTCTCTTTATTTCACACACTCCCACAGATATCCAATAAAAATGGGTTTGTCTCACTGATTTCCTCTCTGATTGACTGCTCCCACTAACCTTGACCCTAAAGCTCGAGCAAGGCCAGAATGTCAAAGCCTGTAAACCTCCCCACACACACACAAAGACCTCCGTCATCATAACTCACTGTTAGCAAAAGACTCACCATCAGACCAGAGTCCTTTGTCAGATCAGTAGAACAACTGTAGGTGTGTGTTTGTGTGCTGTGCTCTGTTATTAATCCTCGTGATGCCTTTTCCCTCTGCAGTAGAGACAGAGCTGGAGTAAATAGGAGGGCCATCTACTGTGTGTATTTGTGTCTTCGCACAGGAGTCTGTGTGCATAAGAGAACGAAGAAGCATGATAATTTGTCAGTGTGAGCATCTTCCTGTGTGTTTGTGCGTGCATGTGCGAGTGTGAGTGTAGGAGGCAGCGTTTGATTATCTGGATCATCCGCCTCACTGAGCACAAAGCCCATCTCTTTCTCAAGCCATTTTCCCTGCCATGATGACACACACTCTTTCCCTCGCTTGCACACGCACACACATAAACGGACACATAAAGCCCTCAAAGCTACCTCTAATGGTTTATTTTTTCTTTGAAAAATGTCAACCAGGAATCATACAGCAACAAAACACCCCATTTATACCAACGTAAACTGAGAAAAGAAAACACTGTCAGACTACTCTGTAGACGTTTAGCCTTTAAAACTAAGCAGTGTAAAATCTGTAGGGATGGGAAATCAAAACTAATTCCAGTTAAGAATCAATAACAACTCCCTAAAGGAATCAATAGCATTAGTCTTTTTGCTCATCAGTTCCCTTATCAATTCCTTCCACTAACAGGGATCAGAAGTGGTCAAAATTGTGGCTTGATTTTCAACAAATGGGGACTTACTGCGCAATTTTCTGTAAATGAAAGCACCAGTGACTTGCAGAAGCATTTATATATGCAGCACAACATTGAAATCAGGCGTGTCATGTGTAAGATATTATTGCCACAACCTCCTGGCCAACTTTTGCTTACACAGAAAATCTACAGGAATCGATCCTCGATCTATTATCTTTAAATTCATTATCATGTAATTTTGATGACTCTGGTCAGATAAAACGGGCTGCTGTGATGCAAACACACAATCAAGCAGGCCGCCATGTTGAATGTTTTGACTGGCTGGGCCAAGAATGTGCACTCTCATTGGTCAAATGCGGGATTGCTGAAAGCAAAACTTTAGAAAAATCAACTGTGGTCTGAAAAAAACCTGTGAATTATTTGCATGACCAAAATCGTGTCTAGTGTGCAAAGGCTGTTAGGCTGCTGCAGGCAGGACCTGCTGCTTATTTCTGCCATTCTGTTTCCATATCTCATTCATTTTTGTGTGCTGCTCACTTGTGAGGACCACAATCATTTTCTAACTGCTTTATATTCTGTATAATGCAGCCATATTCCCCACCCCCACCACGTAAGTCTATCCCCCAACTCCCTCAATGGAACAGCCAAAATAGACATTTCCAGGTTGATTCGAGACCCCCTGTCTCCTCCAATTGCCACTTGTTTACTTCTCTATTAACATTGAGGATGCTTGTCAACAAAAACTGCACTCCTTACCGAATGGCAAATCAGATCACTGTAAGAGTAGGTTAGGGTAAGGTGATCACAGAGCTGTAAAATCCTATCATGACTGGACTGTTGGATATAAAAGACCGCACTGAGACACTCTACCCAGAATCACAACAGTTGAAATGATGTTTAAGGGAAAAGGAGCATGGGGGGGTGCACTAGAAAGGGAACTACAAAGCAAATTTAATGCCCCACACTGAATTTGTTTCCTATCAAAATGTTACAATGAATAATACATTAGCTTGGTGCTAATGCTGGTGGCAGTTTTCCCTCAGGTGTGTCTGCTATCTCTCTCAGACATTCCTCTTTTTTCAGTCTGTCATGACTGTTCGTCTACAAGACACCATAAAGCCAGGGATGTTGTTGAATTTCCTTTTACCTCGTAGTTTCATCTTGCAGCACCAATGTCTTCATTCTACTTTTGCCTTGCCATTTTGTTTGTTTACACATTGGATCTGTGTGTGTAAATTGCTCTTTGTTCTCCTTGGTCAACATTTCTGATGTAACAGAAAAAGCTGTTGGGGATGAACGGAAAATTGGAAATGCTAGACTTTCTTTTGGTGGATCATGAGGTGTCTCAGTTAGTGTAGCGATTGTAATTTTCTTTGAGACTAGACTAGATGAAATGGATAATTTTTCAGAGCCGACAGATCCAAAACTTTGGAACTTTCAGACCAGGTTTTAATTTTGCTTATGTTGTGTAGTATGAGCCCAACATTAGTTCTTTTGAGTCTATAATCAAATCTGGGTCCATTACTGTGGTCTGAAAGAGTAAGAACAGCCCCATACATTGTAATATTTGCCCATTAAATCTGATTAATTTAAGAAAGTGTTAAATAAGTGATGATACAGCAGGACTGCAAATCTTCCCCTGCAAAGATCGTAAAAACACTTTAGCTAAGTTCTCACTTCGATGTTTCTTGTAAGGTCTTTCTGAGTTCCCTCCTGAAATGAGTCACTCATTTATAATTAATACGCTGTTTTGTTTTCCTCCCCCCCTCTCTCTCTTAACAGAAAACAGTGGACTGTATGACAACCATGTCTGTACCCTCCACACTGGTCAAATGTCTCTACCTGTTCTTTGACCTGCCTCACATGGCTGAGGCCACCACCCCACAGCCCCCTGCACCACCCCCACCTACACCCACCCAGGAGAAGACCTCTGGCCAGGGGCACACCCAGCCCGAGCTGCCCCTAGCTGACCGCAGGGCATTGCTGCAGAAAGTCTTCGTCCAGGTAAGAATGGCACTGAAGATTTTTCTTGAGTTATACCCGTGGGCTTCGCTTTTAAGGAACTTGAAGAAGATTTTTTTCAAGTACAGAGCGAAAGACTAAAGAAATCTTTTCACCTACACTGCCTGGCCAAAAAAAAAGTCGCCACCTGGATTCAACTAAGCAAATAGGTACGAGCCTCCTATTGGATAATTACCGCATAGGCGATTGTCTTTCAGCTGGCAACAAGTTATTAAACCCCAGCTGATGCAATGAGTAGCTTCTCATTCTTAAACAACCATGTCGAAAGACACATCCTGTGTTCATGGAAAAGATGTTTGTCTGTTTAAGAAGGGTCAAATCATTGGCATGCATCAAGAAGAGAAAACATCTAAGGAGATTGCAGAAACTACTAAAATTGGATTAAGAACTGTCCTGGAGGAAGGTCATGTGGTCTAATGAGTCCAGATTTACCCTGTTCCAGAGTGATGGGCACATCAGGGTAAGAAGAGAGGCAGGTGAAATGATGCACCCATCATGCCTAGTGCCTACTGTACAAGCCTGTGGGGGCAGTGCTATGATCTGGGGTTGCTGCAGTTGGTCAGGTCTAGGTTCAGCAACATTATGTGCCCAAAGAATGAGGTCAGCTGACTACCTGAATGTACTGAATGACCAGGTTATTCCATCAATGGATTTTTTTCTTCCCTGTTCCAAGATGACAATGCCAGGATTCATCGGGCTCAAATTGTGAAAGAGTGGTTCAGGGAGCATGAGACATTTTCACACATGGATTGGCCACCACAGAGTCCAGACCTTAACCTCATAGAGAATCTTTGGGATGTGCTGGAGAAGGCTTTACATAGTGGTCAGACTCTCCCATCATCAATACAAGATCTTGATGAAAAAATTAATGCAACACTGGATGGAAATAAGTCTTATGACATTGCAGAAGCTTACTGAAACAATGCCACAACAAATGCGTGCTGTAATCAAAGCTAAAGTTGGTTCAACAAAATATTGGAGTGTGGGGCCTTTTTTTGTGGTGGCGACCTTTTTTTTGGCCAGGCAGTGTATTTCTCCATGTCCCTCGATTTTTACTTCCTAAAAAAATTGATTTGCTGGATGAGGAGATTTATGAATAATGTGATGCTGATGATGCATAATACAAAACTTCTTCTCTATAAGTAGATTTCAGTCATTTTAGTGTGACCTTGGGTCTTATAAATTTTGGGTTCTGATATGATAATTCTTTAGTTATAAAGTCTATGTAAATATTTACAGCCCTTAAAACACTGTCAAAGAACAACTGTTCGACACAATTGTAAAATAAAAAAATGTTTAGCAGGAAACATTGAAGAAAAGTCTCTGTGAGTTCATAATTTTCGAATATTACATTGTATTATTTTCCGCTTGTGTCAGTTTCTGGGTCCATAGCTTTCAATAAGAGAAGTTGAACATTGTTAATGGTTGAAATGAAGGGTCAGTCAGAGCCATCGTAGTAGGGCAGTAAAGAATATTTTTACTTCACTGCTTCATTTATGACGAAGAAAAAAAAAAATTATAAAGTTCATGATAAAGATTAAGTTGTTTTGCCTGGGGCACTGATATAACAGTTTTTCACAACTGCAAAGATACTTTTCTTGAGACCTGCCTCCCTTTGCCCCGAAGGAAACACAAAGCTCCCTTTTTATATTACATTCACAAAACTTCTGATTCTAAGCCAAAGATTGCGCCAAAACAGTGTAATCTGTTCTCAGAATAAAACTAGGAGGAGGGGGAAGTGAATAACTAATAAGTAAATAATCCAACTTCTATATATACAGTTGAATTTATGAATGGTTTTCACTTTGTTTTTATTCTTTTATGCTTTTGTTAGTATTGTATAACAATCTTCACACAGAGAAGAGACGGACATGGTCCTTTTAACAATTAACATGTTTTACACCATTTGAAATTTTGGAATATTTTTGGGGGAACAACACAAACCACATAGATAAACATAACTTAAGGTTATGTAGGTTAAGGTGGACTGTCCATTTCTGTGTTTTGGGGGGGTGTCAGTGTTCAGATTTTCAATCTTCAAGTTCCTTTTCATCCCTCAAATCCAGATTTCATCATTCACAAGGATAACATCGTATTGCTTTCCTGAAAATAAAATTTCGAAGACAACAAATGACCTTTGCTCACCTGATCAAGAGCACAAGAGGAAAATCTATACACCACACAAAAAGATGCGCAGCACGTTGTAGTCCGCACTTAAAACTCCAAGGTCAAGGATAACTGGATTGCTTCACAATGTTGCAGTACTCAGATTTTCCCTCTGTTAGTTTATCAATAGAATTATAAAAAGATTATCTGAGTACCAAAATGAAGTGGAACAATACAATAAATCGTGAAATATATGTGCAGAAAACTATCCTCTGGCATCTCTTTGTATTCCTCTATTATAAATGAACACTCCTAACTTCATTACAATTTAATTGTTTTTTGACTTCAGATTGTCTACATTTACAAAGTCAATATTTCAGATATAATATTTATAAAAGAAAAAGAATAAAGATTCAGTTCCCTGCTGTACTCCTTCTTGCTTTTTTGGGTTCTTTACACCATTAACAGCAAGTATTTTAAGTTTTGTGTGGTTGTATTAAACTGAAAACAGCTGTGCTGTAATTGTGTAAAACTTTGTCACAGGAGGTTAATATTTTATCATGACAACATCACAGAATAGAAGTGTGTTTCAGACAGTGAGCAGATGTTAGAGTCTTGCCCCAAAACAGTGAATTACATTTATAAATTATCCCTAACGAGGAAGATGTTTCATGTTTTACCAAAAGAGTGATTGTGATTCTGTAAATGAATTGAGGCCGCTGACCATTTGGTTTCAGAGTATGGATTTCAGCATCTCAGCGAAAGTGAAAAACTGATTTTTGCAATTCAATTTTTAGGACATGGGCATTTAAGATATATTTTTATTACATACCTTAGACAAAGGAATCTTCATGTCCTTCATATAACAACAGAAACATAAAAAATACAGACTATAAACAGCATCTGTCCATCATTAAAGGCATGGGTGGGACTCGATTTATTTGTTGTCTGATTTTCCATTAGATGTTTTTGTTCCTATATTCTGTTTGTTGGCTGATTTTCCATTAGATCACATTGCAGTATGGTCCTTTACAAAGCTTCAAAATTAATTCCTTCTGCCCCAATATATTCATTTTTTCCATTCCCACAGATCCTGGTGAAGCTCTGCACCTTTGTGTCCCCGGCTGAGGAGCTGGCCCAAAAAGATGACCTCCAGCTGCTGTTCAGTGCCATCACCTCCTGGTGTCCTCCCCACAACCTGCCCTGGAGGAGGAGTGCAGGGGAGGTGCTGACCACCATCTCCAGACATGGCCTCAGCGTCAATGTGGTCAAATACATCCATGGTATGCACCACTGTGCAGTGTGTGTGCGGGTGTCTGAGATGATTGATTTGTCATTCAAGCTCAGGATAAACCCATACTCTTTGTTGTTTGTTTGTCAAAAACCCACCAAGATGTATTTAAGATACACCCATTCAAACCACATCTTTATTAGATGTATATTTGGCCACATGAAAGCTGGGAAGTGCTGTGTAATCTACACAGAGGATCTGTAAGTTGGAACCTACAGATCAAACAAGGATGAGCATCGAAAACAAACAACTGACATAATAAAACACGATGATTAAATCAGCGTGTGTGAATACTAACAAATTAAACAGATTTACTGACATTGAAAGCTCAGGGGGGATTTTCTTAATGTTTGTCATATGAATTTGTGTCTTATTATGGAATTATTCATGCTTTGCTGAAAGAGTTAAGCAAAACATTGAATATTGAGAAATTAAGGTTGTTATATATTCTATAGATAGATAGATAGATAGATACACACTTTAATCCAGATTCAAAGATCCATATCATCTAACATATTAAAATGATAAATATAACATGTAATACAAATAAAGTGATCAGTGCTACTAATTTAATGTAGGATTCAGAATCAGTAGCCTACGAAGAGAAAGTAAAGAGATGACACCCCCCCCCAAAAAAAAAAAAACAGGAAAAAGTAAACCAAACTTGCACAATTTAGCAGAATGTAATTTAAAGAAAATTAATTGATTTGCCGATGTTTTCATAGCTCTGTCCATACAGAGTCATAGCATTAGTCTGTAGTATTTATCATAAAATAATCTTTCTATTTTCTTTTTTTTGAGTCATTTTGCTCCTTTTCCATCCACAGAGAAGGAATGCCTGGCCACGTGTGTTCAGAACATGCAGCAGTCTGACGATCTTTCTCCGCTGGAGATAGTCGAGATGTTTGCCGGCCTCTCCTGCTTCCTCAAAGACTCCAGTGACGTGTCCCAGACTCTGCTGGACGACTTCAGAATGTGTCAGGGCTATGCCTTCCTCTGTGACCTCATGCTTAGGTACAGATCAAGAGTTTCTTCATGATACAGATTTTTATGGTTTGAGCACTGATACAAGGTTCTTTTTGTGTATTTAGACTGGAGCAGGCTAAAGAGGACGAATCCAAAGATGCCCTTAAGGACCTGGTCAATCTGGTCACCTGTTTGACCACGTACGGAGTGACGGAGCTCAAGCCAGCTGGACTAACAACAGGAGCCCCCTTCCTCCTGCCAGGGTTTGTTCTCCCACAGCCTTCTGGGAAAGGTGGGTAAATCTAAACTACGTTCAGAAATGGATTAACTTTGAGTTGGTTTATAGAATAAGAAGCTTTTCCTTGTTTTTTGGGCACAGGTTGTGCAAACACTGAAAAAAGAGCAAACAACAGCACTCTTACTGTTTGTAAAATTAACCATTTTATGTGTACCTTTGTCAGTCCTGCTCTATCCTCCTATGAGATAAACCCTTCAGCAAATCCTTGATTTGTATTATTAAAGCCATTATCAGAGAATAAGGCATTACTAAATTTCTGAGCAGACCACAAATCTAGATCATGTTACAAAACTGTTTTCAGTAAGACAAAATTCCATAACGTGCTTGACCACCTGACTGACCAGCAGCTTTTAAGCCAATCATTTTGTTCTCCATGTAATGAAGTAAACAATGTCATCTTTCTTTCTTTTGATTGACTCTTTAATTGAATCAGGCTGATCTTAATAAAATTTACTTAATCAAATTTGAATAAAACAAGCAACTTGATATTTTTGCCTCCTTGATTTCTCTGTAGTTTGAGTTTCTTTTCCTTCCTTTTCATGTTGCATGCAGCTTCTTTGCTCGGTCAGCTGTGCCTCTATCTCATCAAGTTACCCAACCTACAGTTTGATTCTACTTTGCATCAAGCAGTACAGCCTCACAGAGCCATGAGCCTGGCTGTGGACTCTTGCTCTTGCTTTTTAAAGTAACATTATGCAAGGATTTGGATTTCTTCGAACTTGGCAGCCTCCCTCAGTACCAGGATGAAACTTTGCCTCACGCTACTGTTCAAAGGCCGATCCAGATTTTACTCCTGAAGATCCAGCACCTTTTGAGGACACTTTTTATTTTCACACAGAACAGACATCAGCTAGAGAAGATTAGAGGTCCTACACAAATAAGAAAAACATCTAATGTCTGAGATACAGCTACAAGGAGACACATTTGAGTAGCAGGCTCTGCTTTTTCTGTTGAGCTCTTTGGCATTACAATAAGGGTTTCTCCTGCAACGATAAACGTGCTGTGTCTGTCATGGCGGCTTTGTCATCTCAATTTACACAACAAAACATAGGCCAGAGGACAAAACTTGAGATTAGTCGTTTTTCTAACCCAAAAAAATCACAACTTCCATTTTTTCTGCTAATTATCTGTCTTAAGGGGTTGGTTCAGTGATTTTAAGAGGGATTATCTAAGGGTCATTTAAACAGTAATCACATTAGCCACATGGATCAGTTCTGCCCCTCTAATGTAAAAAAACAACAACACAGAAGTTAGGCTGTACAGTCCTGCAGATGGGGCCAAGAGAGTAAATTTAAAAGCCAGCATTGGGTTGGTTGTTTATTGTACTGAACATATTTCCAATGCTTTACTTTACCACCAGCAGTCTGCTTTGTTTTGGTACTAATTCAGCATGCTTAAATTCTTCAATTTTCTCTACTGTGTTTCAGTAAATTATGCGGTGCTCTTGGATCTATCTGCAGCAATGTATAGCTCAGCTTCTGACTTGTTCTCCCTTCTCAGGTGCAGAAATGATCAAAATCACTGTGGTTTATGCTCTGTTGAAATGAAGCTCATACAGCCCCACTTAAAACATATAGAACTATCCCTTCAATCACCAGAAACAACATGTGCAAAACAACGCATATGACAACCTTTTGAAGTCGACTAACATTTTTTCTCCAAGTGGATGGCTTATTTATCTTTGTGCTTGCTTGAATAATGCTGCCAAAACTCTATAATCCACCTCCCATCAAAAAAAAATGATCTCGTAATCCTATTATTTGTAATTGTGTGTTTCCAACACCTAATAATTTGAGTTTTTTAGTGTCAAAAGTATTTTTGCTGCTGAAAAGACTTGTATCCCAAAATATTTTATAGATTTATGAAATGAATTGATTTTGAAAGCTGTCCGTGTCTGATCCAGATGGGGATCTGAAAGCTTTACACACAGAACATCAAATCAGATAGCACTGAATTTTTTGGCCTGATGCAAACTTTTGCCAATTTGATTTGTTTAAAAATCTTGGTAGATTTCTTTAAGAGCTGGACTGACATGGGATATGTGTCTGATCTTTCTATCTGTCAGTACCTGAATCTGAATCTGGAAATATGCCAAAGTTAGCAGTCAAATAATTGGCTAAAGTAGTCAAGAAGGATCCATTTGGTAGTTTGAATAAAAAATGGCCTAAAATTGTCTTCAGTGTGAGTACAACTCATGTCCTTTTAAGTTAAATTAATCTGGCACACGACATCCATGGCTTAAGAAACCTCGATAAAGGACCATCCATGGTCGTCATCTGAAAAAGGACTGAAACACTTTGACGGTCAGTGTTTAGGAAAAGAAATGTTTTATTCCTCCACCATCAAAGACACATCCCAGTGACTTTGTGATCACAATTCATCCTCTTGAACCTCCAGTCTCCCACAATCCGGCTTCACCCAAAGCTCTGAAGCAAGAGAGGCATTACTTGTAGAAAAGTCTTCATGTTTCCTCTTCTGCTGCTGAATCTCCCCGTCAGATCTTAAGCCTTGAAATGACTTTGATGCTTGGCTGATCCCAATGAGCTTAACCTGTTGACAGACACCATAGCAACTCTGCTGCCACTCACACTGCTAGTGATGAACGCCTGAAGCCCCCTGCATACAAATGAACTCTTTGGACTCCAGAGATGCTTTTCTAGTGCAAGGAATTGTCTTGGTAGTGTTTGCTTTCACTGCATGTGTCCCCCATTCCCAAAGCCTTTTTCCAAGATGTCATCAAAGACAAGCTTTTAGATACCATGCAGCCACCGTTATCTTGAACTTTTTTTTTACTAGAGTTGAAAATAAACTTTTGCCTACTTGCCTCAATGAATGATAGATTAAAAAATCTACCAGACACTTATTTTTTACCAGCCACATCATTTTAATCAGCTGTTTCAGCTGAAAACACCTTTTCCTGGTATGACTGTTACATCATAAAAGCACTTCAATAACATATAAGCTGGATATTTCTACTATGAAGAAGTTTTTGGTAATGAATACTTCGTTATTAAAACAGCTTTACTTTTGCTGCCATTGCAGTTTAATAACATTGAGCAAACCACAAGCACTTTGCTTTTTTAAGCAAATACTGACATATGAGGCAGACTAAGCCCTGTGAACAGTGATCATGCAGAAAACTGAGATTTGATGGGTTTTTTTGTTGTTACAAATAACTTTTTTTTTTTTTTTTTACTCACTGCTGTGGCTGGTAGTCTGAGCAGATCCCCCAGACACTGAACAAAAAGACCTGCAATTGGCTGGTGGTGTGAGCTAATTTCCAGCCCTTATTTTAACTCTGTCTCAGTGATTTTATTTGTTAGAGGTAACTACAACCACCAGAAGAGAAAAATCTTGGGTCAAACTAAGAGGAAAGTTTCTAAATGTTAATGGATGTGTTTTTAGCTCAGTTTGAAAACAAACTATCACAGTGTCACTCCCAATTCTGTAAAAAAAAGCCACAAATTCCCTAAAGCTTGTACATGACTACTTTTACACCTACATGCTGTGTCCACTGTTCTCAAGATTGAATCTTCATGAAGTGAAACTTGTGTACAATGCACTTCCTGTTTTTTCTTCAAAGTTTAAGTTTGTCACAACTGTTAAAACAGCCGAGAACTCTGAAGATTTTTTCATCTTTGTTGAATAGATAGAGAGTAATGTTTGAAAGGAAACATGTTTATTCTTTCTTTCAGCTCTCATTTAATGCTTAATGCTTGAACATTGAAATGGGGTACTTCCTAGGTAATGGAAGCTTGTCAACTTTGTTTTTTCTTGCATTTTTCTGAAGCAATTAAAGAATTAAAGCCAAAAAACTGAACACAACTTTAGAATCTCTTTAGCTTTCATATCAAGTTAGTGATATAATGTCTCCACCAAGGAGGTTTTGTTTTTGTCAGCGTTTGTTGGTTCCTGTGCTTGTTTGTGAACAGGATGACTCAAAAACTTACTAACAGATATTGATGACATTTCAGGGACTATTAGTAATGGCAGAGGGAATAAGTGATCAGATTTTGGTGGTAAAACAAATGCAGATGTGGATCCAGGAAATTCGTAAGGAATTTCTTAACAATGCATAATATGTAGGGCAGCTTTCCCCATTTTTCTGATAACTCAATAAGTTGTCAACTGATTTTTAGGACATATTCAGGGAATGTCCGTCATGGCACAAAGAAGTGATGAGATTTTGATGGTGATCTGAATCTGGATAGGGATTCAATTTTTTTTTTTTTTTTTTTTTTAAAGGATTTGTAAACAGTGTGAGACAGTTTACCACATTTTTGATAATAACTTGCCTGACAGTATTGAATATACCGTGGCAGATGTTTGGGCTCTCGAAGTACTTAAAGCCTAGTTATTTTTTCTGCCACCATAGCTTACAGCTTTCAAACGTCACAAACAGTGACACAGATACAGCCCTGCTCTGCTGCCTGTGTCACCGTACATCACACACTGCCACACTCTCTATCACATACCCATACACACATACACACATACAGATAAAAGACACACAGTTGTGTTTATCCATCTAATGACAGCTCCAGCTGTGTGCAAAGTCATTACCAGAGGCCATCGTGGTGTGAGGGTTCGCTTACATGCCTAATTAGGCCGCCACATCCACTTAACTGCTGTGTGTGTTTTGGCGTGTGTGATAACACGTTGATGTTACTTTGCCTGTTTATACTTGTGCATCATAGTTTCAGGTTTTATGTGAGCCAGTTCAACACAAAAATTGAGGTCAGACTTTGTGTTTAGTGTAGTTCATGGATGAAATGGTATCGTCACTTATATTTTTTGTCTGTCTGTGTCTCTCCATCCCAAGTTTATGACTTACCACCATCAGAGCCGTGTGGAAATAGTCAGGAAGTTATTCCGCACTAATGCAGTGATTTCCATAACCTTCAATATGGGCAATAGTGTGACTCTTACTATCAGATTTTGCTACCTTGGACTTAAAATCTGTTTGAATATTGGGCTTGCATAGACTTAAGGATAAGTTGTGATATCCAAAACCATTTTTTCAATATTGTGATGATAATTTGAAATGTGACTAATAGACTACTTCTAAAAAATCTGTGTCAGTTGTAGATATAACTATTTTGCCATGTTTTGTGTGAATCCAAAGTCATCAGGCGCTAAATTCAAAGAAAGCATGTCAGTACTAAAATATTAAAACAGGTATTGATTTCAAAAGGACTATTGTGGCTATTGTGAAAGCTCATATTGCAATAGCTATGACAATAAAATTGTGATTTATCAAAATGTTTGATCATGTTTTTTATATTTTGCAGCAACAAAAAGAGCATTTAAATGTAGAGCTGAAAATGGTCATTAAGTTTTCTACATCAGTTGTGTTGTTTACAGAGTGATAGAGCAGATATAAAGTTGCAATCTAACAGCTGTTTCATGCTAGAGGAATTTCTCAAGTGTGATGGCTTTTTTGTTTTTTTTTATTCTGGTTTTGGCAAGCTTGTCGTAATGTCACAGCTTTCAGACTTAAGATGTAAGTGCAATGCCTGGTGCACCAAAAATCTGTTCAACTATGAGGCCAAAATAAACAAGAAAATGGAAAACAGATCCCTATTTACCATGTTTCAGCAGAAGTTTATGCACACATCTGTAGAATGTATTACAGACGAGATAAACACAGTCCTGCTTCCTTTATGTGCTTTTCAGAGTTAAAGTTTAGTTTTCCCTTTCTATGGAGAAACTTTCAGAGTTTGTAAATAATGTAGATTTACTGCTTTTCTTCACAAACTTTCAGTTACATGATTTACTATTGAAATTATGACTCTTTGCCCTTTCCTTTACATAATCTTTGGCATTTTAAGCCAAAAAAGTATCCCTCATGGCATTTAAGTAGTTGACATTAATTAAAAGAGGCAGAGCTGTGACAGAGGGGACATGCAGCCAAAATATATATATATATATATATATATATATATATATATATACATACATACATACATACACACATACATACATACATACATTCATACATGTATATATATGTATATGTATATGTATATGTGTGTGTATATATATATATATATATATATATATATATATATATATATATATATATATATATATATATTTATTTATCTGAAAACATCAATCAAACCCTGTTTTGGTAAGGACAACTGCACAGCAAATGCTTCCTTTTCTTGCTGTCGTAGTATAAACAGCAGCAGCAGTTGCAGCACTAATAACACACAACTTCAATCACATCTGATGGCAAAATACTACAGACAGTAATAACAGTTTGCATACTATAGAAACAGCAACAGACTTTCGTTACACATCCTCTCATCACAGGACTCAACAACACTGGCTGTTTCAAAAGCTTGTTTAGTTCAGTTCAGTCTAGCTAGTTAAAGCAGGAGAATTTATTCTTCCACTTTTACAAAACTGCTCTTCACATTTCAAAATCACTAACAGGTGTTGCAGTGCAGATAGATAACATAATCGGTTTCGTCTGTGATCTGCAGGTTGACACCAAAGAACATTAAAAGCCCCTTGTCTTTGTGCAGAGTTTAATTTTTACCTCCTAAGTTGAGGCATTCACCTCCTCTCTTGCACCACAACTCATTTAGTTGTTTAGCCTGCTAACTAACTTCCCATAATGCAGAGCACAACATGTCATCATAGAAACATTTACTTGCATGGTGGGGCTGTGACAAAAGACATAAGGACAGCCTTGTCTGTATGTAGTTTAACCCATTTTACAACACTGTAGTTTAAACATGAACAACCCAAGAGGATGTGCAACATTGTTTTGATTGTTTTACTTAATCGGAACAAAACAAAAAAGCTGCAGGTACAAAAAAACACTCAAGACTATACAAGGGGTTGTGTGTAGACTAACAACTAACTCCAGGCTTTACATTCAGATGATCCCTCTCTTTCTTTAAACAGTTTGGGGTAACACCTGCATCACAGCTGCTGCACATATCCAGCTGCCCACCTCACACTCCATTTTACTCAAATACACACCAAACTCTTTTGTGCAAGGTTATGTGGTTATTAGTTTTTAAGTAATGACTGAAGAATCCCAGTCTCTCCATTTAAAAAATGATTGAACGAACAAAATAGGCCCTTTAACAAGAGTAACAAAGTGATAAAAGAAAATCACAGCTCAGAGTATCTTATATTACCCAAAGGGCTTTCCCCTGTCAATCTAACCTGGGTCTGTGATAAATGATACTGTACTTCATTGTTTAATGCTACAGCGCATGTGCTGTACTTTCTTGCTGAAGATGCACTATTAGGGCAACCTTTGTTTGTATTACAGGTTATAGGGCATGACACGGTTTAGTATTTCCTTTTCATAATTGCAAACCTAAATACAGTGAAATGCACAAAGTACCAATTCACTCTAGTGGTTAGTTTACATTAGACTTTCCTCCTTTTTCCAGTCTAGGCTCTTTTGTATTTTTGCACCTTTAAGGCATTCTCAGATTCTTATATAACATCGGGAGTGGTCTCCTATATCGGCTTTCAGGTTAGACATAAAAGATTTTGGGCCAAGTTACGACTTTCTTTAGAGATGGATTTAAGCCAGCAAGTCATATGTGTGCCTGAGTCTGAGCTATGCAAGGAGAAGTTCAACAACAGTTTTAATCCAATTAGACACGATTCCCTGTGAAGTTGGTACAAAACACCTCAGAGGGTGGTATGTAGTGGACTTGGTTCCAGAGTACTTTGTTCATTTAAATCTTTTTTAGTTTTTGGTTTTAGTTAAGTTAGTTTAGTTTGTTAGTTTTTTTTAAGAGTTTTGAAAAATAGATGTAATACATCAGACATTGAAACTGATAATTCACCTGCTCACCTTGATTATAGATGGATAGTGTTACTTTTCAGAATTTAATTGTCCTCCAGTGCTCGCTTTCTTAAGAATTAAATTACAACTTAAAGCTGACCATGTTGCTCTCTTTCAGTCTTAAAATGTTAACATGAGTTTTGGAACCATTGAGACACTGGTGCCATAGCTGCAGATGGTGCAATTTTCACACACTTTATTACTTAATCCTATAACCATACTTTACTGAAATACATACCTACCATTTTGGCTACCCTTGCTGCAATACCTTTTCTTAATAGACCAACCAAACACTGATCTTCCTGTTCTTTTTCTCTTGTTTCTTAGGGCACACAGTGCGTAACATCCAGGCTTTCTCAGTACTTCAGAACGCTTTCCTGAGAGCTAAAACCAGCCGTCTGGCCTGTATGCTCCTAGACGCCATCGGAAACATCTACGCTGCAGAGCCGGCAAACTACTTTATCCTGGAGTCTCAGCACACCTTATCGCAGTTTGCAGAGCGTGTGGCCAAACTCCCTGAGGCCCAGTCTAAATACTTTGAACTGTTGGAGTTTGTGGTCTTCAGCCTGAACTATGTTCCATGCAAAGAGCTGTTCAGCGTTAGTGTGCTGCTGAAGTCGAGCACATCGCACGCCTGTAGCATCACAGCTGTGCGGACTTTGCTGAAGCTGGCGAGGCATGACGCAGTGTTCAGTGATGTGCTGCGGGAGGTTGGCCTGCTTGAAGTGTTGGTGAACCTGCTGCATAAATACGCTGCCCTGCTCAAAGACCCAGCGACACAGCAGCAACCTCTAAACAATGACCAGGGTGAGATGAAACTTGACCTATTTTACATATATTTTTGAATGTGGTTAGTAAAATGAGCAATGGACTTTTATCTTCCATAGATTAAAGTGATATAGATGAACCTGAAATATTTTTTACTGCTGAAACAAAAGGAAGAAGGGCTGGTGGCACCACTCTTTGATAGCTTTCCTCCCTCATTTGTTTAGAATTCTGAAATTAAAGAAAAGACAGTGTAACGCTAAACATAAACATTTGTGAAGAGCTGGTTTGAATAAAAGACTCTTTAATTAAACAAAAAATTGTTGCTCGTGCATGCGAGCGGGGGGCATAAATTTGGAGGAGCTCCATGAAGGGGGGGAGGGGCTAGGCGGAGTCCTGTGGAGATGCTACATTCAAATTCATGCTAGTTTTCCAAAAGTACCGACCCTAGCTTTAAGGCAGGTAATATTCATTTCTTTTGTATCAATATTTTTCTTGACAATATATTTATTTAGCTTCTGTGATCTATACAAAACAAGTGTCAGTATCAAAAAATTAAAAGGGATATCAACGTGACCAACAGAACAAATGTCAAGTCACTTGACGTCGTTAGTTTTGCTCGTCTCCATAAATAGTATGGCACCAAAAACAAACAGACAAATAAACAACAAAACACAACAAGCACTACAAAAAAACGTCATTCTAACAAATAGAGCAGTCAAGGAAACATAAAAAAATGGGGGAGGCCAGGTAAAGCATCCAAAACTGTTATTGAGCACTACTGATAAGTACTGTAGAAACAGCATTAAATGTTTACAATACTGTATAGCATCCGCAACACTGGCATATATTTTTGTCCATCTAACTCCAGGGAGGCCCAGTGATGCATATTTAACAATCATATGCAAGACCCTTTAACATAATACCTGACAGTTTAGTTCCAATGTGTCCGAAAAACGTGGACCAGATGTCATAAAATACCTTTAACCTACACTTAAACCTATATGTTAGATATTCCATAGGTATAATATCAAAGATCACCTTATACCGTTCAGCTGCTGTAGGTTTTTACAATCTGTTCATTTCAGCAGTATAGTTTTTGTTGGACAAGAAGAAGGGACTCACAAAAGTATTTTAGAATTCAAGCTTTTAAATTGTTATATTAATAGTTTTGAGTCCAATATAAGCTCTGCTATTGTATCATTGTTCCAGGATAAATGCAGTTCACAGCAATTCACAGCCTGATGTTTTCTAACCTTCTAACCTATTCCCCTTTCTTCTCTTATGTTTTCCTGTGTTGTTATCAGACTGTAAAAACAACACAGTTGCAGAAGAGCAGAAGCAGTTAGCCTGGCTGGTGATGGAGACACTGACTGTGCTGCTGCAGGGCTCCAACACCACCAACACCAATGCAGGTAAACACTCACACACACATTCAGGAACATCGACATTTTACCCAGCATGTTTTCTGTTGTCTTCAAAATGCCCAGAAGTCCTCATTTGGAAATCGTGTTAAATTATATGTTTTCTGTAATGATTATCCTGAGATTAATTGACCTATCAGTTTTTTTGTCTTCAGTGCTCTTCCTAGCTTTTCCTGTGAAAACTTTTCTCTTTAAGCCTTGATTCAATCAGTGCTATGAACAAGGAGAAAGTGGCAACTGAGGGCTTTCATTCATCTGTTTCTCTCTGATGTTTGATTGGCGCTCTCAAGCCTTACCCCATCTGCAGGATGTTATGTAAAAAATCAGATCACAAGTGTTCACTTCATTTATGCTTTCAGATGTGTTGTTTCCTTAAGGCTTCAAAGGGTCTTTCATGTGTTTTGGATCTGTGTCCTGTTTTCATATGCTTTTAGGTGTCATTCACTGTTGACAGAAAGTTTCAGTCACTTCAGTTTGAAATATATGTTGGATACTTGTGAAGAAATGATAAGCTCTATATGGGGAGACCCCAACCAGCCTTCACTATTTGACAGTGTAGGCTAATGGGCAGCTAAATGCTGAATGGAGAAGAGCATGGGATGAATGGTTTCCCCTTAGCTTTATTCACCCCCTTGCAACATTGATCTGATCCAAATCCAGCAAGTCTATTTAGGTAGAGTCACTAGGCCGAAGTCTGTTCACTGTTAGTGCTTGTTTTGACTACTGACAGCTCTGTGTTTTGTTACCACTGCTTTAAATCATCAAAGATTGCAGGTCAACCTCTTTAACTGTTTTGGTCCTCCTCTTTCTGGATTTGTTAGTTGTGTTGTTATTTTGTGTTGCTTAGATTCAATTGTGGATCCAAACTATGCATGCAAAGCACCAAGGACTCATTATAACAGACAGAAAACAACACATTGAGGCTGTGATAGACCAGTAAATTAACTGTTTTAGTCAATGGACTCTGGCACTGTAGTCGCTGTTTTTAGTTGGAAATAGTTGTCTCCACAAGACGAAGGTCTTTTGTGCCTTTCAGTCTCACAAAGCCGAAAATATTTTAAACAAGACAACAAAGAAACTTAAAAGCACTGGACTTCCCCATAAAATCATGCAAGTTAGCCGCGACCTTAAATGTGGATGACTTGTGTTGATGTAGGGATTACATGTGGACAAAGAAAAAAAATCATTCAGTTGTATGTGTGCGTTTTTGTGTCCACAATACAGAAATAATGTGTAAAATATTTCATTTCATCTTTCTTTTTCCTCCTCGCTCAGTCAATTATTGACCCCATGTGTGAGTGTGTGTGCATTTGCGTGTCAGTGGTCTGTAGAAATGTGATGAGTCACAAGACAGACAACAGGCTGCACAGCGACAGCTCAGAGCTCTTTTTAAAACAGATGATGTGACGGTCGCCTTTGTCAGCAGCAAAGGATGATTTTTTTATTCATGTATGTGTCAGTGATATTCATAGCATACCCCTCTGACACAACGATTACATTTAGATATCAGTCCTATTTCGTGTCACTGCTCACTGCAAATCAGTGTGCTGCAAAATTGTACACAAGAAATGTAGTCTGAAATGTTTCATGTCAGAGCTCTGTCAATTTTACATTTGAGTTCTTAAGATAGTCAAAATAATATCACGAACATAACAAGGAATCAATTTTTGAAGACTTTTCTGACATAATCCTTGTTAGGGTAAATGTGCTGTTACATACTCTAAAAGTGTCCATACAACAGAGGACAAAACTGTGCAAAGAGGTCAGTATTTAATTTTCTTAAGTAGCTTAAAAATATTTTTTCACCCCTTGCAAGAATTATAAAGGTTCTACAAGCAGTAATAAGGTTGTAGAAGATCATTATTTCAGGCAATTTTTGAGGAAAAAAGTAACAACATGACATTAAGGGCACAGGATTGAATCTTGCCCAGACTGGTATGTGGACTGGACTTACAAGTTCCTTTAAAACCTCATTACCATTCCTGCAGCATTATAAACTTCCATACTATACACCCTAATGCTCTGTCGGCTCCTGATGACCTCTGATTCACTAATAAGTTGCTAATTTACTGGCTTTAATGAGGCTGCTTTCTTTGCATTATAAATCGCTTAAAACTCCAAACACTCTGGGTTTCAGACCCTCCTTTATTTGTTTTATTTCATGATAAATCTAACCTGTATTTATATTTTAGACTTTGGTTTACACTGGAGCTCTTGAAAATTTGAGTAAGTAGCCGACCAACTTTTTATTTGAAAGAAAAGATGTACATCTCATGAATGTTTTTTATTTTCTGCCCAATTTAAAAACTGTGAAAAGGTTAGTGAATTATGCAGCATGGACAAATAGCTGTGATGTGTTAAGAGAATAAGAAAAGCCGTCTGTCAACCCGCAAAAGATCTTTGACACACTTTTCAAGTGTCATTAATTTTGGTTTAATATATTTAACTGTGCCAAGATTAAGGTTCTGCAATCTTTGTTTCTTTTAATCTTTCAGCTCTGTTCAGGGAGTTTGGTGGTGCTCGCTGTGTCCACAACATTGTCAAGTATCGTCAGTGTCGGGAGCATGCTCTGCTCATCATCCAGCAGCTCGTCCTGTCGCCCAGTGGAGACGACGACATGGGGACACTGCTGGGCCTCATGCACTCTGCACCGTCCAGTGAGCTACAGCTGAAGACCGACATACTGCGGGTATAACGACTCATACACACTAAACAAAGCCATTCTAATGTCTTAATTATTGTTATTCATTTAGACCAGAAAATTCCCCAACTTTGCCTTTTTTACAGACTTATACTATCAGACTTACTTGCCACAGGCTACATCTCTGTGTTAATTTTGTGCAGTTTCTTTCTTCTTTTTAATATACAATTGTAAAGATTTCAGTGATATAAAAGGATATTATACTGTTAGCAGTAGACAAGTCCCTCAGTTTTAGTCTAGCAACACAGTAGATGACTTTCAGATCTTTACTAACTTATTTCATTACTTTACCAAGTGGTGAAATGAACTACCACAGTTGGTCCACAGAGTCCCTATCTACTTTTTTTTTTTTTTTTTTATATATTTTAATTGGCTTTTTCAAGAAAAATTAACTTCTCACCATAAATGGACTGTACAAGAAAAACAAGTAAAGAAATAGAAATTGTAACAAAACAAAACAAATAAACAAACATTTACATTTTGCAGTTGCATAAAATGAAAAAGAAAAAGATTAGCACATTATGATGGGCCATGAGGCAAATGGATACAGGATATCATGTTGTAGAGGTTTATTACATCTGGGGTGCCTTCAAGAAAAGAGGGGAATTAAAGTCTAGTTTAATATAGTCCATGAAAGGCTTCCAAATGTTGTCAAAGTTATCTGAGGAGACCAAAACTGTGAATCTCAACTTTTCAAGTTGAAGGAGCTGTATAATTTCCCTCAGCCACTGAGTCCAGCTCGGTGGCTGAGGGTTTTTCCCTCTAGCTACTCTTAAGAGAAAGTTGAAGACTCAGCTGTTTAGGAAACACTCATACTGTAAGTTTGACTCTTCTACTCTGTAGTCCTCACTGGTAGAACGAGTGAGAAGGTTTTAGAGCCAGCTCTTTGTGATCAACTCAACACTGAGTATGTTGATGATTAATGTGATAGACATGAGGACTTGATTTTGATGTTGATGATGATGATATTGAGGTGATCTGACAAGGTTTTCTGTTAGTTGCTTGGTTTAAAAAAATAGGCAGGGTCTCTAGCACTACATGGCAGCACTTGTGTCCAAATTGACTTGAAGCAGTTTGTTGCACTTACTAATATTATTCACTCTGGCATTGATTCTTACATGTGTTGTACTTATTCTCAGATGTAAGTCACTTTGAACAATAGCGTCTGCCAAATAAAATTGTGACATTGTAAAATTTGTGAAACCACAGACAGGTGGACAGTTCTCTCAGATTTTGAACATTCTAATCCTTAAAACACACACTGGACAATTCAGACCACAATAGCACACATTTGCTGTTCGTTCTGACAGTTTTACTCTGGAGGTTGTACAGACATGAGAACTCATTAAGACGTTGCAGCTGAGGATTAACGGTCAGGGTACCAAAGTAAAGTTTTTTTGTGTTCTCCTTTCTTTTTGTGTGTGCGTGTCTCTAGTTTTCTACCATTTGGTTTCAAATAAAACTAAAAAGAGAAATGTGCATGCTTTATTTTTTTTGTATTTAGCAAATGTAGTCCATCAAAATAATACTTAGGTGCACTGACAAGCAGGATAAAAAATGTTTGATATTTATAATTTGAGGTTGACGAAGCAGTAAAGCCATCGTAGTGACACCACACCTGATGATTTTTGTTTAAATACTTGGTTGGGACTAACTAGATTGAGGTTGCCTCCACCCTGCATTATTGAGAGTGGTGAATCAGTTCTCTATCTGTCTTTAAATCGTCCAGTGTGGAGCTAGTCTTAGTAGGCACAGTGAGTAAAGAAACATCTATAATAGCAAAAATCAATATGCATTTAAAGCCCTACACACAGTAATTGCCTCAGAGCAGCTACATTAAATGTGAGGTGCATATAAAAACATGAATACTCACACAGAGAATAAAAGGATGGCAGCTCATTTTTGGAGGCATAATTTCATTTTTCAGATTCCCCACCCTCAGAGGAGGAATTTTTCACGCCTGCTAGAGGCTTTGACTGGATTTACCCATCTTCATTTTACTTTTCCATCTCTCTAATTAGGGATTTTAATTATCATCATAGGAAAATTAAGACTGAAACTTGTGTCAAATCCAGTTTGAGTAAAATAGTGGTTCTTCTCATCATAAGGATTTATATGCTGTTGACATTAACACACTGAAGATGCATAAATTGACCTCAATATTAATCTGATTAGCTTTGTGAAGAGCACAGTTGACCTTCTAATCTCATGAGAACACAGTCTGATAACACATTTTATCACGGTTTCCCTCATGCATGGTGAATTTAACCAGCTTGTACATTCATTGTCTGATGGTCGTTTCCCAATTTGGAGGGCAGGAAAAGGATGTCCTTAGGTAAGAATAACACTCTGTGCTGACTCAGCTGAGTTCTAATGAAGTAAGAGACTGTCAGCTTTGCAGGGCAATGCATCACTGTTTTTACTTCTCTTTTATTTTCTTTTATTTCTCTTCTTCCCTTGTCCTTTTTCCCATAAAGTAAAGTGAATACAGTGAGTTTGCATGATGAAGAGAAGCTGTCAGATGGTGGAATTTCCAGTGGAAGTTGACAAAAATCTTCAGTTGCAGTGTGTGTGTCTTGATAAAGTACCTTATAAATCCCAAAAGGGAAGACTGTTTGTTTATTTAAAACCAAAGTAATCAGACTTTGGGATAAGATCAGATTGTTTTTCATTATTGAAAAATTTCCTGTCTTTTGATGCAAACATTTAAAACAGAAAAAATCTACTGATTCTATGGAAACACAAGCACAAGATCAAAACATTTTACTGGCAAGAAAAGAAATGAAATAAGACATTAAGGGTTGAAAAATAATGGTAAATTTGTTTTGTATGAGTTGCACAAAATTACAAGTGTCATAATTTGGCCACTTGATTTTTACAGAAATAGTTATGTCAATTTTTATAGTCAAAGATTGAAGGATCTTAAAGTTTATATTGTTTTTATACATACTTTTAGCTTTTATTTGGCAGGACAGATGCAGATAAGAAGGAAATGTAGGTAGCAGGAGGATGAGGTGCATTAAACAGTGTCAGGATCCGGAGTCAAACCTGCAACAAGTACTGCAGCCTGTGTAAATCTGCTGCCAGCTCTAGCGACCAAGCCAAACTTGAATCCCTGACAGTTAAATTTTTAAGAGATCATGTAATTGTTTTACAGTTTTATGTGCTCCTTTGTATGTTTGTGTCTCTGTATGATAGAGAACTTCAGTGCACAAAACACAAAGTCTGCAACATTAGGCTTCTTCCTTTAACTCGACAAACCAGTAGCTGCCCGAAACAGTGAATTCTTTCCAACCCCCAAATAGACGTATCAGTATCACATCTTATCCATGTCAGTTGCCCTGGGCTGGCAAGTCCAGAGCAGACCACAGAGTGTTGAAGAAATGCAGAGGCATTGGAGACGTGCCATTGAACTTTAACTAACGAACTTCCACAGACCTGACTGGTATTATGGTACCAAAGGGGAGAATGTACAGACAAAGTAACAGAGGACAGAGAACTGACCCTTGTGGCACCCCGTAATCAATTTTGAATTTATTTCATGAGAAATTGCTGAATGAAACTGTGAAGGTTCTTCCTGTGAGGTATGACTTAAACCAGTTAAGCATAGTTCCAGATGCGACAATGTAATTTTCCAGACGATGTAAAAGGATGCGATTATCAGCAATATCGATTGAGAAACTTAAATCTAATCGTATTAAAATAGAGAGTTTGTTTCAATCTGTGTTGGCTTTTAGATCATTTATTACTTTGACTAGAGCAGTTTCAGTGTTGTAATTTATCCTGAAACCTGATTGGTACACATCATATAACTTGTGGAGGGTAAAAATTGTGTAATTATTTGTAGACAATTTTTCAGTGATTTTGCTGATAAAGGGAGGTTGAAGACATGCCTGTAGTTGCTAATTACAGAGGGGCTGAGTGTGTCATTTTTAATAATGAAGTCACAGTGGCATGTTTTAGAGAAGCGCGGAAAAGACCAGACTGAAGGGAAGCATTAACAATATGGAGAGTATATTGTAACATACAGTGGGAGACCTGTTTGAACAGTTTTGTGGACAGGCGGAGGATTTAAGATGATTGATCACCTCCTCAAGATCACTTATAAAATAGGTGTGAAACAAGACATTTTAGTTTGAATATTTTCACATTGCAAGATGACTGAAAGGTCAGGGATACAGTTACATGATAGTAAGGTGTTAGATCCAATACTCAAGATTTTTTTCTTTGAAGTAAGAGGCAAATTTGTTGCATTTATTTGTGGAGAGCAAGTCATCTGAAATTGCTTGCTTGGGATTTATCAATTTATCAATTGTAGAGAACAGAACAAAATTGATAATTGAAAAAGAAAACTCTGAGATATTGGTTTAAAAGCAGAATTGAAGTTGCTTCAATTGTTTCAAGTCCTATTTTATTTTTTCTGTTGTAAATTTCACCTGTCTCAACAATTACACGCTATTACTTTCTTAATGCTGATTTAAAACTTTGCCTGTCAAAGTCATTAGCTTTTTTAGGTCCCCAAACTCAAATTTAAGTTAGAGGTTAAATTTTCTATTTAGGTTAAAACAAAAGGGAAACTATAAAACCTGGTGAAATGTCTGTGTAAAAGCAAGACAAAAATACCCAGAGGGGTTTATGAATTTTTTTCACTGCAAAAATGATAATGATAATGAAGAAATAAAATACAAATCTTACAGAAACTCAAAACAGGAGAAATAATTTAGGACTGAATAGATAATAAAGAATAAAAATAATGAAATGTTAGAGAGAAAGTGAAACAGAGTCTGTTAGACAAAAGTAAAATCAATCATCCAAGAACGAATGTCCATTTAGAAAAATGAACAAACATACACATGTTTTATGTCTTATAGCCTGTTTTAATATAATAGTTTAGACATATAAGTCAGACTCTAAAAATGTTGAAGAAATCTGAATAATTCATGCCATTTTCTTCCTCAGGCCTTGCTGGCTGTTTTGCGTGAGAGTCACCGCACCCGAACGGTGTTCCGTAAGGTGGGAGGGTTTGTCTACGTCACCTCTCTGCTGGTTGCCATGGAGCGCTCGCTGTGCCAGCCTCCACGACACGGCTGGGACCGAGTCAACCAGAACCAGGTCTTTGAGCTCCTACACACCGTCTTCTGCACACTTACTGCCGCCATGCGCTATGAGCCCGCCAACTCCCACTTCTTCCGCACAGAGATCCAGTACGAGAAGCTGGCTGACGCTGTCAGGTAAGATCTGTGGTAACACATGTGGGACTTAAAGTTGTTTAAGTCCCTAAACAGAATTATCAAAGACAAAAAAAGTTTGAATCCCATTTTTCAGCCCGTCTGACACAAAGCAGCAGTAAGGCTTGTTGCATACACAACTGATTTAATTTTATGTTTATTAAACCTTTATTCAACCAGATAATTCCCATTAAGATCAGGATCTCATTTACAAGGGCAACCTGGCCAAGAGGTCAGCAGCACACATCGTAATAAATACAATTTCAAGAAAAGATTAAAGCAATAAACAAATGAATAATGCCATGCTAAGCACTGCAGTTTGGAAACAATCATCTTTCCCTACTAGAGGTGTGTTTTAAGTTCAAGATAATGATAAGAAAGTTGGCTATCTCTGTAAATATTCTTATTCTCTTAATTCTTTGGTTGCTCAGGGAAACTTAGGTTGTCCATTCATTGACACGTAATACTTTCAACAAATGTGTCATGTGAAGAGAGTTTTTATATGAAGAAGCAATACCAGGATATTGAGTTTATTAAGCAGCATCAACCTAACACAACTTAAACATCTGAAAAACAGCAAATAAAACTTCAAATCAAATGTAAAAATCAAGACATAAGGATATCCAAAGGTGTTTACATGCATAATGTTAAAGTAAAACTTTAACTGTTCAGCACAAAGCAATCGTCCTGCCATGACATGGATCTGATCAGAATCGACACAAAAAGTATATGAAAGAGGGAAAGTCAGAAAGTAATTGTGAACCACTGCTTTACAGGAACTCTGAATTCTCTCTTTGTGTCTTTAAGCCTTGCTGAAAACTGCAGTATTTATAGCAGTCCTGCACTTGGATGATGGATAATAAAACATATTAACATATTAAAAGTACTGAGATATATCTAGGACTAGAAGTGCTCTGAGAGCCAAGTTAATATTGAAAATGTGGAAAACTGCCCTTTTGCACAATATTACCTAGTCCTTTGGAAAGTTTCTTGTATCCGCATCTGGATTCTGATCATCACCAAATCTTCAATCTTCCACCAAATTTGTCCATGACCACAAAATCCTCTCAGAACATATGAGTTATCCTGCTCACAGACAGACAATCATCTGACAATTGCTGGCAAAAACATAACCTTCGTGGTGTAAGTAAAGAAAAGTATAGTTTTTGAAAGGTAGATGTTTGTCAAGTATCCATTTTCTTCTGTGTTTTACTGCCTTGGGTTAAACTTAAATTAAACACTAGGTACTCAACAAACTAAGAGCTTTAAAGTTCAATCAAAAACACCACAAATGTCTTCATGTTTCTGTCAGGTTGCTGGGCTGTTTCTCAGACACCAAGAAGCTTGGTCCAACAAGCGTGTTTCCCTCCAACGCTCAGCCTTTCCAGAGGCTGCTTGAGGATGAGGCTGCTCCAGGAGGTTGTGCTGGGGACAGTGTGTGTCCGACATTGAAACACTGCAGCAAACTCTTCATCTACCTTTACAAGATGTCTACAGACTCCTTTGACAGGTCAGTGATCTGAAAATGGACTGAAAATTGGAACTGGAATTAAGTAATGCTACTTAGCACCATTATTGTTCTGGAGCCTTAGTGTTGACACCTGCGTTCAGAACTCTTGCTCACAAAGCAGCACACAGATGTTATAAGCATGCTGTTTTTGTGAACTAAGAAGATTTCCTCAACTTACGATGTATGAGATAAACCATAAATCAGACCCAAAAAGTTCCTAGCTACCTGGAAACTTACAGGCATTAGTATGCTGTTAAAGCTTTGAGCTAATATTTGAATAAGAATGACGTTTGGTTGTCAGCAGGTTATTCAGTAATTATTATTGGTTAAATACTGTAAACAGTTTAGTGAGTTTTTGTCATAATTGTAGGAGTTATCATGTGGCAGAGTGAGGGAGGTCTCAATGTAAGAGATTCAATAAATACTGTATCCTGACAGGTTGCAGCCACATGTTCTACAAATGCACTTGATCAGGAACTTCACAGAAATCCTCAGCAATGTCTTAATAAAATCCCTAATTTTCTCTCTTCCCCATAATGAGGGACCATCATGCACCTTTTGGCCTTCTTTGAATCCTCAATGAACCCTCGATGAACTTGTTTTTATCTTTTAAGATTTCAAGATCTGAATTATCCAGCCTTAGAGGAATTACTGTTAGAGAAATCTCTCTTTGGAAACTCAAATCACTTCAAGGGACCTAAAAAGATGTTTTAACCAAAGCAAACATGCTGAAGCTATTTAGTAGTAAAATTACAGTCTTAAGAAAACTATACAGGGCCATTAGTTCTTAATTTTTTTTTTCTTAAAGTTGTCCTAGTTAAAATGTTGGGAATAAAGTTGTTTTTAGTTACGTAAAAGTAAGAACACTAAAGGTGTTTGTTAGAAATAATTTTTGTGAATTAAGTAAAATCAGAACTTTTATTCCAATAATGCAGTGTAGAATAAAATATGCATACTTTCAAAATGTCCATGCCCTCTTTTGTTTATATGAATCAAATAAGTTATGCCGAGTGAGGTGCAGAATTTTAAAATTTTAGTTTCCTGAAGAAAATCTTTGTGCTGTCTGTATATGCACAGGAACAAAGATTGTAGTGTGTTACATTGTAATAAAAAAAAGTTTCTCAAAACATGTGGGTTTTAATCATGACCAATAAAAAATGGGGATGGCTGGGTGTTCAGGCAGATACTCTCACAGGAGAGGGAGGAGTCCAGATGTGTGGACTTTTTTAATACATTAAAGTACTCTTATGACATAAAACAGACAACTAAAACACAATACAGGGCATGTAGAACTTAAGAAATCACAAAATTGATATTGATTCTTCATCAAACTGTAAGGAAATAATCATAAAGTTTTCAATAAAAAAGGCTTAAAGAAATCTTACTTAACATGTTCTTAACTTAAAGGTCCCATGCCATGCAAAATGAATTTTCTCTGTTAGAAGGGGCTTTGGGAGTTGAAGAACATGTCACTGTTTACTAAACCCTCAGTTCACAGAGAAATGTGCTATGCCTCTGTTAAGAAAATGCCCCTTTATATACTCCCTTTTACTTCCTAAGTTTATGATGTAATAGCTATACAGCCTCCACCTACATGTGTGTTTTCTGCCTGTCACAGACAAACACCATATCTGTTTTGAAAGTCTTTTCCACAGCCTGTTCCCTCCCATCAGGCATCATTTTGGCAGCAACTAGTGCAGAGCTCATTATCATAGCCTCCCGTAGCCTCTCCACTCCCCTCAGATCCAGGGGAGTGGAGAGGCTACTCCCCCCTCCACTTCGTTTCGTAACCTAAGCTGAACTTACTGCATCCTAAAGTATATAAACCTTACAGTCTGTGAGTGAGATACTTGTCCTTCAAGATCAGCCAGGTCCCTCTCCTGTTACAAACTGACTTATCTTGGTGGCTGAAAACCCAAAGATGTTCAATAGAGATGCTCACCATCTTTTCTTTCAAACTGACAATAGACAATGATGTAAAGAAACAGGCAGCCCTCGATTATGATCTTTTCATTTTACACCAGCTAGAGTTCACCATCAAAAACAGATTCAGTTTTGTATCTCTGTGGACATTTGGCTGCCTGTCAGCTGTTTTAAACCTAAAGTCCTTGGCCTTCATGACAACACTCCCTACCCAGTCCATGTGCAGGTTCAGCCAGCCTCCTGCATGTGCTCCAGCTGTAGCTCTGATCCTGTTTCTCCTTCAGCTTTCCACTAACAGCTTCTTTCCCTCTTTGTTCTCTCTTTCTCTCTTTTTCTTCCTCTAACCTCTGGTGCTGTCTGGCTGTTCATCCTTGGCCTGGTCCATCTGTGTGGCTGCATGTGTGTGCGTGTGTGTGTGTGTGTGAATATGGGTGTGTTTTTATGTTGTCTGCATGGGGTGGTTGTGGATGTCCGTGTTTGTGTCTGAATGTGACCTCCCGTGTGTGTTCTTATTGTTTTTTGCTGTGTTCTGGGATGTGCGTGTGTGTGTGTGTTGTCATGCAGTCGTGCGGAGCAGGTGCCTCCATGCCTGACTCATGAGACCTCGCTGCCCTCGCCTTGGGGCACACCGGCACTCACCAGGAAGAGGTAGCTATAGCGCTCTGCCACCTTCCTCACTTTCATCCTCACCCTCACCCCTCCTTTCTGTTTGTCTTCACTAGCTCCACTAATGGATTCATACACTAGCAGAAGAAAACATTGTTAACCCTTCTAACTTTTCGCAGACATGAAAATATGACAACTTTGTGTTATTTCTTTGTAACAGAATAAAATTGTGAAGGAAAAGTTTCCATTTGTTTTGCTGTTGGCTGGTAGTGCCTGCTAAATAAAAACAAAAAAAGATACCCTCTCAAAGTGTTTTCTGAAAAACTGAACAGAATTTGAATCTTTTCTAAAAAAAAAAAAAAATGTTCCTCAGCCACTAAGGCATATGAAGACATAAAATATATTATAAAGCTTAAAATCTTGTCTTTTTTACAATAGTAGAAGAAAGACAGTGGATAGACTTTAGATAGGGAGAGACACAGCAAATGAGCCTCAGCCTGAAATCAATTTGAGCCAGCCACACAAGGCATGAGCCCTCATATACTGTAGTGGAAATTTTTTTTTTGAACACCTCATGCATTTGTGATATGTTGCTTAAGTCTCCATGTGATTTTTTATAGTACAGTCACAGCCAAAACACTAAACAAATCATAAAAATCTATTAAAAACTTAAAATTGCTTTGTTTGATTTTGGTACCACTGATCAACTAATGACTAAGGTCATACTTTTATTGAAGACACTATTTTTTTTTGATGCCGCACTTTGTGACAGTATAAAGCCAGCATGTTTGAAAGTTCTTCAGAGACAAAAAATGGCTAAAACAGGGAACCTGAAGCAGGAAACAAGCCTGAAAATAAAGCTTCTCAGCCAGAAAGGGAACAGGTGCCGCAACATAGCCAGAAAGTACAGATGCTGTCACTCAGCAGTTGGATCCTGATCTGCATGTGCAGGGAAAACCACCAAATGACATCCCTTTAGCTTCAGCAGCAGTCAAACCAAACTGGTGCCCAGTGTTTCACCTGCACTGTATGTAACCGACTCCCAGATCATGGCTTAAACTCCTGCAAGGCTGTCAAGAAGCCCCCTATCAATGAGAGACAGTGGTTAGCCTGGTGTCATTGGTCTCAAGCACTCAAAAACTGGGCAGCCAGGAGCCAGAAGAAGATTCTGTGGTCGGATGAGTACGGTTTCTAGCTTAATCCTCCTCCTGCTAATGTCAGGGCGGGCAAAAGGCCAGGAGAAGCATTGTCTCCAGCATGTACAGTAGCTACGATCAAGCATGGTGGAGGCACTGTCATGGTTTGGGGATGCATGGGTGCTGCTGGTGTTGGTCATCTCACTGCCTGTGATGCCACAACTGGGCTGCAGGAGTACAGTGTCCAGGTCCTAGAGTGGCCAGCTCAATTCCCGGACATGAACCCCATAGAAACCCTGTGGTGGATTATCAAAAGAGCTGCCTTAAAGCGTAAACAAAAGAATTTGGAAGTATTAAAGGAAGTAATTCAGGAAGAATGAGACGAGGTTACCCCTCAACAGTGTGAAAGGCTTGTGGAGAACGTGCCAGGATTAAAGCTCTACTGCTAATGGCAGGAATACTAAATATTAATATCATGATGTGATGGCTTATTTATTTTTTGTTCAGTTTTGAACACATCCTCTGATTTTTGTTGACTTTGTTACAGACAATTTTGAGAACTAAAATGCTGAAACTATCAAGGATTTTACTTTAATTTTTTCTTGTTAACAGTAAACAAAAAAAATCATTTGCATTTGTTTGTGTCTGTCTGATGCAGACACACCATTTGAAACACAAAAAAGATTTTTCTGCAAATATTTCATGATATATTTTTTAAATTGTTTAAAATTTTAAGGGTGTCCAAAAACCTCCACTACTCCACTACCTTCCACTACTGTATGATATGAACATGGTTGCTACCCTCTCCTTATTACCTTGACTTTAGTTTTTAAAATCATCCCTCAGTTAAATAATATCTTCAAAAACCCTCTCCTTGATGATGTGCCAATGTTTTATCAGGTCGCAAAGTAAAGAGCACGCAATTGTTGATGCAGGTTTTTACCCTCCTAGCTCCGCTGGTGCCCCCACACTGTAACACTCACCTTTTTTACTTATGCCTTTGGAAAATTTCAACGGATTTTTATGGGCTAGCTTTGTTTGAAAGCTCACTCTTTAGTCAGTCTATGAAAGGTCTCAAGTCAAATACATCCCCTACTAAATCTTTTAAGCCAGCTATGAAGTGCAGTGTTTCTTTCAGAAATGTTGTATTTGTGGATCCACAGTGATAAATCTGTAATTGGTGATTTCTTTTTTCAATATATAAACATAGCAGTGATGCTTTAAAACCCCTATTTTGACCCTTAGAGACTGAATGAGACCCTGTCTGTCAGTTGACCAATCAAATGCGCCCAATGTCTTTCTTGTTTTCTGCATGATAATGTCCAAATAGGAGCAGCCAAAGGTAAACAAGAGACGAGTTATTCTTAATTTCCCAAAAGAGTTAAAAAGGTAGTGTGAGTAATGTTATTTGTCCCTTTTTAACCTTTGAAACAAAAACTGTGTGTAATATAAGTTTCTTTGCATACTTAAATTGTGTTCCTCTAATAACTAGAGCCTGACAGAACCATATTCAGATGTGAAAAGGCTTGATCGTCTTTGATCCATGTGTTGTTTGCATAAAGGTCTGCGAGATTAAAAGTTCCTTTTGATATTTTGATATGTTTTCTCTCTTTAGTCATACAAATTATAATCCACCAATCTGATATCATTACATTCTAAAAATTCTGAAAGCACAGGATGTTATAAAAAATATTTTTTGCTTGATTGTGCTTGAAAGGGTTGAAGTTTAATATGCATCGCAATAATATTCCAGGTAGACTGGAAGTAGTAAAAAATAATAGCAAAACAACAGTATGGATGATAAACCGTCTTGTAACAAAAATGGAATTCATATAAAAATGGGCATACAGAAATTAAAGTGTGGCTATTTGGTTCTTAAAGGGATGATCCAGTTCTTTTGAAGTGGGGTTGCTCGAGGCTCATCTGACTGAGGGGAGATAGCTGGGTACTGACATCGCCTGATACATAGCAGTCAGTTTTTTAATGTGTTCACTTTTCTTAGATAAAGCCCCTGTGCTTGCAACTGTTTTGTGGTGCAACATTTAGCCAATACCAAAATTTAAAATTCAGAATTCGTAAATGTTTATCAGAAGTGAAGTTGACATTTCTAACTTTAGCAACTTTCAGTACAGTACAGCGATAGTTATTTATTAAGACTATGTCTGCTTTCATAACTAATTAATCTTGTTTGATCATTCGTATCATTATGACTGCTGCTGTTCAAATGCAAGTGTCTAATATTTTTCCTTCTTTTCATGTTAAAAAAGTTATCTCACACAGCATTAATGTTTAACAAACTAAAAGTCAATTGTTTTATCAAAAAAAATTTACTAGTAATTCACTCAATTTATTTTGAGTTTCAATAAAAGTTAGATTGATATAAGATATATGTGTTGTATTCTGATGTCTACATGTCTTTTAGCTAGCACTGAGGGATGAAAACCTTGTGTATGTTAAAGACAGACATGATACAGACTTGTATCTTCCGGAAAAATCTCCCTGGTGTCAGGCTGTCTGAACATTTGGAGCAGCAAAGAAACACTCGTGACAAACACAAAGAATCAATTATTTAAGTGAAGTTTATGTTTCTTCGTCACCAACATAGAAAAATGCCTGTACCAACATTTCATCTGAAAAACTGCTGCAACTGCAGACAGGCAAAACAGAGAGTACAGAATCAGGGAAATTTCTGTCTCTTGGCCTTAAGTAGTCATGGAGGCATTTTTCTCCTCCTCTGTCTCCTACTTCTCCTGCCTCTCTTTTTCTTTTCCTCATCCCACTTGAACCCAGACCCTGCTGCTCTTTGAATTTCATTAACTAAGAGATAAACAGTCGGGACATTTTGAACTCACTCTGCACTACTGAGCAGCAAAATCTGTCAAGGTGAAACTGGGGTCCTTTTTAAAGCATGCCTGCGTATTTATGAGATGGACTGATACGACAAATAGAGGTGGCCAACCTCTGTCCTTTGTTTTTTTGAAGCTTTTTTTTTTTAGACATAAATTGCTGATCAGTTTGGTGATGCATTAAGTCACAATATCATGCCGGCTAAACAGTGCAACAGCAACCAAAGTGTAAAAGAATATTTTTACATTTTACGGACGGACATTAGGTATGATTTATGGATTCATGGATGCACAGCATTATAGACATATTTATATTGGGGGAATAATAGCATGAATAATTAATTATCAGTAATGGCAGATGTGAACATTTCCCCATGATATGCTCATTTATTGACAGAATGTGTTTGTGCAGTTGAAAGCAGAACCAACAGATCTGCAGGTCTCATACACATTTTTCCAAAATGTTCATATGACACTAAGAATCATTTTTATCTCTCCCTTCTCGCCCCTCAGCCCCCCAAACCCCAATGATTTTTCCCTGGTTTATGCCTGGTAATAGAGACTTTGTCTTGAAAGATATTACCATATTATCTCTATGTAGAATTTGTACCCACTTAATATACTCCTTTAACTTGCAGGTCATCTGTCAATGGCTGATACCTTTATGTCCTGTTGTCAAATGCAGCAAAACAACAGCAGAAACAGCAAAATGCAAGCCCTCTAAAAAAAAATAAAAACACTTCAAGTCTCTGCCAGCTTGAATAGCCCTGTTAACTTGCTGCTCCACATCAAACCCCTCTAGCACCTTGTGCTGACTCCAGACTTTTCCTGCCCTGTGTCTCTCCTGAGGGGGATTTCTTCTCTGTAATTTGCATCGCAGCAACACTCCTCGTTTGTCTAATTACTCGACTGCAGCTCCTCTGCTCCCCCACATGAGGATGGCTCTGTGCTTCACAAGAAACTGACACTATGATCTAGGAAGTGTGAAGACTGCTGACTCATGTTGAAAAAAGTTAAAATGTTAAATGCAGTGCTCACAATGATTCACTAATCTGATCAGTTTCCTAAATATTAGAATATTTTCACTGAGCCATGAAACTAAGTTTTGTTCTAGAAGAAAATGTGTGTATAAATCTGAATATTATATTATATATAATATTATATTGAATATGTTTCCTGATTTCTATGGGTTAGTCATTCATTTTCAGGTCACGTCTTTGTACGGACTTTTTATTTCACAATCTAATTTGAAAGCTACAAGTGTTAATACTCATAAATAAAATTATATTAGGATGGTTTCAGGTTGCTTTAAGCCAGGGGTGTCCAAACTTTTTACATCGAGGGCTGCATAAAGAGGAATACATGGACAACTGAGCCACTTGCTGCACCTCCCTTTTAATGTATTTAAGTTAAAGTTTTAAGGTTTAGGGATGGCTTATCACCTGTCAATGGGCCTTTGTAACCCCCGGAGTACAGATTCACACCTAGTCAGGGTGAGAATGACCTTCTGAGCAGCAGAATTGGGAGATCCTGAAGGCTAACCTTCACTGTCAGACACAAAACAAGAGTGAACTGCAAAAATGTTGGTGCTTGAAGATGAATATTGCAATATAATTTGTAAATGAGACCTTTTGACGACGTAAATACAGCAGGAAATGTGCATGATTGATGGTATTAGCTGCTGTAATCAAAATGTCTTTATTCATTCAACTGTTTCAGGGGCCAATTGAAAATGGGCAGTGGGGCACATTTGCCCCCTGAGCCAAAGTTTGGACACCCCTGCCTTAAGCAATATTCAAAATGTACTTGTGTAACCAGGGGACTTCTTGAGGTAAAGAGGATAATCCCCTTATATCTGTTTTTACATTCATTTCCATTGAAGGGGCTAAATCTGCTTATTACCAGAGTTTTAATACATCTGACTCTTTATCAGTGGAAACATTGTTACCCCATGATCGTTTTAGATTTCAGTCTTCTTGAGGACTGTAGCATGTTGGCTCCTTGTTCAGGTCAGTCTTAGTTCTGTTTTGTGACATGATGTTTCTATTTGTTTCTAATCCAAAATTATGAGCAAACTTTTTTTAATGTAATTTTTCCATAGCAGCCCCTTGAATTACATGTTGGGGAAGAAATGGAGAAAAAAATCAGTGGAAAATATGCATACAAAAAGAGAGGCCGAGGAAAACATTTCTGGCTCTTAATCACAAATATGACAGCTCTCATGTTATTTACCTCCTGATCAGCCCGGGTGATTTAATGGATCAGTTTCACAAAAAAAAAAAATGCAAGGGATTACATGAGTTCACTCAAAGATGACTTCTGAAATACTTTTAATTCTCCATATCCCCTAATAAGATATGAGACTTATGATTAAACTATGGATTAACAGTAGATCTGTATATCAGAAATTTGACTCTACACACTTCATACATTTTGAAGTATTGTTGTTTTAAATGTGAAAAGACTGAAAACTGTGCAACTAAATTGATGAATTACACGGCAGGAGAGGTTTTCTCCAATTTCAGCTCTGGACATTTTGGGCAGAGCCAAATGGGTAGCTCCATGATGCGTTCAGGTTCTCAGGTACAAAGGATGGAGAAAAACAAAACTTCAAATTACACACAAAACTACAATACTGAGGGGTCTGAACAAGATTTTTTTTTCCTTTCAGCATAAAACTGTCATGACATGAGAGTGATTTTGTCCCCATTGGCTCAAGCATGTAGAGGTCTGATAGAACAGACAGATGAACCTCTTTTTCTAAATGTGGTCTGAGGATAAAGGCATTTTCTTCTGTCCTAACATCAACTTCAAATGCTTATTTCTGATGCCCTCACAGAGGCTGTCAGAAAACCAAATTTTATAAAGTATTATTGCTTTTACTTGCTAAACAAACCAGTTCCAAAGCGTCGTCCAGCATTTTAAGTGTTTGTTTTTGAGCATTGTATTTCATTTTATCTATTTGCATCATCATGTTGTAATCTTGTTTTGTGTGTAAATATTAAAGGATTATTTTTAGTTTTTTCTCACCTATAGAGGAAACAAAAGCTTTTAGAATAACTTAACTGGATTTTGGAGGATCTCACAGATATTTAGCAACAAGTGGTTGAGAGAAGTAAGTAAAGCTGTTACAAGACTCTTTGTATCTACTTGATAGTAAGAACCCAAATACAGAAAGTGGCCAAACTTAGATAAAAGCACTCTCCCAGGAAAAACGCAGCAATATCTTTGTTGACTAGTTTTAACTGGATTCAGCTGAGTGTGGTTTTCTTTCTCTTCCTTTAAAATCCAGACATGGTTACTATGGTACATCAGGCCCTCCCGCCCCTGTCAAAGCCCTGACTGACCTAAAACTGCACTTAGCCAACTCCTCCCACCCAGCTTCCTCCTCATCTTCATCTGACATGGTGGTCATACACCCAGGGGCCGTCCTCGCCATGCTTGACCTGCTGCCTTCCGTCTCCTCTGACAGCCAGCCTGAGGTGAGAAAACATAAAAAGGAAGTGTGTCAGTGGGCACTTCCTTTAAAAGTGGGTGAAGGGTTTTAAGCTGCAAAGTTTGTCTAAATATATCAGTGGAAAGTGGACAGTTTGTAGTACAAGGTACTGGCAGGCAATACAACAGCAAATATAGCAATGATTATCTGTGTATGTTTTTGTAGAGAAAAGTATCATCAGTGAAAAACAAATTAAATAAGAATACCTTATTTGCAAATTAATTAGGATAATGCGTGTGATAAATGAATTAAAGCCAATAAAATGATAAAACAGCCCTGTATCTAAATATAACACTGTGTACTGTTTCCCTTGCAGCATGCTCTTGACCTTCAGCTGGCTGTTGCCAACATCCTGCAGCTCCTGGTGAACAGTGAAAGGAACCAGCAGGTTCTGTGTGAAGCCTCCCTCCACCAGCGGCTGTTGCAGCGCTGCAGTCAGGCCCTGGGTGATGAAGACCACCCGCTGCATCCTCCTCTGCAGAGGATGTTTGAGAGGCTGGCTTCACAGGCCCTGCAGCCCATGGCACTCAGGTACTGGACTGTCATTTAGCATTATTACAAAGGGTGCTTGTTCCTTACAGTGCCTGTGAGGGTTTTTATGGTTGTGAAACAGACTGAAAATAATTCTGGTACTAGTGTTAAATATACAAAAGTTAGGAAAGACTGTCGTCTAGAACAGTGGTTCCCATCCTTTTTCTTTGGAGCCCTCCTGTCTAAGTGGTACCTGAGAGGAGTACCCCCTCCCACCCTATGAGATTACATATACACCTTCTCATCAGTGGACCACTGAAGAAACTACACTGCAGCTATGTTGTTTTAGCCAAAATATGCAACCCTAATTCTGTAAGTGCTCTGCGTACAGAGGCTTTTGTCCTCAGTGCAGCAGGGGGCTGTGGCTCCTCCCACGTGTATCATTTCCTCTCTCTGTCTTCCAAGTTATTGACCCTGTCCAGTCCCATCTATTATAAAATGCCTAAAGAAGCCCCAAAACAAAACTTGAGAAATTAATAGCAATAATTATAACATAAAATGAGGTTGGATTTCTGCTTTGTCCACAGTTGTTGCCGAAATCAGCACAACCCCAAAGTTCCTAACTGGAGCTCTATGTGAACTTAAAAGGTGAAATGGGTGAAGGGTGAAAAACTAAAACAAACACATTAACAAACATATTTAAATTTAAGAATTTTGAAATTATGATGTTATTTTAAAATGTTTAAGATGCTTTAGACCCTGTATTCAGATCTTGCACATGGCTCCTTTTCAAAATGTTATTTTCTGCTCACTCTCTCCCCTCTGTCTCTCAGACAGGGCACATGGAGCCCCAGAATAAATCTTAAAAAAAAAAAGAACTGAAGCCTTTGCTACCAAACCTTTGTATCAGTGATTTCAGTAAATATCTACATCTAAAATGCAAATAGTTAGGGTACAAAAACTCATGTTAGCTTAGTTTTTGCCAGTATGCTGTTGTTTTATTGATGTAATATTTTTCCTTAGTTATTATTTTCTCAATTAATTTTAGAGAAGATGAAGGGGATCAAAACACTTGTTGACTTCTTTTAATGTTAGGGCAACATGATTATAATTAGCACAGTGCAACTGTGCTAACTTCTAAACCCTGTCCAGACGGTCCTATGTTTTAACAACCAATAGAAGCTTTGAGGCCTTGAAAGGAAATGTGTATAATAAGATTCACCATATGGGCTCTGCAGTATAACTTATCAACGGTTCTGGCTGACCTGTTACCAAGAAGTGCCGCTTTATCATCAGCCATTCTCTTGGTTAGATACAGTCCTGCATGTTGTAGTTATCCCGAGAGGCAATACATATTCCTTAAATCACCAACTGCTCCTGTATTAACTGTAAGAAGAAGTCAAAACATGGGATAGGTTCAGCCTCAAACTCAGTGCATAAGGGACATAAGTTGAAGTAAGCCTTTGGGGTATCCTGTAAACAAAAGTCTTTATCCTCTCGCTGCATGGCTGGATCCACCTGATTCATTGTCTCACATAATGAATGTGATTGACGGTACATTCATCCAGTCAGCTGTTGGATAAACTATTGAAAGGTTCTGCCCATTCCCAAACACTGTCTATGGACTGTTGCCCAGATGGACTAGTAAAATATATTGAACAGTCCATCTGGTGTGTCGGGTTATTGAATTGCAGCTCTATCGAGTAAATCACTAGCACTGTCATTATTCTTGTTGCACATTACAAAATAATGCAGTAAAAGGAAGAGCCGGTAGTGTAAAAGTGAAGCATTGGGCTATGTCTATATTCTAAATTTGCAGTGGTGTGAAATCACAGGCTACAAGAGTGTTGCAGAGGGACCTTCTCCATACAGTTTGGAGGTTCAACTTGTCTCAACATGAATCTTTGCTCTGAACTGGGCTCTACTCTTAGCCTTTTGAGCTTAAAGATGAGATGCTTAGATGCTTATAGGTGACAAAAATCACCTTGAGGAAAAGAAATCTGCTTTGATAGCTCACAGTGTTCAAAGGGTGACTGTATGCAGACTCATTCCCTGCCTGGCTAATTAAGTGAGATGGAAGGTTGGGATATTCCCTTGGATGGTTCTTTTTATAAGTTAATGTAATGCTGCCTCCATGACTGATATTTGTTTCCTATTGTAATTGTGCTTAAAGTAGACCGTCAGCCTTCCTCTCCTGTCTCCCCACTCTGTCTGTTTGTGTCACTCTCTTTCTGTCCGTCTTCTGTCATTTTTCCATCATGAATCCATTTGTTTTCCCTCATTTTGTATCTGCTTTGCAAAATCAACCTTGCCTCAGCACCGGTCTTACTGTTTTTCCTCCAAAGCTGTCTGGTTTCTGTCATTTGTGTTGACACACCCACCATCACCGGGACACTTTGCATTCAAGTCACTTCCATTCCAGTTTCAACCTTTTCACTGAAAGCATGCGTTTTGTCACAGCAGTTAAGATGTACAGATGGACCTGCAAAGTTACAGCCAAATAAATGTGCTGCAAACATTTAATTAGCTGATTTTACCTGAAGTGTTTTACTGGTTTTTGAGAGCATAGAAAACTTGTTTTTGGTCTGAAGTCTCAAAAGAGATACAATAACTTTACCTGGTAAAGGAAAGGACAAAAAAGGGAAAGTTTCACATGTTCAGTATACTTAAACAACCAACCTGCAGAAAGAAATCAGTTTTTTATGGTTAAAACACTTTAAACAATTAAAAAGTTCAGCTGTGATTATAATAACTTTATTTTTATGCACCTTTAAAACAAAAACAGATGTTAACAGTGTTCCAGCAGACAAGACAAAGGCAGGACCTCAGGTATTAAATAAAATAAGGATCAACAGCCAGGCCAAACAGAGGAAGGTCTTGTGAAATCAAGCTAGAATGAAGGAACAAAATGGCTGTTAAATATGGTATCACAGTTCGACATGTCCTTTGTTTTCTTGTAGAGAATAAGCTAAACCATGTCATCTTGATCTCTTTTCCTTACAGAGAGTTTTTACGTCTTGGGAACCCTCTGAACTGTGGCGCCTGGGACAAGAAGCTCCTTAAGCAGTACCGGGTTCACAAGCCAAGCTCACTGAGCTATGACACTGACACAAGAAGTAAGACAAAAATCACTCTTTCTTTGGCCTTGATCACGTGTTGTTTTCTGTGCCCGGGATGTTCAAGGATAGTCCTGGTGCTCTTTATCAGACAGATTCAAAGCAGCAGACTGACTTTAGGGCATCCCTTAAGGTTTCTCTTGTCAGTTCATTTTTGAGTCTCACTGTGGGCCAGATTGTGTTCTACCTTAACAACAGAAGCCTCATTTAAAAACAACAAAAAATGACATCAGTTTAAGCCATTATTTGTCTCTTTAAATTCCAAATATTAAGTCCTGTCTGACTCTAGTTAGTCAGATGTACTGTGCATAATATTCATCAAAGAAAATAAAGGTGGGTTAGGCAGTTGCAGGGCAGTCAAAATCAACAGGATGGAGAAGAAAACTAGCCAGCATACTTACTTAATTCCACATCACGTACGACTGAGAGTGTGGTGAACCATATTTGTAAATTATAGCTGCAGAGATGTTTGTTTCCCTCTTGAAAATAATTGAGTTGGGGGAGGTGGAACAACAGCCTAAACTGGTGGGGGTGAGTGCTGGGCTCTGATTAGGGCACCTTCCTCCCTCGTTATTTTTACCATCCTCTGTCTACACGCCCAATATGGCCCTTTTCCATTAACCCTACTCTACTCAGCTCGGCTTTCCCCGACTCTACTCTACTCGCATTGTGCTACTTTTCCACCAGCCCGGTTCCCTACCCAGTGGGGGCGGGGTCGCCGTGAAACAGCTGGGCGACACTGCGTTCATGTCATTTTGAGCGCGACACAACAATCAAAACAACGGAGGACTTGGAGGCAATAGTATACTTGCTGCTTGGTCTGTGGCTTTTTGTTACAAACTGAATGAAAGAGGAAAGCAGAAGAAGGCTGCAGGCGGCGAGAAGAAATATCCTTGAGCAGTACGGGAGAGTTTTGGAAGCTATACAACAGTTTGAAGCCGAGGACGAGAGCAATCGGGCTGAAAAGACATATGAGGGTAAGCTAATGGAAGCTACCGCTAGCTTGTTAGCTAGCTTGTAATGATAAAGTCCTGTGTTTAACAATGTGATGGCAGCAAGTTATTGCCATAAAGTAACAAATGTACTGCAGTCCTGTTTTGGGCGTCGTGCTCATGACCCATCGGTGACGACATTCTCTGACCAATCAGTAGCTGGCAGTCGGTCGACGTCACCTTTTAGTATCGACTCAGCTCGCTTAGAACCAAAGCAGAGTAGGTACTAAAACTGGTTTGTCTTAGGAGGTACTGTGCCGGTGGAAACACAACGCAAACCGAGTAGAGCCTAGTAGAGTAGAGTAGAGTAGGGCCAAGGCGGGCTGGTGGAAAAGGGCCATATGTTTACCTCTTGTGGTCTCTTGTCTGTTCATTTTTATATGTAATGGTAACACCAAGAATAATTGTTTTTTGCTTATGGGGGCCATTAGGGGCAGGGAGTATCACCAATGTGACTACCACACTAATGTAGGGTTGGTATCTTTAGAAAACTAGCAAGCCCTACTATCTTGTTTTTTTAGCTATTTCAATAAAATTTTTGATAGCGGTAATTTTTCAGCCATTTTCTGCTTAACTCACGTGTACCTCAGGTGCTGATGGGAGTTGAATCTGAGATGATGTGTACCTCAAGATGTATGCTCATAGACACATAGAAGGGGATTAAGTAAGCTATGTTCAGCAGAGTCTCATGACGGTGAATGGTCAAAATATTAACAACTTACAGCTGCTTCAGATGATAGAACTCTGTCTGAATCCATGAGGAGTTGACTGCGACATAACATTGCCAACCCTTCTTTAAATAATTGGGTTCACAGTGTATGGCAGTACTGAGCTTATGTGTATGAAGATCATTTTTATCAAAAAAGATTAAGAGACATATCACTAAAACATAATTTTTGTCTGATCAAAAGTATGAATGTTCAACAAATTTATTTTGTAGCTACATTACCTGGTTAGGGTCATGGTTAGGGTCATCCCATGCATGTGTTGGCCTTCAGTAGTAACACTTGCTTTCTGCTGTCCAAAAACATGCTTAGTAGGTGGACTAATGACTTGAAATTGCCTATAGTATGGTGCTGGCCCCAACTCCCCCACTCCTTTTTCTTCTTAGAGCCTGAACAGGATAAGCTGTTCAGATGATTGACTGACAACATCCTTCAAACATTGGATAAATTTAAGTTGTAAAACAAATTTGACATAAATCTGTCCAGAATACACTGAAACGTACTTACTTCAGAGGCTGATTTGAAGATGGTTTGTCTTTGAATAAGAACTAAATGATGATTTAGCAATTTACTACAGTAACATATTGTATGCACTTAACTACTGGTATGCATTTTTTAAATACAACTTATATATGTGGGAAAAATTAAAAATGACAGAACAAGTGAAGCTTTCAGTTTTTAGCAACTGAGAATGAAGGTTAAAGTCCACTGCAGTTCTTCAGAACAGTTATGAAATGATAATGACATTTGGGATCTATTGCCATGTCCCACAGTGATACCAGCCTCATTCTGTACTAAAAGCTTGAAGGAAAAAAAAAAGCCCATCAACCTTTCAACTACTCTGCTCTTTTTCTCTCGCTTTCACTGCTAGCTGCATTAGAGAGAGTCCTCCTCTGACAAGGTTACGATTCAGAGGACGAGCTTTCAGTCACAAGTTAATTGCTGCTGGAAATTACTTTCAGTGGTTGGCAATGGGAAGGAGAGGTTTCTGCAGGTTTCAGTGGATTGCAAGTTAGTGTAGCAGCCAAGCTTTATTATGTAATAACCTTGTGTTTTAGTCAGTGTTAATATTTATCTGTCTGGTGATATCAGCACTACCAGTCCGAATTTATCAGTGGTAAAATTGTGAATTAGTTGCTTTTGTCCTGTAAAGACACTAATAGATATAAAACATTAATTGAATAGAAGTAACCAGTTATTTTAAAGAAAATCTGCCTGTTGTCGACTTGTAAGGAAGTTGTCTTTGAGGCATCTAATTATCATCCATTAGACGAGTAAACTAAGTGTTTAAACACAGATTGTCTGTCCTCTGTGAATCTAGTACAAACTCTTTTTTTTCTATTAGCAACTGTTAATGTTTGTTATTTTGCCGGCTGCTCAGCATGTCTCTAATTGCTTATTGTGTCCCCTCCCAGCTGAGAACGTAGATTAAGCCCTCACTAATTACTGCTGTTTACCAGAAGCCACTGTGAGAACACACAGTCATCTCTTGCTGTCTGTGATAACATTATCTAGCATGGTTTATTATCTCTGGCTGCTTTTATTTTGACTTTTTTAAGACGTGCTGATTTTTTTTTTCTAGTTTTCCTTAACAGTATAGTCTGGGTGAGAGGGCACAAAACATGTTATGGAATTAATGTCTGCTTTGACACAAATCTACAATTAGTTTTTTGAGTGTGTAAGAACTGGGACATGTTGGTGTTGAAGGGAGCTAAGCTATATGCAGGGTTATATGGATAGCTGTTCACATTATAAAGATTCCCTGCTGATAAAAATAGTAGTTTTTTTTAAGATAAAACTTTGACATAACCCTACATATAAAATATCTGGGATTTGAATATCCAAAAGGTAACAGCAGTGATCTCTGAAAATACTCTGAATGACTACCAAATAATCCTCAGAGAAAGTAAGAACACATGCTGAAAGGCTAAAACATTATCTATCAAAATTAACATTGCAGTTTGATGTGGACAGTATGTAAAAAATCACTAACATCCCTTAAAAGTAGAGTAATTTAAGCCTTTGAAAATGTTTTACTGATCCTAGATGTTGCCAGACATATTTTTTTTTATTTTGCTTTCATTTTTGAACAGTACATTTTTCAGAACTCTGTCACCCACAACTTCTCATATCTACATACTCACACAATTAAGTAACTACAGTCTTAAATGTCTCATGTTTACATTACTAGCTGATAACACTGTTAGCATCTCTTACCTGTCCAGGAGGCCTGATAGTGGGGATTGGATGAATGTCTACAAGGCTGAAAAGTTTCTGAGATAGTTGAAACATTAAAAGGAAATCTGTAATCATTTCCACATGGTCTACTGCTGTAATTGAAGCAGCAAATAAATATCTGCTGCTGTGAAGTTTGCCTTTTTTTTCTTTAACTAACCTAATACAGTGTGTGTCATTGTTCCCAGCTGAACCAATTCTTCCTAGTAATAGCTTACGTGACATGTAACATGAACATTTATTAATGCTCTGGATTTGAGCACAGTAGTTGTTCTTATTGTTCCAAATATGATTTCTCTTATTTCACAGACAGCATGACCATGTCCATGGAGGGCTTCGGCCCAGACAGCGTCTTTGCAACGCCAGCTGAGGACAATGGCCAGTACCGGATTAGCCGCAGCCTGGTTCGCTCTGCCGAGGGCAGCACTGTACCTCTCACCCGAGTCAAGTGCCTGGTATCCATGACTACGCCTCATGATATACGCCTGCATGGATCTGCTGTGATGCCTGCATTTGTCGAGTTTGACACATCGCTGGAGGGTTTCGGGTTAGTCAGCATGCATATTTAAAGTTTGAGGGTCAATATCCAGCCTTATGTATTTGTTTTCTTGCCTTTATGTGCTCAAGGAGATAGATGAGTCACAAGCCCTGTAGAATGATCATCACATGAGATACTCTACACAATAATGCACAGATAGCCTGTAAACAGAGCAACCCACACGCATTCAAGGTCTAAATGATCTAAGTGCTACAGTAATTACAGCATTCAAGCAGTTTCTGAATTGCTTCTATTTTAACCAAGAAATCACCAACCCTTACCTTTGTTTCCACATAGTCTGTCTGCACAGTGTCGTCTACATGCAGCACACTCCCCAGCAATACACCTACACTCAAGTCAGTCTGTTTCTACAATCTGTGCCACTATTCATCTCCATGAGGTGCCAAAAGCACCACACCCTTCTGGTTAGTCGAGGTACGCAGACAGAAAAATATGTATGCAACGATTCATATTAACGTCAAAATATTCATGATTCTTTTTTTAAAATCTATCACTGTTAACATTGCAGCTAGTTGCATAAAGTCAAAAGCCTTCACTCAGTTAGAAGATCCTTGAAGCAGTTAAATGCCATGGACAAAAGGATTCAATTTTGGAGGTGGAAAAACAGAACAGTTTCTACACATCATCAGTGAGAGGACGCCAACAAAGAGGACGAGGCATGAACTGAGACTGCAGGGGGTAAATGGGTGGATGATGACTTTAGACAACTGATTAGATAGTAGTTATTACAATATATATAGGTTTAATGAGTGTGATATACAATGCTGAACAAATTATTGACCCCCTGTAATAAAATGAGAAAAATGAGAAATATTTTCGAATCCTTTTAAAAACTAGTTTAAGTCTGGAAATATTATTATTTGACATATAGTTATAACAGGAGTGAGGAATTTCAAACAGAATTCACCTTTTTATACCCAAATTTGAGCCAGCTCACTGGGCTCTTCTGAGAAGTCAGACATTAAGTCAGAAAGTCAATAAACATAATTTTAAATCTTGATTTGGAAATGAAAGTGTATTTTACTATTTTTTCAGTTTTACTGTAAAAGAGTAAATTTGAAAATTTATGGATAACAATAATAATCATGTTATAGCAGTATTTACTTCTTCCTACTCCTTTTCGAATGTGTATAATTACTTCATTTCTTTTTTTTTTCTTTGCATGTGAATTTCTTTGCATACTTATTCGAAATAAAATTCAAATTCAATTCAATTCAATTCAATTCAATTATAAATATCATTTAGGTTAAAGAGCTTCTTCATACTGGTGTATTAACCATTACAGGAACATAAGAAATGATTTTGGTAATTACCAGTGCTGTTAATATAGGCTAGCTTTGGCATAAAACTTATGTTGGATGGTTGCCTAATTAATTTGTAAAGCACTGTTTTTATTTATTTGAACTGTGTTTTTAATTCTCTGTAAATTGTCCTTGAGTGCTGAGAAAGGCGCTTTTAAATAAAATGTATTATTATTATTATTGTTATTATCATTATTATTATTAATACTGTATATGGTCAACTACTTGCAAAGAGTCACTATTATTAATTTCAAAAATGATTTTGGAAACTGTTATCACTATTAACAGTGAATTTTTTTATTTATTTAGAGCGAACAAATGACAACAAAAAATAGTCTCTGGTTTTGATCTAAATCAGTTAAAACAATTTATTGTGTCTGAAGGTTTTAGCAAAACAAAAAGAGAAATAATTGAATGTATAACACACTTGAACCTGAAAATATAAGCCTTGTAGTTCTCTATTATATTCACCCATGTTGTAGACAAACATAATCAGATATCAGGAGTTAAAGGTTGACCAAAACATCTACTCCACTGACACTCAGAAATGGCAATTTATTGAGAAATGTTCAATTTTACAGATATCTCTTCAATATAAAGTATAAGCTACTAAGCTGCACTTGCTGATTTATTTCAAACCCACTCAAGGAAAATTACTTCAAAATGTTTAATAATGTAGACATACTGTCATATATTTCCATTAAAATAAATCTTATCCAGCAGAAACATTCACTCATTTTGGATGCAGAAACTTGAGTGTTGGTGAACTGGAGCCTTGGCAGAGCTTTGCAGTATAATATATATATATTTTTTATAACTAGGTTTAGTTTTTTTCCAAATGCTCTTGGTTGTGTGAGTGATTCATCACTGCATTTGTCTCCTCCAGTTGCATCTTACTTTTATATTTAAAACCAATTAGTCACCTCTATTTTTAAAATAGACAAATAACCCGCAACCAGTGCTTAAAAACACCTGATGAATAATTAAATGAGTCAGACTGCCCCTTTACCCCCCTTGTTTTCATTTTTAGCTTCATCACATCTGTACCAGTCTTTGTTAAACATTTATAGAAATGTACTTGCAGCAACAGATAGTGCTGCTCTTCCTCAAGCCATTTTTCTGTAAATATTTTCTTTTTTTGTCACCCCTGACGCACATTTCAAGCCGTAAAATTTTATTTTTCCATGCAATTAAACAGGTTGTGTGTTTTTTTTCACCTCTTTGCAGCACCTGTCTCTGTCTCAGCAGGAGACAGGGATTTGCCTCCAGTTCTGGAGCTGTGCATACAAATTGGCTAATTTTCCGCTTTTTATGTCAAACACACCCTTTGCAGTGCATTGTGGGTGCCCCTGCCAACAGGCTTTGCTGTCATGTGCGTTGTGTTAGCAGCACAGTGAGTGCTGGGGTCAGTGGGAATGTTGAGGTGTGGGATGTGACCTTGGCAATTCGCCCACACATACATGACACATGTACACTCGCTAACAGTGAACAAGTTTAAGAAAAGACTCCTGACAATGATGTGTTACATTCTTCATTAATATTCATTACGGTTCATGTTTAAGGTCGTTTTTGACATTTTCTGAGAGAGGCGGAAAATGCCAGGGGTTATTTCCTCTGATTACCTGACCAGCATTTAAATTCTATAGAGCAGAGCTTTAATTGGGATAATGTTTCATCTTAGCTTGTGGTTAAGACAGCAAGGGGATGAATCAAAATGTGAACCACTTTTGTTGTATGACTCTTGCTCTTAAAAGAACAGAGAAGAAAAAAAAATGAAGATCCATAGTTCCTCTTATTGCACGGAAAACTCTTGATCAGGATACACAAGCAGCATTGCCAGATTTGTCTTCTGGACAAAGACTGTGTCAGCGTCCAGTGGCCTGGATGTGCTAAGTAAAACTATTAGAGACTCTGCAGTCCTGAATTGGCATAAATCATCATCTAACTCAAGAAAATATGCAACCAGATCAGAGCAGCAGATCATTTTTGTTTTAAAGTGATCTGATGAAAATTTTATCAGTCATCTTTTTCTTTATTCAGTTACATTTAAAAGTCCTGAAAAATACATGTAAGAAAATTATTATTTCCCCAACAACCAAAAGTTGTTTTCAAATTGAAAACCCTTGCCTGTCCAACCAGCCCTTAAAGCAAGGGCTGTGCTCCAGATGACTATTTGTAGGACAATCCTTGGAACTCAGGATTCCACCTGGTCCTTAAAAAAATTCAAATGGTCTTAAATTTTCTTTTTAAATAGAAATAAGTCCAAGCACTGGACCTTGATATCAAATCAGAGGAGACTGAGGAAGGGGACCTTAAAATTACAGGAGCCCCAACAGTGCATCTCAGACAGACTGGGAATAGTGGTGGATCAGGTGTTCTCACATGTGAAACCTGGCAGCTGTTTTAATATAAGTGGCTGTGAACACACTCAACACACTATCAAAATCAAATATTAGAACCTGAGTTAAGGCAAAATATGACATCTTTAATGGTCACTAATTTTACAGATGACTTTACATAAAAAAAACAGACCCATGAACTGATGATACTTCCTGTCTCAGGTCTGTCAAATGAAACATCATTGTCTGTTTCCTTTGACTAAATTCTTTTAAACCTTAAAATCCACCTTGCTAACCATTATTTGAGTGTAATTCCCAGATTTCCAGCTTTTTCTTTCCCCCAACTGAACCTGTTCATGTCACACAGCAGCCGCCTCAGAATAGAACATGGAGTTTCTCCTTAAAACAGAGAAGCAGCAGCACACAGGCAGCAAGGCACTGCCCCACTTTCTGCTCAGCATAAACAGAGGAGAACACGAGCATACACACACGCAAGCACACAGAGTACCCCTCCTTACGCTCCCATCTGTCACCATGAAATATTGATGCTGCTGCTGCTATTAGGAATCCCACACACATGCACACACTCACCCTCCGTCATGCACAACATGCTAACACACTCTCAAAAGCACACACCCACACAGACACACGTCTCACAAGAGGATGGGAGGATGCTCTCATTGTGGGCGGCTTTTTATCCTTTATTTTTTTAGAATTTCAAATCTCTGTCTTTTTAGTCTAACTTAAAAATGAAAAATTAGCATATGGGGCTGGTGAAATCCCTGATGTGCTTTTTTTTTTAAACCTAATCACAGGGATGACTAATGAGCAAATAGGCATGCACATACTCTAAAGCAGCAGGGTGGTGTTCTTGTTAGTTACACAGACTGTCTATTAAACGGTGTCTGCCCTTGAGAAGTGTCCTTGAATTAGTCATTGACTCCCTGCCAGAACAGGGATGCTGTCTGCCTGCTTACCCTGACCCGCCTGTCCAATGGGAAAACAAAGAGAGAGAAAAAATCAGGTCACTTGAAGGGTCATTTGCTTATTCTTAAAAAAATTATAATTACTTGACAATGTTTAACCAGACGGCATACTAGACTTGGGATATAAGTCCAACGGGTAAATGACACCGTTTGTTTATGGAGGGGTGAAGGCTCTAATCTATTTTCCTGTGTGATGATTTCTGCGATTTTTTGCCATGTCCACACAGTGCCATGTGGACTTTGCAATCCTGCTTGTTAACAGTAGGGTAGTTGTTGTTTTACCAACAGTGATGATAATAATAACAACTTTATTTGTAGAACACTTTGTAAAACAAAGCTTTACAAAGTGCTTTGACAACAAACAAGAACAGACATAGGAATAAAGCACAATAATTCAAGCACCAAGGACACTGAAAACTCAAACTGCAACCTGAAAAACCCAAACAGTGTAACTAAAGAAACAGGAATAACTCAAACAAGATAAGCAGGCATTACAACATAGAACACCAGGCAACGCAAGACCCCAGCAACCTAAAATGCTACCAGGAGGATCAATAATTCAGTGCGATAAAAGTTATAAATAAGTAAATAATGAGAATAAAATGTAATAAGAAATAAGAAAATATAAATAATAATGTAACAAGAAAAAATGGCTATGTTGTGATTGTTATTAACAGTGTGCAAAATACCGTAGACAATCGTTGACCCATATCTAGTGCTCATGAGTTTTGCTCAAGTCTTACACAGATTCAACTGGCGATATCATGTTTTTAACTTTTAACCGCACTTGGGCAACAATCATCGATCAATAACAACAAGAAGTGCTCAGAGATCATAAACCTTAGCCAAGGCTTTTCTGACATTCTTAGCTGAGTTGTAATTGAAAATGCGAAAAACTGCCGTATCGTGCAATGTTGACAAACTCTTTAGAAGTATTCCTGGATCTGCATGTGTATTCAGATCACACTATTGAAAATCTGTTCTCACAGATAGACAGACAGACAAACAGACAGACACCGACATAAGCATAACCTCCTTGGAGATGGCAGCAATGCTACTTGCACAGCTACACAGCACAGCAGTAACTATGCTCTGCTGCTGCAGCAAAATCCACTTAGCTCACCTCTGAAATGGACAACACACTTGTACCCAGCATACTCGCGTTAGCCAGTGAATGAGCTTTGGCCACCCCACCTGTGTTAGCTCCTTCTTTGGGTTGCACCAGCTCTGTCTAAGTTCAAACTTAGAAGAGTTTACACTCTACCAACATGTGAGGCGTTGCACCAGCTGAGATATTTCCAGTTTAGGCTCAAGTTTCCATTAAAATCATACCATTAAAATGGGTTAGTAAGTGGTGCCACCAGGGCTGCTTCATTTCTGTTTTATGCCTGTTAAGTGGATGCTTGCAATGAATAAGAGCCCATTTTCAATACTGAGGGTTCTGTTCAGTGGATGATAGACATGATGCTGGTATGTACTTGTTAAAAAATTGGTATTATACCACAAGTTTACTGGTTGATAATTACAGGCATACAACAATTTCCTCTCTCTTTTTGTATTGATTTAGTAAATGCGTGGCAAAATGCATCTATTTATCTGTATATAGTTAGTATTCTATCTGCTGGGGTGCCTTTTAACTGTGTATTGTTCTACCACCAACCAACAATTTAAACATATTTAATTTTCTTAACATGAAATTGTAAAAACATCAAATTCTTGAGTTTGATGAGATACAACATCTCAGATTAACACTAAGTCCTAGAATGTCAGTTTTTTTACTTTTTAGGAATATTGAAGCTATACTGCTTGCCATAATATCCGTTAATATATCCCTTTTTCACCATGCTCCTGAGAGCATCAGTGTCCTCAGTGCTGGTTCATGATGATTAGAGAGGAGATAATAACACCTTCACTGAGGAGCAGTAAGTCAGCAACAAGCACAATTTCAAAACACAAATCTCTACCTTAGTGGAGTGATTGACGGTCTTTGGTGCTGCAGGAGTTTTTTTTTCAAAGTTAATGGCAGGACAAACGGGCATCTGGCTTAGACGTTTTGAAAACAAATTACAGGCCTATCATGTGTAAAAGAAGCTTGCATGAAAAAATAAAGCCCTCTAAATGCAATTCTTATTGCTGTTGCCTTCCAGTTTCCTTGAAATCAGCATTTTATCAGTTTCAGGGCTAACCTGAACTATAGTGTGCAGAGATGCTAGAAGTACCCAATAAATATATTTATTTTAAAAATGGTCAAAATCTACGCTTTCATCCCATCCTTATCCTGTTTTCAAACATAATACACCATTGAGAATTAATGAGTTGTGATTTAAACAAGCACTTCTACAGAGAAATAGAGTTTTGCTTGTATTTTATCTCTGAAATGGAGCTGGCCTGAAAACCAACATAAAATCTTTTATACAAATATTTGTAAGCCAATGGCATGTTAATTTGTCTGTTACAGCTGTTTCCCTGGATAACAGTCATTGATGTGTTTTTCTCTTGTCCTGTGCAGGTGTCTGTTTCTGCCCAGTCTGGCGCCCCACAACGCCCCCTCCAACAACACCAACGCTTCAGGTGTCAGCGATGGAGCAGTGCTGAGCGGGATGGGAACAGGTATTTTGAAAAAAAAAAGAAGGTTAAATCTTTCTCAGCTTGTTTTTCTATACCAGGCTGTTTGATAGTTGTGTTTTGTGAATACTGACATAATAAACTGCAGACCACTTTAGGTTTTAAGTAAATGATAAAAACTCATATGGTAAAATCAAAATTACATGCAGGAACGTGGAAATAGGTTCTGTTTCACAACTGTTTACAAAGTTCCCTAAAGAGTCGCACCCAGATTTTGACCATATGTTTACAGAATTCTGTCTGTTTTGAAGACAAAATGTGGATGTTCATTGCAAATATATCTCTAAAGTTAAATTAATCCTTTTTCCTACACATAGGCCAACTTGTCCTACTTATTCAACAAGATGCAATGTCCAGGGAAAAAAAATGTTACATGATTAGAGTCGTTAATTCCCCAAATTTTGTTTAAATTTTCCATAACATACATTAGCCTTTCCCAAACCTAAGTATGCCTTGGCCTGAAAATGTATAAGGGCCCACCTAAACCCAAACAAAACCATATTAGGAGATCTTCTTGCAAGTGTCAACTCTTAGTTTTGCCTTTGCAATATAAATTAATCACACAGTCAAAGTATGGTATTTTTAAGATTTTATTCTGGCAATATAATGTGACGTCAACATGTACCAGTAAAAGTTTAGCCTTGAAATGCAAAAAGGGGCAACTTATACTCAGAGCAAATTTCTATCCAAATACTAAAATACAAAAAAACCCAACTATTATGCAAATGTTAAGACACTTATGTATGTTAGAAGACTGTTTTACTATTAAATCAAAGAGTAACCCATTACAGCAAGATGCATTTCCAAAATTACCGTCTCATTTAAAGCCTTTTACAGTAGAAAGGATTCTCATATTCATGTCTTGAAGTTGACATTAACACTAAATGTACCTTGACCCCAAGCAAACTGTTCATGTCTAAACATTTAACTTTTTAAAAATGTACAAACATGACGCCATTTTTTTTTTATTATCATTTAAAACAAGATTCAGATTTTGAAAAGCACATTTATGGTTTTGTTTGTTGGAAATCACATCAACATGAAAAACAGATGAAATTAAAAAATAGATTGTGGTAATCTTCAGTAACTACTTTTTTTTTTTTTTACCAAGATAAATATAAAAACCTTAATTTAGTGGAAGTTGAGTTGATCCTCTTATGTAAAAAAATGTTGTTCCCTCATGTAAATTGGCTTTCACTTACAAAATGGAAGAGACTTCATAACCATTTCTAACTACTGTAACAGAAGATGGGATTACACCATCACATAAATAAAGCTCATTTCTGGTTAATTTTTGTTTGAAGCAAGCCAGTTAGTCAGAAATCAAAACTTCAGTTGGAAGAAGAGGTTTATTGCTAAACCCCACATTGTTCTCTTTGTTTAGGATTTGCAAAAAAAAATTAGTTTTTTTTTTCCAAAACTAAAAGATTAAAAAAACAATAGATTTTGTTGGTTCATATTACAACACAGTCAGCATACACACACACACACATGCATACACACTATTCATCCTACAGCCGATTTCTCCCCCAAGAAACAGAGTGTTTTTTTTTCTGATGTTTCCTACATTTTATGCAGAAAGCTTCAACACCCTCAAATCTAAACCAAGACCTCAAGGCAGAAGTAAAATGAATCTATGACGCTATGGTTGATTTTGTAGTCTGAGCTTCATTTAGTATTTATGAAGCACAGCAAGACTCTTTTCCTCCCCTAGCCTTGATTTTTTTCCTCTCATTTCTCATTTTCTACTGCCCTCGCTTATTCTCCTCTTTCTCCGGTTCTCTCAATTCCTTTCCTCCTCTCTTTTGTCTCTTTGGAGCACACTTCCTTTCCTTCATGTCTCCTCTGTCCTCTGTCCCTATCTTATGGTTTCTGTGTATCCAAATTACTTTCAACCCTGTCTAGCTTGTCTGTCTTTTCCTTTCCCTTTCCTTGTATTTCCTATAATTTTCTTTCATTGAGATTCTTTTCCTTTCATTTCCTTTTCTCACCTTGCCTTTTCTTCCATTTCCTGCCTTTCTTTTCCTTTCTCCCTCTTTTTTTCCCTCCAACTAAGGATGTATGACATTAGATTATTGCAAGTATCCAATATGACATTATTTTTTAAATTTATTATTGCAGATACCATTGTTTGAGGTGATTTTCTTCAAAGTACTCATTCAGTGCTAATATGGTGAAGTATTATGGTACATTTATACATTCTGCTGATGTAAGGGGTATATATGACCGATATCTGCTGTAAATTTCTGCAGAAATGTTTATCTCTGCAGATACTAATATTTGACTTTTCCAGCTATTATTTGCAATAAAGAACTTTACTATCCTTTCCTTTTCTTTTCTTTTCTGTCCTTTCCTTTCCTTACTTTCCTTACCCCTCTTTCCTCGTCACATTTCCTTTTATTCCACGTTTTCCGCTCTGTTTCATTTCTCTCCTTTTATTTCCCTTTAATCCATTATGTTTCCTTTCCTTACCAGTCGTTTCCTTTCCTTTCCTTTCTCTGTCCCTTCCACTTACTTTAATTTACTTTTCCCCCTTTACCTTCCCTCTCTGCACCCTTGACTTCCAGCCCCTCTTCTCCCATTTCCTCCTTTTTCCCCTACTCTTTTCTCTCCCTTCCCTCTTCCCTGTACCATTTCTTTCACCTATTTTCCTCCCATTATCTTAAGTTTATTTCTTTCATCTTTCCCTCTTTTCTTTCCTTGTTTTAGCCCATCTCTTTCCTTCTCCCTATCCCCTTTCACTTCTTCATCATCTTCCTGTTCCTGTTCTTGCCTGTCTTTCCCTCCATCTTACTACATGTCTTATTATCTGTTCTCCTCTTTCCCTTTACCCCGTTCCCTTACCACCCCACTCTTCTTTACCCTTATTTTCCTGTACCTTTCCTTATTCTTGTACTTCCCTCTTCCCCTCCATTCTCTCATGTCTTGTCTCTTCCCTCCTCTCCTCATTTTACTTCCTTTTCCTTTGTCTCTCAGCTTTCTCCTCATCCCCTCTTACATTACTTTCCTCTCTCCATCTGTTTACCTATTCATCCTCTCCCTCTGCACTCATTCAACCACGGCTCTCTCCCCTTCTTCCTGTCACCCAACTCTATTTATAGACCTCGCTTTTTTTTCCTCCCTCATTTCTTCCTGTCACTCATTTTTTTCTTTCCTCTCTGTCTCGTTGCTCATCTCATTACTCCACCCCCAATCCCCCATCCTTTCTCTGTCACGTTTTTCTTTCATTCCCTTAACCACTCTTTTGATTGTCTCTGAAACTTTTCCTCTTTCTCGCCCCATTTGTCTCATCTCCTTCCTTTCCCCCTCCCTGTTCCTCCTCTCCTGTTTCTCTCCAATCTGACCCATATATGTGGATGACATCACCCAGCAGCTCATTCATCAAAACATCCTCATTCTGCTCATGTGCACAGTACACCTCTAAGAGAAAGATGCAATCACATTTTCATGGTGGGGCCTTTGTTCTTGCCAAAGGTCCTCTTTTGCAGCTTAAAGAGCACATTTTCTGCATTTTTTTTTTCACTTTTATCTGTCCTTAAGTGTGTTTAACCCTCCAAACTCCAGGGTATCACCAGCACCCCAAAGCAATAACACTTACATATTTGACTGAAATCTTTGGAACCCTAGAACTGATCTGTATGTCAGCAATGGAGTATAGAAGCTTATTTTTTTGCCAACATAAAGATACTCTGTTAGGCCAAGCCTATATCTGTGTAGGCCCAGCCCGCATCTTTGTTAGGCCTAGCCTAAATCCTGTGTAGGCCTAGCCTACATCTTTGGCCAAAGGAAGAAGGACGAGACGGCAAACCAGTGCATGGTTCAGTTGGTTCTCTCAGTTTATTTGAGAATATCACAATTTTTTTATACAGTGTGACAAACGGTGATGTGTTAGAGACTTTACTCTTTACCCTGCCCTGACATGTGGAGCATAAGTCAACGGCTCAGTTGTTTCCCCTGTCAATGATATAGATTCAATGATATAGAAGACAAAGGCTCTGTTGCTTTACCTGAGAGCGGGGTTAACATTGATTTTTTTTATTATTTTTTTTATAACAGGCTCTTGTCCTAACATATTCTTTTAGAAACTTTTTATTCCAGCAGTGATGTGCAGTGCTTTTTCAAGACAAGAACTGCTTCCAAGAATGGCAAAAATCACTACATAGAGCAAAAAAATATCTGAGGGAATAAGTGTTAATACAAAAAAATGCAGTGATTAGTCAGAAATTATGAATGACTGGAGAAACTTGTTTGTGGAGGTGAGATAAGATGACCTGGGGGCTCACTGATGTATCTCAGCTCAAATGGGAAATATAAATATTATATAATGAATGAGAAAATCACCACAATAGATAAAATAACATGCTACTGATGGGCCTGAAAAATGTAAACTTTAGCTGTAATAAGGGAGCCAGCAGTGGCATTAAAGAGTGGACATCCAGTCTGCCTAGATATGACAGCATTTGTGGCAGTAAGAAAGAGCCCTGAATGGTCAAACTCTGATGTAATATAACATAACTGGTCATGAGAGCAGTTTTAGTTCAAATCTGCAGTACACGTAATAAAACCACAGTTATTTAGTGATGAATTATGTATTGTTTTGTCTTTTTTTCTCATCCCAACCAAACATAGACAAACAGGTCAAAGTGTTGTAAAACACTTTCTTCGCCCCTTATAGTATCTCTTGTGCTACCTTGACCATCTAACCTTCTATAAGATGAGCCAAGGCAATGTACACAGAATTAAGACAGGAAAAAAAAGAAAAACAACAACAACAAAAAAAAGACTTCCTGTACGGACAACAAAGCAATCCCTCCCCCAAGCACCCTTATGCGCATACATTGATAATATCTTTACGCCATGGAAAGTGGATTCATTGGATTTACCAATAAGTTAGAATACTTTAAGCCATGACACTATTTTTTCACACATTTTGGTGTCCAAGTGAAGAACAGAAACGACAGATAATATATACAAAAAAGATTGACTGACTATATTCCTTCTGGGTTGTTAATAAGCAAACTAGAAGCATTCTTGATTTACTTGTTTTGTCAGTTGAGCATGACTGCTTTTGCTTCACTACATCTCGTCAAGTTCTTTCTCTCAGGAGGATTTTCTTTTCATATAATTAACGGGACTAGAAAACAATCTGAGCCTGTAAGAGACGAAACACTTTTAATGAGTAAACTTTGAAAGGGTGCAGTTCCTTGCAAAGATTATGTAGCAGCCACAACAGGACATATTGTGGCTGGCAGTTGAAAACTTGTAAAGCTTTCAAAACTTTTTAGGACGTCTACTGGGTCTCAAAAAGTGTTACTGTAGAAGTGGATAATTTAGGTTGGCCAAAATTAAGCCCTTTATTAGGCTTTTAAAGTCTAACATGAAACATTTAAAGCTACTTAATTTTCTATGAGGTTTAGGCCTAACTATTCTTGAATTTGGATTTTAACCCTAAGTACTGATCACATGCTTAATGGGATTTTGTGTGCTTTTATCATCTCCCAAAAATTGGCCATACTTGGGAAAATCTCTACCAGATGGCAGTTATAATGGACACTACATTAGTAGTGCACTGTGTTAGACTACCTTTGTGGCCAGCTGTACATCAACAGAAGTCAAATAAGTGAAGTGTTTTACCATTAAACTGGAGTGTTTTAAAAGGAAAATGACTCAGTTTGATTCCTTCAGTAGGAAACAAACAAATAATGACCCGTTGTGAGCTCCTCTTCAGTTTATCTTGTAAGCTTAATTTCTTATGAAACTTAAATCCATTGAATATAGTTAGGTACCTGTAATAAGGAATTTCAAAATCTCAATTTGTGCTTTTTTTATAACTGTAATCAACTAGTAGGATGCTGTTTCATGACTTGTTTTCTAAATAAATCTTTCATTTAGATACTCAACAAATTCTTTCTTTTTTTTTTCCATCCAAAAATTTGTTTTACACTTCATTTTCTACATTCATAAAAATATAACTTAATATGACAGAAGAATATATGTTTTTCTGCTACAACTGCTTCTCTAGTCACAGACTAGAGAAGTAAGTCCCTGTCATGTTGACTAAATGCAACTTTTGACTTTCTAAGAAATGATTGATGATGTCTAAGTAACACAATAACAAACTACAAGAGTATTATTAAAGATAAACTCATAAAGCCACGTGCATCCTCCTTTCCTACTCGGTGAGTTTGTTTGTGTAGCTGTCACAGTGCACCAGGATTAAGGGCAGAGGTGAAGCACAAAGGAGCAAAGGAGGCCTTAGCCCAAACTCAGGAGAGTTGTGATGCATGCTTCCCTTTTAATCTTACTTTGATTAAGCAGTTACATGATTGTTTTCTTCCATTCTAAACACAAATACAGATTTCTAGGTTAAAAAACAAGTGGCAAACGGATTTTCTGATAAAACATGCAGTGCTAGACCACCCACTGGTTCTGCATATAAAGGACAGGATTTAGGGTAGATAATATATATTCTCCCAGAACATAATATTGAAATGTAAGTTTTTCCAGCATCCTTGGCCCTTTCATCTATATTACTGGTTACACTTTAATTGGTTAGAAAGGTGCAATGAGTCCTAAAGTTTATGAGGAGAGTCATAAAAAAGTTTTTTACAGGGTATTAGACCTGAGATACGGTTTTATATAGTATTCAGAGTTTATACCTTTACACATTATTTTATAGTCACAATCAATCAAAATACTAAGCTAAATCGCACCTCCTCTCTCACCTTTAGGGGAGCGCTTGTTTCCTCCTCCGTCTGGCCTCAGCTACTCCACCTGGTTCTGCGTGGAGCGCTTCAGTTCAGCTCCTCAGGCCCACCCAGTGAGGCTGTTGACCATCGTACGGCGGGCCACATCTTCAGAGCAGCACTACGTCTGTCTGTCTGTGGTTCTGTCTGCCAAGGACCGATCACTCACCGTGTCCACCAAGGAGGAGCTGCTGCAGACTTACTGTGAGTACAGCAGCTAAACTTAACAGCCTTTTTCATCAGATCTATCAGATGGTGTTTGATTTTGCACTCAGTGGAACAAAGTGTGATGCAGGAATTAATGAATTAATGAAGTTGCAGTTTATAATATTTAGTCTAGTAGTTATGTTAGTCTGAATACACAAAATCATATGGGGCCTTATGAATAAAGTCAAAATGAAAATGGTTTTCAGTGCCTAGTGGGTTTACTCCCAACAAGGATTTTTGATTTGATGCTGAAACATCGAAAAGGAGGTTTTCTCACTATAAAATCACATTCAAGCTTGATTTGACATTTGCATGGTTTTACCTTGACCACTTTATGTAATGGCAGTGCAGCATGAAGAAGAATGATAATTATTTTTATTGACTGGTTTATAAATTAAAAAGTGTCAATAAATTTTAGGGAGAAGGCAGTAATTTACAGATGCAGCCGCTTCAATTTTACCCTTTTAACCTTGAAAATAGGTTACATAGACTTTTTCAAAAAGATGAAAATATGAAGGATTAAGCTTCAAATGTTCTCCATAAAGATTTTTACGGTATAATGAATACCTTTTCAGTTTGATCAATATTATAGAAAATGTTTTTGCTTGTGTTAAAAAACTTGCTTAGTGGTAACTCAACAATATAGACTTTTGAACAACAAGAGCATTTTCATATTGTCAGTTTAAAATGTTTTCCGTTCAGCAATATCTATAATAATGTGCAATCTAGACAACTAAAGTTAAAGGGATAATTTGGTACTTTTGAAGTGTGTTTATCGAGTTCTTGTCAATAGTAAACCATAGCTGTAGCAACCAACGTTTAAGCTACTAGGCTATTAACTGTGCGCTTAGGGCCAACTGCTCTGAGTAATTCAGTGAATTTAAGGTAAAACAAAAGTGTTTGTGTTGTACACTGTACTGGACACATTAATTGGTTATTCACCTTTTTGCCAGTGCTGCTTTTTTCACCTGAAATTCACTAAATTACCTGGAGCTCTTGATCCCTACAGCAGTGGTGTACTCTGTCCCTTATGTGTTGGTTGTGTCCTTAGTGAGGCAGCGCTGATCAGAATCACTTTGGCCAATGTGTTTACCACTGATATGAACCTTGTACAACCTCGCTTTAAAAATACTGAACTGTCTCTTTATTTCTGCACTGTATTTTGGAGCAAAGACTGCCTATGTTTTTTTTAAGTTAAAACTTTAGAACCCAATTCCTTTCAATTGTGTGAGGTAAAAATAAATGCCAGATCACTAAAAAGGGAGGGTTTTAGTTGAGGGGGATCCCCATTTATGTGGCACCTTGTAAAGTTGTCCTTGGAGGATTTCAGTCTTTTAACCAGAGTATATATTTTATCTTTCATCCAAACACTGACTCATCAATATCTCCCCTCTACCTCCTCCTCTCTCCCCCCTTTAAGCAGCGGATGAGTCCAGTGAAGAAGCCTCCTTCTATGAGATCCTGCCCTGCTGTGCTCGCTTCCGCTGCGGTGAGCTGATTGCTGAGGGCCAGTGGCACCACCTGGTGCTGGTCATGAGTAAAGGCATGTTGAAGAACAGCATGGCTACGCTGTACATCGATGGACAGCTTATCAACACAGTCAAGGTAAAGTCTGGACTTCGCTTGTCTAATACATGCCTAAGATGTCAGGTAGCAATGCCTCCTTTGCCAGTTTGCTGTGGTGAGGAAGATGCTAGCCTTCTTCAATCTATATCTGATTTATTGATAATTAGTAAAATGTGATGGCCATGCAGTGCAAAGCACAACAACAATTAAGGAAGAGAATTACATACGAGAAACCGCAATGACAAATATGAAAATGCAACAAAAACCCAACAAACCCAAACAAAAAATCCAAAACCACAAACATCAACAAATCAAAGACACTAAAAAAAAGTACAATGACAAATAAGAAAACTCAACGATTTCATTTAAAGCAAACACACAATGACAACAACAAAAAAAACCAACAGATTGACGGATACACTCAAAAGAGTCAAAAAAGACAAATCAGCAAACAAATGTAGTGAAATTTCTCAGTTTTTTTAACTGTTGGTGTGTTTTTTTAATTGTTACTTGATTTGATATTTTTGGGTGGAATTCTTCATTCTTGTGATTTTCAGAATGTTGTTGTGTTTTTCTGATTTGTTGGGGTAATAATATAACCTCACAGTGAGCTGGTTCCACCTGATTGTCTGTACTCAGACAGATCCATCACACAAAGCTCCTAATCAAAACCATTGAGCTTGGTCTGCAGACTCACTGCCCAATCAGCATCTTTTAAAGCAGGAAAAGGCGGCACTATGAGAGCGATGACAGCAGAAATTGACTGCTTGTATAGAGATTAGCATAGATGCTAACAGTCTCAGAAGCACTTTTGTCAGATCACGACCACATTTCTTTCTTAAATGAAAAATGATTAACACTAAAATTGTTGTCAATGGCAAAGATATTTTTCGTTACACTTCCGACATGTTCTGTTGAGAGGTTGTTCTGCAGGGTTGTCCACATTTGCACTTTACACCGTAGCTTACTTTAACATCTGATTGGCCTGTGATGAATGTGATCCAGTCACCTGCCGAATATGTTTCCCAAACACTTTCTGTGGGCTGTTATCCACATGGACAAGTGAAATATTTTCTGTATAGTATATATTGAACGGTCTATCTGGCATGTCAGGTTAGTTATTGCATAATAGTCTTTGTTTTTTTTACTTGCTGTCGTGTTTTGATGTTATTGTGTTCTTTGTTGATCTAAAGACATGCATTTGTCCTTACTCTAATATAGTCATTCTATGATGTGGTGTAAACAACAAAAATACTGAAAATTAATATCAAGCTGTAAACTATCTTTTCTGAAATAACCTCTATTTTAAGTGTCTAAAATTAGCGGAGTGTTGCTGATGTTGTATAAAATAACAGTGACAAGAAAATAATTAGGATCACAGTGCAACCTTAGGTTTCCATGCTGACAAGGAAAGCATTTACAAGAATACTACCATTGCTGACCATGGTTTTGATAAAGACAAAGAGCAGACACAAATTAAACCAGCCTTTTAACTGCAGCATTGCCGCTCAGCAGACGCGTGTGCGACCTGCGGTTTGGTGACTTAAGATTGCCCCTGAGATTACAGAGTGAGGACGCAGCTCCACAGACCACAAGTCTCTGCTTCCTATCACTTCTGCTGATAACAACAGCTTCATTTCCTGCTGAGGTCGTCAAACAGGAAACAACAAGCTGGTCATGTGTATCTTGTGTCTGTTAGCATGTCAAGGAGTGTTTGTGGTTTTGTCTTTTTTGGCCCCTGTGATTGGAGCAAGCATCTGTGAAGCACAATTTATAACTCTTAATTTCTTTTAATATCATAAAACTGCTCATAGCAAAATGGAAACACATCTACCCTTTTACATAAAATATGGTAGCTTTTATAAAGTTAATGAAACATGGCCTTATATTCACACATTTCTTTATGGGACAGAATATCCACAGAGCAATTTAACAATGTTCTGCCTCACGATACAATTTGCAAATCGCTTATATCAAATATTGACATTTTGATTAAAAAAATAGACCCCACTTGCCAGATTTTCTGGTTTTCCTGGTATGAACAAAGGAAGCTTGACCAGACGTTTTGTTTTCTAAAAAAGCAACTGGATAAAAGAAGATGAAAAAGACAGCAGATAGATGCACGACAAAGAGCAATAAGGTTAGTGGATAGAATTTTAAGTGAGAGGTATGAACTGCTACCAAATAAGTCAGTAAATACATAAATGTGTTCTTTATCCATGTAGCAGTACTTTATACTCTTCAGATGTTGCAGACATTGCTGCACATCATTATCATCTAAAGCCTAATTGCAAGTTAGTTATTTGTGATCATCTTGAAATTTGGGGTGTAAGAAAATATGCACGATATTTTCATATGTCGCTTTGTCCGTTTTTATAGCACATAATCAATTTTTATTGGTTAGTAATTGATAGAAACATGGGACATTTTTGTTCTGTTTTGTTGTTCATCCTCCAGCTGCTAGTTGGCTGCAGGCATTTGCCGATTTGACTTTCCCTTTCTATGTTACATGTATTTTTATTATTTATGGCCCTGCTACAGACAGTGTTTATCCATGTTGCAGAGACCATGCTCTAGATAAATAATACTGATAAGAAACAGTATATTTTACTCATGAAAGTATTGGTTCTTATTACTGAAAAAAATAGAAAAATAACTTTTTAGCCAAAAAAATAATTGTGACTTAATCACCCTGCTTTTAGTTTACTGATTTTTTGAGACGTATTGGATCTTTTTCCCTGTAGCACGGTGCCAGTGCACCCCCCCAGCTCACTGTTTAGCTTTCTGGAGGACTAATTGGATGAAACACGCAGAGGGGCAGTTCTTGCATTGATTTTGTGGCTCTTTCTCGCCATCACTCTTTGCAGCAGGGTTGGAGCGCCCAAGAGAAGCTTTGTGGCAGAGTAGGGAGCATCACCCTGATGAGCAAGCGCAGGAAAACGTCTAAACTTTGTGTGTTGGCTAAAATCATAGGATCACTTGTGGATTATCAACTCAAAGAGTTTTTATTTTTTAAAAAAGCTTCTTGCTGCTGTTACTTCCATGCCTCTTCTTGACTATGGCGATGTTTCATATATGTATCATCTCAATGTCTTAAATCTTTTGATATTGTTTATTATGGAGCTTCGTACAGTCATCTGTCCCCAGAGTTCATCTTGAAATGGTGAAAGAAGTGTCAGTTATGCTAATTCTGGAATCTGCTACAGGAAAAACTAGGTCTTGTAGAGCTGGTCTCTTAGTTTATATCTTTGAAAAGTGGAGGAAGATGAGGCAGGTGATAGATGCTTTGACTGATGATTTTCTGCTCTGTGCCCCTGATTTGATAGGATAATATATATGTATCTATGTTTGTTATTGTTTCATGTCTGTGTAACCTTGTAAATATGCTGCTACCTGTCTTGGCGAAGACACTCTTGTAAATGTGATTCTTAATCTTAATGAAGTTTTTTCTGGTTAAAGAAAGTTTGAATAAATAAAAATAAGTAAAAACGCCATTCTCTCTACCTGGAACTTGCATGTAATAATAATTGTACGCCCCCACAAACAGTTTTCCATATATATTTCAATTGTAAAGCTGAACATCTTTTCTTCCTTTTGAAGTGCATCACAACTGACAACTGACTGAGTTGTGAAAGCTTCGGCTCTGTTTATTCACACACGTTAGTTTTGTGGTGTACTGTCTCACATGTGTTGCAATTTCTCTTTAAGCTTCACTACATCCATAGTGCACCGGGCGGCTCCAGCTCCACCAATCCTCCTGTGGTGAGCACTGTGTATGGGTACATAGGGACACCACCAGCTCAGCGCCAACTTTCCAGCCTGGTGTGGCGTCTAGGACCCAGCCTCTTCCTTGAGGAAGTCCTTCCTGCAACTAGCGTAGCTGCCATCTATGAGCTGGGACCCAACAATGTTGGAAGCTTCCAGGCAGTCTGCCTGCCCTGTGAGTTCTTCTCTCCATCTCTTCTATGTGCTCTTTTTTTAAACCTTTTCTCTTTTTGTTTTTGTGATTTAATCTCTCTTTTTGCTGAAAAACATTTCTTATCTTTGTATGTCACCATTATACCTATGTAACCTCTCTGTCTCAGGTAAAGACTCAAAGGCAGAGGTGGCTCCAGCCTCACCAGTGGCATTGGTACCAGAGGAGAAGGTGTCCTTCAGCCTGTATGCACTATCTGTCTCTACTCTTACGGTCGCCAAGATCAGGAAAGTCTACAACAAACTGGATAGCAAAGCCATCGCCAAACAGGTCAGAAAAGTCACTGAAGCACAAAAAGTTACCGTGCTTGGGTTGTACCTTATCTAATAACTCATGTAGAAAGTCTGGGATTTCAAAAATAATCCATGGAAACTGAAAAAAAAGAAAAAAAACAAGCAAGTCTTGAGATGAAGGAGCCACAAGATGCTGGATATTTTTTTCTATTTTATTGACAATTATGACTTTGTCTCGCATGATTCAAAATTAAGATAATCCAGATCTTAATTGTAATCCTTTTTGAATTAAAAAAAAAGCACTAAATAGTGCCTTTTTTTCTTTATTACATATTGAATGTTGGATGTAAGAATCCAGCAGAGTAAAAGGTGGGAGAGCTATTATTAACTTTTTTTTGTTCAGGTCTCTGGTGCCTTGACATTTTCATTGTAATCTTTCAAGAGTTTCTCTTTTCCTGGCCTTGACATGCTTACTTCAACTTTAGCCAAAATAAGGGATAATCCTGTGAGAAGCAATAATCACAGTATTCAGATTAATCAGTTCTATATTCTGAACTGGAGAAAGTTTCTCCTGATTTTTTTTGCAAAAACACTAGATTGCTTGAAAGATAGCATAGATATCTACAATACTTAAACAGCAAAATTATCTGATAACTCATAATCAGCTCTTAACCTGGGGATTTAAAAATACTTTTAGGGTGAAAACATGTTGGTTCAGACCTCTTAAAACTATTCTATGTATTTGAAGTTTTATTGCTAAATAATATTATATTCCTATTCTTACATTCCTATATTATATTCCTATTGTGATTGTAAAAATTAATCACGTACAGATAAAACAATGAAAAGCTTTAGCAAAAGAAAACAAAAAGAAAACAAATTAAAATACCAGCAGTCAATAAAATAAGAAAGCTTATTTGTTTGGCTTGAATATAGACTGACAATATCACTAATTTCATAAATGATTATGAAACTGCCTTTTTTAAATCTGTTTTATAGCACATTAAAGAGTAAATACCGTAACGGTGCCATAAATACACTTAAATCTTCTGACTTGCTTACTTTCACTCTAAAACACATCAGCAATGTGCATTTTTTCAATATTTCAACAAATCAAAAAAATAATTGGAAATTGAGAAAAAATTTTATCTGGATCTTTTTATCAAACATTTTCTCTTCCTCCTCAGCTTGCTGTGTCATCTCATGAAAACGCCACCCCAGTCAAACTGATTCATAACGCTGCCGGCCACCTCAATGGGCCAGCTCGTACCATTGGAGCCGGAGTCATAGGGTATTTAGGTAACCTTGGAAATAATAAATCTTATTTAAATCCTGTTTAATACTTTATGATTGTAACTGAACCTTTCTTGTTGGATTGGTTTGGTTTAGTACTACAGTTTTATGCAATGCAAACATACTTGCCCCTCTTCTCTCTCCAGGAGTCCGAGCATTTGTGCCTAAACCTGTAGCCACAAACCTGCAGTATACAGGTGGTGCAGCTGCCATCCTGGGCCTGGTAGCCATGGCGTCAGATGTGGAGGGGCTTTATGCAGCTGTGAAAGCTTTGGTGTGTGTTGTAAAGAGCAACCCGCTGGCTAGTAAGGAGATGGAGCGCATCAAAGGATATCAAGTAAGAAACCATTTTACAGTGTTTTTCTTTAGACTCTAAAATTATGTGTTTGAAAATGTCACCAGATATGTTGAATTGATCATTTTATACTTGTCTATTGTACTTAATAAAAAATTGATATATCTAGACACATACTTATTTTCAGAGTCCATTTAAGTTCAGTTAAATTATATTACAGTTTAAGAAATTAACAGCTCAGTGGAGGCAATGCTGAGTTTTAATGATCCTAATGTTTATAATCCAGCTATTAATTATAGTTTTGGAGCACAGTTCAGATTTTTTTGTTATCCCATAAACTGCCTCTGTCACTATAGATTAGCATATTTTATTATTAGTTGCTGATCATGCAAGTTTTAAGTTAAATGTAATTTCACAATGGTTTTATATCTCAAGGTAACAAGTACTACTATTAGTAAAAACTTAAAATAAATTGTTAAGATTTAACTCTGTAATCTAGATTTATACAATGACATAGCAAAAACACAGTGTGAACAAAAAAGGCAGTGCAATGGGGTTTAAGCTGTAATTGTTGTCATCCGTCCCTCTCAGCTGCTGGCCATGCTGCTGAAGAAGAAGCGCTCGCTGCTCAACAGCCACATCCTCCACCTCACCTTCTCTCTGGTGGGAACAGTTGACAGTGGACATGAGACCTCAATCATTCCTAACTCCACTGCCTTCCAGGACCTGCTCTGTGACTTTGAGGTGAGGGATTATGAGTGAAAATGAAACCAAGGTACCTAGAGAAACATTATATAGAATTTAGAAAGTAAGTCCCACAGCACAGTTCTGTGCAGAGGCTGAAAGAACTTAGTCTGACACTGTGACATTTCGCTTCATATTAAACTCTTCCTGGCTGATGAACAAGGAGAGTTGCGGGTATAGTGCATTGTAGCATGGCCTTTCCTCTGTGGGGGCATGAAAATAAAGTTTCTTGAGCATTTTCTGAACTTCCCAGCTGCTTTGGTCCCCTGTGTCAAAATGTCACCTCTTCCTGACAGCAATCTGTGTTGCCAGATTTATCATGTGTAGTAGAGGTCTGAATCTGCTCCTTCTGCTCCTCAGGTGTGGCTCCATGCTCCCTACGAGCTCCATCTGTCTCTGTTTGAACATTTCATTGAACTGCTGACTGAATCCAGGCAAGTGTCCAAATTTTATTTTCCAAGGGTTTTATTCTTTATAAGGATGACTGAGTTGCAAATGATTGTAAATACAAAGTAATAAAATATATTCATAGCTTCAAAAGATATGCTTGATGTTAGCCTTCAGGCAGTGAAGCTAACCTCTGATCTGTGTTCGACTTTGTCTCGATTGAACAGCGAGGCAGCTAAAAATGCAAAACTTCTGCGGGAGTTTCAACTGATCCCCAGACTCCTGTTAACCCTGAGGGACACCTCGCTGTCCCAGCCTACTGTGGCCGCCATCAGCAATGTGCTCAATCTGCTGCTGCAGGGATTCCCCAACCCATATGACCTGCTTAGGTAAACATGTTCACGACACGCATTTCCTCCAAGTTCCTTTTTTTTCTTAAATTTTACAGAGGTGGTATGAAAAAAAGCACAAATTAAACTTTCATTTCTGTGTTCTACCTCACAGGTTTGGGCAATTCATCTCATCAACGCTCCCCACATTTGCTGTGTGCGAGAAGTTTGTTGTCATGGAGATAAATAATGAGGAGAAAATCGATGGAGGTAACTGTAGATTTTGTGCCAAATTGTTATGACTGAAAGGCTGAGCATGGGGTTTTGGAGTATTCAGTTTTGAGTGCAAGTTTATTTATCTATATATAGATTTTCATACGGCAGGGTGGCACATCAGGCAAGTGCCTCACAGCAAGATGGTTGTTGGTTCGATCCCTGCGTCCATCAGGGCCTGTCTGTGTGGAGTTTGCATGTTCTCCCCCTGCATGCGGTGGGTTCACCCCAGGCTCTCTGGCTTCCTCCCACAGACCAAAAACATTTTTGTTAGGTTAATTTGTGACTTAAGTGTGCGTGTGAGTGTAAATGGTTGTCTCTCTATGTTGGATAGGCTCCAGCCCCTCGCGACCCTGAAAGGGATAAGCGGTATAGATAAGATGAATCAGTTACTGGCAGCTCTAAAAGCTTTATGGAGTCACACCAGTAGATTTATATGGTGTCAAGTTGCCAAAGGGTCCATAATTATTCAGGATATTTGTCTCTTAATAGAATATCACCTCCAAAAATACTTGTTTTCACTCTACTACCTGAGAAACATTAATGTGTAATTTAATTATAACCAACAACATCATTGTTAATTAAAGATCAGGAAAATTTTAAAACCATGAAACGCTATCCAGGGGCAGGGCCTGACATTTGTAAATGGGGGGGTTATCAGTGCAGTCAGTTTTCAGGAGGGACGGGTGCAACATTTCTTTAGTCACTGGCTTTATTCTTCTTTTTTGTTTTATGTGTGAGTGAGAGGTAATGCACTGAAAATGTTGTAAATATATGTAAAGCTTTATAGGATGTATTTGTGTGTTGATGAACTTACCAAATACAAAAATGTGTTGCAAAAACACATTAAACATTGGACTAAATCGCAAAGTCCAGGCACTCAGGATGATTTGAAAATTTAAAAAGACCCTCAATACACAGAGATAGAAACACACAAAAATTAAGCCAGCATGTTTTGGTGTACACCTTTTTGAGGGTATACACATGTTTCTTTCCTTATGAATAAAAGGCATTTTCTGTTTTTCAAACTATCATTGAATAATCCTGCCATGAGCTCAGCTGGTTTGAAGGAGACCAAAAGTGATTACACTCCCTTTATGACATCGTTTCATTTTTCTGTTCAGAGCTTTGAGACGCCATTGTCATTAACACAAAGTTTGACCTACAGAACAAAGGAGCTGCTGGTCCTGTTGTCTTAATCACTTTGTTTCTCTGCAAACCAAAGAATGTTTGAACAAGCACTGGACAAAGTTCGTCTCTTTCTTCAAGGTTGAAACTGTCAGCTGCAAAAAACAAGCATTTTATCTGCACTTTCTTTGATTGCATGCACTCTGAAAAATTACTAAGCCCCATAATAACGTGTTTCACAGCTGCTGGCTGCAGTGATTTGTTGGAACAATTTCGAAAAACAAATTTCTTGCTGTTGTTTATGTTTTTGAAATAAGTTGAAAGTCCATAATTATTCAAATCTCCCTAAAAATAACCGGACTGATTTATATTTTTTTGTATTTTCAGGTAATGATGATGACTTTGGGGGTCTCCTGTCAGCAAACCTCATACTTCTGAGAAACCGGCTGTTGGACAACCTGCTCAAACTGCTCTTCACCACAAAAGAGAAATGCTCCATCAATGCCCAGTAAGACAATGTCATAACCTTTATCTCCAAAGCCTCAAAGTGTTGAACTTTAAAAATGTTAAATTTAGGGGAAACATTTAATTTAGTTTTTCATTTGTAAAATTATTAGTAAAATTATAAATTGTCCATTATTTGCATATTCAAAATACTACAACCCCCCAGAGCAAAGCTGTTTCGTGTATATTTTGCCGCTCCACCAGACCCTGTGCTCAGTGGTCAGCCATAAGTTTGTAAAATAAATCTCCCCTCTGCAGGGCATGTGAGGAGCTGGTGCGGACGCTGGGCTTTGATTGGCTCTTGATGTTCATGGAGGAACACCTTCACTCAAGCTCAGTCACAGCAGCCCTGTGGATCCTAGTGGTTCTGCTCTCTAATCAGTCTATCCTGAACCGCTTCAAAGAGGGCCTGTGTGGAGGAGGCTGGCTGGACCACACCGACTCCGTCCTGACCAACAAGATTGGCACTGTGCTTGGTGAGTACATGCACATGATGTGACTCTATAGCCTCAACAGAAGCATAAATGATCAAACACAAATTACAGATAACACAAACAATCCGTCCAGTGAGATGAAGAAGTGTTAGGTAACCATGTAAGTGTGTGTGCTGTTTGTTAAAAAATGGCTCAGCAGATGCCTCTCCTCACTCTGGCATCGCTTTCCGCCGGAGTTGGCCTTCCTTCAGTAAACAGAAAGCTGCACAGTTTGTGCGTCGAACAGCCAAGGGTTTGTTTTCTCATTATTTTCCTCCATGCTCTACCTGCTACTGTGAATACAGTCCCTCCTGAGCTCAGTGGTTTTTAACCTCATTAGATTGTCTTTATTTTAAGTGCTTGCTTGCAGAAACCTCCATAGATGTCAAGTTTTATCCCCAAATACCTTTTAATTCTTTTTACATTTTATGTCTAAATAACACATTTGTGGCACAACTTTTAAGATTGACTTACTTTTTTCAGATTTTAAGTACAATCTTATCATTATCATCCTACAGGTTGAGAACCATTGACCTTGCTTTTAAATACTGTACTGATAGACAAAATGGCCCTGCAAATCTCTTGAGTTTTTAGGGTAAATGCTTCACAGTAAAGTTTTATCCAAAAGTGACTTTTTAAGTCATCCAGCTCAATGTAGTATTCATTTTGATATTACGAGCATTTCAAATTTAAATCCTCCTTAAATAGCTTTTTCAGAGGAACATGGTCCTGATGCTGTGTTGTAACTGTCCTTTTTGTAGACATGCCCCTTAAAGGTATTAGTACTTTTTAACTAGGGTCTTTTTTACATAAGTTTGGGTCTAATTTGCTCATACAGATAGTTTTGAATTACCTCTGTCAATTCTGAGCTGTAATATCTTCAGCATAATCCTTGTATTTCTCTGAACTAATTTAATGTTATGATAACAACTGTTTTGAAAACAAAGCATCTAAAATTAGCGAAAGTAGGAAAAGTTTCTGTGTCTATGTCAGAGTGTTTTCAGCTTGCTGAGTTTGTCTTCAAAGTGCCAAATATTTATGTTTGTTATTATTATTATTATTATTATTTTTATTATTTTTAATGTTATCTTTTAGCATGACCATTCCATCAAAACACCTAAAAATAACAGACAGTGTCTGCAGTAAACTAGTAACCTCTGCAAGGTAATATTACTGGAAATAAAAACCCTTTTTATTAGTGTAAAGGGGGTTTGGTGGATTTCAAGAAAACCATCACATTGTCAGGTAAATGTTTTTGGCTTTAAGAAAAGACTCTATTTCATGATTTAACAAAAACATTTTACTTCTTACCTATAGCCCGGTGACTATTATAATTTTTGAATATTTTATTTAAATAGGTGCAAATTTCAGCAAAATCACTTTGATAAATCAATTAATTAAACTTTCATAATCCTTTAAAGGAAGACAGAAAAGTGATTGACAAAAGATTAAAAGTAATAATCATGACAATTATGGATTTTTTTCAATTCCGTTGCAAATAAACACTCAGTAGAGGTCCACTTACTAAGTAGTATTCAACTGTAATAGTAATAATGACAATGATAGGTAGGATGTCAAGATGGATTTTGAGACTAATGCACAGAAATAAAGCTAAAGCAAAAGAAACAATAAAATTGGAATTAATAACTATTACAGCCTTGTTCTCAGCGGAGGGCTAAACAATCTGTAAGATTTCCTAAAACACTCTGTTCCTTTTTGTCATTTAGACCCAAACTATGTAAAATCGGGCTCAGGTTTAAAGTACTGGTAGTCCCTCTCCCGATGCATAATACCACAGCTGTATTTAGAGCTGACAGTAGGTGCCACCCGTCTACCCTCAAGAAATATTCCTATTATTAAGAAAAACTCCATGCTGAAACCTCCAACTCCTCCCACTTCAGGCTTTAATGTGGGCCGCAGTGCCGGTGGGCGCTCCACGCTGCGAGAGATCAACCGGGACGCCTGCCACTTCCCAGGATTCCCAGTGCTGCAGACGATGCTGTCCAAACACACCAATGTCCCAGAGCTCTACTTCCTGCTCATGGCCCTGTTCTTGCAGCAGCCCGTCACTGAGCTGCCAGACAGCCTCCAGGTACATGTTAGTATACCCAACTTTTCTTCTTCTAACAATTCTAATATATCTTTTATATTTTCTGAATTCGACTGAACAAATTAATGTAGCTTAGTGCTTTAAACTTAAGTCAATGTTCAGTTATACTGTTATCTTGAAAATTACCATTTTTGACCATGTACAATTTAAGTATCTTTAACAAGGACTAAACTTTTTTCATCCTGGAAGTTTTTGAAATACCGTTTCTTTGGTAAGGAAGCTAATATGTACTTGAAGCTTGCATTGAATTCTAGCATCAAGATTAATTGTAATTTACATGTACCAACATGATCTGACACTTTCACAATAATCAGTTTGTGTATGTTGTGAAATGTGTCTAAATGTTAATTCTTAAAATGAGATGAATCAAAATGTAAGAACTAGAACTATAGAAAGAATAGCACCAGCAGCACAGTAACTTTAGTGACATATCCTCATTCATTATGTGTATATTACCCTAGTGTTTTGTTTGTCCTTTCAGTTCGACCTCGACTCCATCTGGACGTTCATCTTTGGCATACCCGCCTCTAGTGCGACTGTGGTGGGCTCCATCCACAACGTTTGCACCGAGGCTGCCTTTCTGCTGCTGGCCATGCTTCGCAGTATGCTAAACCTGGTGAGAACTGTCTCTTTGGGGAAAAGCACAGGGGTTTTCAGAGCTAGAAGCAATATAGGTACTGGAGCTGCCGGCCTCTGCGACCATCTTTCTGTTTGCCAGATTGCATTTTCGTTGACCTTTATAAAAACATAGATATAGAATACAAATGAATACCATACATAAGGATAACTTTCCACAGTATCAGCTACAGTGTGTCCTCCAACAATCCCTCAGTCCTCTCTCTTTTTTATTTACGGCCCCATGTTAGGGTCCATCTTAAATGTAAGAAAATCACTTATGTTTCGTCTTTACAAGTACATTTTTTAAAGGCAGACAAGTATGTGCCCACAGCAAATCACATAAAAACATGTTTAAAATGTAAGAACCGTATCAGTTCTGATGAAATTTTACCCCATCAGATCAGTATGTTAGGATTGAAGCTAGTTGCAACTCTAACATCATAAATAGTGCAAAGAAGACAAATAAACTGATTTATCTTTTAAAGGCACCCAAACACAGCTTCATGGTGAATTGTGATGCTGTCGACTGCATCTGATTTAGCTCTCAGCAGCCAAAGAAGTACAAAAGCCAAGACAAACTTTAGGGTTTTCTTCATCCCAGCCTTCAGGAGCAGTTTGCAGAGAGAAAGATAAGTTCTTGGGTGAAGCTGTAAAAAATACTTGGTGGCCTCAGAGACCCACACATGTACTGTAATATTAAGTAACCACACCATGAACTTTTGGTGCCATGAGCCCTAAAAGTCTGTTTAATAAGTGTCCCGGCAGATCATCAAAGAGTCCTAAAGAGACTATTTAGAATTTTTTAATCATGATTGAATAATGCTTTGAATAGCTTTCAGTTTCAGTGACATTTAGTGGATATATGACTGAATACTTCAGTAAATAAATAAAGCAATATAGAGGATTTTCCTTACTGTTTTCTGTGGATTTAATTGTTTCTGTATTAATGGCATCTGTAATGGCAGCGCTTTATTTGTGTTCAGATGGAAAGCAGAGAAGAAGATAGGGAAATACATAAATTTGACCTCAAGATGAAATACATGGAGTGTTACAGGGGTTAATAATGTTGATGCAGAGACTCACAAGGTACAAGGGGAAAAAAATGGGGCCATTGAAAATTAAAATCAATAAGACCCAAATGAAATCCACATAGTACAGATGTGATGGGAAATTTATGCAAATGTTTCTTTATTCTGGTCTTAAAAAGGGAAGATTTTAATTTGTTTTCAAGAAGTCCACAGCAGCCATGTTAATGATTTTCATTTTCAATATGTGCGAAAGGAATCAAGCCAGAAGGTTTGCCAGTTTTAACAGCCTGGAAATGCATGAATTGTAGGATGGAGTGACTGAAACAGCCTTTACTCCTTAACAAAGAAATAGAAGTTCTTGATCATTGCCTCTATAACATGTTGAAAGCTTTCTTAGAAAAAACATGTACTTTTCTGAATCACATTTTCAATTTTTTTTGTTAAATAGCACTGGAGGTTTATCTCAAATTTCAAGTGGACAACAAGCAGCCTGGCCTGATGTATTCCAAAGCATGGAAAAGGCTTTTGAGGAAAGTCTTAACCCAGAATATCTCTAATTAAATTGAGCACCCTCTCTCAAAAGAAGATTATGTTCAAAGCACTTGGAGAGCTTATGTCCTAGTCTTAAAAGGGAGAGGTTTGTTCATCAGTTGTTTAAGTGCTTCCTCTTGTAGGATTTTTCGGCAGATTCTTTTTAGGTGTCTTTTTAAGCTCCATTAATCCTACAAAAATTACTCTACACCCATGCTGTACTCATCCTCTCTCTCACACACACACACTCTCATAGTTTCTCTGTGGTACACACAGTGCTGCTGCTTGTTTCTGACAAGCTTCACTTGACCTCCTGGAAATTGAATGCCTCACTTGGAGAGCACAGGCTCCTGCTGAACAATTTCCACTTTTACTCAAATTTTTAACCCGAAAATCTGACAATTACGAGGTCACAAAAAAACAATTTCAGTGAAGTTAGGCCTTTGCACTTTTAATGTTAATATCACCTATACTCAGCAACATGGTGTGCCTTGCATTCCACCAATTAATCAACTAATACACCTGAGTATTGCTCCAATTTTGAGAAAAAGTTATCTCTAGGCATTTTACCAGAGGAGCACATCTTAGTCCTACTCTTTGTAATCTTTCAGCGTCCACACAGCTCCTTTAAAGTCTGAAATGGTATTTTAGTTTTTACATGAAGTCACAGTATGTCTTTAAAAAGCATATTTTCTCTCATTAGAGATCTTCAATTTTTGTAGCACTTCTTCTGAGACATTTCAGGTTACTCTACCAAATCTTCCCTGTCCAGTTTGCTCAATGTATTTTTTTAGTTAATCATCTGGAGGATTTGGTTGTTGAAAATGAAAATTTGTCACAATACTGGTGCAATATACAGTAAGGTATTTTGAAATCTTTGTATTCCCAAACTGCTAATGGAAGGGAATAGAAATCCTACCTTCAAATGTTAACTTTAATTTGGCATCAAGATAAAACGGCAAAGAGTTATTTATGATCAAAACCATTAATTCTTAACTAAATTTAAAAAAGTATGAATGGGTCTTTAGAAGGTCTTAAAAAGCCAAATTCTATGTCATTATTTTGCACAGACCCAATCTTGATACATTTGCATGAACATGATTTTATTGACTTAACATCTGAATGAAGAGTTCATGGCTGAAAGCTGGAGTATGAAAATTACATGAGCCTGCAGTGGAAGCAAATTTAACTCCCCCTCTCTTCTGTGCTTGTGCTCCTAGCCATGCCTCTTTCCTTATACACAACCAATCCACTGTGTTCATCTGCCTTTAGCTGCCATTAGCATTTTGCTAATATAATGATTTGCAGCCACAAAAGAGCCACAAACCATTTTCTTAAAATTAACATTACCTGAACAATCTAAACAGCTTAAGCTCATTTAGATAAAACAAGAACATAAACATTAGCAGAGGATCCAGTAAGAGGACTGTCCCTGAACTGAGCCCTGATTGGTCATAAAAGTGGGTGTCCCTTGCTAGATTTTCTAAAGGCTTAATTCAGAGCAAAGAGGGGGCACAGATGTCTAATAATCTCAAGTAATACTTGACAGGAAATCTTTTTCGGGGGGCCAGTGACACAAAAAATAAATTGCATGCTGCAACTTTAGAAGAATTATTTAACTAAAAAATGCAAAGATGGCTGCAGACATCTACAGGGGGAATATTGGTTGCCCATACCACCTGAATGTAAAAATGTAACTCAGTGCTTCACATAAGACAACACAGGAGGTTTGTATAGTTTTAAGTATTGTTGAATACTTATATCTGCAAAATAAGAACTGGGTGTATCAGCATATTATGTGTCAGCAAAATTTGATAATGTGCGGCCCCAACAATAGTCCTCTTAAAGCACAACTATCAAAAGCATTAGCAAAACTACAGTGGCAAAACAACACCTTTTAATAGACAGAAACCTTGAGCAGACTGTCTTTGAACAGCTTTCTGCTAAAATGGTTTTGGCTTTGAGGGGAAAAAGAGATGCAGACAGAGAGAGAAAAGGTTGAAATAAAAAAACAGAGATACAGCAACATTACTAAATATCAACAATGAAAAAGTGGCTGCCATTGCCACAAATGTATCTGTTTCTTGTCTTTAGTTAGTGCTTGATTTATTCATTTATTTTGTCTTTTCCAGCCTTGGCAGTCAGAGGAGGAGGGTTCCTGGCAGAGAGAGTATCCAGTCACCCTCATGCAGTTTTATCGGTACCTTTACCACAATGTGCCTGACCTGGGACCAATGTGGCACAGTCCTGAGTTCCTCTGTGCTCTGGCTGCGACGGTCTTCCCTTTTAACATCAGGCCCTACTCTGAGATGGTAAGGCGAACACCAGAAGCCAAACTAAGTTCTACCACAAAGACAGAAAAAAATAAAATCTCTGACCTTTACTGGTGACTTATGAGAAATACAGCACCTTTGATAACCTCTTATTTGCAGCCTTACGTTCTCTCAAGACTTAAAATCCAATTTCCTGTGGAGCTTTTTTCTCTTTGACTGCACAAATGAGTCTGAGATTCATATTAAATCTGATTATTAGAGTAAGAAATCATATGACTTGATTAGTTATCTCTCCACCCACCACAGATAAAAGAGGATGTTCAGTTTTGTGATAATGAAATCACATCTTTGAAACCATGGTGGCTTTGATCCCTGCACTATCGTTACAGGTTACGGTAAGGTCTTAGACAGCATAATAAGAAAGTCATTCCTGCAGAGTGGTCACTGAATGAGGCAGAGTCTCTAATAGTTTTTGATTGCAATGAATTGTCACTGCTTTTCCCCTGTACCTTCTTTCTCAGCGAAAATGCTCCCTTTTTGTGTCTGTAGAAGATTAGAACTGTTAATAAATGTTTCACTCAATTCCAGGTCAGTGATTTGGACGATGAGGCGGGTTCTCCCACTGAAGAGTTCAAGGCCTTCACTTCAGACTCTGGTATGAACCGCAGCCAGTCAGAGTACTGCAATGTGGGCTCCAAAACATCCCTCACCAACCACCCTGCCAAGAAGTATGTCTTTGACTTTATGAGGGTCCTGATCATGGACAACCTCTGCATGACGCCAGCCAGCAAGCAGACACCCATCATCGATATGCTACTAGAGGTGAGGAGATAATAGATTGAGGATGTTCGAATGTTAAAGACTGAAAAATTCATTATAATGTCAGAATATGTCAACACCAGGCATGTTTAGTTTGAACCTGCATTGATTACAATAACAATATACATCCAGTCCTTCTATTTATGCCTCACCTGACCCGAGTGAAGGAGGACCCGCTGGTCCCCAGCCTGACCTGGCTTTGGTTTGCTGGCTGGATCAAGCTGGGATGAGGTGGAATATTGAACCTCTAATCTGTATTAAACATTGCACACTATGGGCCCCTTTGACCAGGGTTTCTGCAGGTCCTTAAAAAGTCTTAAATAACATTTGAAACTAAAGGCCACTAAAAATCTTGTCTGTGAATAAAGGTAATTAAAGACCTGTTAAAGAAGCACTATTAGCCTTTGAGCTTGTGGCTTGGTATTCAAGCATGCTATGTGCAGTGAAGCTGCTGAAAATACCAATGAATCGAGAGGGAGGTACATGTTGTAATTTGAATTAATTATACATTTCAGTGGTAGTTACACACAGGGTCCTATTTTATTGTCCAAAACTCTTTATATCATCCCTTGAAAGGCAGGTTTTTTCGAACCTGACTATCAGCAGCATTTTGAAAAGATTTAATATCAAGAACTTTCAAGGCTTCTGCATAATAAATAGAATCCAAAGTGTAGTATTATGCATGATGCCTTTGCATGGACACATACTTTAGGGTTTAAAATATAAACAATCACATTTAACACCATCAAAAGAAAATCATCTATGATCCCAGTTTCCTCTCTCAATTGAAAGGTAAAATCTCGTTTTTACTGCTTTTAGTAATACATGTCTTGACATCACCTACTCCCATAGCAGATTCTGTCCATGGTTTTGAATAAGAGGATTTGGACAAATGGGTGGTCCTAATTAGTGGTACTAATTGTCTCTTTTTTTGGTTCTAGGCCTCTCCTGAGCGCTCTACCAGAACTCAGCAGAAAGAGTTTCAGTCAAACATCCTGGATGGCGTCATGGAGCATCTCCTGGCTGCTGATGTCCTTCTAGGTCAGAACAAGATCCTCAAGAACCTGTTCCTCATCTGTTCGCTCCCTCTGAGTTCACCTGTCACAGCTGCTGCCATTTTTGATTCTTATTCAACAAAAAATTCAAAATAAATGAAACTTCAAAATAGTTTGCTGAAATGGCCAACAGATGTAACTTGTAGAGAAGATACTTTCCAATTCAATTTAGCATTGTGCATCTGTTACATTATATAAATGACTGACAGTTATGGGAGAAATGGTTTGAGTGAGAATACTGCAGGACAGCTTGGACCAATTTAATGGTTGGTTCTGTGTCCAACTTTGGATGATTGATTATTAGTATTTACTTAAAGGCACAAAGCCCATAGACTTTGTCTCAGGCATGGCAGATGTAATTTGGATAAAAAATTTTGACGCAGAAGTTCAAAAAAGTTGTCCTGTTTTTATGCTATATTATTCAGAGTAGTATTTGAATTAGTTGTCTGGCACCTTTTTCTGAACAGTATGTTATAAAGCTTGTTTTGCAGGATATAACCCATACCACAGAGTTTATGGATCTCTTTAACGTCAAGGTAGTTGCAGGATGTAGCTTGGGCTACATTTTTGGCTAATTACATCAAGAAAGTGGCAGGAATTTATCTGATGCATGTGTGAAAAAAAGTGAAGTGTTAATGTTTCCCTCTTGACAAAAAATGTTCTCAACCTTACTGCACATTGTGTTGATTATTTGTCAGTTAGTTTGTTAAGGGTTAATCTGAGAAGAATTTTATTGATGAAGACAATAGGACAATAGTATGTCAATTAATGTGTATCAGATATCATGGTTAGGTTAAAAGAGGCTATGTGTAGTCATTTCGTTTTTTATCACATGTTTACCTATTTTTTCTCACTCCACCTCTTTTTGCCAGGTGAAGATGCTTCTCTGCCTCTCAGCAGCGGGGGAAGTTACCAGATTCTGGTCAACAATGTCTTTTACTTCACCCAGCGGGTGGTGGACAAGCTGTGGCAGGGCATGTTCAACAAGGACTCCAAACTGGTGGTGGACTTCATAGTTCAGCTTATAGGACAGGTAAAAACCAAACACATGAAAACAATCTTACACAGAATAATCCACATTTTAATTATCACAAGCCAGTGTGTTTGTGAGAAATATTCCTATTTCTCTGGCAAAAACAGCATCATCTTCAGGGTTAAAAGGGTTGATCAGCCTAATCTTGAAAACAATGTTGTATTGTTTTTCAGTAATAGTTGGACACTGGGTTTATTCATCTTATAACTTAATCAAGCAACTTCTGCTTGATTAAATTATAAACTCTGAGAAAACCAGTTGGAGTTAGTGAAATAATCATTCAAAGCTCAAAACAACCCTTACCTGATCATAGCTCAGAATCATTTAGATCATGTGTTGCGTTGTAATAAGTTACCATGCAATCTGGGGTCCTCTATGGTCCACTGTAGACCCCGGCAACTATTAAAAGCCCCTCTTCTTTGTTAACTGAGTTTAACATTTATATCGCGAGGCATGTACCACATTGATAAATATGCTCATCCGTATAATCTTAGGACATTTAATCTCTGTTATTACAATGAATGTATCACTGTTTTAAGGGTAGCTAAGCATGCTCTCTTCCTTCCCATAATACACGGTGATACTAATAGTCTTTGCAATGCTTGCTGTGACATAATGACGTGAGGCCAGTTCTGTCCTTTTGTGTGACCCAGAAGGACGCTGGTGCGACTTGGCCCTTTCAAAACACGGTCATGTGAACATGAAACAACCCAAGGGAAATATGCACATTTGTAGCATTTTTTCAGCTGAATCAGAACAAAGCATTCAAGCCGTAGGTGTGAAAATCACCTAAGATTGAGGTGGAATCCAAAACCAGGAAACATAAAATTAAGTTTGGTTAAAGGTGTGAAAAAAAAATTGTCTGATCACACAAGACCTTACTTGTCGGTAGTGCTGGACAAGGAACACTGCTTTTCATCCTGATGTTGTCACCTCCAAACCCATCGATGAAGCTGAATATGCATACTTTGTAAAAGAAAAAGCAGCAGGTCTTACGAGGAAAAATAGAGATTGAATTGCAAAAATTTATTCCTGGCACTATAAATCAAACTTTTTATACCTATAGAACGACTCTTTAGGCAGTGAACTTTCAGTCAGACTACATTCACCTGAGGAAGGATATTTTTCTGAGTGTGTGCCAGTGTGAGATAATAAATTATCACCTCTGTGAGCCCTCGCTCATTTTTGCATATCATTTTTCTTTCTAACCTTCAGATTATTTGTTCTTTCAGTGACTCTAAAATGGATTTGTTCTTTTTTATACTTGATAAAATATTAGATGGCCTCTTGAATAATTTATCCATATTGTTTTAATTCAAGTCTTTTTTAATAATGTTACTTTTTTTTTTTTCTTTTTTGTTTTTACAAATGTCATTTCCCTCCACCATTAAATACAAAGAATCACCATGATCTCGACTTACAGTTTCAGACCAACAAGGTTGTTCACTAGGAACCAGGTCAGACCATGTGAATGAGATTAGCAAGGGATTATTTACACTGAGCACAGGCATAAAATCACAGGATATAGTTTAGGCAGTCTGGCAGCTGTAAATTTAAGAATCATACATGTAAAAACACCTCAGTAAAGTTTGTAAAAGGGTGAGCTTGGGTCTGGAGATGCTTTGTATGCAGAATTCTGATATGGGGACTTTGCAGTTTATATGGAATATTTTCTCTACACACTAATACAAGAGTTCAGAGGCATTCAGTTAAAATTTGGGTGGTTTCAAAGTTGCATTTATTAACTTGTTTAATACTGTTAATACGTTCAACCGATTAGTTTAGTTGCGATCTCACCTTGAGCTACAAATCAGTAAATTTTATAGCAACTAAATAACTCATACAGATTGTTCTGCCGCCACAATTTATGATACATTTTTGTAACTGGTAGTAAGCATTAGAAAGTTCTCATGTCTTTTGCACCACCCTGAGAGAGCAATGTGCATGTGCTATTGAAAAAATATTAATCACAGTGGCTTGATACATTTTTGTAAAATAAAAATCCCACTTTATCAAATAAGCATTTTAGCACATAAATGAGGCAAAAATCCCATACCACACCCATGCTAATTATGCTTATTGCCCATGCTTGTTCTGCAGTGCAACAACGATCTTAGTTAGTCTCATTTTGTGTCTTGAAAGAGTCTTGAAGCTTAGCAGGGAGAGACCCTGAGAACAGGAGAGGAGCAGACAAAACGTGAATTCAGAATCTCCTCTGGCTCTGAGTCAAACTTCCTTCACTGTTTTGTGCCTCCACAGGCTCAGGAGATAAGATTTTTTCCTCTAACATTCACTTATATTACAGTAGCTTATCACACAGAATATTATGAACAATAGAAGGAAATTAATATAAAGCATAAAATTAAAAGTGGCAGTTTTATGTCAAAGTTAAGTCAAGTTCTTGCAGCAAGCCTTGTTTTTTGTGTGTGTGCAAATATTTTTTCTCTTGATGTCCTTTAGCACTTCCCTCACTGAATACTTAAACAACATGGGATTAAAACAGCTACATTCTCCCACCACTCAGCCCACCTCAACCCTGGTTGCTCAAACAAATCTACTTAGTGCTGATGTATTTTCATTTCAGCCTCATCTAGGTGCAGAAGCACGCAACCAAAAAGTCAGTTGTGCTTTTTTTAGTGACACTCTTGATCTCTTCTCTTAAAAAACTCTCTTTTTAATTCTTGCATCTGCTTGTTTCCCCTCCTCTCTTCCTCTTTTCCTCTTATAGTCTAAAAGACGCTCTCAGGGTCTTTCCCTCGACACGATCTACCACTGCCTGAACAGGACTGTACTCTATCAGCTCTGTCGACCCCACAAGACGGTGGCTCAGCAGGTGGCCCTGCTGGATGCCCTGAGGGTCCTGACTGTCAACCGCAACCTTGTGCTCGGCCCAGGGAACCACGACCAGGACTTTGTGGCTTGCTTGGCTCACTGCTTCATCTGCCTGCACAGTGGGAGGTAACAGAGACGTTAAACTTTGTTTGAAGTGGCATTTGTGGTCTAGTAGGTCTAGGTATGTTAATAAATAAATGAAAGACCATGATGTATCTCAGAAAGCCCTGTTTCTAACAGTGACTGCTGTTTTTATCCCTAGTAGTTCAGCAGCAGACAGGTTTTATACTCTGTGACAAGCTATTGTTTTTATAACTATACTGACAAACTGAGAATAATATACTATCCTGTTCGCTAGTTTTATCATGGACAAGTGTTTTAAGTAGGGCCGTCAGCATCAACATGTTCATTTGAATAAGGTTAAAATCAGAAATTTCCAAATTCAGCTTTAAAATTTACATTTGATTCATGATTTGTGGTTGTTTTAGATGCATTCATTATCAAGCCATTGTGGAGGAGAAGCAGTTGGGTGTTTTTCCCCTGAGCGTCTTCTTGCTTTTACAGTGATAGAAAAATAAGTACCCTGAGGCTACTATAAATGTCTTATTTTACGTAAGGAAACTTGTTGACATCTCACTGGACAGGTCAAAAGTAATATTCTCCTTTTAATCCCAAGTATTTCTCTTTTTACCATTTTCTTTAGCTCATTTTTTAGGTAAAGCTAATGTCAATACTAGCCAGAGGTTCCTTGTGTTTTTTTTATTTTTAATGAAAACATTTTATATCAAACCAGAGAGTAAAATTCTCTCAGCTTAAGACAAAAGAAAGAAGTGTTAAAACATATCTGAGTCTTATTCTCTACGTAAAGGTCCCATGCCCCACAGAATCAGTTTTCTGTGCTTTTAATATTGTTCGAAGGGGCTTGGTAAGCAGAAGAACATTACAACTTTAACTAAACTTTCAGTTTACATTGAAATGCCCTACACCTCTGTAAAAAAAATACCCCTTGCAATGCTCTGTTTTTTCACTTCTCGAGGTTTATTATGTAATAGTTATACAGCCACCACCCATATGTGTTTTCTTCTCATCACAGTCAGACGCCATGACTGCTTTGGAAGTCTGTCCTGCAGCCTGTAACCCCTCCTCTTCCTTCCATCAGACATCTTTTGGGCAGACAAGCACAGAACTCATTATCATGGTCTCGCGTAGCCTCCCTGCCTCCTCAGATCTGAGCGTTTTCAAAGGGGAGGGATAAAGAGCTACATCTGTATCCTCAACAGAGACAGAATTTTTCATTTTTTCAATCAACTCAAGTCAAATTGTTTCTGAATAGACACCTAAGACATGTTTTAAATGGTCAAACACACCAGAACATGGGACCTTTGGTGGAGTTGCATATACAGATATAGCATCTAGACTTAAACTTTTCAGAAAACGGGGGACTATTAAGGGTTATTCACTCTGCTGCATCAAAGCTATGCAGTAAACTTTGCAGAGGGCTACACTTAATGCCTGCCATGCATGTACTCAAGGAACTACACGTCAAAATGATGCTGCCTGCAAGCCCTGTGATTGGTCTGCTGCTAGTCTCTGAGTACATCTTATGCACAATTTTGTGTACTATGACGTGACAGAAATGCTGCAGAAGTCATACCAGCTGCGTCAGCTGAAGCATCACCTATAAACTTGAATGCCCAAGTATCTCCTCACTTTTCCTTCAATAATAATTGCCCAACATGCTAAGCTTTATTTTTGTCACCATGTTTTCTTGTACACAAACAAATGGAGAGCATGTTATGACCCTAATATTTATCACACTGCCAACTGCCATTTTGGTGGAGAATAACAGACCAACATGAACACACTGACGCACAAGTGAAAATGCTCAAGATGGTGCAGGTACCATGGTATTGGTAAAGCAAAGCTTGGGCACAGAAGCATAAACCAGGCTTCAGACTTATATATGTCATTTTGTACATGCACTCCTGCATATTTCTCAGTGAATATAAGTGATTGACTCAGAGTCACAGGTAAAGCTCTTCAAAGCTCTCATTTACCTTTAAGTCAGTGCAACACTAATGTGAATTATATTTCAAAAAGTTCAGATCCTCCTTGGTAGAGGTGAAAAAAAACATCCTCATGTGTAGCCTATCTTGCTGTTAGTCAGACATTTAAAAATTTGGACTTACTTTAAAGGAATCATTGTTCTTTCTTTACTACTTTGTTTTTATTTTGCTCAGTGGTTGTTGTAATTATGGCTCAGTTGGTGAGAAGTTTAAGGGGTGTTTGGGCTGTTAAAGCAGCAATTTCTGCTCTATCATATGCACATACACACCCTATTTTTCATTGCTTGTGTGTGTCCAGATAGCTTCCAAAACTGCAGCAGGTAGGAACAAACTGAGTTTCCTACCCTGCTGAGGACACAATATGCTTCACAACAACAGTGTCTCACAGTATGACTGCAGAGAGCAGATTTATCTACTGCAGAGAAGCCAAACAATGTACTTCTCCCTGTGGCGCCCTCCTCAGGCGTTAGGTTGTTTAATGCTCTGTGTGGTTGTCTCTGCAGCAGTGTGGAAGGCTTTGGTTTGGAGGCGGAGGCCAGGATGACAACCTGGCATGTCATGATGCCCACAGAGAATGAGGCTGACGCTGCACACAACCAGGACGTCAGCGAGGGTGAGACACTGATACATGTGTGCATGTGTTTGGGTGTAAAGACTGTGACCTTATTCAACCTGATGATTGTGTGTGTGTGTTCTGATGAGGCCTCTTCTAAACCAAAGAAAAAGGAAATATATGTACTTTAAAGTTTTATACATGTATTGAAATAAAAATACGTTTTTCCAAACTTTGAGATGAGTGAAGAAGTCATCCATAGCTGTAACAAAAATTGAGTTTAGATTGAGTTGATAACTATTTTTAATTTAGTAGTGAGTTTCAGGCTTTTGATGTATTTTGGAAAGTCAGTTGTAGCCTTTCGTCGGGTGCATACTTGTGTTTATGTGTTTTGATATTTTTCTAAGAACCAGATGATAGATTGTGTCTTACAATCTTTGTATTAGTAATGTGTTTTACAAGTTAACCACATAAAAAATAGATGAAATGACACTTTAACCAGTGGTCAAACATAAGAAATAGATTATTCTGGGTAAATTTGATGGCACAGATCATAAACACAAATATTTTTGTGGATGATGAGTTCATAACTTTGACTTCACAGTGAAGTGACCCATTAAAAAATAGTAATGATTGGGGGTGCTGGTTTGTCAGAGTGGTAAGCAACCAGGGTTCGATTCTCACATGATGCCGATTTGTCAGGTGTTAGCCCCATGCTCTCTCACCCCCTTTTACAAAGCTATTCACTATCAAATATAGGCTCAAAAATGCCTAAAAAAATATTTTAAAAAGGGTTAGTGATATATTTGTTCCTCTGCAGGCCGGCAGCTGCTGCTGAAGGCAGTGAACCGGGTGTGGACAGAGCTGATGCACAGCAAGCGCCAGATGCTGGAGGACATCTTTAAAGTGTCTCTGCCCTGCAATGACAGAGGACATGTGGACATTGCAACGGCTCGCCCTGCCTTGGAAGAGCCAGCGCTAAAAAGTTGGCAGAACCACCTGGGTAAGAAAACACACTCATAGTTGTTAAAGAATAACTGAAATGATTTAGAAATGAGGTCCCTCAGTGAGTTGTTTTCTCTTTCTTCAAATGTTGGTCCCTCAGGCCTTTCAGTATTTTACTGACATAGGTTTGATTTTGAATGCAGACAAGGATCATTTGTTTGGCTTCACGGTCATCCAAGACCCTTTTTGTATTGAAATTGCTCAGTGGCTTCTGCGGTACAAATGCAAAACTGCATTCCCCCATTGTTTCTGCTGTTGTTGGGGTTCACCATGTGGCTTGAGGGAGAGATGGGGCTGTAACGTCATCATTTCTGAAGCTATTTGTTTTCGTTGCACACATGGACACGCAAGGCTGGCATTTTCAAATTTATCCACTCGGGGACTCAGTTAAAAAACAAAAAAAAAGTGCTTTTTCTAATACCTGAAACGCTGTTTCCGTGTGGATGAAACACCTATAATGATTAAATACTTGAAGTAAAACTTTGTTTCATCTAAAAAATTTTCTTTTATCAATTAACTGCTTTTTAGGGGATACGGGAAACAAATTCAGCTATTGCTTTATTTAGGTAGAATTTTACATTAATGAGCCCATATTATGCTTTTTTTGTGGTTTATGAGGAAGGGAGCCTTAAATGGTCAGGACCTCTGTCAGAGCATCTCAGACTGACTGAGATAACAGGTCAAGGTTTTTGACCATTATTAACTGCCAACACACTCTGGCAGTCATTAAAGATGAAAATATATATACCTGAGGTAAGGAAAATGTGGGCTTTTTAATGTTTCAGTTACTATGTACATTAACCAAATTTGTCTGAGTCATGTTCACATAGTTGCATTCATTTTCCTAAGATTGAGAATTCTTGAGGCTGTTCCAGATTTATGTAACTTTACCAGCTATTGTGAAACTCCTCTCGTTCTGAAAAGTAAAAGTTCACTGTGAAGTCATGCTCAAAGGATTATTCTAAACGGTGACCTGCCCTGTTCTCACTCTCTCTCTCCCTCCATCAGTGTTACAGTTATGTAATCAGAGCAGTGATTTACCTTCAGCCATGTGCCAAAGTTAAGAGTCAATCTGCCGCAACAGACAATTTTACAGGTTACCAAAAACAATGAGTTTCTCCTTAAGACACATGAGAAGTTTAAAAGACTTTGCCCAAGTTGAGGGATATTCTAATTCATTTCTCTCTACAGGCGACAGCCATGGCCTGTGACTTATATTCACAGACTGTTTATACGTGCTGTTTCATTTCATTTTTATGTCCCAATGTCTCAGGAAATCAACGAGAGAATTTCTAGTTGATTCAAATATTTAAATGAACTCGAGCCAACCTGGTAACATTCAGGAGATCAGGATCAAGAGCATTTGTATGGTGACCCTGAGTGCAGACACCAACAAATAATAAGACTAAACAACAAATAAAGAAATTACACAATATAAAAGGGAAAATACATCGATAATTATTAAACAAAAAATTTTTCAAACAGAAAACATAAAAACCCAACAGGGAATAAGAAAATGCAATGTTTCACAAGAAGACAAAACAATAAATTAAAAACATTGCAAATAAAAACATCAAATCAGAAAACACAAATAAAAATGACATAAAATGAATAAATACAATAATAAATCAATAAGACAACAGTAAAGAAGAAAAGAATAAATCAAGTAAAAAACACAAGAAAGCACACTAACTATAAGAAAACACTGGTATATTGGAAAATGCCAAAAAAAAGAAAAAACATTAAAAGAAAACAAGAATGTAAAACAGCAAATAAGAAAAAAGAAAACAAGACATTTAAAAAAAAAACAACAACGCCCCAACAGATATACTCCTGTTTTCCTAATGTTTGTGTTTTTGATTAGTTGTGGGCCATCATAAAGTTTGAAGTACTTTCATGTGGACGACATTTAACTGTGCTTTAATGTCTACTTGAGGTCCTACTTTTATATATATATATTAAAAAGTAAACTCCTGCTTTAGACCCCTGTAACTCTTTATTTAGCCCCAGCAAACATACGTTGTTGTTTTACCTAAATGGTAATGTATTATTTTAACATGTTTTACAAATCCATCTCTCATCTCTGACAGAAAGTTTCCAATGAATGTTAATGTATTAAACTTTTTTGGAGTAAAGCATACAGTCACAAAGATGGTTATATCAGATTTCTGAAGAACTTTTTAAAGAGAGATGTTCCTGTTCAATACTTTGAGCAACAAATCCCATTTCAGTCACATTTTACATGACAGGGCACAGAATTCAAGGGGGCCAAAAGTGCATTTCAGTGATCTGTTTCACCTTGGTATTGCCACCCACATCTTTTTTGAACATGTTAGCAAGAAAAGAAGACAAACACAATATTTTCTTATTTTTTTGGCAAAAGTATAAATTCACTTTATAAAATTTTATCCCTTCTTTGCTGTTCAGCTCACGAGAAGAAGTACATCAGTCGTGGAGAGGCGGTGGCTCCAGCGACACAGTCCAAACTGTCCCGAGTCAGCAGCGGCTTTGCTCTCTCCAAACTGACTGGTGTCCGCCGTAACAAGAAGGAGAACAGTCTAAACAAGAACAGTCTCTCTGCACAGGTATGAATGAACATTACTGACAGTCACTGCATAGCTGGGAGAAATGCACACATCAGCTTTGTGTATTCACTTTCTGATATTTATGACTAACAGGAGACTTTCCAGTGGATGTTCACACACATTGCTGTCGTGCGAGACCTAGTGGCCATGCAGTACAAGGAGTATCAAGAGGTAAACAGATTGATTTTAACTTAAACAAAATCAAACACGGTGTACTAGCTTGATTTTTTTAAGTCTTGGTGTAACATAAATGCTGAAATTCATCATTTCAGTCATAACTTTAAAGAGACTCACACTTCATCAAACCTTCTATCTGCAGCGGCAGCAGAACGCCCTGAAGTACGTTACAGAGGAGTGGGCGTCCATTGAGTATGAGCTGCTGCGTGAGCGAGGCCTCTGGGGGCCTCCCATTGGGTCCCACCTGGACAAGTTTGTACTAGAGATGACTGAGGGGCCCTGCAGGATGAGGAAAAAGATGGTCCGTAATGACATGTTTTATATCCACTACCCATACATCCCTGAGACGGAGCCAAACACCAATCCTGCACAGGTATGTAATCCAGACTGACCTGTTTCTATAGTTTTCTGAGGACCTCTTAGGCACTATTAAGATATTAGTGTTACTGGTACAGCGTTTCCAAGAGCTGATGAAAAATGGACTGCAAATTAGCTGCAATTAAGTTTAAGTTGCCTTTTAGTTCATGTAATGGGATAAAAGTTATAGTTTCTGTTCCCCGCTGTTTCTTTTTTTTCTCAACCTGCTTAATAGTTCACTAGTTTCTCAACCAGGAAAAGACCTCAAGTCTTTAAATTTAACTCAGTTTGCTGATCCTTTCCTCCAGAGTATGCTGGGGTTTAAAGTTGACCTCTGCCAGGTGTCAACAGCATTATATCAGATCAAAAAGTGCTATACTCTAGGCTTTCAAACCAGGTTTTTATGTTAAAAATCATTGTCCTTAAACATCAGTTTATCTGAGGTGATGTTCAACATTGACATCAAGGGCTAGCGTTATTTTTGAGCTAGTCAAATAGTAACACAGGCTACCCTTTTAGCTTGTTACCCAATTAAAGATGTCAAAGTCAGATCATATCACCATAATACTAGATGGTGTCAAACAAGAGTGATGGCTATGAGGACAAGGTTTTATGTGATTATTGAGATATTTTAAATATTATCATGATTAATATTAGCATTAAATACTTTGGCAGAGGTTTTGTTTTTGAATTTGTAAAGCAAGGTCATTTTATTTACCATTCATACACAAAGCAGTTTAATGTGCCTAACAGAGACTCTGGGAATCTACATCTCTGACAACCTCACCTGGACTGAAACTCTTCCATCACGGTGAAAAAGGATCAGCACCTCCTCCACTTCTGTTTGCGTAGCAGTCCGTACGCACCACTCGCTCCGCGGCAAATCGCTCCTAGTCTCTTCAATCAGCCTGTTACCACAGCCTGTGCCCCGCTCTGTCTGCAGAGCAGGCCAGTAGCACACCCTCGCAGCAGATCGCTGGAAATACACAGCAAGTCTATTTTCAGCTTTGCGTCAAATCCCGCCAAACAGAACGACCCAACATTGGAAAGCAAACACTCAAAGTTTCCTCTGATTTGAAAATACAGTGGAATAGTGGACATTGTGTCAATACCCACAGCAAATCATTGCGAACAGGAATTTTAACCTGTTGTTTATATGTTTATCTTAATGTTATCGTGTAAACCCTCAATTACCTCGTGAAATTGTGGTTCTGTTGTGATCTTAATGATCGAATGTTTCAAACGTTCTGGCCTGCTCTCTGCTTTAAATATGCTCTCAGTGGGTGAGGAAGCGCACCATCAGTCAGAGCAAAGTCGCTGCGCAGATGCAATGCGACGCAGGCGGACTGAAATAAACAGCTACTGATGACCCTCGACCGTCTCACATTAAACTTTCCTGATTTATGGCATCACTATATGGTAGGCTGCCTGCTCTGCAGAGGATAAACAGACATCATTCGGAACTGTGCCCATCCAGGTCACCAGCTGTTCAGCCTCCTGCCCTCCAGGAGGCGTTATAGATCACTTAAAGCCCGGACTAACAGACTGAAGCACAGTTTCTTCCCATCAGTAATGTGTGCCTTAAATGGGTCTTAAACGGTATATCGACCTCATGTGCAATCAGCGTGGAATGTGCAGTTCATTTTTGTTCTATTGATTTTATCAGCGTTTTTATCCTCCTCACATGTTATTTATTCAGTATGTATTAGTGTGTGTGTTTTAGTGTGAGTGTGCACTTATGGGTGTTTGTGATGCATGTTTTTTTAGCACCTTACATGAGAAACATCCATAGTTTTGTTGTATGATTTTTTTATTTTACAATGACAATAAAGGCAATCTTAAATCTAAAGACAAATATGTTTATAAGGTTGCAGGCATTAAAATGCATGCTGCTGATTATTATTATCTTACTTTCCTCAAATAATAATTTTGTTGATGTCAAGTTTGTGAACTTTTTAAATAATATCCATTTTGAATTAAAAAAAATAACTTACCCATTTGCAAAGTTTGAATAAAAAATACTTTTCAAGTGTTTTGAGTTTCTAGTTGGTGGTTCAAAGACTTGATTATGTAGGAAAAATATGGAAGCACAAAATTTAGAATCATGGTGTCAGAAACCCTCATCCTTCCCTTTTTCACACTCTCTAGCCATCCTCCTGCCCCCCTCTGGTGCCCCTCTTTCCCTCAGCTGTGGCTGGGGCTCTTGAACGTGCAGAGGTATTCTTGACAAGCCGTCAGGATAAACTTACTAATCAGCTCTCTTGGTGCCTGATGTGACAGCATGACAGTAACAGTTGTGTGTCAGTGCTGGATATCTTCTGATGGAGTGATGTATTTCAGAGCTAACAGTGAAAGCAACATGTGATTTCTGTTGTTTTAAATGTGTCTAAAGACTTAGCCCACCTTTTTTTAACAGGAAACAGAAACACTTGCTGTGAAGACGAGAGCCTGTGTTTGAGTCTTTGCCTGTTTTTTTTGTGATGGTGGATTAAAGGTGTTTGCATTTTTGCAAATCCAAAATGTCAAGAACAATTTCATGTGCTGCTTATAGTTGTTTGGTTCATTGATGAGGAACAACTGCACGGTGCATTTTTATTTTATTTAATTGTTGCTGTCATTATCACCTCTTTCAATCCAGACTTAATTTTTCCAAAAGAATAGTTAATATTTTATAGATAGCATTTGTCTTTTGCATATATTAGATTTGCATATTTTAATCTTTTATTGGAGTTTTGTGCCAGATTCACCTCCTTTCAAGTTCCTTTTATGGCAGAAATTACTATTAAGTGTAACAAAGTGACTCTGAAGGACCCTCTCCTGAGACTAATGCCTGCTCAGGTATTTGCAGAGACAATAAAACAGGACCAATATTTTATGCTTTCATTTAGAAATTTGCAAAACAAATTGTCACACTATTTCATTAAAAATGTGTTAATCAAACTAATAATTTCAATTATTGTATAAAAACTGATATTCATGGTTTTTAAATTGTTTAATTTCAGAAACCTCTACGATATCGTCGAGCCATCAGCTACGACAGTAAGGAGTACTACATGCGTCTGCTCTCTGGAAACCCTGGCATGTACCAGCACTCTGTGGAGCACAACACAGAGGGAGAGACCACACAGCATGAGCCTGAGCACGGGGAGGACACCATTGCAAGGGTCAAAGGTACAAAAAGAAGACGGGGGTTTGTTGGAAAAGCAGCACTTTGTTGCTCTTGTGTTATTTCTCCATTTCATCCTTTCCAACGTGTCTTTCTCCTTTTTTAGGCCTGGTAAAAGCTCCTTTGAAGAGGTCTCGCTCCACAGCAGATGGAGCTGATGATGACAGTCAGGATCAGCTGCAGGATCAGCTCTTAGAGTCCGGAGGCCCTGAGGAGGAGCAGAGGACCGACAACACCTCACTGCTGCGCCTCCTGGAGGAAGGAGAGAAGGTCAGCAAAAGGACACAGGCTCATTCCTCAATAAGTGATTTTTCAGAGTGCTGACTTAAAAGACTAAAAAAACAGCACATTATTTCAGGGTTACATAATTTAAAAGACCATCAACAGAAACTTCACATTTTTGAGCCAAAGAATCTAAATAATTATAAGACAGTGTTTTGTTTTATATTGTCAGTCCTGTTTGTTGTAAATACCTGACAGGGTTGAATTTAAGAGGGACGATTTTAAAATGTAGATTAGTCATTGTTATGTCAGGTAAAAGACTGTTAACTAGCTTTACGCAGATGAACAATATTCTTACACGTATATTAAAGATTTAAAGATGTTTTTTTTTAAAGGTATACTCTTATGACAAAATTAAGCCTAACAGACTGAAACTTTGAGAATACACATGAATTAATTGAGTAAATCTTCTCAAAAAAGATAGACTGAGGGTTGGATCTCCTCTCACTTTTCTCAGCAGAATTTCTGGTGGAAGTGATGTCACTGCCAGTATGTTGATAAATTGGGAATGGATGTGTTTTTGGTTGTTGGTGAAAAACCTGGATCTAAGAGAGTTGAAACCCAGTTTTTTGAAACGCACAGTTAATACACGCGGTAAATAAATGATGCAGAAAATCATTTGTTACATTTTGTTGGAAGGCAGATATCATCACACTTCAGCTTGTCAACACCGTCTTGTTTCTGACACGATCTGTTTTAGATCCAGCACATGTACCGCTGTGCCAGGGTTCAGGGTCTGGACACCAGCGAGGGTCTGCTGCTGTTTGGAAAAGAGCATTTTTATGTCATTGATGGCTACACTATGACTGTGTCCCGGGAGATCAGAGACATCGACACGCTGCCACCAAAGTAAGTCCACACTTCTGTTTCTAAATCTTAAGATGCAGAGGGGAATATTGACTACATCTTTAAACTGGATTACACTTTGGAGGCTGCAGTTGACGGATGACACACTGACTGTACCCTCCCTTCAGAGTTAGAGATGACATCATTCCTCTGGACGCTGCAGAAAGGCTTTCTGCTGACAAAATGATGTAATGCTCCTGCAGGAGCATGCGTTCAAACTCAGCAGAGACATTACATATTTATCTTTTTTTAGGGAACTCTCTCAGCCTTTTCCTTTGAGACTCAACATGAAAATAACAAACAGCTGCTGCTTTGATTTCATCGTGCTCCCCTCCAGTGTTTCACTGTTTCTTCTTTGCTTCAGCTGTCACACAATCACATGATTTTTGACAGAACTGATGTCAGAATTCAATCAGGACAGTGATCAGTCAAAAAATAATCCTGATGTCAGTCATTTACGAAAAACATATTTTTAACTTTGCAGATCACATCAAGATCTCAAAGATACTTAAAAAATGATGAAATTAAACAAAACTCTGAATACTGTGTCATTTTGGTGCATTTATATTAGTGCACCTGAATTTTATTTTAATTCCATTTCTATATTTATAAGACTGCCTCTGGATTTAAGATGAAATCTCCTTGGTACATTTTATTTTTACTTCAGTTTCACAACATCTTAAATTGCTCTCTAGTGTTTCCTACAGGGCTTCATACCTGTGGTTAAGTGGCTGCCTTAACAAAGTACCTCTTTCATCTTGTGTGCAGTCAGCAAAACCTTCTTCCTGCTGTTGCTTTGACTTTAATAAACATTTCTGATTATCCAAGTCAACCAAACAGTGTAACATGTTTGACATGTTTTTCACATCCTCTGCAGTCTGCATTAGTTGATCATTTAATGCTGTTTTAAAATAAAAGTAGAGACTTGATTTGGATTCTGTAGAAGCAAGAAAATCCAAGGTAAATATTTTTCATGTAGCTCTACTTGTCTGCGGCTTTGAAAATTACTTTTATAGACCAGAGGGGCAAATTGTTTTGTTGCTTTGTCACAGTGACAACAAAAAAGTTTTCTGTTTTCAGTTTGCATGAAGCAATCATCCCCAGAGGAGCAAGACAAGGACAGAGCCAGCTGAAGAGAACCTGCAGCATCTTTGCCTACGAAGACATCAAGGAAGTGCACAAGAGACGCTACCTGCTGCAGGTCAGTCAGTGCACATCAGACATGTACACACAGACACAAAAACACACATCCAAGGATGATTTAAAACATTCCCTGTACCACCAGAGATGGTAAGGAGATATCACCCATTTGGAAAACCTTCAGAGCTCAAATATTGGGTTTGCCATATGATGTTTATCCTCCGCGATGAACTCCTCACTGTGTGATAATCAAATGATCTTCTATCACCACCTTTCAGCCCATGGCAGTGGAAGTCTTCTCTGCAGATGGGAGAAACTATCTGTTAGCGTTCCAGAAAGGAGTACGCAACAAAGTTTACCAAAGGTATCGAACATGAATTTGTTTTAATTGTTGTCTTTTAATCATTACTTGTTTTAGACTTAATGCTGTTATTTAGGTAGATTTTTGTGTTGATATGTCAGGAAGAGTAGTTCCTACTTTGTTGTTGGCTCATAAAGATCCAGATGTGAATAGATAAATGAATTCAAATCATAGCAGAGCTCAGGCTGTTGCTACGTATCAGTGACTGAAAATAAATATTTTATACTTTCTATAAGTTTTTGTCCTTTTTTCTCTAGTGTCATTGATGAGGGATATTTTACACAAATGCCTTTTTTCCCTCTACTAGTTGACACGTTAGACTGATGCAGATCATTATATGAAAGCTCTGATTTATACAACAGAAAATCTACTTTAAGAAGATTAAAGAAATATCTGTTGTGTCATTTTGATTAGGTCATAATTAGCTCTCTGAAATAAAGCATGTATGAGATGAGTTGTTGTGATTCCTATTTTCATTTCAATTCCCTGCAGGTTCTTGGCAGTGGTGCCTTCACTTGCAGACAGCTCAGAGTCTGTGTCAGGACAGAGACCCAACACCAGTGTGGAGCAGGGGTACAACATACTGTTACATTCATATAAAAGTATACACTGTCCTCTACACAATGTGTGATCATCTGGCAACTTTTAAAGTTGTTGAGCTGATTTACTGAGTGTTAATAATCATATTTAATATTTTCTCTATATATTTTAATCTTCACCTTGAATGCTCTAACCAAAAACAGTGGATATGCCTTTGGTATAGTTGCTTTATTGATCCATCAAATGAATGAGAGAAGATAATAAGAAAAGAAAGCCTCCTTGTTACTTGAGTCCATCACTCACTCACTGTCTCTGCTTCTGTGTCTGAGCTGTTACACCCAAACATCCACTCTCTGCTCATGTTTCAGGTCTGGACTTCTCAGCACGCTGGTCGGGGAGAAATCTGTGACTCAGAGATGGGAGGTAAGATGGTTGACTGATCCAGTTCTGCAGGTCAGATGAAAAATCAGAGATGTTTCACAATAATGGTCTCACATATTTGTTGCTTATCTGTTCCAGAGAGGAGAGATCAGTAATTTTCAGTACCTGATGCATCTGAACACACTGGCAGGACGTTCTTATAACGACCTCATGCAGTATCCTGTCTTTCCCTGGATCCTTGCTGACTTTGACTCTGAGGTGATCACGGGGATTGGGATGACATCAACAGGATTAAAGTGTTGAACAAATGTACATTTTTTCATGTACTCATGGTTACAAAGATATATTTTCACTTTTGCAGGAACTGGACCTGAACAACCCCAAGACTTTCCGTAACCTTGCCAAGCCAATGGGCGCCCAGACTGATGACAGGTTGACTCAGTACAAGAAGCGGTACAAGGACTGGGAAGACCCCAATGGTAAGATCTCAAAATGTAGCTCCAATATTCTAACATATTTTTAGGGTTGCAGTTGTGTTTCATGCAGAATATTTTGGTTTATTTGTTGTACTAGGTGAAACTCCAGCGTACCACTACGGCACTCACTACTCCTCAGCCATGATTGTAGCTTCTTACCTCGTCCGGATGGAGCCGTTCACACAGATTTTCCTCAGACTCCAGGTTTGATTTTACATTTTCTGACTCACAGAGAGACACAAAACATGTAGTAAAGTCAGAACTTTAGCTTCACTGGTATTTAAGTAGTAGTCATTTTTTTTGGAGCTCTCTTGGAAGAATAAGGGGTTTGAACTGTCTTCCTGCACAACCATTCAGCTGTTTTGGGGTGGGGTCTTTCTGAGGTTCTTTTTGTATCCTTTTTCTTTGTCCTTGTTATTATTTTGAAAAACAATAAACAAATATTTGAAGAAAAAATGCCAGCTTGATCTCAGTCACATAGTGATGCAGGTGCCAGGATTCAGTTGTGTCAGGCCTCATGGAATTTGGGCAATTTTTTTTTTTTTTCGGAATTATAAAAAATATCTAGTTTAACGTCATAAGAACATAACATACCAGTTTTCACCAATGCTTTTATCTTATTTTTAAATGCCTGTAAAAAAAGTATTTTGTTGAAAAAAATATTTATCTCACAGTAATTTCACAGTAATAAGATTATTTTTTTAGTTTTTTGGAGTCTTACGTCATGAAAACATATTGTATATGACCTGTTCTTGTGCTTCCTTGTGTGATTACTAGGGTGGTCATTTTGACCTTGCTGACAGGATGTTTCACAGTGTGCGAGAAGCCTGGCTCTCTGCCTCCAAACACAACATGGCCGACGTCAAGGAGCTCATCCCTGAGTTCTTCTACCTGCCAGAGTTTTTGCTCAACTCCAACAACTTCGACCTCGGTCGGTATCAAGAAATGTCTGCAGTTTCTCAAAGTGACTGGGAAAGGTCATGGCATGACGTTGTGTTTCTCTGCTGCTGCTTTTTTATTCCAGGAGCCAAACAGAATGGTACCAAACTGGGCGACGTTATTCTGCCACCTTGGGCAAAGGGGGACCCACGGGAGTTCATCAGAGTCCACAGAGAGGTGAGAAAGTGACCTGCTGGTGCAAATTTTGAGTGTTTGTGAGTAAACTTTTTATTCTGACATATTCTTCCCCTGCTGCAGGCGTTGGAGTGTGACTATGTGTCAGCTCACCTCCATGAATGGATCGACCTGATCTTTGGCTATAAGCAGCAGGGTCCCCCCGCTGTGGAGGCTGTGAATGTCTTCCATCACCTGTTCTACGAGGGTCAGGTAGACATCTACAACATCAACGACCCGCTGAAGGAGACTGCCACCATCGGCTTCATCAACAACTTCGGACAAATCCCAAAACAGGTCAGATGCTTTATAATGACATAACTTGAAGCAGTTCAGGCTTTTCTGTGTTAATTACATGAAAATTCCTACTATGGCTGCTCAGGCTCCATCATTACCTACAAAACCACCACTACAGCCGACATCACCACCATGCCAGTACTGCAAAAGCATGCAATTACAAATGATATCCATATTTTGATAAGAAAATGCTATATTTTAAGTAAAGCTAGGATACAAGTATTAGTATATGTATAAGAAGACTTTATGCTAATAATTAAGTATGCTTTACCCCCTAGCATTTGATCTTAGTTGAACTGAGTCAGCGTCCTCTTTAAAGCATCAATATGCAGGAATTTGGTTTGAAGCGCTTTGGTGCTCTTAACTTCTATCTCTTTGACTTACACATAGTACAAAATAGTCTACTTCAGTTATTACTGCTTTTGTTTTCGTAACAGCCTGTGCTGCAGCTGGTTGAGCTTGTTTTGAAAGGTGATTTAAGTATTGATAATATTATAAACTTACCATTATCAGAATGTTAAAAAGTGTATAAATAATTGTCCTCTGTATTCTGCAACAGCAACGTTGATATCTAAGCAGCTACTAAATTACTTTTAACAACATGATAATAGCTGAGCTAAGGCCACCCCCATGCCATCTGCAAAATAATTTTTGCAGTTGAAGAACTAGCATTTTTGGCTTCTTACATGGCAGCTGTTTTTATCTTACTTAATTATTCTTTTATGAAGAAAAACATAAACAGATATTGTTTTAGCATATCCAATGGGAAGGAGGGAGGGTCTTCCTAGGACAGTGGAAAGACTTAAAAAGTGGGAATTGTGAACGGATGAATGGTTGCCAGCATTGAGGCAACAATCTTTTAACATGGGGCACACAGACATCACCGCTAGGCTGTCTTCACCCAATTGCCATAATTAAGCAGGGAAACAACTCAAAGATTCATCTGACACAAAGCTTCCACAAGATTTTGGGGGGTAAAATATTCCCTTTTTAAGATCAGTCAAGCACTGAATCGTTTTATCAATGTCAGGACACCTTTGGCGCCTCTTTGTGCACAAACTTATCAGTGACTTATGTGCCTTATTTCTGTTCAGTCGCTGAAGGTTGCCTTGTTTCTATTACAGTTGTTTAAGAAGCCCCATCCGCCTAAACGAGTTCGCAGTAAAGCTAATGGTGACGTAATGAGTGTCCCTCCGAGTTCCAACAGTGACAAAATCTTCTTCCATCATCTGGATAATCTCAGACCTTCACTGGCACCTGTTAAAGGTATGTACACCTACACAAAAGCACATACTGTATATAAATGAAGTGCGTTGATTTTTTCTTTGTAATCAAGCTCATGAAAAGAGGGGTTGGGTCTTTTTTGTGACATTTATCTTACATGTTAGTTCATCTGTCGGAAATGACATGTCACTCAGTTTTCTACAGAGTTTGGTGAAACTTAATTTTCACTGAGAAGAACAGTGAATAACATTTAGCAATACTAGTGCAAGGCTAGCTAATGTAAAAATGTAATTTATACATCTCATAAATACAATTTTCACAAATAATTACAGCACATAACATACATCATTTAAAAACTAAAAGACATCTGTGAATATAATGAGTTGTATTGTAAATATTTGATACATTTTTGTTTTACTGCCCTTCACTCTTCTTTGTAACTCAGTGTTCACGTGTGTTCTCCCTGCACAGAGCTGAAGGAGCCTGTTGGACAGATTGTGTGCACCGATAAGGGGATACTTGCTGTGGAGCAAAACAAAGTTCTGGTTCCTCCTACCTGGAGCAAAACTTTTGCCTGGGGCTACGCTGACCTCAGCTGCCGTGTGGCTAACTACGATTCTGACAAGGTCAGTAACAGTTATTGTTTAACAGGGTCCCCATTAAATTTGCATTTTGCACTGTTGGATCTTAAGAACATTCTAAGTAGATCTTCAAAATGCAAAAAGAAGAAATGGGAGTGACAGATTAAAAAAAAAATTAGTAAGCAATTTAATGAAAACAACAATTAAACTGAAATTGGCTGTTCATAGACTGATCAAAAGTTTAAGACCATAGCTCAAAAAAACCCCAGAAATAAGTGTTAAAAAAAACCTCAGTAATGAGTAGCTTCATTGTTGTTGTTGAGAACTTCAAAAATTCATTAAGGCACGCTTGTTGTGAGTGTTTCCAGGAAGCTAGCTGGAACATTGTCCCAAGTGGCGAAGATGGCTTCACAAAGGGCATCCACTGTCTGGAACTGATGTCCTTTTTTTCCCTCACCATCCATCCCCAAATGTTCTCAGTTGGACTTAGATCAAGCAGGATGGTCCAAAAGAGTGATGATGTTCTCCTGAAAGAAGTCCTTTGTCAGGCGGGCATTGTGAACTGCAGCATTGTGCTGTTGAGATACTCAGTCATTACCACACAGACGAGGGCCCTCAGTCATGAGGGATGCCCGCTGCAGCATCTCCACATTGCCAGCCGCTGTTTGACGCCCCTGCACAACCTGAAGCTCCATTGTTTCATTCGAAGGAAGAAGGAGCCCAGATCATGAATTTCATCAACAAAAACACTGTCACTGAGGACTCTTTTCATACATTAAACTCATTCATTTACAAAGAAAGCTTGTCTGAAGGTACTAAAAGTCTTCAATATCACATAATTTTCATTTAAAATCCATAATCCAAAGGCCATAGACTCTGATTGGGTAACCATTTAAATACAACGAAAACAATAATGGATAATTATCTGCATCTTAAATGCCACAAAGGATACTCATTTTAGACAGTAGGTAGTCTCACATTCTTTAAATTACTGTCCATATACAAGATTAACTCCACTCATCGTCTGCTTACAATTTCTGTCCTTCGTGCTGCCTATGTTGCTTCACCGATTTCCTGCTTTGCAGTCTTGTTGCCAATCACTTACTGACAGAGTTGATTTAATTACTCCACTGAAGTTATTTTAAAGTGTTAAATAGAAAAAGTTTTAAAGCTTACTGCTTACAAAACCACAGACATGCTGCTCTCATTCTTGTGTTGCCGACCTCCCTTTTCTTCCATGTGGAGGCGTCACAAAGTGATTTACTTCTGTGTTTTACCTCCTTTTATGCAGAGGCTCTCCCTGTAATCTACAAACTGAAATGTAAACGTGAAGAAACTATTGGAGATGAATGTCTCCCTCTAGTGGTGGTCCTAAATGATGTTACTCCTTTTGTGCTTACAGTTTTTCAGCAGTAATCATTTTAAAAGCTTTAATTTTTTCAAAATTTTCTTTTTAAAAATGCTTTTGCACTGATACAAATCAAATTTATCATCACATTTTGAACATTCAAGAGTGTAACCAAAGTATCCCTGTTGACCTGCAGCAAACGCTGGAAATATGAGTGCTCCAGCTTAGCAAGTTTGCATTGCTCTATCTAATTGTTTCCAAAGTAGGCGAAAATATACTTTGGGGGCTTGTAGGACTAAGAGGGGCTTTCAAAATGCATCCAAAACACAGAAAATAATACTTGACATAACAGATTTTACCCATCACTGTTGAAATTTATAAATAATACTGGTCAAGTTTGAAATAAAAGCATAGTCTGAAGGTCAGATATATGCTAGATGGAAGGTTAATTTCTTACATGACTGATACCATCGTCATGGGTTTTGGACTGTTGTTTCCTTTTGTTCTGCCCTCATACTTGTTTAAGGCCTATGAGAAAGTGTGTGCTGCTGTGCAAATATTACATAAATGTTTTAACCACCTAAAGGTACAGTTGTGCCGAGCTCTGGCACTGGCATTTTAGGGGTTATGGGCTGAAAAGTTTGTGAACCATTTCTCTATTTGACCAGCCTGATAACAAAGAAATTCAGCACCTAAAAGTGAAAGTGCAATCAATGTCAGGCTGGGAAAAAAAGGAATGTTTACTGTCTAAATGGGAACTCCAAATGATCGATGTGATTGCACACTGACTCTGCCAAATCAATACATGAAGTTGACTAAACTAGACACATTTTCTGAAACAAAGACATATCTTTGTGTTTGAAAAGGAGCTTGAGATTTTCATCATGAGGGAGCATTTTGGAATTGTTTTGTACTCGCAGTCACATTATTAAATACATTTATTTTTCTTTGTTTGACCCCTGAATATTCTGCATAATGACTAATCTCTGTGAATCTTTAATCTCATTTTAGGCAGTGGTGGTGTACGAGTGTCTGTCAGAGTGGGGTCAGATCTTTTGTGCCATCTGTCCAAACCCCAAACTGGTGATCACTGGTGGGACCAGCACGGCCATCTGCGTGTGGGAAACAGGAACATCCAAGGAGAGGGCAAAGTCTCTGACTCTCAAGCAGGTAAAAACATAAAACACATACAAATATAAACCAGGGGTCAGGTTCAAGGGCCTGAAGCACCACTTACATTTAAATCTTAACTATAAGAATATTTATTCTTTAAAGGTTAAGTGTTAAAACATTGTTAATGGAAGCAGTCAAAGTAAATATCTATACCTGAAAATAAAAGGTGTTAAAGAAAACAAGTAAAAATCCTCTTTAGTTCAGAACTTCTGTAGTTAGTCTATAGTTATCTCAAAATACCCCTGTCAATCTCTGCCTAATTGTAACTAAAGCTCTACTCCTGATGAAATAGATCAAAACTTTCTGAGGTATCTTGCTCACAGACAAACAAACCATCAAATGGACAAACTTCAGTAAAAACATATAATGCCTTGGCAGAGGTGAGACAAAAATAAAGACAAATAAGAGAGTCTGTTTGGGACAAATGCGCATTATTATTATATGGACTTGAGAATATTAAGCCATAACCTGCCTTAGAAACAAAATAAAATTGAAGCTAAAAACCTTCCCCTGACAGAGACAAGACTGATGTTTAATGGATCCTCCAAAGATAAGTACTGGACTTTCTCCTGTCCCCTCGAGAGGAGAAAACTCTAAAATGATTGTACACAGAGTTCTTATGCAGTCTTATCTGTTGTGTTTGTAGGCATTACTGGGTCACACGGATGCTGTAACATGTCTGACAGCTTCATCGGCGTATCACATCGTTGTCAGCGGCTCCCGGGATCGAACCTGCATCATCTGGGACCTCAACAATCTGTCCTTTGTCACGCAGCTCAGGGGACACAGAGCGCCTGTCTCTGCTCTGTGTATCAATGAACTGACGGTGAGATCCATTGACTTGGAAGAAAATTACTCTCTTGGTCCACAAAAGCCGATTCAGTGATGAACAGAATGTGTTTGTGTGTGTAGGGGGATATTGTGTCATGTGCAGGCACATACATCCACGTGTGGAGTATCAACGGCAGCCCCATCGCCAGTGCAAACACCTTCACTGGGCGAAGTCAGCAGATCCTGTGCTGCTGTGTGTCTGAGATGAACGAGTGGGACACGCAGAATGTCATTGTCACGGGACACTCAGACGGCGTTGTCAGGGTAATCAATACCATATAGATCTTCAGTTCTTTACTTATTAACTATGAAACTTTGACCAATGACAGAGAAAGTGTCTCCAGGGTTAAAGAGAGCTTCACATGATACTTCCATGACACAGCTCTCAGATTTAGTGAAATAAACTTTCCACTGTTAGACTTAATCATATAAATGTATATTTGGCAGTTTTGGAGAATGGAGTTCTTACAAGTCCCAGAAACCCCTGCTCCAGAGCCAGTCGAGCCAGATGTGCCTGACTGCTGCGCTGATGAAAAGATTGGTGAGTGCTGGACCTAAAAACAGCTGCACTAAAGTTATTTTTAATGATTTGTTGATATGCACAGAACATAAAAATGAATAATAATAACCATCTATCAAAGGTTCACTCACTTAAGATCAGTAATGATTTTAACTTCTCCGTCTCACAGAAGGAGGTGAGAGTCACAACGGAGACGATGACAGCAGTGAGTCAGACGGAGATGAGCCCAGTCTGAGTCAGGAGCCCAAAGCACCAAGAAACCCTTCAACAGGCGGAGGCAGCCAGCCCAGCAGCACTGTCCACAGACCTCGAGGTAGACTAAAAAAAAATCATCTTTTCTTTGGTCATTTTCACACACAGATTATTGATACAAGTGGGTGTTCTGTGTTCAGCACAGTTAGGTTGAATATATAATCGATCCCTGCTTTGGTGCAAAAAAAAACAACTGCCAAGCTCGCCTTAAAGCGGTAGTCGTGTCACAGTCAGCTCCTGAAGTTGTTTGTTTGCAGAAAGAACACATTCAACCAGCAATCAACACAACCAGAGTAGCGAGTCAACTCATGACACTGCTGTAGTGCTGTAAGCAGCAGTAGCAGTGATAATAACTACATTACGGATTACAGCCTGATAACAAAGTTCTACTTGATGTTTTAGATCCCAAAAAAGTCACTTCCTGTGCGCAGAAATGTCAGACCATGAAAGTATCAACAGCTTAATATTTCTCACCGTTACCACAGCGGATCATCACAGGACTCGAAAACATCAAGAACTTAGTCCAGCACGTTCAAGAGGAAGATTTTCTCCTTTGAAAGCTGCTCTCTGCTTTTCTTCATCACAGTTCCTCTGCAGACGCTTCTACAAGTGTTACGGAGTGATAACTTACCATGCTGTCTGGTGTCCTCTATTGTCTGCTGTAGACACAGGCGAACATTTAAAGCCCCTCTTCTTGTACAGAGTTCATGTCATACAACATGTTCCACAATGATAAATATGCTCATCTGTATAATCTTACAGTTAATCTCTGCTGTTGTTATTATATTATCATTTTCTGACTGTCTTACCATGATGCGTAGTGTGGCTCGTGGTCAAAGTAATGCTGGCTCAAACTCATTCAAAATACTGAACATGACATCAGATGAGTGTCATTTTTTTTATGTTTGAGCAGAAATGGTGATAATGTAATAATTTTTCATTTTAGCCAGGAAATGAAGCTTATTGAAGTCTGAACAAACTAACACACACATGGTTTAAAAAACGTATTGAATTAAAACCGTAGCACATAGCAGTTCAGTTTACACATTGTGAAATAAATGAGTTTCAGGTGAAAATCCCAAATTTTAAATTAAGTTCATTGTCTAAAAATGAGCTACTTTGTGTCCTTTTTGCAACACAAAGCCAATTCTGTCAATGTTTAATTTGATCCAGAGCCATTAAAATAAAAAAATGTTTGAACTGAATTTAATAAAGTTTAGCAAGCACCCTGACACACTACTAATATGTTTTGAAGGTGACTGTCCCAGAAGCATTTTAAGGGTGAAACAGTCGAAAATTTACTTTGAAAAGAAAACAAGAAGGCTGACTTCTTCCTGCAGCCAGGAAGATCGTTTTCTAGTTTTCAGATTATTTGATCTGATTTTTACCTCGTAAGGAGGTTACGTTTTTGGTTCAGTTCATTTGTTTGTCTGTTTGCAAGATTACACAAAAACGAATGGAAGAATTTTGCTGAAATTTTCAGGACATGTTGTTAATGGCCCAACTTAGAAATGATTAGATTTTGATGGTGATCCAGATAACCGCCATTAGCAGATGGTCGTTTTTGCTCAATAACTGGCTAACTAACAATGATATCAACATGATTCCAAGAGCTAGGTGTGGGTTTTCAGGGTCAAGTAATCATATCATGATGGTAACTTTATCATGGAACTATTGCTTATAGATGGAACAGCAGAATGTGAGCTGCCTTGGCAGAGGATTGCACTTTCCAAGTGTTTTCTAGTTTTCTATATGTTTTCTTATTTTGATCATTTCTACACAGAGAATCACATTGATGCTAAAATTCTGGACATGAAACTCCCCTCAGGTCCCTCAGCCCGACCTGGAGCCTCATGGTCGATGGACAGCAGCTCTGACGACTCTCACCGCTGGTCGGACACGCTGAGCATCGATGAGAAGGACGGCTTTGTGTTCGTTAACTACTCTGAAGGCCAAACGAAGGTCTCTCACCCTCATTTGGCTCATCCTGGACAGAGCTCAGTGCCACAGCCGCTCCAAACGAACGTCATGGATGCACGGACGTATAACCAGCTCAGAGCAGGTGAGTGAGGAGTGATACTGAATGTTTTGTTTTTAAGAAGATTTAAATGGATCATTTCTCACAGGGTCCCTTTGTCAGCAAAGAATATATACAGTAGGCAAAGAAAGGATCAGGGGAAATTTTCCAGTCTGAGAGAGGATGAACCTGAAGCTCAGGACCTCTGATCTGTTGTTGTGAGTGTGTCTCATGGTGTTTGTGTTTCCCTCTGCGTGCTCACAGGCTACAGATGGGAGCGCCAGCTGGTGTTCCGGAGCAAACTCACCATGCACACAGCGTTTGATCGTAAGGACAACGCTCACCCAGCAGAGATCACATCCCTCGCCATTTCAAAGTAAGAGAGCTTAGAGAGACACCAAAAGCAAACCCTTAAACACAGTTGGAGCAGTTAAATGTTTTTGTGTTTTTATTTCACCAAAATGATGCAGTTGTGCCATTAAAGAACTGACTCATTCCGCTCATATTCTGTTTGTTCCCTCTTAACGTCCTCTCTGCAGGGACCACAGTAAGATCCTGGTGGGTGACGGTCGTGGTCGGGTCTTTAGCTGGTCGGTCAGTGATCAGCCTGGTCGATCAGCGGCCGATCACTGGGTTAAAGATGAGGTTGTTGACAGCTGCTCCGGCTGCACGGTCCGCTTCTCCCTCACAGAGCGACGCCATCACTGCAGGAACTGTGGACAGCTCTTCTGCCAAAAGTAAGAAAATGACTCCTCATAGTTCTGCTCGCCACACTTCATAACCTCCACCAAGGAGGTTATGTTTTTGCCGGCATATGTTTGTCTGTTTGTTTGTTTGTCGTTTGTTTCTGGGTCTCCTCATCATCAACAGTCATCGTGTGCTTGATTGCTTGATAAAAACAAAAACCTTCAGTAAAGCAACAAGCGCTTTTAGAATATTAATACGATCCTCCATTTTCAAGGTGTGTTGTTTACTTTCGCCTGAGTAACACAGAATAACACCCTCCCACTATGGTTCCGCTTAAACTGGTCTGAACGCAGGCTGGTTGGCCAGAAAGCACCAGGGTCCTTAGAATCCAGAATGGAACTGGTTCCAAAACCAGAACCATGCCAGTGTGAAAGCCCTCTGTGTGTTTTAGCTCGATGTGCTTATAATTCACTGTTGATTGAAAAATGTTTGTTTTTTCTGTCTGTTAAAAGTTAGATTCGGGTCTAACAGATCCTCTGTGTCTCACCTTGTTTTGCAGGTGCAGTCGCTTCCAGTCGGAGATCAAAAGGCTGAAGATCTCGTCCCCGGTGCGAGTTTGTCAGAACTGTTACTACAACCTTCAGCACGAGCACAGCGTCGAAGACAGCTGCAAAAACTGAGCACCCCCTCCTGAGGAGACCAACCTGGGGAGCGTTTGATTCCTCCACCTGCCCCATTTTTCCATCAGAGCCTCCCACAGATTCCTCAAAACCCCCTCGACCCCCTTGTTCGTCCAGTTATCATAGTAACACACTGACTGAAACAGGTGGGAGCTTTGGCTCTGCACAGCATTAAAGAGAAAGGTGAGAGGAAAGAAGAAGAAGAGGATCAGAAAAAAAATCAGAAAAAACAAACTTTACTACCACCGTCACCACCTGCACTTAACACCTGGAGGAGGAAAAATAGCAACACACCATCTGATGCGGCACGCTTGTATCAATCACCACGGATCATGAGAAACTTGTTTATATTGTACAAATTGATCATGGCCTTTTTAACTCTAAGAGGATCGAACACAAAACAAGAATAAAGGTCATTGAGAATAAAAAATGCCTGTAACATAGCGTTGTGACTAACCACTCCTGGCTTTAAAAAACAAAACGATTGTGTGTAGTCTGCGTCACGAGTCACGGCTCCAGAGGGAAAACACGGAGGAGAGGAAGGGATATGAATGTCAATAATTAATGTCTGTGGGTTAACTTCACCAGTGGGTCGAGTTATGCAAAATGACTTATTTTGACTTTCTGATAATTTTTTATTGTTTACAAAAATGTGATATGTTTAGCGAGTGTTGCCCACCACCGAGAGATTTATTATCAGATTCTCTTTCCCTTTATTTTTTATTTTTGCCAGATTGTTCTGATGTATTAACTATGATGATTTTTTTACCTATAGTTCATTCTGTCCTTAAAATTAATTTCAATTGTATTGTTGCTGCTGTTAAAACTGGACAAATTATCATTTCAGATTTTTACAAAGCATATCACTCAATTTATTTTAATTTTTTTTTTTCCTCATCCTGGATTAAAACATTATAATCCATGAAAAATATATACGTAAGGGTAAAATATATCCCGCATGTAATAATGCTACCCATTTATTTCATTTCATGTCTCTTCAGTAGATGTACTAGTTCACACGCAGGTGTCAAAGCAGCTTTTTGATGGCACACAAAAAAGGGACTCTTATATTAAATAGTTTTTTATTGTTTTTATTTGCTAGTTCTGTTTTTATTTCCTGTCTGCAGACTCTTTTGATTCCTTTGGCATTATTACTGCAGATCAGCTAATGTTGCACTCTACACTTTTATCTCCAGTCCTTGTTGAACAGGGGTGAGCAACTTGCTGCTTGAGGACCACATGCAGCCCCCTCCTCACTGAATGTGGCCCACAAGTCAATAAAAATGTAAAACAATGAAAACATCACATCTACCAAGGAAACATGGACCATTGCAATATTACCATAATTATCATAATGATAAGCATAATAACCTCCTTAATTAAACCTTACAAAATGTTGTTTTTTTTTCAGAAATAGTTGTGCAAATAATTTGCACTAGTATCCAGTAAATGATGATCATTTCATTTTAAAGTGTTTCATTAATTAAAGAATGCAAACAGTACAACAGTGTAAATGTTTAGTCTGACAATTCAAATGACAGCCATGTGTTTGTTCCTATTGGGTAATTATATGTCAATTTAATTGTTTTTAATAGAGAAAATTTTGTACTTTCTTCCATTTTTGCCCTCTCACAGTGAGGATGAACCTCATGTGGCCCTCTTGGTAGCCAAAGTTGCCCGTCCCTGCTGTAGATTTCAAACTCCAAGAGCAGCAGCTAAGATTTCAAATGTTTAGCTGTAACGAAAAAGTATCCTCAACTATTGTAGAAGGTGTAAATAATCATGGTAATCCTCGTTATTTTGGCTTGTTTTTAAATGACTGAGACATCTGGATGATTATTTAACACAAGTGCAGGAAAACGCTGTAGATCTTTTGTGAGAATTGTTTCTTTAAATCGACGTGATTCTTTTATCAGAGATATACACGTCTTACAAAGTAAAACAGTTAAACAGTTATCATTAAAGTTAGTTGTTGGACATCGGGGGGGAAAGATATGGATCAAAAACAGGTCAGCGATGTAACACTTCGGCTAGTTTGAGGTTTGATTTGTGCCAAAATTCTTGTTTTTATTTTTATTTTGTATTGACTCCTAGTAATATATGGAAGTTTTGCCCCTTCATTATCTCTGCTGATGCATTTCAAGCCAAAAGTTGTCACAGCCGGTCTTTCTTTCTCAGTTTAAGACTTTCTCAATCAGCGTTCAGTTGAACAACAGTCCCTGAATGCAACACAAGACACAGTGAAGAGATTTTGACACATCTTTACGGCAATCAAGAAAATAGAGGCCCTTTAGTAAAAGTCAAATTTGATGGCATCTTTGACCTTTTCTTGTTTGTCCAAAGTTTTTCTCGCATTCACTAAATGTTTTGACTCTGATTGAACTCCATATCCAGGCTGCAGTTGAAACACGTAAATATCAGACAGGCCTTGAATGTTTCGCCTCTGTCCTAAGATTCAAGCACACAACCTTCAAATGACTTTCCATTAATCATCAAAAAACAAACCTTTTTTTAATCTGCTTGTTTGGCTGCTGCTGCTGTGCTTAAACACTCAACGTGAGGAGAGGATGTTTGTTTGCGCTCTCTCAGATGGTAGCCCCCTCCTCACTCAGCATACACCTGTTAACGTTGTTTTTCTAATGGCAACAACTGCATTCATGTGCTCCTCTCTTCCTCTCTAGGAGAGAATTTTTTCACTTCTCATCTCACTTTTTTATTCGTCAAACATGTGAGAAAAATTAGACACTTTCCAGAGGGTCCTTTTCTCTTCATCCCCCAGCTTTCCGATGTTCTAAGATTACTCTGCACTCTTGATGTTGTCCCCGTCTGATATCATTCTGCATTAATGTACTGTAATTTAGCGTGCAATCATGCTATCTAGCTGAAAAGGCCGACATGGCTTCTATCAATCAAGAGTTCCTTTGCACCTTCACGTCTTCAAAAAAACAAAAAAATCAAGGTTTTTACCGATGCAGTTTTACGTTGTTGTTTTAATAGAAAGTTGCATTTTACTGCGATTAAATGAACTGTACAAAGTATTTATGCAATTATAACTGGTTTTAGATTTTTTTAATGATTATTGAAATTTCAGCAAGTTTTGTTACTTGTTGCATGTCTATTAACACAGCTGACTTTCTGTGTCAGTGCATTGTACATGTTCTCGGCATTATTTTGGTTTTTTGGTGTTTTGTTTTTTTTTCTTTAGAGGTATTGTCTGATAAGTTGTCCCCAAGCGACCGACTGACGGGTTTGTGTACAGAGCAGGAAATTGTGTCCCCAAACTCTCGGTGGACTTTTGTACTCTTTATTGAAAAAATAATGACAGAAAAATAAGAGAAGAGGAAGGAGGAAAAATCCTGGATTATTTTGGTGGTCTTGTATTAGACTGCAATACTACAGTATCTGGTGTGCAATCTGTGATAGCTGAATGTTCCTTGTATATTTGTGTTCACTACATCCTACCAGAGAAAAAAATAAAACCGTAGAGAAACCCTGCTCCCCCATAAAGAAGCAAATGTTACATAATGCAATAGATCTGGTACTTATTCTTTTTAATTTCATTTCAATAAATAATTGCTGTTTACCACCAAAGATGGACTTGATTCTGAATTGTGTGCTTCCGAACAAAATGGGAAAGAATCGTATCCTGAAGGCTTGGATTATTATCTTGCATACAGAAAAATTCCTGAGAACTTAAGAGTAAAAAAGAAATCGAACATGAAATTTATATTTGATAAAGCTAAAAATGTTGAAGGCAGTGGTCCTAGTTTAGATCAGTCCCCTCAACATCTGAGCTACATTAATGTCTTCAAGAGTAATGGTCACCATTAAGGTTTAAGTAATTTTCATTGTTTAATAATATGGATGAAGTCTTGGTGAAATGACATGTTGCTTACTGAAGGAGACTTTAGGGGCCAGATGGTGGCACTGAGCATTTTGGAAATGCTGATTCAACTTTTAGCTCAAGAGTGCCTTCACTCCTGAATGGAGATGTTCTGAAACGAGATGGTAACTCACATATTGCTGTTAAATCTATAAGCAATAGTTCCATAGTAAAGTTAGCGTCATTATGATGATTAATGACCCTGAAAACCCACAACTAACACTTGGAATCATGTTGATATCATTATTAGTTTGACAGTTATTGAGCAAAAACAATAATGCTCACAGCGGTTTTCTGGATCACCACCAAAATCTAATCATTTTTAAGTTGGGCCATTATCAACATCTCCTGAAAATTTCGACAAAATCCGTCCAGTAGTTTTTGTGTAATTTTGCTAACAGACAAACAAACATACACCGACAAAAACAAAACCTCCTAGCCAGAGGTAACAACCTGCTGGCAGGAGGTGGGCCACATGTGGCCCTCAGGCCACCAGTTGCCCACCCTTGTTCAGAATAAAGATAAAACACATTTTGCAAACAGGAACTGTAAAACTGTAAGGTTTAATTAAAAAAGAATACAAGTCATTCTGTTGTCACTGCAGTGGTTTGTTTACAGAGTAAATGTACGACACAGAAACAGCTGAGTAATAAAACCCGACTGAACTTTACCTGTCCCCTCGGCTGTGGCCTGCAGCTCGTCTTTTTAGTAGAGCAATACATTTTTCCATAGATGTAGTTAAAGTACATGACATTCACCTGAGTCATCATGAGAGTTTTTTCTCCTCTACAGTGACTGAGCTCTACAGACACACAAACAAGCCCCACTCTCCTCCTCCTCTCTTCATTCATCAACATTAGCTCTTCTCATGACATCACAGCAGTCAGCTTCAGCGATAACACCTCAGCCTATACCAGTCAGCAGGAGCCAGGGTGAGTCAGACTGTCGATCTGCTGCTTCCATTGATCGCTCCACTGCTGTAGTTTCCTCAGTTCTCTCTCTTTCTTTTCATCTGAGCTCGATGACTCCGACTTTAACAGCTGCTCAAACCTCTGAGACACACACACACACACACAAAAATAAACAACATATTCATCACTTTCCTCTTTGTGTCTGCTCTGTCTTTATGGAGCTTTAATCAGTGTAAAACTATTTCAGATACTGAACAACAAATGCACACAGATGTGGTACATGTTTGGTTCTGGAGTAATGCCACGACATCATTATTGCCTCCGCCTAGGAGGTTGTGTTTTTCCCAGCATGTTTGTCTGTCTGTCCATCTGCTTGTTTGTTAGCAAGATTCCACAAAAACGAATGGATGGATTTTGCTGAAATTTTCAGATGTTGGTTATGGCTTCAGTTAAAAATGATTTGATTTTGATGGTGATCCAGATAATCGCCATTAGTGAAAAATCGTTTTTGCTCAATAACTGGCAAACTAATAGTTTTATCAACACGATTTCGAGTGCTAGGTGTGGGTTTTCAGGGTCAAGAAATCATATTATGATGGTAACTCTATCATGGAACTGTTGCTTACAGATGTAACAGCAATATGTGAGCTAGCTTGGACGAGGTTTGTGCTCTCCAAGTGCTTTCTAGGGTTTGTCACTCTTTTAACACGAATATGAACAAATGATCAAACCCATAAACTTACAGCCCAATTCTGGCCTAAATCTTTCTGTCTGAGGAAACAGGGTGAGAAAGCAGCCTGAGAGCCTGTTAGTCTGCGCTCAGGGAAACAAAAAGGTCGCACGCACAAACGTGGGACATGTGCAGGTCTGTTTGGGAATTTTCAGAGAGTTTTGCACCATCACAGCTCCATAAGTCTTTGTTTTTGTGTATTTGAGGTGTATGTACCTTTACAGCGGCATCTCTCAGCTCAATGACAGCCACATGCAGAGAGGTGCACCTGGTCGTGGTAAAGGATGCTGTCGTTGATGTGATGGCATTTGAAGGTGGGCCAGCGGTGTTGTCTGCTGGGGTCATCAGGTACGGGATTCCAGAAAAAGTTCTGAGATAAACACACAATCATGTAAACACACACGTACATACATGCAGGTTTTGTGTTAGGATTAGGGCCGGTAAAATGCAACAGAAATCAGATTCTGATATTTCCTCACTGAAAGAAGATACACAGTTGATATATCACAGTATTTTTTTCTGTAGGATTTACAATGATCAAAATGAAATCAAAACAGGAGCCGAATGCCAACCTGAACACGTGCACTTTTATCATCAGCCAGTTGAATAATGTCAACGTGCTCATGAACAATGACAAAAACATAAACTTCCTGCCCATGAAAGTATGATCATCACATGATGAAACAAAACAATAAAATGATGATTCAACATTTGGAATAAACATTTCAAACAGACTATCTCATGATCAGTAAATAAATACTGTAGAAGATCTTCCTGTAAACTATCTTTTTCTTTGGCCAGCATCAGGCTTAGTATTTATTTCTTTTCTTTGCTTTCTTGTCACAGCTGAGGCCAGAGGCAGCTTGTCTTTGTGTTGTCCATCCATATGCAGAGAAGGTTCTTGTGAGAGTGAAAATCTTTCTTTAAGATTTGAAAAAAGGGCCTTTAAGTTTTGTGGTCATCCTTTGCGTATGAACACGACATCTCTTGAACACTTGCAAGATTTTCATCAAACTATGCACAAAGGTCTGCTATTGCTTAAAAATGGCTTAAACAGATTTTCAAGGTCATGGTATGAAGATCAAGGTGATGGAGTTTAATGATCATTCTGTACTGGTGAACGCAACCTTATGGAACCCAATATGACACGAGTGCTTTCAGGTAATTGATTTAAAATGTCCTAAAATATCCACCGTGGATGCAATTTGGGCGGTGTTGTCATGACATTCTTATAAGCTCTCAAAATAATGTCACAGTCCTCTGGGAGTTACCTGTCAGCTGTGAGAGGTTCCTCTCCTGTCTCCATGCTCGCAGTGCTGCCCTCAGTGTGCTGGAATAACGCTGCAGCCTGAGGATCTAAACACAGGAGACAGATTGAGGGTAGTTCACAGGAAGTCAAGGAAAGTGTGGTGGTGTCATGTTCAGGTAATCCAACATGTTCTCACCTGAGCAGGTACAGGTCAGCAGTCTTTGTGCTCAAACAGCTGATGTTTACATGATTGAATAAAGTTTAAATTAGAGCCACAGCAAGAAAACATGGGGTTAAAGGTCAAATGCTACCTGCAAACGTGAACAGGTTATCCAGCAGATGGAGCAGTGTTTCTGTCAGAGAGGCCAGTGATGTCACAAACTCCTCTCCTCGAATTCTTACACACTCCTGCACAAAAAAAAACATAAAACACACGGGTGTGTGCTATTGTCTGATTGACACATTCATTCACAATTTAACCCTTTAATGCCTGAAAACACAAATCATGGCCAGAAAATTCTATTTTTTTTTTGGAGCTGAAAGGTTTATTTCACTTTCTACTGAAATCCTAAAAAATCAAAATTTCCATAAAATTTAACATATTTTTTTTGTATCTCATTTGATACATTAGGTGTTTTTGGCAACTGATAATCCATTTGAGGACATTTTTATCATTTATCGGATTGTATTCAGATGTTTTTTTAGTAATCTGTTGATCATATTGATTAGATAGAGGTATCATAAAAGTATGTATCAAAAAAGATACCACAGGCTTTAAGGGGTTAAATAAATTTATATTGCAAAAATGAGAGAATTCATAATCAAAGGCTCTCCTGATTAATACTGCTACTTGTAGTAGAAAAATGAAAAATGCAGGAAAATTTATTCTGCTGTTGAACACATTGCACTGAAGGATCTTCAACATTTCTTGGTATGCTAAATGTGTGCTACAGTGAAAGGAAGAGGGGCATTGAATCAGTTTTGTGTCTCACATGGTTCACCCCCAGTTAACACCAGCACTACTTGTCAGTGTGTGTTGTGGGGGGTATTTTGGTGTACTGTTGTATAACTGAAGAACACACTGTCCATACTGATGCCCAGTCAATGATACAGACCCTTTAGTTTGACAGAATGTATGTTATAATGTGGACAAAATGCCAGTGGGCATAAATATTATGCTCTGAAATGGAACTGTGAAAAAAGCCTCATGACACATGGTTTTTAAGTGAAGACCTAAATGACTGTGAGGGAGGCATAAAGCAGAAAAAAATGATCCTTCCTCTTTGCCAATTTCAGAGGTCATAAATGGGGGGAGGTTACAGGAGGTTATTGGAAAGGAAAGGAGAAGTCAGGATGATGCACAGCACCTGGTGTTCTTGCCTGACTGGATGTGTATATGACAACCTGCTCTGATATACTCTCTTGTGTTTCCCCAGTACTGTAAGTTGTAACACAATGTGGATTAACAAGCCAATACTATCACACCTATGTTATTACCACTGCAGAATAAATATGAAAGTTAAAATGCTCTGAGAAGAACTACAGTGACCTCCTTCTCCCTCTACACTGTAGAAAAAGGATTTTAGGTTTTAGCTACCTCAGCTCAACTTCTTAAGTCAGTTCAAATTAAATATCAATTTTACTTAAAATATCAAGTATAATAGTGTCCAACTAATCAGTCCGAACAGAGTAGTTCAGGTAACATAGATTTCCTTGTGGATACAGTTAGATGTAAGTATGGCCCCTGCACAAATGCACAGGAAACCTCTTACAGTCACTGGAGCAACCCAACTTTTACAATACCACGTGCTTCAAGATACACTCAGTTTGGATCAGTAATTCCAAAGGTAAGAGCTTACTTTTACTGTGCTTGATTTTTTTTCATTGAAAAGCTAATTGAATATTTTGTTAATAAAGTACTCTATACCTGTAGTGACTGGTATGAAGAGCAGATGTTGCTGTGAATCTGCTGCTGTCTGCATTCCTCTCTGCTGCTCAGAGTCTGAAGATGGTCGTCTCTGTGAGAAATCTGCAGCTGACGTGCATTTTCACGCTGAGTATCAGAGAGAATAGAAAACAGTGAGGGCTAAATTGTAGTCTGATTAATTTCAAGATATTTTTATTAAATTTAAACTTCCAACAAGCAGGCACAGAACAGAACATGTTGCCACACATGTAAGGGGAGTAAATAACCTTTTGCACTAGTTCCAACAACGGAAATAGTGGTGAAAAAAAACAAAAATAATAATAAAAAAAGACAGCCCATATTAAAAATATATATATATATATATATATATACATAAATAATAATAAAGTTATCATCAAGACTCAAACATAAAAATAATAGTAATAAGAAGAAATGGCAATAATTTAAAAAAAGATCAAGATAATAGCACCAGGGACAATTGTAGAAATACCAGTTCAACACTTTGTGTGAAGAAAATAACTATTAACATTTCAAATGTGTATATATATATGTGGCTACCATGCAGTCTGTTTGATAAATTTGCCGAAAAAAGTTTGGAAACGTTGTTTTGATTGGTTATTTTTCCCCTTTAATAATACCAATTTGTATTGTATTTTATATATATTGTAGTTGAAAAGCCTGATTTGTCACCTTTACAACGAAGTACAACTTGTAAGGATTGTGCATTTCTGGATTGAGCAAAATAGCTAAATGTGTGGGTAGCGGCCTAAATTACATTTCCGAACTTTTTGAGGAGTATAAATCATCACCTTTTCCTTCTCACTGGTTGCCAGGGTCTCCATCAGCTTCGTTCTGACTGCTCCCACATCGTTTCTGAATTCTGCCTCCTGCTGTTGCTCATGGGTACCGATCAAAATTTTAGGTATCAACTGGAGCAGTTCCATCAACGCCAAAAACTGGTTTACCAACTCTGAAGTTCAGACAGAGTGACGTATAAGACAGCAGAGGCAAATGTGGTTTAAAGACTTTCAACCTGACAGGCTCCAGTCTGTAACTAATATCAACCTGACAGGGTGGACAATCTTCAACAATATTTCAATATTACCAAAATTCAGATGCATAAGATCTACCCGACATGTTTCTTTTACCTGAACATGTCATTAGCGTACTTCCATTTAAAAAAAACTTGAAAAATGCATTAGTAATTTCACCAAGGTGTCATCAAGGAGACTTGAAATACACCAACAGCCACAATGACGCTTAAATGAAGTTGTTGACATTATTTCATTTCTCAGGTTGATCCTCGGAGCTTTGAACAGCTGTTTGAGAGTTAACACTTGGCTATAGAGGAGACATGGGAACAGTTAATGTTAAATACAGTTAAACAGGTGAAAGTTTAATCATGTGTCGTTTTTACCCTCTCTGCTTGTGCTTAGAAGCTTTCTGGCCTGTTCCTGGTATCCCAGCAGCCTCTGCTGCACACCCTCAGCCCATTGGTCCAAATTGTCAGGAACCGAAAAAAACCTGCTGCCATACTTGCTCCTGTAAAAGTCCTAACAAAATTTGGAAAATGATTTACAACACATACTTTCACATTGAAATAATACATTTTAATTTTAAATGTATGTAAGTAACATGCACCCAAAAGTGAGCCTTTGTGTCAAGAGTGTGTCTGTTACCTCAGCGACCTGCAGGATGGCTTCATTGGCTTTCCATAAGACAGAGTTAACTGCAGAGCTAAAAGACCTGAAACCAAAACACCCAGACAATCAAAACCTGAGTGCTCTCAACAGGATTAGTCAAACTAAAGATTCAAACTTACATCATGGTCTGATCTGGATCTGGTTTGGGTCCAAAATCAAGCCTCCTTTCAGACCTGCTGGACCTACACATACAAACAAACAAGCAATACACAAAACAGTGAAAATCAAACAATAATATTGTATGAACTTATAGCCCCAGAGTCACTGACAGGCTTTGCGTGTGTGCATGTGTGGGGGTGTGCATGTGTGTGTGCGTGTGTGGGCGTGTGTGTTTTGTACCTCCGGTTGCCAACAAAGCCACCACATCTCTGTTGGACATGGACAGAACTCTGTCCTGCAAAAACAAAAAGACCTGTCAGCTCTTTACTATGCTGATTTTGATGATTAGATTGTGCTTCTATAGGATCAGTTTTAAATCAGTAGATCACAGCTTTAGTCATTTTACTTCAATGAATGGACTAAGGATGACATTTTAACACAGCAGCTTTGTTTCCTTTGAGATTTGGATGCTCAGCAGCCATTACAATCTTTAAGGCCTGTTCAAAAATACAAATCATTTGACTGTATGGAGTATACGGTATTATAGTTATTATCAACTGACCTCTTCCTAAGCTCCTAAAAAGATTGTAACAAGAAAATCGATAAAATAGACAACAAAATAGATATTTGAACATATTTTAACTTAGGACAGTATATTTCAGAAATACTGATGATAATTAGGAATATAAACATTTAACACCTGCATCTGGCATGGCAGCTATGATAAGTTTGCCCTTTTCCTGTCCTTTGAATACCACTGAACTGTCATGTAAGCATTCAAACTAAGGTTCACATCATTACCATTAGCTAGGAATTTTGCCCTTTTTCTGTCCTATCATACCACAAAATAATACTCTGAGTCATCTCCAAACAAATGGAAATCAAGCTTCATGCTTAAAAAAGATCAAAAACTTTAGCCTAGGTTAGGAAATGGGTCATTAACTACAGCACTTAGTTTTAACTTGAAACTTGGCTCAATATCCTCCTGGATTTTTCTCTCTACATTTTGCTTGTAGCTGCAGGCTAATCAGGAAGTGTTAGTCAGTAGACGACCTAAAATAACAGACAGTACAACCCCACAAAAAAGCGTATACTTCCAACACTGGGGGAGATGACGAGGGATTATGATCAACTTCCCGAGTGCCAAAGCAACAGTGCTGAGGATTCCACTTGCCGTCACGCATCAGATTTTTTACTCTTGCCACTATTTTGATTGTGTAGATACAGCTTTTAATATTTCCCCATGAGTTTATGTTGGACTGGTATTTTATGTAACATGAGCCTCTGCTGTTTCTGCTGTGGAGTCTGCAGACTTGTGCGTAGAATCCTCTCTTGTTCCGACAAATTCTTCCTCAGACTAGCAGTCTTCAATGGTCAGTTTATTAGAAAAATGTCTTTAAAAATGTATTTTTCTTGATAGAATATTCATATTCATGAACTCTCAGCTTGAAAACATAATAAAATAAACATGAGCATATCACAAAACATTCCTCCTGTGTGTGAATCTACTTGGTAGTTAAGCAGATCATGATATTATGATAACAATTTGACCTTTTAAGTTTCCTCAACACAAGTTTACACAATGAATGCATAAATAATGATGGCGTTCATACCAGAAGTGGCTCTTCTTCCCTCCTCTCTGTCTGTTGTTTTTGCTGCACCATCCTGGGTCATAGAGAACCTGATATGTATGGGTTATTTTGAGAAAAAAAAAACAAAAGGAACATGAAAAGGGGGAGAGCACAAACATTTACTGGCCATCATGGTCAGACTACCAAAACCCCATACACAGCACTAGTATTTTTGTTAGTTCAACTCAGTGCTATTAATAAGGGTATGTACCTGTTTAGGGATTTGATGATGTCTATAGCAGGGTCACTGAGGAGGACAGCACCTTCCCGCCTGGGCTGCAGTAAACCAGGGGCTGAGTGCACCTGCTTTCTGGACTTGGAGCAAGCCAAGAGACTCTCATCCATAACGTTATCCTAAACACACATATGACAAAGAGGCGGTAATCAGTATAAATGTAACACAGTCACAGACAAGAAATAACCCAGAAAAAAACAGATGCTTAGGTTGAAAAAAAGGGCATCCAAAAAGACCAGAGCTTGTCAGCAAATAAAAGAGGTTGTCCAAAAGTCCAACAGGACAAATAAAAGTCTTTTCAGCAAAAAGAAATTGATAATGATGCCAAGTAATAAGAATGGTACTTGAGGATGGATATAAAAATGTAACAGGCAGTTAAATTTGGGTAGACAAGTAGTGGTTGTACAAGGTCAAGGAAGAGCACAGACCAAAATAATGAGAACTAGTTGTCAGATCATGTAGACTATAAGTAACCTACCAGTGAAAAGTCCAGGTACTGGCAGCGCTTCTTGAGTTCTTCAGTGACAAAGGACAGGAATGAACACACCTGATCTGAAGTTACCTGCAAATAAAAGAAACACAAAACAAATAGACTGAAAACTTACATTTCAGTAAATTCTCTCTGGGCTCTTTGGTTTGATTCTAGGATTAAAGTGTCTTGATGGAATACTAAGGTGGTGAAGAAACATTATTGAGTAGTGCTACAACTATAGCAGTGGTACTGTGTGACAGAACGTACCTGTGTGCTCTTCAGCATCTTCCTCAGATGTTCTAATCTGTTGCTGATGGACGCCTGCTGTTGGTTGTTAGTGGCTGCCTGTAAGACCAAATCTGGTTTAACTTACTGCATGAAGAATTTTAACCAGCTTGACAGACAGACATAAACAGATAAAACATATGTACCTCTGCCTTAATGTTCATTTGAGTGCTGCTGATTAGTTTATTGATCTTCTCCATGAACATCACCTCAGATTTCACGAGGGAGATTTTCTTCTCATAATGACCAGACGCCTCCTTCACCTTGGGATAAACATATACTTGAGCCTCGGACAGTTTAAGAGTAGTTTTGTTGAATTTCACTTTACACTTTGAGCTCCCTCTGCAGACTTTGTCAAACCTGCTGTAAACTCTTGGACTCAAACTGCTCCAGTTCCAAGTAGATGGACTCCTCTGCTTCAGTGATCTTTTTTGTTGCTCCTTTCAGTCTACTTTGAAACAATTTCACCTCACAAGGAGCATAATCACCTCCTTCACTAAAAAGCCTGCAGGAGGAGAAACGAGTATCTGAGGAGAACTTCTTCAAGTTTATTTTATATCTTCAAAGTTTCTGGAGTATTACCTTAAAGAGTTGTGGAGCTGCGTTACTTTGAGTCTGACCTCCTTCAGTCTTTTCTGAACAGTCTGTCTGAAGGTGGTCTGACAGTGCTGGGTGTCTTTAATATGTTGATCTTGAAAGCTCTGCAGGGCTGAGCTCACAGCCTCCAGACTGTAAACAGAGAGAGATTGTTTTACATGTCAAGCTTGTTTAAGTCTCTATTCAGTCTTCTCTGTATACAATATATCCATACATAGTCACTTTGAATGTCACTTTAATGCTTCTATATCTGTTTTTCTACCTCATCAATGTACTTGAAGGGCTTGCTGTTACATTGTTGCTTTGCTAACCAGGAGAAATGTCCAAAGGATTGTCATTTAATTTTGGTATAGTGACAATTACCTTCATTTTAGATTTGGATACTAGTTAAAACATTATGAACTACTCTAGATCAGTTGTTACCATTGGCTGCTGCCAGCTGTCAGAATTTTGTCCTCCATGTTGGACAGCGTGGTAGTAAACTCCTTGTTTTTCTTATCAGTGGAGGTCTGCAGGTCCTGCAGCTCCATCCTGCAGGAGGCCAACATGTCATTCAACTCCTCCAAGAAAACATCCACATTCTGCCTGTGCTGCTGCAGCTCAGCTGAAACACAAAGACACGTGGCTGTAAGATGTGGAACCATTTGAATATCTACTGTCGTGACAACAGATTACACAGCTGAGGTGTTAAACAGGTCCTTATGCTGCTCAAAATGTCTGCTCAAATAAGCTAATGGAATTATCTTGTTTTAGTGCAGTGTTTCTCAAATAGTGGGACACAACCCCCAAGGGGCGTAAAAACAACAGGCTTCTGTTGGCTTTCATTTGTTAATGTTGGGTTAATTTTATTTTGGTAGAACTTTAAATTATGAGTCTGGATTTATATCTTCTCTTTGAGCCTCCTCTTTGAGCTTGAATTGATTCCATGAAACTGTAGTACTTCCTATGAACTGCCATAAATACAGAGCACTGAAAGCAGGTCACAGGGGCCATTCTTTCTGCTGAAAGTTACTGTGCACTTTAACTTTTAAACTATTTATTTATTGGTAGAAAAGTTACCTATTGTATGACTTTTTCATAACTCTTCAGGTATTTTGACATTGTTCAAACTTTGATATTGCAAAAGAAAAGTGCTTCTACATGACCCTGAGCATTTCACCTTTGTGCTTAAAAACTGCTGCCTTTTCTGTCTTCTTCTATTCTCTGAACAAAACCATATATGGCACAGTAGTTGTTTAATCCCATTTATCTCCTAACATGTTTGTTGAGAGGTAAGTCAAAAATTGAAATTATGATTGACTAACTGCCCAGCACCAATAATAGGATTTATACTCCAAAAACGGTCATTTGAGGGGGACCCAGGACGCAGGCCTGTGCAGTTTACATCCTATTAGTTAGACTAGTGCCGTAATGCTTTTAGTGCTTTTAAATAGAGTGTTTAAAAGTGGTGGACATAGCGATTGTACATATCTGTTTGTGGATTTCTGTCATCAGATTAGATGAGTATCTTGTTTCCTAGTTGTCGTCTTGATCAAATTCAGTCTGTATAAGAATAAATGTGAAAACAACAGGTTCCCTACCGAGGCGGGGTTGGTATATGTCGGTCTCAATGTGCTTGCAGTTCAGCTGCAGCAGCTGTAGCTCCAGCTCACAATGCAACATCTCCTTCCTGAGTGTAACCATGGAGACGCCTGAGTTGAGGGCATCATGGAAATACTGCTCCAGGTTGTCCACAAACAGTGTCCTCATTCTGGACATTTGACACACACACACACACACACACACCCCCACCCCCACCCCCACACACACACCCACACACACACACCGTCAGCACTAGATGGTACTCTGTTATTGTGCGAATGCCTTTGTGTGCTATGTATGTGTATGTGTATGAGTGTTAAGTGTGTACCTGTTCAGTGTGTGTCTGAGTAGCTCCACAGGAAACACAGTGAGGTGTGTTTCTTCTTGCTGGGGATCTAGCAGGTCTGGGCCTGGGCATGCAAAGGCAGGTCCAGTATAGGACACACCTCTTGATGACGTAAATGTGATGTCATTTCTGTCGTCACAGAGACCCTTTAAAGCAGACTCAGCCTAAACACACATAAGTATCCAAAATTTACACATGCTTTTGCACATGAGAGTTTTGTACTGAGAAGTTGATTTTGTCTGTTGTTCATTCATCAGAGCTCTACCTCAGACAGCCATTCCTTTGATGATTTGGTGAGCTCCGTTTCAGTCTGACCTCTGAAAACTGAATGATACATAATCAATTTCTCACATTTCTGTGTTTTATGACCTAAACAAGCCAACAAAGTATTCTGACCAAAATCATAAAAGTCAACTAAACATAGCACAAAAATTTAGGAAATCATCATCGGTAGATTATTTGTGATACCATTTACAAGGGAAATAAGCTTTCCAACAGTATAAGATTAATTACCAACAATAATAATAACAATAATAACTTTATTTGTATAGCCCCTTTAGAACAAAGGTTTACAAAGTGCTTTGCCAAACAGACAAGAACATACAGAAGACAGTGCACAAGAGTGTATGCACAACAGGAGCTAACCAACAAAAAGCACAATTTAAATCAAAGAACCCTTACAAACATACACAAATGGCAGAATTAACCCAAGCCTAATCAGAACCTCAGATAATAGAGCATCAGCGTTTCTGGTATCCCTCAGACCAATTGTGTTCATGGAAGGGTGAAAATTTCAAGGCACGTGAGGAAAACCCAGAACCCAAATGGGCACATCAATGCAGGACCAGGCACCCAATATGGTCCAAGAATCAGAGAAGGCCACTGACCATTAAGGCCTGACACCAAAAACCACACCAAAGTGAATTTGCCTGATTCCTCCAGGATTTTTCTGTGTGAGCTTCAAGCATTGCAAAAGGATGTATTTTTCACCCACATCTAATTAGGAAGTTTTCCTGCAAGTCCATTTATATTTCCCCTCCCCCACTGCTCCTTTGAGACAGGAGCACAATGGGAAAACTTCCTGCTGTGAGGGACAAGTGTAGATAAGAAACTCTGGAAACTTTCAAACTCAGAGGACTTAAAATGTCCAAGAAGTGCATGTGCATGTGTGAAAAAAGGTATACTGACCCTGTTCACTTGAGGTGGTGAATGCTGGGTGGAGTTTCTGCAGCTCCTTAAAACTCTAAGGAGCAAGAGCACAGTTTCTTTAGTCCATTTAATGTGAATTCTAGTTTTAGGAAAAAAATCACATGACCTGGTTGAAAAGAAGGTATGCACATCACAATCAGTTTGAGTGAATGGAGTTCCAGCCACTCAATGGCAGAAAGCACAGGCTGGTGGACTACATGAATAAACACAAAGTCGTTATTAAAGGCTAAAATCTAGATGAAAGATGGTTGGTTAACTTAAAGCTTAGTTGGATAACAAGTTGAACGGTTGTCCTGTAACTTTGAGACAGGGTTCTTGAAGTTATCAGAGGGTGGAGGTGAGTATGAAGTGCAGTCGTGATTACCGGTCTGTAGGTGTGGTTGAGGTGGAAGAAAGAGCTGAGGCTGGTGCTGAAGGAGAAGAGCTCCTCCAGAAGGAGAGGTGGCTGACGATCCACCAGCCGACACTGATCTGAGACACACCTTCTGCAGCTTCACACACAAACACAGCAGATTTTGTTTCTTTAACCTGGTAAACCTTTTTACATGTGAACTGTCACACCAAATTTTTTCATGTATAAATACTTTGTAGATTAGTGTTGATTAGTATATTTAGATAATTAGTATTTACAATTTACTTGAAATTCACTTACTCCCTGCAAAAAGATTCTGAGTTAGTACAAGCATTAGTATTATCATGCCATACCTCTCTTTGACTTCCTGCAGGTGGATGACAACTTTGTCTAGACTGATCTTTAATGAGTCCTCATCTCCCTCCTGGCGAAGTCCACCCAGCAGGACGTCCAGGTGAACCATCTTTTTCTGACAACATAATGGCAAAGCATTATGGGATAGTGTTCAATCTACTGACAGTCTCCTTCAAGCTCCTCCCTCTGCCCATCTCAAGTGGAAATGTGTCCTGGACTACAATCTTACCTGAATAGACTGCTGCTGTGAGTCTCTGAGGTTGTCCAGCTGCTGCTTTAGCTCATCTTCTGTCTTTTTCAACCTGGAGCTGTGCCTCTCCCATAGCACTGCTGCTCCTCGCATCACATGAAACACACATCGGCTGAGACTTACAGCATGATCATGCACAGATTCACAACGAACCTGCAGGTATTCAGAAAGTTATTTACAAAGAGCTGACATTAAGATTCAGAATACAGAAACAACTGCACTGGAGAGAAGTTTGTGTAACTGACACCACAAGCAGCCAATTGCTTCTCATCAAGAGTCTGTCTTTGACCAATCAGGTGGAGCAGCTTAGAGCAGACAACTTCATCCACCTCCTCCTCTGTCAGTTCCACAGCCAGGAGCTCCTCCTGTAGGATGAGTTAAAGACACAAACCAGGTTTTAATAAAAAGTGGAAAATGTGTACAAAGTCCCATCAGCCACTACCACCACCATCCATCAGGTGTAAAAAGCAACTGTCAACAATAATCTGATGTTTTCACAAATTCCTGTATTTATCACTCTAAACGTTTACTGACTTGTTACCATAAACTGAGGCAAACAGACAGTGAGCTCTAGCAGGCCCACTACAAGCAGTGGTGGGAAAAAATACACAAAATCAGTACCTGTACAAAAGTAAAGATCCCCCTGGTCATATATTAGTCAACCTCAAATAAAATTTGCTGACTTGAATTATCACTTGAGTAAAAGTACTCATAGTACTTCTTAGAAAATTCTTAATGTTGTGTTTTCATGATGCTTGTATGTAGGAATAAACATACCACTGTACATTCTACAGAATTTTGTTTATTTAGAATATATATTTAACATTTTATGCATTGCTAGAGCTTTTCAGATCTGAAGCCCCATAGTTTAAAAAAGTGACTTGCTGATGACCATGAACAATGTCAGCTAGGCTTTACACAGTGAAAGTCATCCTCATTTTTAACAGCCATTTTGGGGGTTTGTGGACTTTTGAATTATGCAATAGTGCAGCATATTCTTATTTCTGGCACCTTAATTTTCCATACTTTTTTTATTTCACTGCAGCCATATAAGTTCAAAGGATATGCTTAAATATATGTGATTTTACCTTACAGCACTCCACAACAGACAATCGATCCTGCCTTGTCTGCTCGTAACAACAACCCAGCTCATGGAGATAGTCAGCATGAAGGGAGTCTGATAAAACACAATTATTCACATATTCGGAGATTATGTTCTGTTTGCTGTGTGAATATGAGTGAATGAATCTATTCCTTATATGATGCGATTAATCCACTAGAGAAAAGGGCATGAGTCCCCCTATCAATGCTCAGAAAATGGGAAAACACACATAAAACAAGATAAAACATTTTATTTATTTATTTGCTTTAGAGAAATAATTTTGTAATTCACGCATAGCAGTGTGTTAACACAGATGGTGATTTTTAGTTTCTTCACTGTTTGAACTCATAAAGCAGATAAATGAAAACTGACTTTTTCACATGTGGGCCCAAAAAAACATTAAGAAACTTACAAATCTGTTTGTTGACATCTTCCAGTTGACTGAACCAGTCAGAAACCAGAGAAATGGAGCAGGAGGGTGGGACCAGAGAGCTGAAACAGAGATACTTAATGATGAGAAAAAGAATCTGTTTAATGTTGTAAAGGAAATCGTCCACAATCAAGGACAGTACGAATCATTTCAATGCTATTTCCAAACAGGCAGATCCAACTGAATTACCTATGAGTTTAATTTCTTTTCATGATTCTCTGATGGGTGTCTTTTGCATTAAAAAAAAAAAAAAAAATATATATATATATATATATATATAAATGTATGTATGTATGTATGTATGAAAAGAATACAACATGGAGACAAAACAAATAAACAATAGAAATGTCAACCTTATCAAAAAAGATGACAACATCCATTTATCTATACAGGTTAATAATCCTTTAGGGTTCCTGGGGCTGGAGCCTATCACAGCTGACAGTGGGGGTGAGGTACACCCTGAACTAGTCCCCAGCCAATCGCAGGGCTACACTGAGAGAGACAGGCAACCATTCATGCTCACATTCATTCCTAAGGGCAATTTGGCGTCACCAATCAACCTAATGAGCATGTTTTTGGTCTGTGGGAGGAAGCCCTAGTGCCCAAAGAGAACCTACATATGCACGTGGAGAACATGCAAACTCCACACAGAAAGGCGCTAATCGACCTGGGTATTGAACTGGCAACCTTCTTGCTGTGAGACACTTGCAGTAATTGCAGCATCACTGTGCCACCCCAGATGACAACATAATCTTAAATAAACATTATCAGAAAGAGCAAAAATACAAGCAATATTCTGAAAGATCTTTCTACAAGACACTGAATTGTAAGTATAAAGGTAAATATAAGGTCAGTGTGATAGAAACATTTTGAAAATCAGGGACCAAGTCGTAACAATCAAAAGACAAACAGCATAAGTTATTCACTTGATAACATTACCAGATGTTGTTGATGACTTCACAGAGTTTCTCTGTCAGATAATGTTGAGTTTGTTTCATCCTCTGTACCAACTGCTGGATTGGGGCTGGCTGTTGATCCTCAATACTGCAGCATATGTCCCTGAGACACAAATAGTCCTTCAATTCTGTGTTAAAATGAGGGCTTCACATCTGTTTGGCCATATTATTCATTCAGTGATGAGTGTAAAATAGCATAAACAGACAAAAAAAATCACTTTTGGTAAATCCTAAGAATTTCATAACTGTTTAAACCCAGTTAGACGAGGCTTAAATTGATTCCACGTAACAAGCCCCTTTTCAAAAAGTAAAACAGCTAATTAAAAAAAGTCTTTTAAAAAGATGTTTAAAATGTTTCAAAATTATTTAAACAAGCAAACAACAGTTAATTGGTTATTAAGCGAGTCTGAAAATATCTTAAAATTTTCCTAACAGTCCAGTATATGTTAATGTTTGTTAAACATATTTAATGTGTACAGTAACCACATTTTAGCCATTCCAACTGCATAAAACACCTTTAAATATGTCAACCTTGTGCAAATCCCTGGAAAGTGATGCTATTTAAAAGCCACTCTTATTGACAAAAAGATACTTTTTTTTCAACCAAAGGATTCTGAGCTTAAATACTTGTATATTTTTTAAATCTCAATTGGACATAAATCCTATGTTTAAAAAAATTATGGAAACTTTTTGCTGCTTAGCTTTTGGAGTAGCACTAATACGCTGTCACATTGGCATGACATAAAAGGGAAAAAAACTTAAACTATTAAAAAAAAATTCAAATTAATCTGACACAAAGTCATGCATGCTTTTATCCAACTATATACTGACTGGAGTCCAGACCTAACCTAACCTAACCTTTTGATGATATTACAGACCGTAGATGATGAAATCCCTAAATTCCTTGCAATAGCTCGTTGAGAAATGTTGTTCTTAAACTGTTCGACAATTTGCTCACGCATTTGTTCACAAAGTGGTGACCCTCGCCCCATCCTTGTTTGTGAATGACTGACCATTTCAGGGAAGCTGCTTTTATACCCAATCATGGCACCCACCTGTTCTCAATTAGCCTGTTCACCTGTGGGATGTTCCAAATAAGTGTTTGATGAGCATTCCTCAACTTTCTCAGTCTTTTTTGCCATCTTGTCTTTGCTGTGTATTCAATTGAATATAGGTTGAAAGGGATTTGCAAATCATTGTATTCTGTTTTTATTTACGATTTACACAACGTGCCAACTTCACTGGTTTTGGGTTTTGTATCAGTATAAAACATTGTCTGTCTTGTGTAAAAAAGTTATTAAACCTTACAAAAACCTGTTTGAGTAAATTAAAATTTTGTCTGAACATCAGTATTTAAAACATTTTCGCCCACCTGTACTTGTTTGTAACCTCTTTGACCCTGTTGCTCTTCCAGCGGCTCAGACAGTCCTCCCAGTGCAGACGGAGGAGAGACTGCTGCTGCAGGTTCTCCTCATGGAGAAGCAGCAACAGTCGAGCTACACTGCGACGGTTTGCCAGTAAAGACTGATTCAACACCTTAGACACAAACAGAAACAAGATGAAGGCACTGGTGTTTTGTTAGTAGAAGAGAGAGTTTAAAGTCTGTGTGATGCACTGAGTTACTGTGGCCTCATTGTGGATCAGTCTATGGACATCAGATGAAGGCAAATAGCTTATCTTCTCCAGTAAGGAACAGTATTTCCGTAGAACAGCTCTGATCTATAAGAAGAAGATGGATAAATAGTTTATTTCATTATTATTCTTATTAAAGTATCTTTGGTTTTGGTCCCTTGTTCTTAAAAGATTTGTCTTGTGGGCTCGTTTTGACTCAGTTAAACATTTACTTAACCTTTATTTAGCAAGTTGAGTCTCACTGTGATCAGAGATCTCTCTTCCAGGGTAGACCTGACCAAGAATGGCAGCATTACACAGTTACAGCAAACATAAGGCAGACTTTTGATTCTCTATGACATTTGGGTCATTGCTTGCTACTGGTTACTTTTCAGTGTGCCAACTTCTGTAAAATAAACAAATAAATAAGTAAAATAAAAAAAAAAACACTTTGAGAGTTTTTAAGATTTAATTATGTGAATGACATGTTTTACGATCAGAAACTTGAACTGATGGAGCTTAAGCTCCCAAATCACATTTCATTGTATTTGGTTGCTGATTTTCAGCCTTGTTAGGTTTGCTTACCTCACAGGGGATTTTCTGAAGCAACCAAGTTAGTTGCTTTGCTGTGTCATATAACACTTTGACAACAGCTGTCTTTACACAGTTAAACAAAACTTTAATACTTATTAAACATGTTATGAGTTTTAAATAAACCTGGTTTATTTATAACAAAATAAAGCCAAACAGGATGAAAATTTTAGGGTAATCTAGTCTTAAAGATTATTGGCATAAACCTTCTTATAAAAGAAAGATGCAAAGTTGCCCTCCCTCACTTTGCTTCTTGAAATTTTGGACAAAGGTGTTGTCACTTCTTTTATGTTGATCTCTGAGAAGTGTGAAGTTTTTGCACAGCAGGGAAATACTAAAGACCAAAGGGGTTACATGATTTCTTGGGCATAGTGTAAAACAAATACTGTGTCTCCTCATTAAAATTTATAAACAGAGAAATTCAGTTTATTTCAAATGTGTTGCATCAAAAAATGAAAAAAATCTGATGGAGACATCAGAAAAAATGTCTATTGTTAAAAAACAGTTCTAAAAATGTTTTTTTTTAATCAGTATTCTTTTTCAAAGCAAAATAAACTGAAAATTTTAATCCCTACAAAAAATGTAAAACATCTGTCCTTGATATAACTACAAATATTAAGAGTGACATCCTGGCAACAGAAAGTTACCAATACCCAGAAATGACCTTCCACACATACATTTATACTAAACAGAACCCTAATTTGGCTGCCATTTTAAATAATAGTGACCCTATGTTTTCAGCAAGCCAACAGACCATTTTTATGCTTTTGATCACACTGATGTGATATTTTACCAAAATTGTGGTAAAATTTTGGTAAATACCAATTTAGAAGGTCTTGTATCTTTTATTTCTATGTATAAATGATACACAATCTGGTTTATTTTATTTCCATAAAAGCAAAAAAAAGCATTGGAAATACATTTCATTGCCTTTTTATTTAAAAAAAACAGATTTTACACCCAGAAAATGACAAAACTGTAGTGAGATCTTACTGACCTGGTCTGTTCGTTTACTCTCAGCTTCAATCAGTTTTTGTTTCAGCTCAGTGATGATCTTCTTTTCCTTCACTGCCTTCTCCACTTCCTCCCAGACACTATACACATCCTGTATACGCACAAATGCACAAACATCAGTCAGGGATTACACTCTCATCAAGACTTGAGAAGGTCACACGTCCGTGTGTATATACATATATATATATATATATATATATATATATATATATATATATATATATATACAGGCACTAATACACATCCAGAGATGTATCCATTGAGGCAGAGACAAAGGGACAAAGGGACTAAAAATTATAATTTCTGATAGTGACAAACCCATGGACGCCCAGATCATAAATCTGTGCTCATCATATTTGTTTCTGCTGAATATGAATTTATTAGAGGTTAGCCCCTTTAGACGTGGGATTTCGTTTTCAAGAGGGTCCTCATGTCTATATGGTTGTAAAGGTATTTATTTTGGAGGTTTAATCAATAATGGCCATGGACAGAGAGATCATTCTAATATTAACATTAACATCTATAATGATAATAAAAGAAGAATGATGTTGATTAATATTACAGCATCTAGTTGGACTGTCATTAAATTGGGTTTAACTGGTCTGAAAGTATGAATTTATGTTAAATGATGTCACTGCTGTTGATGGTTGATGCAGAATAAAGCACACAGAGTAGAGCAGGTCCATGGCAGCGGGTCATCCATAATTGTTTGTCAAGGTCATACTAATATATGTGTGCTGTTTGCAGGAACTATCATGTACTGCATTTAACTTTATTGATCTCTCTAAAGTAAATATCAGGAACTGTATTGATAGTGGAATGGGGATAAAGAAGAAAAGGCCAAATATTTGTAATTGTTGTAATTGAAGCTTTGTTGGTCCAAAGCAGCAGGCTGTCCGCACCAAGGATCCCAGCAACCAAAAAGGGGGGAAGAGATATAGAGGGAGAGGATGGAGTGGAGTGTGTGAGCAGTCTAAGCCTATCGCAGCTTAACTACGAGCTGGTCCAGGACTGGGCCAGCCCTAACTGAAAGCTTTATCAAAAATGAATGTTTTAAGTCTAATCTTGAAGGTAGAGAGGGTGTCTGCCCCCAGAACAGTGGTTGGTAAATGACTCCAAAAAAGTGGGGCCTGATAACCGAAGGCTCTACCTCCCATACTACTTTTAGAGACTAATGGTACCACGAGCAGGCCAGCATTTTTGGAGCGTAATGTTCTAGAGGGGTTGTTCAGCACTATAAGCTATTTAAGCTAAATTAGTGCCTGTCCACTGACAGTTTTATAGGTGAGAAGAAGAATCTTGAATTATATTATAAATGTTATGGGAAGCCAATGCAGAGAAGCTAATACAGGAGTAATGTGATGTTTTCTCCTAGTTCTAGTCAGTACATGCGCTGCAGCATTTTTAACCAGCTGAAGAGTCTTGAGCGACTTGCTGGGACAGCCTGATAAAAGAGAATTACAATAATTCAATCTAGAGGTAACAAAAGCATTGTCTAACTATTCACATCACTCTGAGACAGGACAGGCCTAATTTTTGCAATGTTACAAAGACAAACAAAGGCTGTTCTTGAAATTTGTTTTATGTGGGAGTTGAAGGACAAATCCTGATCTAATAGTACCCCAAGATTTCTAACAGTTGTGCTTGGTGCCAGGCTAATGTCATCTAGGGCAGTTAAATCACTAGAAAAGGTTTCTCTAAGGTGTCAGGGGCCCAGCACAATGACCTCTGTCTCGTCTGAGATAAGAAGAAGAAAACTTCTGTCATCCAGATCCTTATGGCCTTTAGACACACTTATAGTGTAGATAACTGATTTGTTTCACCTGGCTTCATTGATACGTATAGTTGAGTATCCTCAGCATAACAATGAAAACTGATGGACTGTTTCCTCATGACATCACCAACTGGTATCTATCAATTAAGGAGGACTTGAATCAATTTAAAGCAGTCCTTGTAATCCCAAATAATTCCTCCTCTCTGTAGAAGAATGTGATGATATATGGTGTCAAAACACTGAGCACTGAGATTTAACAAGGTAAGTACATAGAGAAGTCCACCATCTGAAGCTGAGAGTAAGTCATTTGTTACTTTAACTAGAGTAGTCTCTGTGCTGTGGTGAGCTCTTAATCCTGACTGAAAGTCCACAAACAAGCCGTTGTTTAGAGGGAAGTCACATAGCTGATTGGCCACTACTTTCTCGAGGAGCTTTGAAGTAAATGGAAGGTTTGATATGTGCCTATACTTAGACAATGTGTCTGAATCAGGGGTAGGTTTTTTAAGAGATTTGATTACAGCTACTTTAAAGACTATGGTATGTAACCTGTCATAAAGATATACTGTTTGTTTCAAACAAGGATGAACAAACTAAGGGAAAGGCCTGTTTGAAGTTTTTTTTCCCCCAAGTTTTACATAAAGGACAATGATTTCCTCAGTAACTTGAGGTGACAATGAAACTGTGTGGTCATGAAGTTATTGCTAAGTGTTGATTCGGTGGAACCCCAAATTAGCTTAAAATCATCTAAAACTTGTGTACCACAGCCTAAACAAGTGTTCATGCATACCTCTTGACTGGCATGTTTCCAGTATTCAAGGGATTTCATTCGATCTTTCAGGGTGTCTAAACTTAAGTTCACGTCCTGTTGGGAGCGCTGCAGCTTTTCGCTTACTGTCTTCACTTGAGTCTCATACACCTGAAACACACAATGAAGATTAGCTCAGGTTAAAAGCAGTATCAGGTGTACTGCATGTGTTTGTATAAAGCATGAGCTGTAAAATTTTAGTTTGTATACTACACTAAGTTTATTACACCACTGTACATACCATCTCAAGTGTACTTTGTCATTCAGTGTATGGGACCTATAATGTACTGTATTAGTTATGGGGATGGAATTAATCAGATTTTATTAATACAAAAGCCATTATTGATTCTGCTAATTGATCCAATTCTTTATCGATTCCCTTGTCAATTTTTTAATTTTTTGTTAGGAAGAAAAAAAGTTGTCCTGCACAGAATTTTTGGGTTAACAAGGTCAAACACATGGCACTCCAGATAATTAATGCTTGTTTCCACTCTTCAGTAAAATCACACAGACACTGGACATTGTGTCATACTGTGCAAAATTAGCCCACACTTTTGACTGCCAGTATCCTTTCGGCCGTTATTATTTTTTAACTTCTTTTTTTTTTTCATCATACCAACTGCCTCTGATGAGAGCATGACCTACTTGATTTGCAAGACATATAGCACTTAGTAAAAGGAATCAATAAGAGAATCATTTGTTTAAATTTGTTTTCAGTAATTGTTTAGTTTTGATACGTTTTATTGTGGTGTCATTGTAGAGTTAAGCTTACTGTTTGTGAAAATGCAATGTTTTTAAGTTATAAGTAGGGTTCACAAGGGTGTTTTTTGTTTTACTGTTACTTTTATTTTTTGTAATGTAAGATAGGCCTAGTTTTTCTTTATGTAAGGTATTTTTTGTTGCATACATTTACTTCTAGGAGATGCTGTCTAAAATAAGTTGATTTGAATTGAGAGGGGTAACACCCAAAAGGGTTGACAAAAAATAATATATGGTTTAAAAAATACATTGGCTATTCAAATACCACTTACTTTAATGTATTCATATTTGATATCTGAATAAAGTCTAAGTTTTAAATACCTTTATATTTTACATTAATTGTTTAAATTAGCATTGCAGTAGAAAACATTTGAGAATAAAGCTTCCAGGTAAACAGTATCATTTTGTTACCACAATTGAACCACAATAATTTATAAATATAACTCTATAACTTTACACAGCTTGTGTGAAGTATATTTGTGTTCATGCTATGTTAGAGGTGGTGATAAAAACACAATTACAACTTCACTTGTACTACATTATTTTATATACCAACAAGAGTGTACAATTTTAGTGTGTGTTCTTCCAAAACTGCACTAGTTCAAGTGTATGATACTGAACCACATCAGCATTTTACCTCAGCGATTTCTGTGAGCTCGGCATCTAGCTGTTTCAAAGCTTCTTCATGTTTTTTGCTTCTTTTCTTTGTCAGTTGTTCAATGATATCAGAGCTTGAGCGATCAACCACTGAAAGAGAGAGGCAACAAACAATAGGACAAATTATTAAACATTATTTAACTATTGGTGAACGTACCAGTTCTACAATTTGGACGAGTGTCCAAAACTGTGAAAAAATCTTCTGTCTAAATATGAATAAAGGTCTGGATTTGTTTGTAGTACATGAAAAATATAAACTTGTCTTATAAATCATTAATTTATGAAGGAAAATAAACTATTTTGTTTTTGGCATTATTACATATATAAAAGGGTTACTCATGCTTGGCTCTTAGAATGGTATTTATGGATATGATAATTACTTTTTTCCTAAAACAGTAATTATCATAAATTATGGGTGATTTTTGTTTTGTATGGTCCAGGTGATGTTTCAGCTGAAAATACAAACCAACAAAGTCAGGAAGCTGGCTGACAGCAGCCCCTTCATCAGCACCATCTACCTGCTGCCCCCTGTTGGGAAAAGGACACAACAACCTGCCAGACAGATAGACCAGAGACACAGAGACAAAGAGACACAGACCAGTGGAGTACAGAGACAGTGAGACAGATACAGAGAAACGTGTTATCAATACAAACAGAAATGGAGAGACAGATTCTTTACACGTACAGTCATGGAAGTACATCACTATATTTAGTACTGATGAAGCTTCGTTATAGGCTGTCTTTGTTAAAAACTCTGTGTACCTGCTGGTTGCACTGCATTGTGTATTACTGTCCTCAGCAGACAGACAGTCTGTCCTTGTTTCCCTCCGTCCAGCCTGCAGAGATCTGGATAACTGAACCTAAAATAAATAAGGAAATAGAGCTCTCCAAGTCATCAACAGTCCAATATTTGTGCTCCATGTAAAATCTGGGGTGTTTCCAGATGATTGGAGGCCTCAACAATGGCTTTTTGGCAGCTATTCTTCCGTTTAAGCCTTGTTCCATCAGTCATCTGCTTATGGTCATTCTGGAGACTTTTTCAGATTCTGATCTAGAAGCATTCATCTGACATCTGTATAAGTTAGCTTTTATTCCTGCCTCTTCCTCAGGGCATCCTGTAGATACCAGTCTCAGCAACTGATTCCAAAGCATACCTGACCACAGAGTAAGAACACTTCTAGTCTTTAAACATTTATCTCAGAGACCATCCAGCATCATAAAGTGCTTTGATGTGGATTCTTTCATTTTCAGTGAGCTCTAAAAGTTTTATTATTTTGAACAGAAATGAGAAATTTAAGACTGAATTCATCTTTTTTATACCTAAACTGAAGCCAGCTCACTGGGCTTCTCTATGAAGTCAAAATTAATCAAGCTTTACATTAAACCACTAAAACTAGTTTTCCTGTTCAGGAGTGCAAGTAATATTTACAAATTGAAATATTAATCAGGAAATATTAATAAGCTTCACTAGATTTTTAGGGGTAAACATTAAATTTTAAAATTCATGGTTAAACAATTATAACTATATTTAAGCATTGAAAATATAAAGTCTGTTAAAGTGCTTCTGGAGCAGTGGTATAGCCCTTACATTGGGTGGTGGTTCAATCAATCTGTTAAACACTTCTATACATTATATATAAACACATATAGAAAATTAGGGATCCACGATGTTGGATTTTTTCCGATATCCAATATGCCAATATTTCTGAACTCATTATCGCCGATACTGATAGTATTTGTCAAGAGCACCTTATGAAAATTAACTTTCTGCTTTTAATGTGACAGTATATTTGTGTTAGGAACAGATGTAAAACAAGAAAAGAAATAACCTCAAAAAAATGAAACTCTTGATTTTTTTAAATGTACCCATGCAGGGATGATGAGGCAAAGCATTGTGCCAGATTTGTGTGTTTTGCTGATATTACAGCCGATATGGCAGACATATGGGCTGTAGGTACTGACAAAAAGTCTGAAGTCCCAATACCGATATTGTACTGACAATATCATGCATCCCTAAAAAAACCTTAATTTATTAGTTTTATGGTAACAATAAGTTTCTGTTGTTGACGTTCCTTTGGAGTCCCATTGATTTGGGGTCAGTTTTGCACCCTCTGTCACCTTATGGTAGACAGTTCAATGCTGATCCAACAGTTTGTCAGTGGTTGTTTGCTATCTGTATACAGTGCTGTGAAAAAGTAGTTTGCCCCCTTCCTAAATTTCTTATTTTTTTGCACATTTGTCACACTGAAATGTTTCAGATCATCACACAAATTTTAGCATTGGACAAAGTTAACCTGAGTAAATATTAAATGTAGGTTTTAAATGATGATTTTTATTTATTAAGAGAAAAAAGCTCTCCAAACCTACATGACCCTATGTGAAAAAGTAATCCCCCCCTTAAATCATGAGTTAACTGTGATTAACCACATTTTTTTGAAAGCTGAGTTCAATTTCACTGACCACACCCAGACCTGATTACTGTCAGACCTGTTGAATTAAGAAATCACTTAAATAGAACCTGTTGGACAAAGTGAAGTAGGCTGCAAGATCTTGAAAAGAAACACATCATGCCACGATCCAAAGAAATTTAAGAACAAATGAGAAACAAAGTGATTGAAATCTATCACTCTATTACAAAGCCATTTCTAAGGCTTTAGGACTCCAGCGAAGCACGGTCAGAGCCATTAAACACAAATGAAGAAATCTGGGAACAGTGGCGAACTTTACCTACCAAAATTACACCAAGAGCACGACGACGACTCATCCAGGAGGTCAAAAAGAACCCAGAACATCTAAAGAACTGCAGGCCTCACCTGAATCAGCTAAGGTCAGAGTTCATGACTCAACAATAAGAAAGAGACAAGAGTTCCAAGGCGAAAACCACTACTGACCAAAAAACACAAAGGCTTGTCTCACATTTGCCAAATAACATCTTGATGATCCCCAAGACTTTTAGAAAAATATTCTGTGGACTGACAAGATAAAAGTTTAACTTTTTTGAAGGTGTGCATCCCGTTATATCTGGCGTAAAAACAACACAGCATTTTTAAAAAAAAAACATCATAGCAACAGTCAGACATGGTGGTGGTAATGTGATGGTCTGGGGCTGCTTTGCTGCTTCAGGACCTGGGCGACTTGCTGTGATTGGTGAAACCATGACTTCTGTTGTCTACCAGAAAATCCTGAAGGAGAACGTTCGCCCATCAGGTCGTGACCTCAAGCTCAAGCGCACTTGGGTTATGCAAAAGGACAACAACCTGAAACACACTGGCAAGTCCACCTATGAATGGCTCAAAAAATAAAATTAAGGTTTTGGAGTGGCCGAGTCAAAGTCCGGACTTAAATCCAACTGAGATCCTTAGAGACCTTAAACGGGCAGTTCATGTTCAAAAATCCTCAAATGAGCAGAGGAGTGGGCCAAAATTCCTCCACAGTGAAGTGAAAGACTCATCGCCAGTTATCGCAAACGCTTGATTGCAGTTATTGCTGCCAAGGGTGATACAACTGGTTATTTGGTTCAGGAGGCAATTACTTTTTCACATAGGGCCATGTAGGTTTGGAGAGCTATTTTCCCTTAATAAATGAAATTATCATTTAAAAACTACATTTTGTATTTACTCAAGTTATCTTTGTCTAATATTAAAATGTGTGTAATGATCTGAAACATCTAGCCTAAGTGTGACAAATAAAAAAAGAAATCAGGAAGGGCGAAAATACTTTTTAATAGCACTGTATATCGTTTGTTAGGAAGTGATTTTCAGGTCCACAATTTAAAATAGCTGTGAATGCATTAATAATGCACTTGCTCTGTCTCACCTGTGCATCAAGCAGCTGTCGGTACACCTTCCCGCTCGGCACCGCTCTGCTCTCACACATGCTAGCGTTGATTAGCCTGCTGCCAGGGCTCGACCCAACAGTTTGGCTTTTTCCTGGGAGACGTGCTCACTGAGGCGGAGAGCAGCTCCCGAGGCAGGTGAAAGGTAGGCAGGTGGTTGAGAAGTCTTCTCTTTTCTGATATATATATATATATATATATATATATATTTATTTTTTTTAGATATAGCCTACAGCGAGTTTAACTCAAACTATTTTTACCTGCTTCTGTTAGACAGCTCGGGCGTTTATCACCATGGCAACATACTTCCCGGAAGCTGTGATACGTTTGCGGTCCACCGAAAAAGGCGTAAATCATGAAAGTAGGCTTGTGAAGGCATTATGATTTTTGTTCTGATCCTATTAAAGCTGTCTTGCATAAAGCCAATTTTTTCTGCCTATGCAAGTTGGGTTGTAATTTGTTCACAAATTCCCCTGAGATTCACAATATCCCAAACACCATTGGCTTTTGGATATTGTTTGTTTGTTTTTCAAATGTTTTATTTTTAAGTTGTGCTCCATTTATTTTTTTGAGTTATCCACTACCTGAAGACAAAGTGAAGTCAATCTTTTTCCAAACCAAATTTTGTCTTTTTAATGTCACTCCTAAGTGCACCTTATATAACTCCTGTGTGAGTGGAGAGGAGAAGACTTTTGTGCATTTTATAAATCAGATAGAGTCAAAAGTGCATTATGGTTGAAATAGTTCTTGTCCATTCCTTTTTTGTTATTGTCATCCCTGGGTTTGTTTTATTCTTGAAGGTAAAAGACATAAGTGGGTCTTGGAAATTTTTAATGGGAGGGATAAGCTTAGGGCACAAACTCAGAGGGGGGGTTGCACATTTAAATACTTGGCTGAAAATCAAACAATTACAATTTTAGCCCCCATCCTTGGTAGTGAAAATGTAAAGTTTGAAAGAAATTTATGTTTGCAAATTCATGTTTGATAAATAGAAGTAATTATTCACATTTTTAGAAATACAGCATATGATTGATACAGGATCAATGCAGCTTTCCAAATATAAAATATGTTCAACTAACTCTGAATAACCATCACAGCACTCAAGGCAAGGCAAGTTTATTTGTGGAGCACAATTCGTACACAAGGTAATTCAAAGTGCTTTGCAGAACAAGAAAAATGCATTAACATCACAATACAAAATAAAAACAAAAATAATCATTATAAAATGAACTTTAAAAGGGAAGAGTGCAGATAAGATCCTTTCAGTCATATGCACAGCTAAATAGAGCTGTTTTGAGCCTAGATTTGAACATTGTCAAAGTAGAGGCCTGTCTCACATCTTCAGAAAGACTGTTCCAGATTTTAGCTGCATAAAACTGAAACCCTGATTCCCCATGATTAGTCCTGACTCTGGGCACCTGCAGGAGGCCTGTCCCTGAGGTCCTCAGAGTCCAAGATGGTTCATATGGCACTAATATGTCAGAGATGTACTTTGGTGCTAGGCCATGGAGACTTGTACACTAGCAGAGCTGCTTTAAAGTCTATTCTCTGAGCCACAGGAAGCCATTGTAGGGACCTGAGCACAGGACTAATGTGCTCATCCTTCCTGGTTCTGGTCAGGACCCGAGCAGCAGCATTCTGGATGTACTGCAGCTGTCTTACAGCTTGTTTGGGAAGGCCAGTGAGCAGGCCGTTACAGTAGTCTAACCTACCAGAGACAAATGCATGGATAAGTCAGGTCAGGTTTAGACACTATACCTTTGATTTTGGCAATGTTTTTTAGATGGTAAAAGGCTGCTGATGTTATTGATTTGATGTGGCTGTTAAAGTTCAAGTCTGAGTCCATTAGTACCCTGAGATTTTTTAACCTGATTTGTAGGTTTTAGAGAGAGAGACTGGAGATGACTGCTGACTGCTTTCTCTTTGTTTCTGTGGACCAAATACAATGACTTAAGTCTTGTCTGAATTTAGCTGGAGAAAGTTGTTTTGCATCCACACACAGACCTGTTGGATGCAGTGACAGAGTGAATCCACTGGTCCATATTCACCTGCTGTAAGTGAGACATAGATCTGAGTGTCGTCTGCATAACTGTGGTAGGACACACTGTTACTGTGTATGAACTGGCCTAAAGGCAGCATGTAAAGATTGAATAGAGGGGTCCTAGGATTGACCCTTGGGGCACCCCACAGGTCAAGGCCATGTGGTCTGAGACACAGTTACCAATTTTAAACAAAGTATTTCCTGTCTTCTAGATAGGACTTCAACCAGTTTAGGGCAGTGCCAGAGATGCTCACCCAGTCCTCTAGTCTCTGTAAGAGGTTCTCATGATCAACAGTGTCAAAAGCAGCTCTCAGATCTGGCAGGACTAAAACTGAGACTTTGCCTGCGTCACTGTTCAGGCGGATGTCACCTTGATAAGAGCAGTCTCAGTGCTGTGATGGGGTCTAAAGCCTGACTGGAAAACAACAAAGGCATGGTGAGGTTCTGGAATCGTGTTTCCTTGGTGATATGTGATGTCATCGGTGGATAGAATCATTTCATAAAACATCAAACATTTCTAAAAACAAACAACAGTGTGGTAGGCAACAACTCCTGGCCATTTTAGGGCAGGCAGTGTTTCTAACTGATTTTGTTGAAGTTGTTTTAATTTTGTTTCTTAAACTTGAAAATCTGACAACCCAACATTATAGTCCTATATTTTTTTTTCTACGCATATTGTGGAATGAAAAATATCAATCTACAAGAAGTGTAATTATTGTTGATATAAATATCATCCAATAGAATGACCCAGTTAGTAGTGGGTCTTGTAACTTTGACCAACATCAGTACAAGCAGCAGCAAATTGGTTCAGTCAAAGTTACAAGACCCACTACTAACTGGAATTAGAAAAGTTTGATGTTTAATGAAATGATTCTATCCACCAATGAAATCACATATCACCATAGAATCACGATCCCAGAACCTCACCATGCCTTTGACGCTTCATCAGAGGTATAGTGCTCAGAAAATATAACTACCCCAGAGTCTCACCTGCGCTCATTTTTGGTCAGCACATCCAGTGTCGGCAGTCTTTTTCAGCTAGTACATGCAGTGTTTGTGTGTCTAACAGAGATTTGGTGGTCAAAATGTCAACATTTATTTTGAAAATTGATCCTCCTGCTCATAAAAAGAAGAACAGGAAGAAGAAGAGCAAGGTCGGTATGATCAGAGACGATGAACCGTCTAAGTGGCACTCGAGCCACGCCGTAACAGGAGTGCCGGCCGGCTTCTACGATGAAGACGATATTGATTACAGGGACATGGGATACGACCTTCCCAAGAGGTGATTTATATTAAACCTTACAGCCACCACTCAGCCAGAGGCCAGCCAGCCAGCCAGAGGCTGTTCAGCCAATGGCCGTTAAGTCAGAGGCCATTAACAATTAAAAATAAAATAATTTTAAAAATTACATCCATCTTCTAGTGCATCTTTCATTTTGCTAATTTCACATTAATTTTAAAAAAATAATACAAGAGAAAAAAAATGCATAATACAGTGCTTTTCCAGTTTTTCTGACTCCTCAAAGTGTTTTTTTTTCACCCATTTACTCTCAAATTCAGTTCAATTAAAAGAACTTTACTGGCATGAATGTCCGGGCCAGGGTCTCCAAAATGTGAAAGTGTTAGCCTCCGCTATAAGCATGTAATGTTTGTTGTCACCCCGACCTCCACAAAAATTAGGTTTTAAAAATAATGGAACATGAATTAATTAATAATAAATATCATAAACAATTAGGAATGATTTCACACACTTAAAGAGCCATGTTTAAATTTCACTGTCTCACCTTTAAGCATTTCTTTTTTACATATCTATTTTTCCACGTTTTCCTTGCTTTTTCAGAAAAAAACAGAAAAATATTTTCAAGATTCTGAAAAATACAAAACACCCTGTCTTAATGTTTGCAAGGTTTTCAATATTTTTTCATCATTGTGTCTGCATCATTTTAAAACATGAAAGAATACAAAAAATCCTTCAGAAGTGACTGTCTAAAATCATGCAGAACTTGTTCATCTTTATTTATTGATTTATTCATTTCTTAAATGAACTATTTGACTGCAAAGCCAGCAAGTCTAAGCAAAGTACAGTCCATGGCCATTGAGTTTTGTTGAGACAAGTTCACAATACCGCTAACTTTAAAAGCCCCACCTGAACCATTGTTGTCAGGCATTGTTGTCAAATCATGTCATTAAAAAAAAAAAAGGAAAAAAATATGTTTTAAAAATGAAAGAGTAATAGTTAATTGTAATTTATAAATTAGTTCATCATAATAAAAAAGGTTTTAAAACTAAGAAAATAAGATTTATAATTAAGTATTTATGAAAATTCTGAAAATATGAAAAAAAGAAAGAAAACATGAACAATATGTGTATTTTCTATATGTGTTTATGATTTTTTTTGGGTGCACGTGAGGTTGTGTCTGCATGCTTACATATAGGCTATATTAATGTGGGTGTTCAGGCTGTCCTCAGGTACATCACAGCTTTAATCTGACACATTAGCCCCTACGTTTACTTGTGCCTCTACTCTCTGATTTTTGTGAACACTGGTTATAACTGTCACTGCCTCTGCTAGAATGAGACATTTTCCCGCTCCTTCACTCCTGAATTATATCTTTTTAATTCATGTTTTTCTTTATCTGATATGTATTTTCAGTTGACCTGTTGGGCCACCGTATTCACTTCGATTTTACTTTGGTTTCCTCATAATCAGGTTAAAAACTGAAACTCCAGGATGAGTTCAAACATGTCAGGGTTGATCTTGAAGACCCTGTGTGATAACTTTGGAAAAGAGTCTGGAGAAGAATATCAGACGGAGCTACAGAGTCTCTGAGTCTGAGCTCGACCATGATAATACCTGTGCGAAAGAAGGCAAGCAGAGGGTCAGTGGAGGTCAGGCTTTCCGATACTCTATCAAATACCACTTGAGGACAGCTTTATTGGCTCATAAAGTAGATGCCCGAAAGTAGAAGAAAAAGTAAAGAAGGAAATAAAACATAGGGGAATCTTTGAGTTCATGTGACATAAGCCTGTGTTTAGTCAGAGTCGGTGATGTCACTGGCACTGCTGTCGTCGTGGTTGCTGATGGCGTAGTCTTTTCCAATGAGTTTTGACCTGACAGCCCTCTTCCTGTCATTAAAGAAACAAGGTCGTATTAACAAGACATTCTTATTAATTCTAATAAATATTTTGGTTTAATTCTCTCCTGACCTGCGATAGAAGAAATTTGGCCGAGTCTCAGAGGTGAAAGAGCCGTCTGTCTCCTCTTCCTACAGACAGAGAAACAGGTAGACAGTGATCAAGACGGAACTGAGATAACCTGGGTCAACAGTCAATGAATAAAAACATGTTCAGTGAGACATTTTCCCCCTCTCAGTTCTCAACCTATACACTTTCTAAAACCAGTAGAAGTAGAGGTCACATATTTCACTACACAAAGGTCATGTAAGGATTTCTTTGCTGTTTATGAAACTAACTGAAAATAGCAGTGTCATCTTGAACACATGAACTGCAAAAGCATACCAGACCATTGACTTGAACAGTGGTTCCTAAACTTTTTGTGCCGGGCCCCCCTTTGGCAAATTTAAATGTTTTCAATGCCTCACCTTAGACTTCAGCACATATATTGATAAATAATGAAAATATCATGACTCCCACCCTTCAATAACATTTATTTATATCCTAGAATTTATCTCAAACATCCTTTGCAAACAATACAAAACAGGAGGTTGAAATGTTGCAACTATCATAACCACCCATCCATCCAGTATCTATTCCACTTATCTCAACCCTTTTGTAGTCGCAAGAGGACTGGAGTCTATCCCAGCTGACACTAGGCAAGAGATGGGGTACACCCTGAACCAGATGCCAGTCAATCACAGGGCCACATAGAGAGACAGACAACCACTCACGCTCACACTCATACCCAAGGACAATTTTGGAGTCACTATTTAACATAACAAGCATGTTTTTTGTCTCTTGGAGGAAGCTGGAATGCCCAGAGAGAACCACTCCTGCACGAGGAGAACATGCAAACTCCACACATGCACTACCTGCTGCGCCACTGTGCCACCCATAAAAACAACCAGTGCTCCCTATATCTGCTATTGAAAGTTAAAATGGCTTGTGTAGGTAAATGTTAGCCCTAAGGGTAACACAGCAGTTTTCCAACAAAATGTTTAAGTGCTTTGCAAACTGTGCATCATAGCATTTATTGTTTTTATCTAGTCTTGGTGCACCCCCGAGACATAACTGTGGGTCCCACTTTGGAAATCACAGGGCTAGAAGATTGACTGCTTTTGTATTGTTATAACTTATGCCTGAAATGTTGATGTACACTCCAAAACTATTTTTATTACCCCTTTGTTTCCATGCCATCAATTCCTTTCAAGATATATCAGACTGATTTAAAACAACAGTATTTTCATTACATTACAGGTAGGCTACTAATGCACAGGAAATAACGGCAAGAGTAACAATTTATCAACAGGGGCAGGAATTTCTTCTCAGAACGTTAAAAACAAGAGCTCACTGCCAAAGACAGAAAATTGACCTTGCAAAATATAAGCTACTGTCTGGCTTTGACGATTCAAATTATTAGCTCAGGTTCAATAGAATATAAAATGTAAATAAGAAAGAGAAGTATAGATAGAAATAGAAATGTGCAAAAGTTTCACATTTGACACAATCTTAAGCTTTTGATAAATTACCCATGAGGCAGCACTGCTGGGTTTCTCCTCAGGTTCTGTGGCTTCTCCTGGAGGAAAGCTGTTTGGCTGCAATGCTGCAGCCTCTTCGTTCTCTCCTGAAGTTCCACTGTGGACCTCCCCACTGCTGTCTGATAACAACAAGTCACAGTATCACACTGTGTTGCATAAGATGGCTTACAACAGTGGGTCACATATCATGTCTCTCACCTTTCATTGTGTTCATTTTGGGCTCCTCCTCCTCACTGCTTATGCTCCTCTCACCCTGAGGAGGACAGCCTTCATTATTACGTCATCATAGCATCATAACAAGCATCCACATCCTTCTCCTCCCACTCACCTGGTCAGTGTTACATGTGAGTCTGCGGAGGCGCGTCCTCAGCTGTAGCTCTTCCCCCTGTGACCTCAGCAGAAGAAGCTCTAGCTTGTCAGATTGTTCAGTGAGCTGCCGTACCTGCTCTCTGTACTGATCTTTCTCCTGCAGGAGGATCCGCGTCTCCTCTTGATGCTCAGCTCGTGATGCCAGAGCCTGGAAAACAAGTAAGTGACCACAATTGTGAAGACACAAAGAGCAGACAAACAAAAGCAAGGTGTAGCATTCTACAAAAGATGTGAGGAACTATAGAAGAAGCATGGAAATAAAATTTCTGATGAAAGTTTGGAAAAACTAGAAGTACCAGCTGGGAGTTTTATGCCTCAGTGAAGTGTACTTGGAAAGTACAACTGTGCCATCTTTCTGTATGTGATATAAACAGTGCAAGAAGTGCAATGGATAAAGAAGGTGGGCTGGGGTTGTTTTTCCAGTGGTGCAATTCTTGGGGAAACTTTTTGACAAGGAATGATCACAGGGCCCATTTAATCAGCCTACTCTAAGGTCAGTGGATATTTGAGTAAATTTTGTGGAAAACACCTAAAGAAATCATAAAAAAAAACTTTAATTAGAAAGGAATAAACCCCTCATGATACAAAGTACTCAAAATTTTCCAGGGAGGATGCTCAAAACACCCAAAGATCCATTTAAAAAACATAAAGTCCTCTAACTGTGCAGAGGTAACACATCATAGGTTAAGTTGTATTCTCAGTTTAATTTTAAAAGAGCTTTTTTTCTAATGTGCAAATTTAGCCATTTACAATGCAAAACTTCTACTAAAATACTTAATTTCTTAAAGGACAATATGGAAGAGTGAGCTATTTCATTTCAATGGGAAAGCAGCTGTGGGTCCGGGGGACTCAGCTTGCATTTAAAGGAGGAGTGTCAGCTCACAGTCTGGCAGCAGTATAAAGATCTTTTAATATTTCATTCACTATGCATTTTAATCTGGACAGCTTTTTACGGTAAAAATCTCTCCTTGACTTAAGCCCTGTAACATCCATGCTACATAATATCTAACACATGAGCTATCTAAAGCCTTTAATGTTGAGTCCATACAAGATTGTACACTGTGACAAATTAACATTCATGTTATTAAAAAAAATAATAATAATTTCAGTGAGTGTCTGCAATCTCTCAGCAGTATTTCCCCTTATCTTCATTCACCACTGCTCTCATTGCCATTTCCAAGTCAGAATATGTAATTTCTAAGTCAACTCACACACAATCTGCGATGTACAACAGTGTACAGTTATGATAGTGCACTGTTATGATGGTGTGCTGCTAATATGCTGGTGCTCTGGTATGATGGTCTACTGTAATAATAGTGTTTTGGTATAATGATGTAAGAATTTGGTGAACTGGTGTGATTAGTTAAAACATTTAGATCAGAAAAAAGAGAAAAAAAAAATGTTGGGGTACTGGGTGTAGCCCCCCACATTTTGGACCTCAGTTTTTTTCTAAAAAACTGGTTACAGCCTTGGTGATGACCTTGAAGCCTGATGACCATGACCTATGACCCCCAAATGTAACCAGATCATTTTTAAGACAGGGTGGACTTTTGTGCAAATATTGACAAAATATCCCCGTCTTTTTGATATATCACTTACATAAGCAATGGTTAAAAATGAGGGTCAAGAACCTTGACTTGGAGAATTGAGGTAGACCTGGGCAGACAGCTCCATTTCCCGGACGAAATCTGCAGCACCACCCTGCAGCCTGATTTGGTGCTGTGGTCTTCAGCTGGAAAATCTGCACTTCTGGCTGAGCTCACAGTGCCCTTGGGGGAGGGAATGGAGGCTGCCCATGAGAGGAAGTGGGCAAAACATGCCAACCCGGGGGCAGAGTGTTGGGAAGGTAGATAGAGCGTGAGGCTCTTCCCGATGAAGGTGGGAGCCAGAGGATTTGTTGGGCACATGACAACACAGTTGCTTAAGGTCCTGGGATGTCAAGGAGATGGATTGCACAAGGCAACCAAGGAGCTGTCAGAGGAGGCGGAAAAAGCAAGCTTCAGGCTGTGGTTGAAGAGATGGAACGAGTGAGGGCAAACAGCTCCTAATTACGGTTAGCTGGGAGTGTCAGGGAGACGTCCTGTTCACTGCCCTACCACCAGAAATGTTCTGGATAAGGGGCGAAACATCAGTGAGCGGTGGTCCCACCCAGATCAGACACTGTTGGAGGTGTGATAGACCAAAGGCTCTGCAGGAAGAGCACCCACCTGTAATTTGAATGACTGCTAAGCTAAGACTTAAAAAACCTTATCAGTTTCTCTTTAAACTCTCAGAGTGGGCATTTGTGCCAATTTGAAAGAAAATCCACAAGGCCCTTTTAAAATATTTACAGAAATCAGAATAATGTATGTCCCGAGGAGTGAAAGGACGAATGGACGGATGTACAACCCAAGCTTTCATCAGCATGCAGGCATAAAAACATTTATCATTATCTTCCTCATCACCTTGTCTCTTTCTCTGATCACCTCCTCCAGCTGTCTAAGGGTTTGTTTGTTTCGTTGACGGTACATCTTGGCATCTCCCTTCAGCTGAGCGCACCGTAGCTCCAGTTCCTCCCTCTCCTCCAGACACTGAAATCAAAGAAATCCAGCCTCACCAAAGATGGATCTGAAATTTTCAGTGTTTGACATGGTTTGTGGTGCAATAACTTATTGTCAGTCACATAAGCATTATCCTAATCCTTACATAGAGAGGATACATGTTGGACTAAAGCAACATTTAAGACAGACTTAACTTCAAGTACATTTGTTTCTAACATACAAAATAGAATCACCAGCATAAAGAATGATCCAAGAAAACTGATTGTCTAAAAAGGCTCTGGCTACTTTCAGACTTGTTCCTCTTATGGTTTCTAGTCTAGTTCATCATTTGTTTTATTTACATTAAAGCTTTTAGCAGTTAAGAAAACTGTATCTTTGTACTTTCCTGGAAAGCTTAAATTCTGCTATCTTTTTTTTTTTTTTACCTCACTGGAGACTCCTCCCCTCTTTTCTTCTCCTTCTTACCTTTGCTCTCTGCTCCTCAGCTTTGTGAAGATCTTTCCTGAGCTTAAACACTGTAGTGAGGAGGTTCATCTGAGGAAGGCTTAAACTCCCCTGTTGCTTTTGCTGGTGCTGGTGGTGGTGGTGAGTCTCCTTAGGTTTCTCCTCCATTTTCAGTTCCTGCTTCTCCTCCTTTTTCTCCTCCTGTTTCTCCTCTTTTGGTTCCTCAAGTTTGTTTGGGTGAAAGAATGTTTCTGGAGGCAAAGCCAGACTCCTGCTCTGAAAATGAAAGTTAATACATGTTACTTAAATTCATCAACCAGGCTAAACTAAGGCATATAACAACACATGAATGTGCCATGTGAACTGAAGCATACCGTACAATTCAAGATATGTCTAGGCTTATAATTAATTAGATAGGATACACTTATTTGTCTTACACTTCTCTCAAAACTGAACACATTTTAATTGGCAAGGTTATTGACATTGAGTACTTCCTGGACCGGTTGCCAGAGCCACATAGAGAGACAGACAACCATTCACTCTCACACTCATACCTAAGGGCAATTTAGATTTACTAAAGGATCTAATGTGCATGTTTTTGGTCTGTAGAAGGAAGCTGAAGTGCTTGGAGAGAACCCATGCATGCACAGGGAGAACATGAAAACTAAACACAGAAAGGCCCTGATCGACATGGGTATTTAACCAGCAATCTTCTGGCTGTGAAGCACGTGTACTACCTGCTGGGCCACTACTGTTGGACAGTCTAGAAGAAATGTCTTGAAGTTAAAGAACTGACTCTTGGCTCTGCTCTGCCTGTGAGAGAGTGTGCGGCCTTGCAAGAAAATATTTAAACATGCCATGAATTCACCTCTTCTTCTCTTTTTATTTGTATAGTGCCAATTTATAGCAAGTGTTTACTCAAGGCACTTTACAACAGAGCAGGCTAAAGCCTTACTCCTCATTTTATTGGTACATATATATGCACATACAGTATATATATAGACATATGTCATACACCTGACTGGTCCAGAGTAGCTGTACCCTGCAGCTTACAGAAGCTCTTCAGAGAAAAAGAGACAAACACAGTCAGATATAAAAGTCAAGTGTGAGTTCTAGCTAAAGAAGTCTACCTCCTGCAGTGGTCTCAGTGTTCGGCGTCTTAGCAGCCGAGTCTGACTTTCAGCTCGTAGAACTGTGTGTTTCAGTCGCTCCACCTGCATGGACATACAGAGGTCAAGGATTACAGCTCAGGTCAGCATGCATCTGTTTTTAGAAGTGAAGTGTTTTTGAGCTGACCTCTATCTGCAGGTCTCTGTTGGCCAGCAAGGCGTTGCTCTTGTCCTGACCCAGAGTGTTTATGTCTGCCATCAGACTGTAGTTGTGATCTCTGAGCTGCTTCACCTCCTCACTCAGCCGCTCACGCTCCTCACGAATCTTGTGCATCCGCTCTGTCAGCTTCCTCAGCTCTCTGTCCCTGAGCTGCTGCTGCCGAGACCACACTTCCTGGAGACCAAAGAAACCAACAAAACAGTTCTTTATCCAGTATTTCACCATCTCCCCTCAAACAACTTGATGATCTACTACTTCAACAGGTCACCCTCATTACCAAAATTCTCTAATTTCCTTTGGGATCAATTAACTAATCACGTGTCTATATATCTATTTCCACCTAATCAGACCTGTTCCTTGGCGACTGAGCAGGCCTGCTGGCGTCGCCTCCTCTCTTCCTGCAGCGCCCTCTGCAGACGGCTGAGCTCTGACATCAAGAACTGAGTAAGACCAGATTCACCTGCAGTGTCTGGACAAAAAGGCAGAGAGGATTAACAGCAGAAACACTGATGTTAAACCCACACAAAGGGTCATTTAGACAAACACAGACAGCATACCGACAAGGATGCTGAAGGTCTTGTTGGGTTCCTTTCCAGTGATGCGGCTGTACAGTTGAGGATAATCTAGCTCAAGACTCTCCAGGAATGCTGTGTAACCTTTGACTCCTGTCCTCTGCAGGATGTCAAGCAGGGCTCCTGTGAAAAATAAAGCTCAAAGAATGGTCTGCAATATTATGACTCAGAGTGCTTGCAGCTCCAAGAACAGAGACTCAGCACTTGAGACAAGGATATACTATATGTATATGAAACCCTGCATGCGTAACATTACTGAACCAGTCCATCACAGAAATCAAGGTTTTATTTGGGGTGGACCGCATAAAAAGCTCAGTGATACACCTGGGTTCTTTATGCAAAATTCAGCCCCCTGTGCTTTCAGAATAAGAAAGCACTGAATGCATTGTCTTTGTACAGTTTGTTGTTTTTTAACTTACCCCATGATGTACATTAACATGTTTTTATTGCTAAACCTAGCAATCATAGTGATGAACTGGTAGTAAAAGGGGCGTCGATGACTCAGTCTGATAGTGTGCTCTGTCAGTAATGTGAAGATTGCAGGTTCGAGCCCAACTCTGGCTGTCACATGGCGATATGTCCTCAGGCAAAACACTAAATCCCAAGTTGCTCCTACTGCTGTGTCAGTGGCGTCTAAATGGGTAGATGTGACTTGCTGTGAAAAGCTGCTTTGAGTAGTCAAGGAGACTATAAAACTACAATACAGGCTAGTCCATTTACCATCTAAATAAAAAAAAAATAAATAAAAATGTTGTTAACAGAGTGACTCATAAGAGGACTCAACTTTAACCCTGACTTCTGCTTCTCTGTCTTTATGGTACAGAGCCACACTAGGTGCATGCAGTTTGCTTGTCATTGTGCAGGCAACGTATATAATGGGGTCATTTGTCTTGATGCAGAGACAGCAGAGACAAACATTTCTACCTGGTTAAGGTGTGTCCTAACCCAACTGAATACACAAACAAAGCTGTCTGTGGCTGTTTTTAATATAAAAGTCTCTGCATTGTTCACCTAAACTTTGAATGTCACATAAACTTTTCATGTCTGTTTCTAGACACATGCTTTTTCCATTAAAGTCATCTAAATAAATGTTCCAAAGTATGATGTTGATACAACACTTTTATTTTGAAGGAGTGAACATCAAGTAGTGCATTGTAGCTCAGTCAGTAAGGGCATGGGGTGGGGGTCAGAGGGTGGCCTGTTCAAGTCCCAATCGAAACATACTCGGAAGTTTGGTAGCTGGGGAGTGGCCCTGCTGCTGGTAATGCAGCTTAAAGGGGATGGTATCCCTCACCTCTGGAGCCTACAAATAAAGTAATATTGCTGGTGGTGCAGATGAGTCGTCAGGAATGATGAATGGCTGCCAACCCAGCATGTGCTCCCTGGTCTGACCTTTGTATTTAGCGGCAGCAATTTAACAAAACTTAAACGCCTGAGATACGAACACTAGGGAGTGGGTTTACTGTATTGAGATAAGTTATTTCATGACTATGTGATTTTATGACTTCTGTGATTTTTCAGCACTACACTATATATGCCTCATGAATGTTATTCTGTCTCTAGTGGCTCAAACATGTAGAGCAGACGGGTCCATAGAGCAGAATGATCACCCCCTCTGTCACTGTCAAATGGACATGGTTCCCACATATTCAACAAACATGCCCATAGAATCCTAGACAAGAAATTAATGCTCCATTTTTTAAGACTTTGAAACATATTTTATATGCTTATATATTATTTTCTTCTCTTAAATGTAGCCAGGTTATTTTAGCCTCGTCAACTGTTAAATAATAAGAGTGTATAAATGAATAATATACATGAATATATAAAAATGTATATTTTCTATAGCTTTCCATAAACTTTAAACAATTATTAAACTGATCTATTTGTCAAGATATAACTGAGACAACTGGTCTTTAATACACGTAACACTCCTTCACAGTAGTTCACCAGTGTAGCTTGCTGGTATACACACACACAGCAACACGTAGCCAAATGACCAATTTGCCCCAGCAACCCCTGCCTTTTAACCTGCAGCTCCAAATCGAAACTAGTTTACATTATAACTGTAATTTGTACAAAAGATTTCCATTAACAGGTTTGCATTATAGTTGTTTTTTTTTGCAGGTTATAGTATTAAAAAGCTTTACAGTATGTTTCTTTTGTTATTTTTCTTTTAGTTTTCTTGTGTAAAATTCAGTAACAAAATGGTACTGAATTGCGTTTTATGAATTTCTTGTATTTTTGACAGAATTATTCAGGAAATCACAATCTACAGTATTCTTCTCTAAATTTGACTTCTTTCTTTTTTATTGCGTGGTACATGAGGGCTCAACTACTGACTGCATGAGGCTGAGGACATCACCCAAGGAGCTTGCAGAGGAGAGGGTGAACACACAAAAACAAACATATGACCTAAAAAGATACAGTCTTGGTGCCATCACTCTTTGGTTTCTGAAGCACATATTAGAGGTTCAGACTTTTTTGGTCTTTTTTTGTACTTGACCTACCAACTTTTCTTCGTCTGACAACAAGGGAGGGGTCGTTGAAGAGCTGCTCCTCATCCTCAGCACTGATCACCTGACAAGACACCACAACACACAAGTAATTAATACCTATGCATATGGGCTGAGTGAGAGAAGGTACATGTTATAAAGTCACATGACAGCAGAGATCCTCCACTTTATCCTCTTTGCTGCTCATGTCACTTAAGAGTACATTTTCAACCTCCACCACTTTTTATTGAAGTAAAGTTTATTCATCATCTTTCAAAATGAACCCTGAAGCTGCCATCACAACTGAAGACTCCTCCTCATATGTTCTCTAAAGGTAGATGTTTCATGAAGGAGCAGCTGAAGAAGCATCACTAGAGGGTTTACAGGGACTTACCTGGCACTGTCGGAGGTACGGGGTGATTCTTGAAGGATCTATGTTTTTAATGAGCAGCATCCTGAAATCATCCAGCTGCAGCCAGCAGAGGTCATCCTCACAAACCCCCTCCATTGTATGCTGGGGTATGATAGCATGATATACTTGTCATTAATTAAGCATACTCTGTAACACAACACTCTTGTTCACTGCTCTGCAATTTTTTTTACACTTCACTTTAGTAAACCACTTCCTGACATGCAGCTGTAGGATACTAATGTAGAACACTGCCCTGTCGCACGCTATGTGTACATAGCCTTTCCACAACAGACCCCTTCCCACCCCATTCACAAAAAACCCTGCTCTCTCACTGTGTCTTACTCTGCCAATAAGACAATATGTGTCTTTTAACTGTAAGTTTTCCCCTTAATGATGTAATTAGGGGGTGTGCCACCTCCCCTAGACATGGGAAAGTTCACTGAGCCTGATGTTTGTGAGGTCCAAAGCTGGTTTTAGTGGACGGAACACATCTACGAATGTCTGTGCAGCCACAGTAAACATATGAGCACAGAGCCAGAAAGCTAAAGCCTCATTCTCATCCACTTTTTAATGGGGGCTTTGTAAGACACATGTAGGCATAGCAGACGGCAACAACTGAGTGGGCATTTAGGTGAATAACTAAAAACACTGGAAAAAATATCTGGTACCAGTGTAAACTGCTTTAGTGTTTGACCATTTATACATTTTTTCATAGACACAAGCATACTTACTGACACATAGCCTGTCTTGAAAATTATTGACTCAGGCACATCAATTTAAATTTTGGGTAAGATTGCTGAAAGTGGAAGTTAAATCCTGCTCTCTATGTACTGTGTTTCATGGGGTAGATAAAATGAAGTTAGAGATATTCCCTTGAACCATTAGGACCCAAAAGAACAGAATTAATACTGCAGCTGGGAACTATAAACTTAAAGTTTACTTACAAAATGACAGCTAATTATGAAATCAATAAAATCAACTAATCAAGCTTATTAAAATGAGAACAAATAAACAAGCATATTATCTAGTCCCAAACTAAAACAACATTGATACACTCTGACACTCAAGCATACTGTGCACCATTTCTCTCTGATCTTGGACAAGTCTGCTTGTATAAAAAGTAGAATAATAAACAATATAGTTTCAATTTTGACACTCTTGTTTCTATTGGACAATTCATATGAGAAAACTTTATTGACTTACCTGGGCTTCAAATAGAGCTTGAAAAATGCAATCTCTCTAAGAGTATTAACTTCAATTTACAAAACAAGAAATATAGCTACTAAACAAGGACACTATTACCTTATAACATTGCCCTCTGCACTACATTGTAGCAGACAGTTCTCTGAGTCATCCTCTTTTCCTACACTTGATTTATAGTCTCTATATGACTCTACACATGAAGTAGAAGCAGCAAACACTTTATACACACCTATGCTGTCCCTTCTGCCTCTTGCTGCAGTCTGATGAACCTTTTTTAATCATACACTCTCAATCTCTGTCCGTCTCTCTGTTGTTTTTTCTGCTTCTTTCTCTTCTGGGGAACGTTGTACTTCTGCAGTTCCTGTTTTTGACCCCACCCCATGCCACTGGCCCTGGCTTGATGCATTCAAATGAATCTAAAACTACCTATTTCACACATAACTCAGGCATCATTCACTGCAACACCTTTTCAAACTGCTGCAATTTTGTGAACGTTGTGAATCGCTTGTATATATACATTTTCAAGCTTTGTTAGTTACTGGTTAAAACAGAGAACATCTGAAAAATTGGGGCTTCATGTCCTCATCAACAAAATTACACCACAGTGAGAGCTGCATTCACTATAAGTTAAAACAAATGTATCCATTTGATTTTATGTATATTTGGGCTGTACAAAGAACTGAACTTCAATGGCATCCCACAGTCTAAGAAACATGAATGACTATGATTTCTGTATTTTTTACAAATTTCGTGCAAGTACATAAACCACATCTGTGACACATCTTTTTCCTTTCGCAAACTATACTGACGCATACCATTCTGAGATGTTCTCCTCCGACTCAGCTTTCACATCCCTCCCCTTCCAAAACACCCTTTTCTTTAAAACTTTCCTTAAAAAAGGAACCACTCCTTACTAGAAGTTGCCAGGAGACGGCCACTCTATTCAGAGTCTGAACCCCTCTGGTTTCTTTACATTGTACAGTCACCAGCTCTCAACCTTCCACCGTCTGTCTCTTTTACCCAATGAACCTCAGCATTCTTAAATCCATGGGTTAACGAGCACTAGCACACAACGGTCCAGTTCCCTGCTCGTGTCCACCCAAGACTACCACAAGTCCCTCTTCATATATCTCTTAATTCCTCTACTTCTCAACCCTTCCCTCCATTCCTTCATCACTCCATTTCACAACCCTCCCTCTCATCTCATTGTCCAACCTTCTCTGGTCATTGTCAATAAAGTATTTAAATTTATTTCTATATCAATGTGGTCTTTGCAGGCTTTTAAAACAAAGACCACATTATTGACCAAATTATCATTTAAAGGTCACATTAAGTATTTTACATCTTTTCAAAAAGCTTACACTGTCACCAGGTTCCCCATGAACATGTTTCTTGCCTAAAAGTCCACTCAGTGGGATACTGGTATGGAGCAGTGGGTTGCAGCGATGTGCTGGAGCTCTTATCTGAAGTGGGACTTTCCACTGCTCTCTTAATCCTTCCTGAGTCTGTCCACTGTCTCTCCAATATCAAAAAGGCCTGAAAGCCCCATTAAAAATCTTATATATATATATATATATATATATATATATATATATATATATATATATATATATATATATATATATATATATATATATATATATATATATATATATATATATATATACACAAGCATGCCAAAACCCAATATCTGAGATAATAAATGCATGTGACCTGACCCTTTGAAGGCAGTTGAAAACTCTATGTAACTGTCTTAAGAAAAAAAAATCATCATGTATTAAGAAATGTTTGATGCACTCTCTTCATTGTCTCTTTTCATGTCTATTCACAAACGTTAACACACTCAACCTGCCCTCCTTCACTCCCCTACTTCATTTCACCCAAAACAGGCGAAACAAAACTAGCCCTTACACTGATAAATAACTGTGATTAAAAATGTAAATCTCAATATTTCTAAATATAATTGTGGTAATCTTTAAATATCTGCTTGTAACTACTGATCATTATTACTTACAATCCAGCTAGAAGACCATAGTTTTAAATCACTTGAACACATATTTTTGATATGCCTCTTTACTACAAAAATAATGGCTATAGAAACCTCTGCACAGTTAATTAGTCCAGATGGGTTATTAAAAATTAAACTAATAAGGAGTAAATTAAGATCTGATCATTATCTATCCTACCTTTTTTCAGCTGTAAATGTATGTGATAAAACACATCCATGAATTCAGGAGAGCTGAAATTTGGTGAACTGTTAAACTTCCACTTATCAGAAAGTATCAGGACTGAGGTGACTGAAAGAGGAAGAAGAGAAGGATTAAGGAAGTCAGAGGAGGAATGACAAAAGAATGAACAGGAAACATCATCAGGGCGAAACAAGAAGTCAATCTCTGAGCAGCACTGATGTGAATTTGTATATAATCCTAGAAGTATAAATGGGCAGGAGTGAAAATAAAGTCACACAAGTCATGACAAAGTCACAAGTTTTATGACGAAAATAAAATACATGGAAGTTATTGAAGGGCTATGAGTTGATGCATGAAAAAAGTAAGGAAGTGAAGAAAACGCACTGAGTCTTTGAGTTATTGGGCAACAGTTTGAGCCTGAAGAATGGCATTGTGGCTGCGGCGATTGTATTATCATCATTAAAGGTAGACTTTATAAAACGTTAACACATCAAAGTGTAAGGCTGTCTCAAAGGCTGGTCAATAAGCACGTTCAGAGATGCTGTAGAGGGGTGGAGGTTAAGCATCAAGCTGCCACATGCCAGACATCAGGATTTGAAATTTCTTATCATATTCATTGCAGGTTTCAAAGAGGATATTTACAATACCTATGACATTTGTGATCTTTTGTCTTAAAAATGAATGTCAAACAGAAATAATCAGGGGACTAATGGTTTGAAAACTGGATTAGTAATGGAGGTAGAGCATGTGAGGTCTGGCTTGTGATACCACAGATGTCAGGCCAGGAGATTGTGTGCTGTGCTTCGTGTTCTGCTGCTGCACTTGTGCCTGTAAATATCCAAGCAGGGGTGTAGAAACTTCTGCTGCAACTGAAAATGAGGCATCAATCAAGGGGGAACCTCTAGAGCTTAAATACGGAGCAAATACAGTTCTCTGAATGTCTGATTAAGGCTGGAGGAATCCCAGAAGTTATATGACTGTGTGAGGGGAGCTGATGTATTATTACAACCAAAATAAACATATTTACAGCCTGTTTAACAAAAACCTTTGGTCTACATATTCATATCTCTTTAGGCTCTCACTGCACCAGGTGTTCCATTTTATCACCTTGTTTTTGTTTTATTAAGAGTTTCCGGTTTTAGATAGCTATGGACAAGGCTGACATGGATACAAGCCCATGCGGTGTAGTTATCAGTCAGATGGCTTTAAATCCCACCCTAACTCGGCCTCTCTTTCTGTCAGAAGGTTGAGAAAGCATGTCCAGTATGGCTGCATCCATGGACTGGCACTGGCTTCAATGTTTAAAAGCCTCCTTTGATAATCAGTTATACAATAATAAATAAAGTCAGTCTAAGAAACATCACTGTGCATCTGATTTTCAATTTAACAGTTGAACACACAACTTTTTTACCTTTTAGTGCACAGACATTAAAGCAAAAAAAAAAACCCCACAGTATATAAATATAAAATATGAATATAAATAAAATGCGTCTTTATATTTATGATTCTTTACTGAGGTCAAATTTGTGAAAAGATACAAAACTGTGACTGCAAGGAGATGTGGCCAAAACACTGATCACACACCCATGGTCTACATACCATGGCATCATGAGTTGGGGCTGACACGTATCAACTGACTTGTACCTAGAGTGTTTGACTGTTAGAGCTCTACAACACCATAAACATGCAATGGATTAATAAGTGTAAGAGTGTTGTTATGTTACTGTTGCAGAAATGCACCATGACAAATGTATGTATCTTTCAGAATGATTTTTTTTTGTGCCAGGAGCCGGAGTTGTTTGTCTTTCAAACACGTCTGTGTAGATTCTCATTCATCCAGGTCATGGTCATTCTGAAGATTCAAAAGCAAGGCAACTGGACTGTGTAGAATTTGTTGGGAAACTTGGGAGTTTCCCAACAAACTCTACTTTGTCTTTCAAACTTGAAAAAACCCCCAAAACATCAATGTCCTCATACCTGGTTCTTGCAAACACATAAATGACTCACAGAGTATCCCTATAGAACAAAATAAATACTTTATTAGAAATCCGATTCTCATTACAGCAGCATAAGAATATAAATGAGTGCAAATGGTTATCATATAAATGAAACTTAATGTAATTTATATAACGATAGTATGATCACTGAATTTCCATTGCTTGAGAAGACTAACATGTTCACACTATTAAATACAACTTAAACAATCAAATGTGTGGTTTCATTGAACAGTAACGGTATGGCCTGGTCTTGTCTGCCTAGCGGAGTGTGTGTAGGTTTACATTCCTGAAAAGTGACTGGCTGGAGGTTCTGGTCCATGGTGCAACAAGGAGGACTTCTGGGGACAAAGAGAAAAAAGGAACATACTAATAAGTTGATGTGAAACGACTTCCCATGTCTGTAATTCTCACTCTGTTTTTCATTTAAAACCAAGTAACTGATGGGGTGCTGGTTTGGCGGAGTGGTCAGCAACCAGGCACGTCCCATATACGTACTTCTGCCGGGCCCGGGTTTGAATCCAGCCTGTAGCCAGTTTGCAGAGTGTCTTCCCCTACACTCTCACCCCCTTTCACAAGCCTATCCACTGTCACTCTCTCCTATCAATAAAGGCACAAAATGCCCAAAAAAAACCCAAGTAACTGATTTTCATAACTTTGTAATTTACTGATCAGCTATGTTGCTGCAGGTTTATGTTCCACTTTATAAAGCTAAGCATGTATGGCAGCAACAGACACTGCATTATAGGTGGGCCTTGTGGGCATGGGCAAACCCACTTGTGCAACTGACCTACCTTAGATAACTGGGAGATATCAGCTTCCTTGCTTATTCTTTCATTAATCTATATTCTGTATTTGAATACAATTTGCCTTCTAAAAATGTAAGGATATTATGATTTTGCCGTTTCAGTTTTATGCCAGTTTATGTGTGAGTACGCTTGCACACAATCCATGTTCCTCTACTGTGCAGCAGTTGGAGCAATGAGAGTTAAACAGAGAGTTATGAAAAGGACAAGGACTTAACTTCTTGCAAATAGAAATAGGACAGTTATTCAAGTAATGATCATCTTTACTCATCTACAGTGACTGATGACTTCTGCTTGGAGAGTCAAATCTAGTTTCATTACTGTAAAATCACTTTCTGTTACACGATAATATATTGTTTGTGAAGTAGGGCAAAACGAGAAGTATGCTTTCCTCGTGTCAGTTTATAAACTAATAGCCTTTGACTTGTGAGTAGTCGACAGATGAACAAACTGTCTTGGATGAGAGGCTGAATGTTCAGAGACATATTTTCAGAAACTTCTTTCGAATTCAATAACCTATGAAAATGGACCTGATGCTAACAGGCCTATCTAAATTTTCATGGGCACATACAGGATTGTAATCCTGGCCCTGTGGCTGAAGACTATTATAAACATAATTAGATCTCCGATATTCAGAAACCCTTTCTTATAACTTCATAATAACCATAGAATCAGAAAACAGCTTGATTAAAGCACAGAGCTCACCTTAGTCCTCCTCTTTTTCACTCTGTCTTTGATTTTCTCTTTGACTCTCCTCATCTCCTCCTCATCTTCTTTCTCCTCTCTATCCTCCTCCTCAGTGGTTGAGGCAGCCACTGTCTTCACATTGACTGGCTGCAGAGTGGCCAGGAAGGCGGGGAGAGTGAAGCAGGACAAGAAGCGAGCCTTCAGCAGCTGATATGCAGGGTTCCCTGAGAAACGTTGAGCCACCAGCTGACGTACTGCTGTGATATGCTTGTCCTCTTCCTCTCTTTCATTTAGGGATCCAGGCCTTACAGAGGGAGAAGCTTGGACAAAAAACAACATACTTAAGATCACACAGAGACCATGATTTGTTGCTGAGAGTACAAGTACAATGAGGAAATACTAAGACTCTGACTAAATTAAATGACATACAGTACTGTGCAAAAGTCCAAGGTAGGTGTGACTAAATGCTATTAAGTACGAATACTACAAATGCAAAGAGAATAACTGGAGACAAATCTGAATTAAATCCATGGTGTGACCACTCTTTGTCTTAAAACCGCATCAGACAGATAGATAGATAGATAGATAGATAGATAGACATTTAGATAACATAGATAGATAACATTTATTGCCTTGCACCAGCTGAGTGGTTAAAAGCCTACTGACAACAGTTTTTAAGATGTAACTTTCTTAAAAGGTTGGGTAACTCGAGGAAAGAGGAGTAGCAGAGGGTTTTGGCAGCTGTTTACTGTCAGCAGCGAGCTCTCTATAATAGACTATGGTTTTTAGAAATGTAAGATTATCTTATTTCTCTGATCTGGCTAGGCTCTCCACAAGAAAAGATTATTTGACGGTGTGGACTTAGAATCATAACTCCAGATAAAACACAGCTGATGCAAAAGGCTTAAGGACGAGATCAGCAAAAAGATAAAATCTATCCTGTAGTCCAAAAGAAAAAAAGAAAGACGATTCAAAAACCATAATATTTTAAATGTGGCAACAAATACACTCCTTTACTCATCCAATGTTAAGGCTTCAGTGAATTAATGAGCCGGTTTAGTGGATGGGTTTAATTCAGCTTCTATTGTGTAAAAACCCACGATCTTCATGTCTACTATTCATATCGAGTGTAAAGAAAGTATTCTGTATGTCAGGTGTGTTACCTGATCTGAGGTCAGTGGTGGAGTCTGGCAGATCTTTAGACCTACTGGTCATCCCCTCGTTGCTGCTGTCAGCTTTGTCAGTGGTCTGGGTGGGTTGAGGTTGGGGCATTGACTCTTTATTAAACAGCTGCATGGACAGTTTGCTTAGAGTATTCTTGGACTGGAGTAGTGCAGTTAGTGTGCTCAGATTGCTGACAAAGGGGGGCAGGTAGGGAAGAGTCACTCCTGCTCCAGGTACTGCCACCCCCCTATCACCATTCAGCCAATCCTGCACCTCCGATTGGGGCTCAAAGAACATCAAGGATGGATCAAACTGCACGGTTTCCTTTCTGGGGGAGGTTGGCACTGCGGGGCTGGTGGGCTGAGGGAAGAGGCCAGGGGTCTGGGCAGGTTTCAGGATAACGTTTTGGGGGAGAAGCCTGGGAGAACAGGTGGGCAGGGTAAGAGGGAGGCATGGCTGTGTCAGACCAGGGAGATTCACAGGGATTGACACACCACTGGGTTGAGATGTGATCAAGTGAAAGGGAGGCATGGCTGGGCTTGATATTAAAGTATTTCTGCGTGGAGTCTGGGGTCTTGGTGGAATTGCCAGCTTCAGGCCTGGTGGAGGGGATTTTGCCATCTGGGCCACCTGTGCAGGAGTCAACAACTGCAACCCATGGACTGGGGTCACCAGCTGCTTTTGTTCAATGTCTTTCTGTTTGCTTGTTGACTTACGAGGAGTCTTGCTTCGACGAGCAGAAGAAGAACGCCCTTTCTTATCGTGAACCTGGAAAGATAATCACAGTGGCAAAACAGCTACAGTCAGTGGACTATGTTTGTGTTTTTCTTTTGTGCCTGTCTCTGACTGTGCTATGGACTAGGGTTTCCAAATATTGCCATGCTATGACACCCATATAAAGCAGCCCCCTAAAATATTTTACCCTCCTGATAGATTTTTCACAGTTTTTGCACAGGCAGGCCATTGTGGAGTGTGTCGCCACAGTGTGTGTTTGTGTTTGTGTTAGTGTATTTCTTTATCAAATACTTATCTGATGAAAACATTTTAAAATCATAGTGAACTAAACAAAGACATATTCACAAGGACCCTTCAAGTTTTAACAGCTGTTTTAACCACAGCATACATAAAATAGTGTTTGGCAAATCATTAAATAATGTTAAAAGCTACCTGTTACTCATTACTCCATAAAAAAGTTAATTACAGTAACATGCTAGCAAGTATCAAAGGTAACTAACTGCTTTACAATGTAGTCACTTTTTACAATTCACTGTTCAAAAACCTGGTCAACAATATAGTTAAAATAGAATTAACTACAAATAACATTTTTGCTTTTTTATTAAAAGAAACTCAAAATAAAGATAAAACTTCAAGCTGTTGAAGTAACTTTTCACTCCCCCTCCCGTCCTTCATGTTTTGTTGAAGCTAGTCGCTGCAGGCACACATAAAGACAAAAAGTAACTTATTAATAAGCACTACTCTAATTTAGTTACTGTATTATTATTAAAATTTTAGACATTATAACCCCTACTTTGTTCTCAAATAAGTTAAACTATCATTAATTATTGATTATTGAAATATTGATTAATATTTAACAAGTTACTGGTTACTGACTATCCCTGTAACTAAGCATTACCCTTATTTAGTTACTGCAATATTATTACAGTTTTAGACATTATTAACCCTACTATGTGTTCAAACAAGTCAAACTTGGTTAATTACTATGATTAATACTATGATCAACATGTAACAAGTAACTAGTTAACGCCCAGTCCTGCGAGAAGTGCAGTCAGCTGAGACTCACCATTTAACATTAGTCCCATTCATGCTGCCTTCTTAAGTTTTACCTCCAATGTGATTGAGTTGACACCTTATTTGCTCTGTCTCCAGAGGTTGTAATAGAGGCTTAATAATGGTTTAGATAAGAGAAGGCAGATTCACTATAGCACAGAATTGCCAGATGCGTGTGTTTCTGCCTTCATTAGTATGTAAAGTGTGCCTTATATTATGCTCTCTCTTTCTCCTACAAAGCACTAACTCCCCGTGATTTGTCACAAATATCACGTCCTAATGGAATTAATGTTGGTGTTACAATAATGCAACTTCATGGCGGTGCTTTGCATAAATGCACAGACAGTTATGGTGATAAAAATGTCAGGCTTATGCTCCTGACTGTGTTTTCTTTTCTTCAGCCAACAGTCTGAGCCGAGCTGATGTTACTATCAATTATTAATGGTTATTTGGTCAGTTTTGATCTCTCAATTGTCTCCATGTTGGTAGTTTACATCTAACACATCAGGTAGCCCGAGCTCTCAGGTGCCTTGGATGTCCTTCAGTAACACGTATTACTCTTAAACAACTATTTTTACAGCTGGACAAGTACAGGATTCAAGGTTAAACAGCAGCTTAACTTAAGGCCTTAATTTTCAGGCATCATAGTTGTGACCAAGACATGAAGCCACAGTGCCTGGAGCTATCCTCAAGCCACACTGACAGATGAAAGAGAATCTGTTTGTTTTTCAAGGTAAAACACCCTGCACACTCTGCTAGACAAAAAGGGAAACAAAGTTCATTACTTGTAACTCCTAATGGACCGGTAACAAATAGTCCATGACCTTAGTAATGGTCCACAGCCAATGGTTGAAGACCAGATCCCGTATCGCCCATTTCTTTTTTTAGCAACTAATGTTATAAGTTGATTTTTGTTTTTGGTTAATATCCTAGAAACCTTGCAGTACAGATGGATTAGCCTGATGTAATGTCTACAATCAGACAGATCCATCTTGCCAAAGTCCAAGCTACAACAACTATGAGCGTCCCACACATGGCCCAACATTGTCCTTGAGAGCAGGAAGAGGTGGAAACCACGGGCGAGACGACAGCAGGAGTGGTCGTACAGAGATTAGCATAGATGCTAATAGATTCAGTGACAGTTTTATCGTAACTGGGACGCATTTCTTTATTAAATGATGAACAAATAAAAACACTACAAACCTCTATAGAAGGATATTTTTGCTCCACTTCTGACATGTTTTAGCTACATTTTGTATTTTACAAAGCAGCAGTAGTGCCTTCCTACTGCATTATCTGATTTTACTGTAATGAATATAATTGATGGAATAATTGCCCAATCACCTGCCAGATATGGTATTAAAAGGTTCTGTCTATTTCCAAGCACTTTCTATGGGTTGTTGCCCAGATGGACTAGTGAAATATCTAGAATGGTCCATCTTGAGAGTCAGATTATTCTCCTAAACCCCCCACTTACAGCTATAATCTTTTTTCTAAATTGCCGTGTCGTTAATATTTTGAATATGCTTTCTCAATTTGCCTGTGTTTTGACTATAAGTAAATATTAAACTGGTATGACCTTGAAAGAGTTGAGATTCTGTCGAATTCTTGTTGTGAGAGATCTTTTTTTTAAAACTATATTTAATGTCTACTTTTGATGAATCCCTGATCTTGAATATCCAAAGGCCCCTCATAGACCTACTATAGAAAGGTACATCATGGCCAAATAACAGAACAGACATGATCTTACCTCTGTCTTACTGAATTCCTGGAGAGCTTTGGCCTTCAAGCTGGGCTTCCGAATCCTCTTTCCACTCTGAACAACCTCTGGACTTGTCAAAATGTTATCTTTAGCAATTTCAGGAGAAGCTTCACTGTGCGTTGCCTCTCCTGTCACTGTATCACTCTTTGCCATCTCCATCTTCTCCTCCATCCATTTTCTCTTTTTGGGTGGGACCAGAATGGACTTTTTAGGGGTGGAGCCCTTTGGTTTTGACCTTTTTTTAGTGGAGTGCGTTCGTCTTGTCTTTTTGGGGTAAGGATTTTTTTTCTTGAGGGCAGGGCCAGGAAGCATTGAGCTGTAGTCATGGTCAATTAGGACAGCAGCAGTGGCAGGCGTAGTGAGCTGATTGGTCTGTTCTGAAGGAAGAGGGGCTAAAGGGACTTTTTCAGTGGAGTTAGCACTCGTGTCAGTATTGTCCTTTTGTGCACCCCAGGTCAGAGTGGTCAGGACTGGAGGGACATCTTCTCTGAGAGGGGTAGTAAGAGGTGCTTCAGTTTTAGTGTCAGGTGAGGAGAAAGCAAGGGAAGGAGCACTCTCATCTGTGATGAGTGTGTTTTGTGTGGAGGGAGGAGTTACAGGTACAAGCTCCATGGGCACAGTGCTGACTTCTTGAGAAAGACATTTTTTTGGTTTGGTATGACCTTGCTTTCTGGAAGTTGAAGAAACTTGCTTTTTGTTCTTGGCCTGAAAGACGTGAACATGAAAAACAAGTCAGAATCATTTAGAGTACATGGGAAGATATTCATACTAAGGGCAACTAACATGCAAAGAAGCAACTAACAGGAAGCTGAAGACTTAAAAGTTAGGATTGGGCAATTTGGACCAAAATGTGGGCCAATATTTTTTAGATTAATGAATTTTTTTAGAAATAAAAAATGCAATTTTTTTTTTTAAATCAAAATTGTTCATATATAATTTCTAACTTAGTTAAAACTTTTGCACAGCATAAATTTATCAAGCTTAAAACCCTTAAAACAGTCTAAACAAAAAAGTAACGTACAATTAATTCAATGTTTAATAAAAAAAATATCAAAATACCTAAATCAAGCTGAGAATGAAAAACAACAAAACAAGCTCAACAATGCACAATATCTCATTATCCTGGTTTTATGACAAGGAAGCCAAAATTGTAATTTAAATGGCCCAACCCCAGCATACAAAATGTAGTAAGATCTGTAAAGAAATTGTAAATGGCTATCACAGTATCAGCATTTAAACTGATATAATCCCAGTAAAAATCTCTCTATATCCACACCTGTTTGATACCATGGTAAAAGAAATACAGATTGCTGACACTATTGCTTTTAATAATAAAAAGCAGCCAAACTTCTACCTACAGTGAACTGCACAAGACAACATTTTTGTCTATTGAGGTTGTTAAGTTTTTCCATACCATGTGTTTCAAAGACATCAAAATCTCTATTATTTCATGACTGGTGATACCAAAAAGCTCAAAACTAAATGACCGTAAGCTAACTCTTGGTAGCTTTAAACATTACAGTCTATGACTTATTTTGAAAATGACATGAACTGGTGCATGCCTTTGTGATAAAATATCAGTTGAATTCATGCTAACTAATGCAGGTTTTTATGCAGAAAGTTCATGACAATTTTGGACTCTTCATTCAAGCATTACCCAAGTTTTTTGACTTAAAAAGAGAGAGAGAGAGTCGTGTCTAAGTTTTTCAGATATATTTCCAGGTAATATGGACTTGAGACGGTGTGCAGGAGTTTGTCTGCGTTTTTGATCATTAAAAACACATTATTTTCTAATTTAGGTTATTAAAATTACACATTTCAAATGGATTAAAATAAAAAAATCTTTTAAGGAGTTAATTCAAAAGCAAAATCATTGCTGCTGATGTGTTCAAAGCTTTTACTCCAGGTAACAAGGTTTGTCTCTTTGGCACTCAATGTGACTGTGTTACCATGTTGCAGCCAAAGTTCACGATGACACAATAGAAAAAAAAAACCTAATAAAAACAAAAGGTAACCAGAGTGCATTTATGCCAAAGACCTCTTCTGCATTCTACTTTAACTATCAGCCAATTACTGAAGGCGTAGAGATGGCCCTATAATAAAAGTATCAGCAAAATAACTGCCCCTTCACATTTTGCCTCGTCTTTGTTTGCTGTTCAATTATATCCTGTCCCTCATTAGCATTAGGAAAACTCTATATTTTCAAATCAGGGTCAGCAATAGATTAAAGCCTTAGTGGAAACAAAAACATGTTATTCTGCTGTTGGACATTTTAAAAGCCCTTAAAAGCAAATGTTATTGTAATAAAATCAAATTACCATGGCCACAGATTCTTGCAGAGCTTTGGCTTTCTGACTTGGCTTCCGTATCCTCCTCCCATCTTTGCACACCATTTCGTCTTCTTCACCTGTAGATGCTCCGTTTACACTGTTATCTTTCCCTTCTGTATCCTCTCGACTTGGACTGCCACCAAACACAACCTTTACTCCTGTTTTGCTAAGCCTGCTCTTTTCAGATGGACTTGAAGAAGACACAGAGCAGCTGGAGCTAAAACCAACGGAGACATTTGGGACAGGCAAATACGGTAAGGGTCTAACCTGTTGGAAAGAAGGGGCAGTGGAGATCATCCTGGAGGGCATTGCTACTGCAGGGAGAGCAGGAGCATTCATCCTCTGAGGGGCAGGGGGAGATGTGCATGGAGCCAGGGGATGTGTGGTTGGGAAAGGGGGGAGCATGCACTGGATGGGGGCTGCAATGGGTTGTGTGGCAAGACCAGGAAGGAAAACAGTCGGAAGAAAGGACACCTTAGGATGCGTGTTAGGATTCAACTGAACAAGGATGCAGGGTTGGTTTGGGGAAGATGCTTGCTGCACATTCTGCAAATTTTTGAGCAGAGGTTGTTGCTGTCTCTGTATCTGCAGTGCATGAAACTGCTCCAGTATCGCTTTGTGCTTTCGATCCATCTCCAGATTCTCCTTGATGGCACGCTGCTGAAGGGCTCTTGAAACTGTCATTGGTCTGTTGACAGGGTAATGGTCTGGGGATGGGGTTGATAGCCTCATCCTGTTCCTCCTCTGCTCTATCATCTCTTTACAGCCCTCGGCATCTACCTTCATGGTCTGGAGGAAGAGCAGGAAGAGTGAAGTGGAGGTGATCTGTCTCTTCTCAACTTCCTCCCTCAAAACATCAGCTGCTGTCAATCTGCTTTTTGCTGGTATCAACACATTACCAATCCAGGAAATCACAGCACCCTGGAGCTGGAATCCTAGCCCTGTATCTGTCACTCTGCTACAGTGCCTCTGTTTGCTGGCCTCAGGCTTTTCTCTGGTAGCTGAGATCCGTTGGGTGTGTTTGCTTGCCTGCTTGGCCATGTAGATTCGAAGCTGGTCAGCTGACACCATCATCATAGCGCGGCTGCTGTGCCAAGGGACTTCCCTGGGGCGTGGTCCAATAATTACAGAGCGCCCAAATTTGCCAATGATGGTTGACCGGACTTTCACATCTTTATCTTCTCCAGCAGACGGTAACTCAACAGGCTGAAAGCTTGGGAATGCTGAATGTTTCACTTTTTCATCAGGGATCCACGTTTGCAGTGTGGGAATGATGTGCTCCTCTTCTACCTCCTCTTCAACAATTTCCTCTTTCATTTTTTCTATCTTCTCCATCTTTTCATCTTCATCACTGTCCATGTACACCACCTCTGTCTCCTCTTCTTCAGTTTCCGGCTCTTCATCAGTGCTCTCCTCCTCTATTTTCATTGGAGGCTTCCAGATTCTCCTGTTTGACTTTGTCCCCGTTTTTTTATGGCTGCTTGCTGGTTTTCTCGCTTTGCTTTTATTCTATTGAAAGAGAGTTATTTTCAGTCATGTGTCAGTATTAATTTGGCTTTGGACAACAAACTAGCAATAGTCAGTGGTTCCCAGTACTTTCTGTCATGCCTACCCACCAATTCTGATTAATATTTTTTGTGCCCTCTCCTTCGCCAGACAACCCACAAAGTCACTGAAAGGGTGAAGTTAAGATCTGTCAAAATACATCCAAGCATGTGAAAAACCATAATTTCTTTTCAATATCATTGTGTAAACACAGAAATCAATATTATTTGTTTGCCCATCTTGTATCCACTTGGGAATTATAATTTGCTTTCCAACTTCCATCCTATCTTAAATACAAAAAAGTGGCAACTCATTCGCTTATTACTTTAGGGCTCAAGGAAAGATTCGTGTCCAAGTTCTACAAAATAATTCTTCCATATTTAACAATATTAACCAAAAAAGTCACCAGAAGCCTGTTGTAAGGCAGCCTGAAATGCTTTTTACACAAATCCCACTTCTAACATGAAAAAATAGCCAATCATAGGGCAATGTTTTGGATTGGCACCAGGGAAGCCAATCAAAATTCAAGGGGGCCAACCCCTCAACAACAGCACCCCAATTGGCATGTGATAAACAAAAGTCTTGCATTAGCTCCAGCTCGAAGGCACAACAAAACAGGAAGAACCACCTGATTTCACTACATGCTGATGATATTTTAATCTGTTTTTGTTCAAGTTTAGCTCTTTGCCACATGAAAGGATTGGACACTGTGCTTTTGAGCAGATATTATTTCATAATCTATCTCAAAGGCATTACTCGTTTTTTTAATACTGAATCAGCACTAAAAAGCTTTTTTTCCACGTTCAACAGTGAAATGTATTTGAAAAGATTTTACCAACCTGGCACCCAAACACTACAACCTAACATTTACATAATACTGATAAGTTTACCTGGCCATGAAATTCTTTACATATTTTCCTCCACGCTCTCAAACACTGAGCGTCATAGCGATGAGGAATTTCTGCAGCAATCTTGGCCCAGCGTCCTGACACACAAAGACACAATTTAATTGTCAAAGAATCGACAGACACAACTTAAAAATGTTCTAAGGCTTTCTTGGTGCAACTTCAAATTTGTGCATGCTCGTTTTTGTTTCTTTAAAAGTTAGTTTCAAAAGTTTGGGAGGAGGAGTGATTGTTATATACAGTCAAAAAAAATGTTTTAATGACCTACTCTAAGTTCACAATGTCATCACTTCAGCTCCAGTGCTTTTGGAAAGCTTATTTGTTTATATGACTCACCAACTCCATGTTTCTCCACCAGTTGTAGTAGTAGCTCTCTTTCCTGTGCATCAAAGGGGGTTCTCTTTATGTCTGCCTTTAGACAATCAAGATACCTGTATGCATATTACCACAAACACACACACATACATATGAAAAGTATTTTACTTTTCTTCTCAGTAGCACGTTTTTACTGTTTAACTTTTTCACATCTCTGAATTTGTGACTGATACCAGAGTGACCTTCACTGATCATGACCATTTACTTGAGATGAATATTTCAAATCTTGCGCAGCAGTCCAGTCAGCTCTCACCTATCTCTGCAAGCACTGGCACTTCGTCCGGGAACTTCCAACCTAATCTTCCACCAGTCCTTCTCTCCATAATGGGACACAGCATTTAACAGAAGCTGAAATACATAAAAGGAAGAACTTTTAGAAGGTAAATATGCATATTTTTGCTAAGAAATTTCTACATGTTTTGGTTGAAACACATTAAATACTTGAAAACTTTTCAAAGACAGAGGAATATGACTTTTTTTAACTGTAACTGTACATGTCATATTACAAAGGATGTCACAGGAAGACGTATATTGTGCTATTGCTGTTCTTCAGTGGTCCAAACTGATTGACTGAATAGACCTACTTGTGTGTCAGATGAAGCCCATTGGCCCGCAATAGCAAACCCATTGCAAGGCGTAGATGTTAGAATGAATGGAGTGTTTTCACAACATGGTGCAAAGCTGTGCTGAACAGACCAATTACCACAGAGTTGACCTGTTAACTAATCAGAGCAGACTCTAACAGAGCATCTCAGACACATGGAGGATAACGCACAATTAATGGTAGTCTGTGTACGAAAACTAGATATTTTTCGGATTATTTGTGATTGTGAACATTCCCTTGCAGTCTTCAGAAATGAAAATATAAACCAGACTTAAGGAAAAATATGACCTCTTAAAAAAGACTTCTGCACAGTCATTTCCTTTACAAATATTTCTCCTTTATCTTGGGTTTGTGGAGTTACAAACTTACTTTGTGACTCCACAAATACTTCCCCCATGATGCTGATGTCTGTAGAGGTACTAACACGTTATTAAAACATAGCAATAAGTGGTGCAATTGCTTTTTTACAAAATTTGGAGGGGAATAAAGAGTCCTTAAAAAATAACTCAAAACCTTTGCCTGGATGTTCACCAATGTATTTCACTGGCACACCTGAGTGACCTTTTCAACACTTAAATTTTTGCTGTCATGCACTTACATTGGTACTTCTTCAACACTCTGCATCACCTACATGTCCTTCTGCCTAGAGGAAAGTAGTGCCAAAACAAGGGGCAGGGTTCCCACACTTTTCTAGAAATCATTTTCCAGGAGTTTTCCAGAACTTTTCCAGGAAATTATTTATTTCTAAATCTCGGGCATGACCATTGTCTGCTAGCTATCTTTTTTAGTCTGGCTTTTATGTAGTGTCTTAATATTATAAATTTATGGTTTATACTTATTTTTTTTATCGTTATTTACTCTGCTTTTTTATATAGATTTTGTTGATTTACTGTCTAAGCTGCCTAAATTTCATTTTGCCATTTTTTATTATTTCTTTTTGTCGCCAATGTTTGGAGTTTTTATATCTTATTCCTTAACGTTTATTATTTAATCTACTTATATTTTATGGCTAAGTGTGCATTAGTTACCAAGTACATTTTTAATTCATTTCCTATGTTTGATTTTTGTTCATTAACAAAGTAAAAGGAAGATAAATAATTTTCCAGGACAATTCAAGCTTTTCCAGGAGATTTTAGTTTTTTCCTCATTTTCCATATGTTTTCCATGACTGGAAAATTGGTCAATCAGTTTCCAGGTTTTCCAGGTTTTCCAAGACATGTGGGAACCCTGAAGGGGGCCTGATAGAGCATTGGCGGGCCTTGGTCTTGATGTACAGCATTATTTTATGATGATATGACAAATACTGTAACATGACATCACAACAATAATCGGAAAAAGAGGCCTGAATGTGTCAGATTTTTGTCATGGCAGGGATCGTAACCTTCAATATTATCTTTTGTTATTATTTTGATTAAGGGCCCTTTCGTAGTGAAATTATTATTCTGTGCATTTAAAACATAATCCTCCTCAGCAGTAACAAAAACACTTGTTATACCTCTCTGTATAAGTAAACATAACGAAAAATAGTCACGTAACTGTTTTTAGTTTTTGAATCAAGTGGATGGTCTTGTTCCTCCAAGCCACACCCTGAGCCTACCTCATCTTCCTTTTTGGTCCACGTGCCTTTCCTCAGGCTTGGGTCCAAAACCTGGGTCCACCTGTAGATCAGCTGGCCAGGATCACGTCCTTCCATGAAGTAACTGACTACAGAATAGAAAAACAGGAGACTGAAGTAACAGACGTTTTTTATGCTGTGTGGTTAACAGATAAATCACTATCTCTTTAAGGACGTAACTTTTAGGTCAAGACAGGTCAAACATTTAGCATATGTGAGAATATTGACAGTGTGATGTCCCAGTGTGGTGTCATTACTCTGAGTGTATGGAATGAAGTTCCCAATCCTCATCTTATCCACCAGCTCTCTGAACAGTGAGTCTTCAACTGGGGTCCAAAGGCGACGTTTGAAAGATTCTGAGATGAAATTCTGGTACGTCTGGAGACACATAAAGGCTGTCCTTCCTGTCTGCGAGATAAATGGGTAAAGAGAAAGAGATGGGTCAAAGACAAAACACTGAATCATGAGAATGTCATCCCCGTCAGAGATAGACAAAAAGAGAGACAGACGGATGAGAGAGTGATGCAAAGAGAGGGACAGGAAGAAAGCACTGGAAGAAGATACTTCTTTCAGTCTGAGGAAGAGAAGCTAAGAGGTCAGTGAAGGCCACAGCAAAAGACAATCAGGATGAAGAGTAAGACAGGTTTACTGTGCTCATGCAAATCAAGCTATAGTTAGATTAGAAAGTTCAATACAAGTACCATCCTTGCCCCGTCTGGAAAAACCTTGCACCTTTCTTTTTATGATTTTTTTTTTTTTTTTGCATGAATCATTGCTATTAGTCCCCTTCTTTGTCTGTGTGGGTTTAATTCATTTTTACACTTATAAAAAATACCAAAACAAGTTTCCTCTTTATCCCCACAACTTCACTAGGAGTAGCTGTTGACAGTACATCTTGTGTCCCTTACCTGCAGAACACAACATTGATGATTATTGGGCTCAGTCGCAGTGTTGTGATTGAAAAATTGGTTGCAACAACACTTTCATGAGGAATATGATGTGGGAGTGGAATGGATATGGATAAGAGTCCAGCTGCAAGATGCTGTGTTAGTCATAGATTCATAGATCTATTTTTTCAAATATTTTGGACAGAAGTATTGAATAACAGAAAAAAATGGAGGGCATATGTAGCTAGAATGGGGTGTGTGTAACATCATAAAAGCTGATGGGGCGCCTCACAATCGCTGTAGACTGGAGCTTGGCAAGAAGGACCTGCCTGATTACAGACACTGAATCAGGCAGGTCCAGCTGCTGTGCAAAGTTAAAGCCAGCTAACTAGAGCAACATCTGACAAAAAAAAACAAAAAAAACAAAACAAAAAAACAAACAGTTACAAATGAGATAAAGACCAGCTTAGGTGTTGTGCGAAGATAGCCGGCCATGTGACCCCTGCTTGGTTTTCCATTCACACAATTAAACTTACAGGTCGTTGCCCTGTACAGAGGCTGTGGAGTATGCACAGCACACATTGTCCAGTCCAGAACACATCTCCAGAAACATTAGATAGGTGTGTTTGTACAACTTTGACAAGTTAGATTTAGAATGGTTTCAGTAAGCTCAACATGCTAACATACATTTTCAGTACAGAACAGCTTTATCTAGGTGATCACAATAATATGACTTTCTTAACTGTATTTCAGTAAACTGAAAGAAACAACAGAAACAAAGAAAATCCATTCCGCCCAACCATGCGACAAATATGTAGAGGGAGTGAGAGGCGGAAGGACAACTTTCCTTCTCTTTCCTTACCCCTAGTTCTGAGGCAATGCTTTCCCAGTCTCTTTCTCCGTGTTGACAACTGATCTCCCTCAGCTGCTGCACCTCCTCCTCACTCCAGCTGTTCTTATTGATGGACGGGTGGAGGAAGCTCTGCCAGAATCTCTGAATGTCCTCTGCACTCCTTATTCCTTCAAACTGAAGAGGAGGTTAAGGAGAGAGAGAGAGAGGTGAAGGTGAGACATTCCTACTGGCTGTCTGGTGTTTCCTCAGCATGATTCTTGAGGTGACTGATGTTTGCACCTACGTCGACATTGGCAATTTTTTGCCAATCATGTTCATCAAATCGTTCTCCAGTCAGCTCATCCTCCTTCATTTTCCTGACCAAAAAGAGACAAAAATACTACCAAAGCCAGCAATACAAATTAATTTGAAGTTCTCTTGTCCGTAACTGTAGCCTGAAACAGATCTGACACTATTAGACTTCATTCTGAGACAAAAAGATCATTACCACAAAGGTTTAAAACTTTTTAAGTCCCTGATAACAAATATTCAGCTTACTGAAGCATGTCAATTTCCTTCTCCAAGTTTTCAATCTGCTGTTGGAGCTGCTCCCTATCCGTCCCGCCTGCTGATGACAACTTCTTACTCAGGTAGTCAACTCTAAAAAAGAGCGAGAAAGACAGGTTGAGAAATAGACAGAGACAATGTACAACAGATCCAAAGTAGAACTTCAAAGTCTAAAAAAAACATTTTCAAAAATGTAAAAGTGATTCAGTGGCTCTTCAGATCATTGTACAATATATTTAGAAAGCAAATTAAAAATGGTAGTTTGCAGTCTGCCTCTTTGTGGATCATCACACTCTGACTTAAATCTACCTAAGTTCATATAAAGTATTAGCAAATGAGGCACTAAGACCTTAGTGATATTACTGAGTGATCTAATTCACATGGTATAATAAGAAGCAGAGGCCCTAACAGCAGAAAACCCTTATTTCAATTTATCAAAATAGGACAAAAAATATGAGTTTTAAAATGAATCACCTCTGTACTTTGGTAACAAAATGCATACATTTTAAACTTTGTCTGCAAAGCTACAATTCATTTTAAAATGATGGCAAACATGCATTAACTTCTACAGAATATTTTTTAAAACAAAATCCCATTTGCAGAAAAAAATAATACAACAGCCAAAACTTAACCCTAAACATATAATTACTGTGGCTGCTTTGGCAAAAGATAGCTACTGCTTTTACTATCCATGGTTACTCTGATTTCTTTTGAAATCACAGTTACTGAATGAAACCGACTACTGACAGATTTTATATTTATGTCACAAACAATTGTTTAACCACTAAATTCAAGTACTCTTGGCACTCTGACATTCTGAATACTTTGAAAACAGGTAGTGAATGATAAATACAAGAAAAAAAAATACAGATATGTAAAAATAAATTTAAAAGAAAGTGAAGATAAAAAACATACTCTGTTTTAATGTAGTGGTACTGTACTCTTGTGGAAAAATACTTAAAAAAAAAAAAAAAACATTAAAAAGAATTGGGAAAAACTGCTATATGGATTTAATGTGACAGGTGGCAAAGTAATCATAATCTCATCTTCATGATTATGGGAAGCCTAAAACTGAATTGAAATTGATACTTGAAAAGTTTCCCATACTACAAACCACTAATGCTATACTTACCATAACAATAATAATAATAATAATAATACTAAAAATAGTGCTCTGAGGGCATGAACCTCCACCAGCATGTCTGATGTTATTAGGTGAGTTATTATCAAAATTGTGGAAAACTGCGAAAACTGCATATGGCAAAATGTTAACAATTCTTGAAAAAAAAAATCCTGGTTCTCCATCCGCATTATGATCCTCACCAGAATCAAATCTCTTCCTCCTTGCGTCATGAACATGACCTGAAAATCTGATTCAAATATGTTGAAAACTTTCTGAGTTTTCTTGCTCACAGATAGACAGACAAACAAACTAACAGACAAATGCTGATAAAAACGTTATCACCTAGGCAGAGGTAATGAGAAAAAGAAGAAGAAGAAGACAAGATAAAGAGGAAGAAGGGGCATAAAGAGAAGAAAAAGTGGATTTTACTTTGAGAGTTTTGGTTGGATAAGTCTCCTCAGAGTGTCTCTGGAAATAGAGTGGACCAACAAAGTTTTCTGCCAGCTCTCCCCTAAGAGAAAGATGCAGACAGAAACATTTTTTTTACTGTTATATAGATAGACAGACCATTGAAATCTCTTACAAAGGACTGTCTGATAAGTTAACTATAACCACAGATTTTATCTGTAACATTTAAGTAATCAATTTGATATTTAACTAGACTGAAAAAAGACTATGTCAGATTGAAAACTGACATGAGCATGTGCTCTTTACTGGACCACATCCCATTATGGAGAAAGCATTTTATGAAAGAGTAATGTTGACTTGTTTGAAAATAACATTTTGAATAAAGTTCAGCTTTTTGTTTGAATCTTGATTCATCTTACATCGCCTCACTCTAACTTGCTTGCCATCCAGACAGCCCGTCATCCTTGTGGCCTTCTCCTTTGTTTCCTGATTGGCTGGAGGACCCTGAGACAAATAAACACGTCATATAAAGGCAAGATACTATAAGACATATCTTTGGTTGTTTTTGAGTGCCTGTCTGTCTGTCTTACCAGCCCTGTTAGTTTGTCCTTGAAGTAGGGTTTAAGAAAGCGACCCAGGAACATTTTGTCAGACTGCTCATATGAGGATGGGGCCCCGCGCACCTTGGGGGTCTCTTTGGTTGGTCCAGCCAGCTGAGACAGCACCTCTTGCTATAAAAAGAAAAAAATACCCATCATAGCCACTGACCTGCTGAAGGAAAAAAAATCGTACCAAATAAAAAACTCAAGGGCAGAGATAGAAAACGACTGTAGCAGTTACAGAGACAGCAGTTCCTTGATTGACCACTTGAGGCCGGATCCGAAAGTGAGCTACTCCCCATTACAAACCATGTTAAAATGCCTGACATGACATCAAATCCAACAGCCTGTACAAAAACAGCATTGGTCACTAGATCTCATTTTAAATTCAGTGACAACCATGTGGATGCCATTTTTTTTAACTCTGATATAAATATGTTTAAAAAAGATAAGCACAAAAAAGGTACAGCTGTTTTAAGTGATTGGTGATTCTGCTTGCTGTCTGCTGTCTTTATTATTGTTATGGTGGGGTCTTTTCCAGATTATTTTAGTGTAAATAACTTAATAAGATGGCTTTAAGTGTGGCTGATTGTCCTGCAACTGAGTCAAACATGAAAGTACACCTAATCTTGTCAAGTGAAAATTTGGTATTAGGTATCAGTGTCTCGACTAGCTGTATTTGGCTTCTTGGCTCATTTAATTTTCCTCATACATAGATGTGTTTTCAAACAGTTTTAAGATGGTCATGTGATTTTTCCCTCTGAAAAATTCAGTGAATGAATGTGCTTCATCATTTATTAAAAGCCTGTTTTTTTTTCTCATTTTTGCTTAAGAAAAATATTTTAATAAACATACAGCAGTGTTTATGTCTGTGAATGATTTTCGTGATATTCTTTACAGGCATGAAACCTTTGTTTCAAAGAATGTGTGACGCTGCAGCCCAATGATTTGTCTTGTCTGAGTTTTGCATTCATCATTGTGTATTAAATGAGAAAGCTGATTGTTTTTTCTTACACAATTAAAAGATGGAAAACTGTTCTCTTTTTTTGGCAATACAACACGAACTGCCATCTGTTTTTACTGACTTGGAAAACTGATGGTAGCAGTTTTCAGTTTTATGAATTCATCTTTTGTCAAGAGCTTTTGAATGTTTTTTGCTCTTTCATCTTAGTCTTAGCTACAGGATCACCTTAAACTTGGGAACTGTTTCGGGTTTTGGAGATTTTAAAACCAGAATTAGGAATTGTTTGATCAGGATAAGTTTGCGTTAATGCTGCTAATTTTTTGACTGATATTTTTTGAAATGGTCAATCATTTGCCCTTGGTATGATACTTCTTGTCATACTGTCTTGATGTCTGTTTCTCAATTGACATGGTTAAACAAAGGTTCAATAAAATTAAATAAATTGAAATTCCATCTGCTCCTATCTCCCTAAATGAAGTTTATGGCCAACAGATAGCAAGTCCACCACATGCTATGCATTCCTTTGGCATTTTTAGTCCAAAACTTCTTCCACAACAACTACTGCCAGCTGTCCCCTCATATAGAATATCTAATTTGAATGTAATCATTTTGCTTAACTAGTTCCCTAAACAACCAAAGAATAAACCACATATAAGCACAGACTGGCAGACAGAAGATTTGGCATTTGCTGACTTCTGGTTGTTCTGAGCTGGCATCTTTCCATGCAGATATGGTGAGTTCTAGCTCAAAAAGTCAACATAATGCCAACTATTAAAGTCTAACTTATGGATTTAGACCATTGATAATGCATAAAGGCCCTGTAAATTATTTCTACATTCCGTCTGTGTGTGTGTGGGTTGACCTGCTGTTTTTGGTTGAGAGTTAGCAGGTTCTCCAGCTGGTCCAGAGTCTCCTGAACAACCTGCTGGTAGACGAGGTTCATCTGAAGACATGAGTCCGCTGATGGAGACAGATCGAGGTCACTCTAAACACAGAGAGGATCAAACAGTGAGTTGAACTCTCAGATTTCTGCCACAGATTTTAAAGACATTTGTATAATACCAACCTCTTCACTGCTGCTGCTGTCATCATTATCGCCCCCATCATCATCACCTGAAGAAAAAATAGGATCACACATAAATACACCGCTTGCTAGCGGACAAAACATTTTTTCATAGAGACACAAAGGCGATTAGATTGATACCTGACACACAGATTGGACTGTGTGGTCCCAGAGCACTCTCCAGGTTTTGGATTTCCCTCTGAATCTTTTCTCTTTTAGCCAGAAGACCTGCTGCAGACTGAAAACACACAAAAGTAGATACTTTGTAAAAAAAAAATGTGTTAAACTTTATTTCAATAGTAAATACATGGATGACAATCATTTTCAAATCATTTTGACATGTCCAAAAACCAAAGCATTCTGAGGAAATGTTTATTAAGCTGTGAAAAAGAAAATTGGGGTTATGGAATACCAAATGATTTGACAATCCTGTTCTGGCTTGACAAAGAACAATGGTATTATAAAAATAATTCTATATGTGTAAGATAAAGCTCATTGCTGGATTGCTTGAAGGATGCTTCAAAAAGATTGAATCAACCATAGCATCAAAACCTTATTGAATCAGTGGAAATAGTATCAGGAGTCTACAAAATGGAGTTAACTTTGTCTTTGAGGTTTTTCTAAAAAGTACAAGAAAAGAAGTGACTTTGCTGCAAGGGAGAAGATGCTATGTTTTGTGACTCTTTAAACTTTAAATGAGTCATATTTTGCCTTAACTCTGATTCATATATCTGGTTTCGATGGGTGCTAGAGAACATTCACAATCTCACAATAATGTTCTAATAATCTTTTAGTTTTAATATACTCTGTGACCCTGGTCCACCTCTGTTCTTGCTCTGTCTAAGGCCCTCTGTTAGAGCTCCTGTCACTTTAATGCCCTTGTCCCAACCACACTAGGTAAGTCCATTCTGATTGGTAGACTGGTCTGATCTGTTGTTAATGGTTAGGTTAGCGCAGTACAGTTCCATCTATTTATCTTGTCTGCATTGTTTCTATGGTCTTTGCTGGACCTGGGCTTGCCACCAGACTCAGTGGGCTTGATGTAACAGTGAGCTGTTTCACAGTGCATTTATGCAAAAGCACCACAACAAAGCTCCGTAACCACTGAACACCAACACATTCGCATTATTCTGTGAGGATGTAATTTCTGTGTCAATTCATGGCGTGATTTAGCTTAGATGTGGGCAATACGGTGCATGCTCCCCATAAACACAAAGGCGTAGACTTACGGCTCTCCTGCCCCCTTTCACCGATATTACACCTCTGATGTTACCTATGTACACTAAGCAATTTGAGCCAACTTGTTCCCTCCAAAGAATATACTTCAGGGGTACTTTAGAGTCCAATATGTCTAATAGTTTAGAATTTATTGATAGCTCCTTCTGCTCTCATGGGAACAATTCATTTCACATACATTTACTTTTTTCAAGATTTTTCAGTCCTTTGCCAATAATATTCAGGATCTTAGTTGTAGCGGGAAATACAGGTCTGCACTGCCAGCTGCTCCAATAAAAGCAACTTTACAACAATAACAAGTCTCCCCATAGACTCAGAGTTTTTTAAAGTTCATAAGCAAACAAATTAAAGTTTATTAAAGTAATGCCTGTGTCAACTGAATCAATGAAAGACTGAATCAATCGAAGACACAGTTACTGAAACATAAGATTCTTCAGGTGAGACCTTATCATTTTTTCTGCACTTGTCCTATCACATAACCACATCCACTCTCTATAGTCACAACTTCACTATCAAACTGGATATTATTCACACGTGTTGTTAAGGTGTTTGTGAGTGTATGTATTACCTGTGCCCCCTCCAAGTCTGCACCATCTTCACCGGATTCATCATCTGTAGAGAGACAGAAACTCAGTTAAAGACAAAAAATGTTTGTACTGGGGGACAGACAGAGAGAGAGAGACAGACTGATGTGGGATTACCTGTCTCACTGCTCAGCAGTTCCAGTTCTTCTTGTGTTACAGACAGGCTCTGTTCAAGCTCCTCCACCTGCCGCTGTATTCTGTCTCTCTCTGCTGACAGAGAGTCCGACATGCTGCACACAGAAAGACACACTGGTAAGACGACCAGTATAGTTAAACCTTGTGGTAAGGAGAGCCTGGTAAATGTTTTGGTGTGTGTCAGTGTTTCCCGAGGCTGATTTTAGTCGTGCTGTATTATTAAAGGCTATAAATATTATAGTTTGATCTTTCTTTTTCTATATTTTACTTGAATATATTTAATGGGTTGTACTGTGCTTGGTAACATTTGTCAAAGCATCTTGGTACTGAGTAAAATAGTAAAATAAAAAGCTAAATCAATCAAAATACTCCATTAACTAGTCTTGTTTTTATACCAATAGTTTTAACATCAAGACTGATACCAAGTTTAGTTTTGCAATATTAAATACAAAAATAATGGTTGTAAGAGGTTGGCGAAGACATGGTCTATCCTGTATTTAAGCAAGATAGTCTTTTTTATTATTATTATTATTATTATTTTATTATCAAAACTCTCAATCTCAGTTATTAGAGCCACAAAAATCTATATTTTATTTACTATTGCCCACTTATTGTTTCTAAGGCCTGCTGGTGTTTTTCTATTAGGCACCACAGCCAATAGGAGACAGCAAGTATTACTATTTATTACCATTAACTTATTTATACTTTGAGCTATTTATGCCTTTATTTGTGTGACAAGGCAGTGCAGAGAGATGGTATTTGGAAAGACATGTAGGCACAGGTAAGATCTGAACCTGGCCAACCTCTTCAAGAACTACAGCCTGTATACATAACCCACAAGGCTACTTACATTAAAGTATATTACATCTGAGTTAGGCCCGTGTACCAAGCATTTCAGGGGCCCAGCCATTTCTGTGGATGGCCCTGCATTCATATGTGACATCTGATATTCATTTAGTCAAAAACGACTCAGATTGTATAAAATATTTTCCATTGGTATCTTAAATATCTCTTTTAATATGAATTTTAGAGAAGGTTGCCCATTTCTTTTTGTAATGTATTATTAGGGATTAATAAAAAACCATAACAAATTAGGGGTTACTCATCACCCTCTTGCTGTAAGGCCTGCCCAGAAAAATGACTTGGCCCCTGGGACACAAGAAGTGTGCGCCCTCATTTATGAGATTGATTACATGAACGCATGTGCTTCACTGATAAGCCCACCTCTGTCCTCCTGCACTTGGCATTGTGGGTGCATTTTCTCTTTTGCTAGATGCCTTCACTGCTTCTTCCTCTGTTGCATTTGTAGCCCCTATGCGTCACTCTGATCAGACTTTGAAGGTAACTGAAAAAATTGTTTCTGAGGATTACTGTTTGGATCCAAAGCCCATGCCAGTTCCCTCTACTCCCTCTCTTTTCTTTTCTGGCATCCTGATTTTACTTAAATTAAGTTGTGAGTCCTCATTTTATCCCTGAAAATACGATTAGATAAAACACTTTTATCCCAACTCAGAGAATCAGTCTATAGCAAACTTATGCAAGATAAAATGAACAAGTCTCTAAGATCTTATGTCCCTAATTTTTTATATACACACCACTGGGACTGGACCCCAGCAAACAAACTGCCACCTGGGCATCAATTTAACATTTAAAGCCTGTAGCTGGCGTGTGTTTTAAAAGGTTCACGAAAAAGACATCTTTGACTTGAGGAACAGCGACTGCAGGTCAGAGAAACATGCGAGCACCAGTGTTGACGTATCAACATCATGATTTTATGTTTATGGTAAGAACAATATTCAGCAGAGCCGACCAAGATGATGCACTTTAACACGCATGTTGCGCAGCTAAATAAAAACTTTTATAATGTAGAGAGGGCGAGATAACGCCGTTTCCTTCAGGCGAAATGACGCTTTGACACATATCTCTGTCAGAAGTCCCCTTTGATAAAAACAGCTTATTTTCTGTTGCTATGACCACTTAGTCCATCACAAGAAAATGAATGTTACTTTGGATGCGAGACATTACCTGTAAAAAATATCATCTACCAAAATGGTTGAATCTTTGGTACATTTTATAAGCATGTATTTAGTCAGTAAATTTGTTTTTTAACTTTATTTTAATTTGTTTTACCTTCATCATCCACGCGCCAATCGACGCAGCTCTGTCGTATAGATTACCCAGAAGGCTATGCGGCCGTGAGACTTCTTCCGCGATGTTTCCAATAAAGATCACGCTTTCATACAAATTTCCTCTCAATAATCATAAATTCCATTTGTTTCCGAAAGACACTGCACAAAAAACAAAATAATCTTTTCGGCTTTTTGACGGTCAAACAAAACAAACATCGGCGCCTTCGGTCCGCTCTTCCCTTGTCCCCCTTGAACCATATCCGGTCAATCAGCTATTTAGTTCCGCTTCCAAATTCATCCTGATTGCTATGCAAAAAGCCAGGAATAAATGGTCCACGGAAAGTTTTAAAAACCAGGTTACATAAAAATACAGAAAACTCTTTTCATTTGCATTACTTTCTGTAATAACATGTGGCATTTCAACTCATGCAATATGTAAACCAGCTGCTTGTATTTTTCAGCATCATTGAAAGTGCACGACTTCAAAAACTGACTTTAAGTTTAGATCTCCAGGGCCAATATAACTCCTTTACGGGTGAAAGATGTTATCTTGATTCCAAAAACCTCAAACAAAAAAAGGCTCAGGTATGGTCAAAGGATCTTAGGTAGAAAATTATTTTCCTTCTCCGCTGTCTCCGAGTATTACCTGAAGCACTTGGCTTGAGTCGCACTTAAGAACAGATCTGGCAACACCGGGTAGACAAACCACCAATGCAAAGGTGTAGTGTGCTTTGGATCAGACGTTAGTGAAGAAAAAATAATCCATCCCCTGGTTTGCAGTCAGGAGTGATGAGAATATTATGAAAAAATTGTGGAGTTCCAGTTTCAGAGTTATAATTTCGTATTTTATTACTTCTTTTTAAATTTATTTTCTCTTTTATTACCCATTTTAGCATGTTTTATTACAATTAACTTTAAGTGATTTATTATCTCTACAGTTTTAATCTTATTTCAAAATTATTTTTCTACTTTTTTATTTTGTTTGTTCTTTCATCAACATTGTTTTATTTATCACTGTGGATTTTATTATTTCAAATTTTAGCTCCTGTGTTTCCTAATCTCTAATTAAGCATTTCCTAAGTCATCTGTTTTTAAAATACCTCTCCTATTAATATATTTTTTTTCTACATATCTGTATATGTGTTGTTGATTTACATGCAAAGTGCTTTGTGCTATATAAATTTGTTTAAAAAGTGCAGGTCTGTAAATACTGTAATTAAGTTCAGTGCTTGGGTATATCTACTTTGATACTGTCCAACACAAATCTTTTTACACGGGTACAATAACTAAATACCAAGAAATCAGTCTTTATTCATTTAACAAGATCAAATTTAGTATTTTAAAGACCAGTAGAAAGAATACAATGATTTCAACACCAATAAGGGGCTCTTTGTTCTGGTTTCACTACCAACAGAAGTTCTTAGATGTATTTTATACAGTTTTATTTCATTTTTTGGGACTTCCTATTTTTTGTTTATTTATAAAGGTGTTTATTTCTATGTTAGTAAGAGTGCAAAACTGACTCCAGACTAGTGCTCAATGTAAGCTTTCGATAGGCACTTCAACATATACAGACAGATGAAGTTTGTGATAGTGTATTTAACCTTTATCCTGTATATATATGTTGAATTGATGAGGAAGAAATGCAATATAGGATAAAAGTGTACTGTTCATCAGTTAGTCCATTTTAAAAGACTGTAGACCTGCTGTAGTCAGTCCACAGGCTGGCTTAAGAGAACAAATGCAGTCCAAGGTCACAGGATGAAGATCCTCCATCAACATGGTCTCACTTAAGACCCCTTAGGCATCTTCTGGTGCATACATGTGCACTTTTGTTGTCTGTATCTCCTGTTTTACTCAGCAAAGAAGAAGAAATCAGATTATCCAGATCCTGGACTAAGAGTTGAATCCTGACCACAGGCAATCGTGGGCAGAGCTTCAGTTTGCCTCATCCTGGTAAATAATCCATCACATCCTGCCCCTGTCAGAATACCCATCTTTCTGTCCGTGTGGGCGTCTCTCTACCGTCGGCGGTACAGGATGTCCCAGGAGTCTTTCCATTTTAGTTCTTGCAGTTGGTTGGCTGACAGCTCAGGACTGCCATAGGTCAAAGGGCAGAAGGTCCGATATGACAGGAAGATTGACACCAGCCCAGCTGACACACATGCATACAGTGCCCGTCGATGTGTTTCATGGCTTTACAGATAAAGTATTAAACATACATTATTAACATATAGTGCCAAATAACCAGCTGTGATTTGAATATTGTTCATGTGTGTGTGCCAGTTTACCTGAGCAGGTGAGTGTAAGTGTGCTCCAGCAGAGCAGGGCACAGCAGGTACAGATAGCAGAGAGCAGGCAAGTAGTGGTAAAGGAAGAGAGTTTTCTCCATCAGGAGAAATGGGACAAAGTTCACCAACCAACCGCCAACACAGACACACCCCAAACACACAAACTGACGCCATGCACCTCAAAAAACACAAAAAACATAAATCAGTTGTGTTAAATATCATACATTTACAAATTTGAACACTGAATGGACAGTTAAGCTGCAATTGCTATACTGAATAAAAATTAAAAATAAAAATCACTCTGCTTTCATAACAAAAAAATGGGAGATCACTCTTATGGCTGAATATCCAGTGAATTTATCTGAAAATAACCTGCAAGTAAGATAAATGTTGGCAAACTTTAAGTTTAGTGTTAAAAATATAAAGTCAAAAATAGCTTAATATAAGATGTAAGTTTGGAGACGGAGTTGAAGCATGCTTCATATATCAGGATATTATAAAAATTCAGAGTGAAGTAGTAATAGATTGTATATTAACATTGATCCAGGTGAAAACACACAGAAATAAGTAGACAATGACACCAGAAAGGCCCCTTTCATTACCATCTGGGAGGTCTTTGAAGCCTCGCCTTCTCCTCAGCAGGTAGACAGCTGCCAGTATCTGATAGGCCAATAGGCTAAAGTTGGCCACACTCCATGACACCGGGTTACCAATCAGATGGATCTGAGCCTAAAACATAGATGACCATTTAAAGTACAGAACAGGAGCGTGTGCTTGGTATGAGTATGTGTAAGAGTTTGCAATACATTGTTTGAGGAGTGAAGCCAGTATGCAATGTTGGTTTCCATGGTGACCCACTCAAGAGGGGAGGAGCTGTATTTGTGCTCAGAGTCTTCTTGTTTGACCGTCAGCATCTTCCACTGTAATAATATAGCATGACACTGTCACTCTGCTGCCATGGCAAGAAACACAGGGTTTTACCGTGGGGCCGACATGGCATGGAGGGACTAAACCACTGGGACATCCTAACAACATACTGTGGATGGAACAGGAGGCAACAGCACAACTGGCTCTTGCTTTGTGTTTTTTGTTGTTACACTAAGGAGACACGTTTTATTAGATAATGTTATTAGATAATTTTCAGTATTAGGTAGATGTAATTCCCAGACTTGTATTTCAACATTATTTTTGACATTTCATTTGACCTGTAAACATTCTAACCTTTCTCTTGAAATTATATGTAGTATTCCTTTTAAACTATTCCCTTAAAAATTTAATTAAAACTTTATTCTCTGCATTTTGGCCTGAACTTCAACATCTTAACATTATCCTTGACATTTAGAGTTTAATCTTGACATTTTGACTTCTTTGAAGAATATTTTAAGTACATTTTAAAAATGTCTTTGCCTCATTTTTTTTCTCCTGCCTGACCCTAATACTCTTCTTAATGAATTAAAGTTACAGTAGAAGAAAGAGAGAAAATTATCAATAAGATAATCTTTAACAGTCAAATACAATTTGGTACCTCAGTGTTTGTTAATGGCAAACAAAGGAAAATAAGTATATGTCCAATTTAAAAGATACATTTCACAAAACTAATAATATCTTACTTGAAGTTCTAAAAATTTCGCCCAAAAGGAAATTTTTCTGTCCACATCTATATGTGTTGGAGAATGAAGCTCTGCCTCCCTCTCCTTTTGCTCCTGACCTAAACAGACACACAAACACGCCAACAAAGATTACTGAAGGTAGAAATCTGAGGGACGCATCACTACATTTGTGAAGTAGGAGTCTTAACATGATTAAGGTATAGATTTGTTCTCTGAATGTAGACATTTACAAAAATGTGTCAGGTAACCTAACATGTCATAAGACTCTTGCATGAATCAGGGTTTAATGGTGCGCTGGTGGTTCTTACTGGTTCCATAGCGGTGTTCTTCCACTGTCCAGTCTAAACTGCTGCTTTGAGCTTTAAACAACTTATCTGCAACAACCTCCAGCTGATGAAAACCCCAGTCTGGAAGAGACACTCCACTCAGCTACAAACACACACAAACACACGTAGACATGGGTGTCATCTTTATTTGGCCATTTTATGGATTCAGTAAATTGGTTTATGTGTTGTTTAGTCACTTTATGTCATTACCCGGAGGACAGCCGTAGTGTTCACGTGGACCAGTCGCACCTCAGACATTATTGTCTTCCATGTGTCTGACTCTGCCTCCCTGTTGGAGATCTCCTACACTCACAAAAACACACAAAAATCCAAAATATGAGGTTGCTTGTAAAAAAAATTTCAGTAACAAAAATAAGCACTTGACAATCAAGGAAGCAACTTCATTTTCTGCAGGTAACATGGTTTCCATCAATGGGGTCTGGTTGATTTAAAATCGTGACAGAGTGTCAGTTTCTTTTTTAAATTAAAATCTTTACAGCTAGAAAGGACTATCCGTAGGTATTATTTCTGTACAGTTGAGATATCAGGCAGTTTAAGAAAGAATTTAATTACAATTAGATTTAGCAATCTGAAAAAGCAACTTTAGAGCCAAAGGCAAAGGTCATTTTGAAAGTATCTTTAAAGATTCTTAAAATGAGCTGATTATTGATGATAACCATGTACTGACAATGTTCACTTCGTAAATAATGCTGCTGTAATCCTCAATGACTCACCACTCTCCAAAAGTTTTGTGCAGGCATAGAAACATTGAAGTCAATATAACCTGACACTTCCTGTGCATGAGGGCTCATGGGAGCTGCAACATCATGACTGTAAAACACACAAACATTCAGTGATATGAGGAATGTATGGACATGAAAACAAAAGAAGGGGCTTCAACTTCCAATTCCCTGTGTGCCTTCTGTTAACATTCACAGCGCTTTATGATATCCTCAGATTGCTGGTCGATGCAGCCCATCACCTCAGACAGCAGCGAGGTAACTGGTCACCTGTTTAGGAAGCGTGAGGTCATCCCATGAACCAGCTGGATGACATCACCATGGCGGACAGGCCGGGGGGGACTGCTGACCACCAGCTCCTGTCTGGCAAACACAGACATGTCTCAAATGGACAATATTTCTCAGAATGCCCCCCCACTCCCCCACCCCGATAGACAGGACACATACCTGCCAGGATCTTTGATAACCCACCAGTTGTTGACATCTTTAAAAGGATAACAAGTGACCTGCTGCTGGTGTGAGCTGCCCCGCCCATTTTCATACCTGAACAAGGTACACACAAGAAACATGAAAGTAATTGTACTGCAACTGTGTGTAGAATTTATTGAGCAGCTGTTGTGTCTCTGTGAGCTGGAGGTACCTAATTGGGTAGTTGGCTTTGTGAGAATGAAGCCAGCAGGGGATTGGCTGTGAGGCGGTGCTTCTTAAAGTTACCTGACTGCCATAGGCAACTTCAAGAGGCTGACCCTGAGTGATCCTGGAAAGACCACCCTAAAGAGAGACATTTCTTAACTGAAACTGTAAAAAACATACAAGGCACTGACAAGAAACTGGGTAAGACAACATTGCTCATACAAATACATTTAGTGTAACATACAATGTCATATGTTGCTTCCGACTGCATTGGGCCATTAATGAGGGCAATTTAAAATAAACTGAATAAACACACAAACATTAACACTTACTGACAACCAGATGACCCCTTTGAAATGCTTTGTTCAAAAGGGCAACTAATTATTATAATAATCATTATTTTTTTAGCTGCATTCATATCATTATTTATATCATTAGTAAAAAGTTTATCATATCAAGGCCTACTTAATAGCATGATACCAACTATAAAAGTTCTGAACATGCAATATTGAGTAATTTCAGTACAAACTCATGCACACTGTCCAAATAAGTCTAAATGTCTGCATCATTTAGGTATGGATGTAACTAAGTACATTTACTCATGTTAATGTAACTGAGTAGCTTTTTTTGTGTAATTGTACTTTTTGAATAGTTTTTTAAACCGGTACTTTTACTTTATTTTGAGTAATTCAAATGTATTGTGCTCAGTTACGTTTGTCGTAGCATCTGAGTACTGACTCTAAAATGAAGTAAATGAAGTACAGGGTTGAACCAATCAAAGTTGTCCTTCAACTAGTCTTGTCACTATAACAAAATCTTAACTTAAATAAAGATAGCAAACTTAGCAATATGATACTGAAATGATGCTTGAACATGTACTAAAATACTCATTACTCTGAGTACATTTTTTAAAAGTACTCTACTTTTAATTAAGTAGATTCATAGAGTGCTACTTTTACTTGTACCTGAGGAAAATTCAATCATTGCATCTCTCACTCTATCTAAAGATTTTATTGCTCTGAAGCAAACTGTATTCAGGACAATGGCAAATTTGACAACCTCTATCCATTGAAATGTTGCTGATGTTTTTTGTAGACTGGCACCGTTTCTATTGTTAACAACTGAGACAGAGTGGGCAAGTTAGTTGGTAATTTTTGATGATTAAAACTATTTATAGATTATGCCACACTGGCTGCCTAAGACTTTTTTTTTGTTGCTGTGGCATCAAACAGGTATCTATTTTTTTATCAGGGTCATGTCATAGATCAACTTAAAACTCTGGTATTGTGATTGTTTATTATTTTGTTTCAGTTTAAGTATTAAGATTACAGTGTTTTTGCCTTACAAAACACTGAGATATGAATTGGGTCTGTGCCGCCCAATCCTAATTCCTACATAATACACCTGTCATGTTTTATGGTGTGTGATGTCTGTGTGGAAAAAAAGTTTTTTTTTACAAGAATTTAGATGTTACAGGATATTAGATAACTAGACACATCATGTAGAAACACATACATGTCACACTTTATAGCACCTACCCTTAAATGTCTTTTTAATACATCTTTGCACAAAAACACAAGCCAGAAGCAGGTTTAACTCTCAAGCAGCTAAAAATCATTTCCCATAATTTAACAGAGAGAACAAGAATGACCATAAAAGTACAGGGTATGTATATGTTTTTTGCATATGTATACTTAAGTCTTTGTATGTGCGTTGTTACCTCCAAACTGGCCTGGAAAGCAGAGCTCATTAGTTGGTCATGAGGTCCACTGCGGTGCAGGAGGCTCAGGTGGAGGTAGAACCAGAACACATAGAAAAGGACAGGGACCACTGAAAGACACACAACTCGACACACACACTGCAAACACACACTCAGCTGCTCTCAAAGCACACACAGACAAACACAGACAAAGAGACGGTGTTACTTTGATAAGAGAGAAGAAAGCATTTTAGATAAGTTGGTGGTAATTGTGCTGCAGTGTTTCTACAGCATAAAAAGCTTAGATTATTCAGTGATCCTCCTCAGTGTTAACGTGAACTTACATGACTGACAGTCCTGTCTCCAATCAGGTTCCAGGTGTGCACTGAAGCAACACCCAGCAGCAGCAGGTACGAGAACACGCCCATGTACTTCACTCTAAAACACAATTCATGTTGGTGTTCGAGGAATGATAAAGAAAAGCCTTTTAAATCATTTCACGAAAATCAGATCATTTTTTACCCCACAGCTGCAGCACATGAAGCTCCAGAGAGGAACAGCCAAAAGTATCTGAACCAGCTGAAGACGAGACAAGCACAGATCAGTCATTAATAAACTGGAATCCAATTGGTAAAAAAGTTTATTATTTACAGATGGTCAAATACAATGGAAATAAATGACTCAACAAGTAGGCAGTACTTTTTTTTTCTCCTCTAAAGTTTGCGGTGGAAGTTCAGTCTCACCTGTCAGGTGTGTTGTGGAATCTCAGGTAGGAGAGGAAGGCCAGCAAAACGAAAAAGATCAGGACAGACTCCAGTAACATGAAACGGGATTGGACTATCAGAGCGTTCTCTGGAGAAATAAAAACATAGAAGTGCTGAATTTATTCAAAGTGGAGCTAGATGTTACAGGAACAGGATTCTTCCAAAAACCAGAGCATTTTTTACTTTCACACATTTTAGTTTCCCCTTTCAGGCATGCTCATTTAGTAACAATGAGTCACTTCAGCGCCCAGTTACACTCTCATTTGAGATATAGGATAGAGGATTACAGTAAGAAACTAGAAAGCACTCGGGAGAGTGCAAACTTCCACCAAGGTAGGTTTTTTGTGGAGTTATATGCACAAATGCCAATAATGGTCCTATCTTGCAATGTTAAAGAATCCTTTAAAAAATTCCTTGATCCAGATGGTGATCCGGATCAGTCCCAAAATCGAATCTTTTTGTTCCCAATCCCATTCCACACATTTCCTGAAAATTTCTTTCAAATCTGTCTATAACTTTTCAAGTTTTCTTGAACACAAACAGACAAACAGACAAACTAACCAACGCCGGCAAAAACATAACCTCCTTGGTGGAGGTAATCAGAGAGAGAGAGAGAGAGTACAAAATGGCGTATCAGACTTGAACCTTCAACTTAACTGCTTGACCTCCAAATTTTTGTACATGGGGTGAGCAAACAGCGACACAATTACTGTATAACCCTCTCTTTTGTGTCTAAAATGTCCATGGTCATTTAGTCCCTGAACTTTCCTAGACTTAACTGCTGAGTGACAGCTCTTGATTGGCTGCCTTAAGCACTCCCTCTAGCTCTTTTCTCTAGGTGCAAAAATGCAAAAAAAGGGGCAGAGCTACAAGTGACAGACTACACAAAATAAAATGTAAAAAAAAATATAATGTGGGGCAGTAAAGACAGTTTCAGGATACGAAGAGCTAAACTAGTCCAACCTTAAACCAAAAAGACATCAAAACAAGTACAAAAAATAAAGATAATAAAAAGATAGTTATAAATACAAACAAATATCAAAAAGACAAAAAGACACAAACAAGGAAGAGAGAGAGAGAGAAAATGAGAAGGGCAAAATTAACTTGTTGGCATTGAGAGGGAGGGGAGATAGTCGTAATGACATTTATAATTTTGAATTTTCATCTATGACTGTATTTATGTGTGTTTTCACTTCATTTAAGCTTCAGAACAAACCATGTCTGCGTAAAATCATGCTTGTCCCATATTTAGTGTAGTCCTAACAGTATTTGCATTTATTTTCGAAGTGGATGTTTCTCTGTACAGTGACCTTGAGTGTTTAGAAAGGTGCTTAAATAAAATGTATTATTAGTATTATCTTTTTAAAAAGTGCAGAACCTCAGTACTTTGACTTACAAGGACACCTATATTCTCTCTTATCAAGTATTCACCCATTGAAGAAAATAAAGTAAGTAGTCCTATTTGGTAGTCATGACTGATAATTATGGTTTTTGTGTTGACACTCACCCAGTAGCAGCAGCAGTGCAGCCCCAAGAGCTGACAGGTGAGAGAACTTCAGCTCCAAAATCAGCAGGTAAACAAGGGGAACACAGAGAGCTCCACACAGAGCAGGCAGCAGCCGTAAAGTCCAAACGCTGACAGTGCTGGGATACTCTGGACAGCAAACCAGAAAAAATACAAGGATTTAAAACCACTTTTGACACTGAAAAATGGTTTCGACTAGGGCTGGACAATGTATTTTATGTCATTTTTTATGTACATATTGGCATTGTGGAGCTGACTGTTAATTAAAGCTTAAGGTAATTAAAAAGCTTAAATCACATTTACCCCACATGAAGTTTGGGTTTTTACTATTTCTTAAAAAAAGGTTTCAAAAATAGCCAGATGTGTAATCACATCGAGCTAAAATTATTGATATGATTTTTGTCTGTATTACCCAGCCCCTGTTTCAAATTATGTTTCTGTTAAAGTACCTGATGCTCCTACCTGCTCCTATTCTGTTCCACACAAAGTTTCCATCAAAACCTCCCATGTAGGCTGCAACACAAATGCATGAATGATTTAAATGCAGACATACACATACAGAGATAGTGTATTATTCTGTTATTATTGTCGTATAACTGACCTCCAAGGGCCAGGATCATGTGACCAAGTGGTGGTCCACTGTCATCAACAAAGAAAACTCTTTTCATGTAGAGAGACACAAACTGTCCATAATACACCTCGTCAAACCTGAGACACACATATAAACACAAACATCAAACAAATGCCTTCCATGAGGTACCATAGTCTTAAATTTAACAACTACAGAGCTGACATGCAGGAATTTACGTGCCTTTATCATGCTAAATAACGCTGAGAGTATAAAACAAACACACTCACACTACAGCATTGGGATAGCTGAGATGGCTCAGTCTGGTCCAGAGGGCCAGCAGGGAAACCAGCACCAGGACCAGGTCCACCTGAGCTGTCACCACCAACGGGAGCTGCATCTTTATGGACACCTTGGAGTTTCCTCAGGTGAGGCAATGTAAACGAGAGACATATCAGTTAGACTACGTAATCCTCATTCTGCATATTTATTCTGATTCTTACTCTGTGCATTGTCTAGTTAAAATGTAGAAAACCAGTTCAGGCTTTCCTTATTGGGCTTAGCCTCCAAAGAATTATCACTGACACACAATCATTAAAAACTGCTGGACAAACTCTTGCTCCTTGCTGGCAAATGTATTTTGCTGAAATTGGTTCAAGACACCCCACCCACGGTAACTTTATGATATCGGGACATTTTTAATAACCTTTCAGTACAGATGGAATTGCCTGATCAATGTCTGTTATCAGGCAGACCCTTCTTACTAATCTATAGTTTACAAAGATTTGTGAGCAGCCCAAAGCGGCACAGCCCAATCAGCATCCTTTGAAAGAGGAAGAGAGATGACAACAAGCGAGATGATGGCAGGAAGTGACTGCTAGTACAGAGATTAGCATAGATGCTACCAGCTCCAGTAGCAGTTTTATCAGATCTTGACCACATTTCTTTATAGATGAAACCCCCCCCCCCCCAAAAAAAACCCCATCCCTATAGTAAGGATATTTTCGCTCCACTTCTGACATGTTCAAAGGATAGTTAGTTCTACAAAGTGGCTTCAATTCCGTCCTTCACACTGTAAAAGCTGCACCTGCCTACCTCATTATATGATTGAATTTGACTGATGGAACGATCGTCCAATCATCTGCCTGATATGCTTTCAAAAGGTTCTGCCCTCCCCAGAAACTCCCTATGGGCTCTTTCCCAGATGGACTAGTGAAAAATATTGAACAGTCTATCTGGTGTGCCAGGTCAGATACATTTTTTAAGTTATGCAACACAAAAGAATAAGTAGAGTTCTGAGCAGCAATGAGAATTTCTTAAGACTTGAAATCCTGTCCTTGATTATTTGCCTCTACATCTTAAAAAACATCCTGATGAACAGCAAATGTTCCTTAGAGTAAAACAGCCAATGTAAAACACAACAGAAAAAATGAGACGATTCTCTGGTCAGCACTTTGCATTGGGAAAGATTTGGGACATTCACGACATGAGGTTATATCTTTACTTATTTAATCTTATTAGTATCACTTTAACATTATGTTTGTTTTTGAATTGGTTAACTTTTAAGAAATAATCTTGTATTCTTTCTCTTGTTATTATTATTATTATTGTTACTGTTACTATGTATATATGTACAATATCTTTGTACAGTAAAAGTATGTATAAATACATATGTTGTTATTTTCATGTGTAACTGAGGTGGTTGGATTGTGGCAATGGACAGTATCATTTTCAATCTTGAAGCCACTTTGTGAAACTTTGTGAGCTCTTTGTTTTGTTCTGTGCTTTTTTGTTCTGAAAACAATAAGAAATGTTTTTGAAGAAAGAAAACTGGTTCAAGTGGATCTCTGTCAAATGTAAAACTGTTAAAAAATCAAATAAACTAGCTCTTTGTTTAGGAGTCCTGACTCTCTGGGGACTACTAAAGGCGGTGAGGGAAAATTTGTAGATGACTTTAATCACCTCCTACACAGTTTTCTTATATTCAAAATAACTACACCATTCCAGCCAGGCAGATCAATAGCAGACGCTGTGAGTGATTTGGAAATGACAGAAAGTTGCCTAACACTGAAAGCAAGCAGCCTGCCTCTACTTGTAATTGATTAAAAAAAACACACCCTGCGACCAGACATAAAATAACTCTAATGTAAAAGAGGAAAAACCACACAATACCACCTAGGCATCTTTAATGGGTTAGTTTGAACATGCAAATAAAAAGTCTGACTTTACTGTAACAAATAAGAACGACTGAGGTGTGACATAATGACTATAACAAATTAGCGGAAAGAAACTATAAACAAATGGTATTATGATCATTGCTTTGACAAACTACAAAAGACAATATACAATAAAGATATAGAATGAATAATATAACAAATTTTTTAATGGTAACTGAATAAAGATAATATATTAAGAAGCAGTATGTTTATTGTTGTTTTTGAGTCGTCATCATTATAAAAAAAAAATGTAAATTAATTGTAGGGAGGCTCTCCTTCATAAACCCATGCATCAGAGGGTTCTGTCCTCAGCATATTCAGCACAGCCTGTACATCAGAGCTAACAGTTGTTAGCATACACCTCACTGTGACTATTATCCACACTTAGCAGAAACCCATAGCATTACTGCCGTCCGAGGCAGAGGCTCACCTCGTGATGTCAGTCTGTGAACTTTGAAAATGCCATCATGTCATTAAGCAGCAGGTCCAGCTGCTCTTTTACGGTCACAACTCTTCAAGGTTTGCGGTCCGCAGCAGCAGCACATCGATGTTTTCAGGAATTGATTATTCCTGCCTGCTGAAAGCTCCACTCGATACCCTCGGTGCTCGATTGCACAGGATGACTGTGTAGACCGGTCCCCAGTTAGCGTTTTAAACATTATGTGACTTTGGAGATAACAGAGCAATCATCTCAGAAGTCTCTCGGAAATTCTGTTTAAATAATTTAAGTATATTTTTTTAGCCAGGTCATACAATAACAAAGGGAAACATCTTGATTCTTACTTTATGCACAAACGGATAAAAAAACGAACTTACATCAGAATTCTTGTGCTGTTTTATTAACAAGTTAATTTATTTTTCTGTATGCAGAGAATTGTTAATCTGACCCAATGACTGTCTTTGTTAGTAATATACAGTAAATAAAATTGACTATAGGCTACAAACCTATTGCAAAATGTATTTTTAATTAAAAAATGTAAATAAAGTTATCAAAAAACAAAGTATAAATATTCCAAAACGTCGCCATGCTAGGGCCCCAATGTAGGATCAACTTCAGGAGGGAACCCCCCCGAATCATTAATAATTTCTCATTTTGGTGTCAGTCATTCACCTTAATTTCACTTGTAGTTCTTGCTATATTCTTAAAAGCAGCCTTTTACAATGTTTGTAATGACAGTGATGGTAGATGTTAATACATTTCCCCTCTCTTTGTTTGGTGTGTTTTTTTCATTAAAAAGGGAAAAGAAACAGATATATTTAGCTGTGCAGCAATTTTAAATACTTAAATGTTACTAGCACATATGATGTAAGTTTATTTCCAAGCAAGTTCTACTTTCCCATCATTCTCGCCATAAATAGGCCACTCTGTATCCACTTGATATTTACCTTTTTTAACATAAACACTTATACTGATCAAAGCAACAATTGTATACATTGTAATTATTTAATATTTGAAAATGTGAGCTTTCCCTTATTAAAATGGCATGAACCTTTGTTTTTGTAGTATTTATGTTGTTGGGGGGCCTAGGTAATCAAACAATCTACTAATGTCACAGAGAAAACAGTCTACCAAACCATGTATACATTAAAAGGTTTGTTCAGGTTAGATGGGGCTTCCTTGAGACCCATGGCACTAGTGAATATGATTGCCAATAAAGCAACTTGCAAGTTTTGTCCCTGAGGAGAGATAGCTGGTTAAGGATGCCAGGCGATATCGCAGCCAATGGTGCCACTGAAAGCCTTGTAATTGACCCACTTTAAGGCTACAGCTGCACAAAAAAAAAAACATTTGCTCAACTAGACACTACAGTTAGATTCTTTACAGTGTTTCACTTGGCTTAACAAAGCCCCTGTGTGTAGAACTATTTTGTGATGCAAAGTATGGTCTAAGTATAGTTCAGCTAGCAACCTGTGGCAGTCCTCTTTCGATTTCACTGCATTTCCTCACGTGACATAGGCCGTTGCTAACTTTGGCTTGTTTTGAATATGACCTCGAGGGTACACCTCTCTACAATGACAGAACATTGTCTTTGCTGTGTCCATTTTACAGATCAGGACTACAACACATGGCAGAAGTCTAAAGGCTTAAAAAAAATATTAAAGAAAAGAAAATTGGGCATGGGCTCACAGTTCATTCATCTGCACCACCGGGCTTGTGAGCTGTTCTGTTCCTCAATTTCCACAATAGTTTCTCTATCCGTCTCACTACCTTTGTCTCCATCTGCAAAAGTTCTTCCTCTGTGTACTCCAGTTCCTAAATATATCCTCTTGTTTCCATGACTAATGCTATGTCATCAGTCAAGTCAAAATTTTTCTTTTTTAGTTCAGTTTTAGTGAAGTTTCTGTTTGTTATTTCTTCTGATGACCTGACCACCTGATGGCAGAGGGATAATCCCTACATTACAACACACAAAAGATATAAACACAGGGGCTTTGTTGAGGAAAAGTGAAACACTGTAAAGAATCTTATTGTTGCATCCAGTCGAGACAAAGTTTTTTTTAATGTAGTTTTGACCTCAAAGTGGGTTAATTACGAGGCTTTCATTTGCACAACTGACTGCGATATATCGTCTAGCATCCACACCCGGCTATTACCCCCCAGGGACAAAGCTCACAAGTTGCCTTAGTGGCAGTCATATTCACAAGTGTCACAGGCTTCAAGTAACCCACTCTGAATAGTTAGCACATTAAAAAAGCTCTGGCACAAGCCCCTTCATTCCTTCCTTTGGAAATGAAAAGTCACAAAAACCTATCAAATATGACACAGCTAGGTGGAACTTGTTTTTTTTGGGGTTTGTGACTTTCCAGAATCACTTCGTGGCCCATTTATGTAGCTTTTCAAAGGCCAAGCCATATCTGTGGGCAGTCCTGCAGATAAGTGACCTCCTTGTGATCTGATCAGGATGCTTACCGGTGTTCTCTGGCTTTCAGGCACACCCAGATGGGAAAGAAATGCAGAGCAGATCTAGAGCTCATGAGGAGAAATATTCCCATCTGGCCTACAAGAACCTCCAGATCCCCCAGGGGTAGTTGGAAAACTGTATTAGGGAAAGGGATATCTTGGTATAGTTGCTTAGTCCCTTAGTCCTCTGCTCCTTACCACAGAAAAGCAGAAGGGTGTGGAGATGGATGGTGTGAGCTACCTTTGACTGAATGAGCTGCCTTGTCTGACAGAATATGCTACATTTGTTAGAATAAGTTCCTCTGACAAAATGATCTACCTCACCTCACAAAACAGGCCAAGAAACTATAGTAGACAGACAATAGAGCAATTATGTTTATTACGATTCAGCTATTAACACATGTACAGTTCTGAGGTCAGACAAAGCTCATGTTACAAAAGTTACCATGAAAAAGCCTTGTTTTTGAAGAAGTTGAACTAGTTTTTGTTTCTTTGACTCTTGAATAAAAGGCAACATTTCTCTAGCACTGTTAAGTACCAGATTCAGTCTTTTCTCAATATCCAAGCTAGCTTAAGCCAACACAGGTTTGCTTTTGATGGTCCAGATTATCAGGCTAGAATTTTATCCTGGTTAAATCAGTCATCTCTGATTGGCTCTTGGGACATTCTTTGGGCGGAGCCTGAGGGAGAGTTCCCACAGTGCCTCTTCTGCCAGGTGGTCGCTGAATTCATTGAAAAATGATATGATTTCTTCGCTTGGCTGCAATGAGTATGCACTGCAAAGAGAGAGTTTCAATGATTATTGCAGAAAGGGAAGTTGAACTAAGAGGTACTGCTATGGTACTGCTAAAACCTGGATTTAAAAGCAAATGCCAACACAACAGGTAACTTACACTTGCTGATATGTCCTCAGGGTGTCTAGGATGTTAAACTGCTGCCACCGTTTGGAGAAGTTGACCTTTGATTCCTGAGATAGTGTCAATGTATCAGGATTCCCAAGGTGGACAAAGGTCAGGTCCTGGAGGATCAAACCCCTGGAGGGACAGACATGTTAGAGTGATAAGCAGGTAAACAGTGGTATAGACATGATATTACTCTAAAGGTAAGGTAAATACAGTTGAAGTTCATGGGCATCTATACATAAAAAGGGTATAAATACACATATATTTACATAGAGGAGTATACAGGATAAAAAAAACAGTAAGGTTCTGTAGGCGTATCCGCATTCATGTTGGTTAAAATATGGAGATACAGTGCATTGACCCACTGGTGGGGTAAGTACTGACAAACCCAAAACAATTTTTGGGCACTGCCACTTCGCTGGGCAGCATCATGGATAGTTGGATTAGAAAAGGTTAGACAGCTTCTAATGAAGGTGCATTGATTAAGTAACCTCACAGAGCAGCTGGAGCCACCTAATCCAATGTCTGTTATTAGGACTAGAGGAATATATCCTGTCCTTGATATATTGAAGTCCTTTCTATCATTATTAAAAGTAAAATAACTAAAAAGTAATGTTAAACACAGAATGACTTTTTTGTCATTTCCTTCAAGATGTTTCAATCATCCAACACACTGTCACGGTTATAAGATGGGGAATAGCAGGACACAAAAGCATAGTGGGGTTTAATGAAAGTATAACTCTGATAAGGTCGTACTTCAGAGTTATTTGGAATCAATAAGCCAGTTGTTTTAACTGTATCTTGTGTTGCAGAGGGTATTATTACACAATTAGGGTCTATATTTAGGTTATAAACACAAACATGACCTGTGGTACTTGGGTATAAAGGGTCCATATAGTATACAGTTTAGAAAGTGGCATTACATAGTTAAACAAATCCGTAAATATGGGGGTGTATAAAGGACAGTAACCAACAGGTGGGATACATATAAGGAGGTATGAACTGCTGAGAAGTGACCTACAGATAGGGTATACAGGGAGGCTCCACTTCAGCCAGAGCTGCTCTGTAGACTCTGAAAGATGAGGAGCTGTCGATCAATGAGCTGTACTCCTCAAGAGCCTAGAATACAAACAAATGACACCTGTCGACACATGGCTCTTGCTGATTCATGCATTAAATAATATTAATTAGGATACAAAAGCTGAGAAATACATCAGCAGTGCTTCTCTGCCAGTCAAGGCGTCGCAGTGGGGCCGAGTCAAGTGCTGACAGAATGGACAGATAAGAGTTAAAGTTGTTTAGCTTCCGCAGGTGCTGCAGGAACACAAGAACACTTAATTTTACCATCAGATATCAGGTTAGCACTAAACAACATTTATATCAGAACAAGAACGCCAAAATTCATGTTAATGACATTTCACTATTTCTATTTTACATTTCAGTATATGAACTTGCGTGCAGGTTAATGATTAAGGCTTAATCAAAAAAGACTCTGCAGAGCAAGCTAAGTGGTTCCTTGAGGGGGACAAAGCATCATCTTACCTCAACTTGACACTTTACATTCATCTAAGTTTATTTACCTTCATGATTTTCAAGAATTTCAGCAGTAACTTCTCTCTGTCTTGAGGTTTATCTTGAAGAATGATGACAGATCGAACCCTGAAGAACAAGTGTAATATTTTCATTATATTTTACAATGTACTTCAAATAAAACAATTCAGTGAAAAATTAGAAATCAATAACTTATGTTTCTGATGAGGTTAAAGATTTTGAATCTACTTCAAATGATATGATATATCAAACATTAATCCTACAAACTTACATCACACTGAACGCAAATAATGATTGGCAAGCTTGACAATTAGAAGGCTTTGCACCTTGAAATACAGTGTAAATTCATATGAGCTTGTGTTTTTTAAGCAAACTGACTCTTATTTCTGTGCTGATTGTTAGAGCTATAGGGCTCTAATTTTGTAGACCAGGCGCAGGTGCAGCGCACCTGCCCTGCGCCGCGCCAATGTGGTGTGTCAAGGGCATTTTGCAAGTTTTGTGCACGGCGCAGTCTGGCGCAGGGAGGCGCACCCACGCCTCTGTCCTTCCCACCGACGCAAGTAGCAGAGAGGAAGGCGTGAGTGGGTTTAACATAGCCAAGTGTAATCTTCACCAATCAAATGAACGCCTCTCCTCGCTTTTAAATGCGCCGCGGGCGAGGCGCAGTGACAATTTCACCTTGGTGGTGAAGAAGGTCAGAGCCGCTGTCACTTTTGCAGCAACTGGGAGAGCGCAGGGGCCACTGGGCCTTGCATCGGAGGCCACGATGCGCGTCACCGTGTGGACCACCTCGCGGGACAGATGTAATCTGTTCCTGTGTCATAAATAGGAGTACAAAATTAAGTGATAATTACATTTAAACACAGCAGCAGGCTAATCCATTCATCATGCTTGTGATCCACCTGCATTCCTGGTCTGTCATCTCCAAATAGCAGAACCATTGGTTAAATATTCCCCCTCGAAAAGACAACTTCAGGCGCTGCTCGAGTGGCAGCGGTTACAGCAGCTTACTTTGTGAATGTATAAATAATCCTTATATGATTTGCTTTTTAGTTTCTGTATTCAAGCCCTTTTTTATATTTATATTGGTAGAATAATGTACATACTGCTATTTTCAGGCTATTTTTATACAATTTTTATACTTATTCTTTATCAACGCTGTCCCCTTTGCTGCTGTAACATTGCAAATTTCCCCTGTGTGGGACGAATAAAGGTTTATTCTATTCTATTCTATTCTATTCTATTCTATTCTATTCTATTCTATTCTATTCTATTCTTCGATATCTTCTCATCCTCCTTGCAGTAATGTACTCCATCTTTTTAGATCACGTTAAGAATAAAGATTAAAACAGAGAAATATGGCCAATCACAGGTAAATCCTTAAGACACCAAGTGACTTATTCAGCGAGAGTCTCTCTCTTTTTTCTTTTCTTTTGAATTTCATGAGATGAGAGAAGCCGGATACTCCGTATCGGATTATGTGGCTGTTTGTGGTTGACTGAGAGATGTGAACTCGTTAGTTATGACAAAGGTCTCTGATCTGACATCAGATGTGACGGAACAATTAATATAGATACAAATGTATGTGCTGGTTCAGACGGTTACATGAAATAGTGGTTGCTGTGATTGTTTATTGCATTGAAATGTGCCTGACACTCTGGATACCTGCCTGTGAGGTTTTGGTGACGTGTGCGCACTGTGCGCCTGTCAGCCAAATTACCACTGTACGGGGTGCGCTTCGCCTGTGCCGAGAATAGACCAGGTTGGAGCTGGCGAGCTTTCAGCGCACCTTGCGTGCGTTTTTTTGGCACGAAATTGTCACTGCACCAAGCTGAATCTTTCGACACCTCCCCCTGGTGCACCCATCTCGGCGCAGCCAGTCTACCAAATTGCCAAATTGGCTGTGCACCGCGGTGCGCCAGACAAAATTACCACTTTGCGCCACCCTGCGTTGAGCCAGGAAATTAGGGCCCATAGTGTTGTGATGGCTTACCAGTAAGAAACGCTGTTGAAATGTTGGGTAAACTGTGTCAGGTTAGGACTTCTCTCCTCGTTCTGCTCTTTAGACCACAGCAACACTTCTGGGAGCTAAATGGGTAAGACAAACAGGTGAGACAGACAAGTGAAAGACAAGTGAAATATCGTAGGTAAAATCTGTACCTCAATTTTGCAGAAGAGCTCTGAGTCCAGGAGTGTCAACTGTTCAGCTAAATCCTGACTTCTGAAGTCCAGAAGAGTTCCTGGCCTTAAGGAGAGAAAAGAGAGATTATTACTGGATTTTTTATTCCAAGGGCCTGTGTCCATCATTAATGTCTTACTTTTGCATTGGTGACACCTATTTTCTATTCCAAGCCAGAGTATTTCAGCATCCTCAGCGCTCAGTATCCCAAAAACTAAAACATCTCAGTGTCAACTGTTTTTTTGTTGGTGCACTCACAATTGAAAATATCCAAACTTTTGGAACAGTGTTGAACTTTTAAATGCAGTTTCTACTTCAGTGACCAATCAGGATTTGTCATAAGAGGAACTTTTTGTATCACCTTCAACCCCATTTACACATGTACAAATACAATGAACATACCCTGAATGTACCAGAGTGAGCTACATGTTAGAGCACAAACAGCGCTCTCAGTTTCACTCTTAGATTTTACACTGAAATTTCTCTGCTGGTATTTTCCACTCTTCTCTCTAGTGCCTAATAGGCAAACTGCAGAAAATCTTACTGCTCTGTGGGACAAGTGTAAACAAGCCAGTCAGGGAACTCCTGGGTATATTACCCTAGAAGTTATCCAGACACAAGCATCAGAGTTGCATGTATAAAAAGGGCTTTGGTCAACAACAATTATCAAGGAGAAACTAACGTGACTGGGTACAATAGCAGGCCTGACACAATAGTTTCCATTACTCTTTGTTTGATTTATAGGTAGGATTTTCTTAATTAAACAGAAGTATTGAAGAGAAGAAGCAGTTATAAAAAGACATCACTTGAGAGAAGCGTAAGTATTGTAAGCCAGCTTTATAACCAAGCACTGCAACAGTACATGCCAATCAAGGGGCTCTAAAGTTGAGATGTGGGTGCTGCCAGGGCAAAAATGTTAATGGAGACACAGGTTCCTAAAGATACTAGGTCAGTGATCACAATGCCAAAACTAAAACCTAAGGAAGCTTATTTGCCCAATTTCAAGTTTGAAAATCCTACTACCAGACTTACCATATGCCAAAAAGCATCGCCTCTTTTTTTAATATATAACAACAAAAAATATGGCCTGAGTTGCTTTTATTAAGTATAAATATCTGCCAATGAGACAAGACAGATTTAACTAATGTGATGTCTTAAAAATAAGATGTGCTATCTGAAATAGTTATTACACCTGAATTTAAGACCCTTATGGAGTCTAATTTCGCTTTCTTCATTGGCAGATATTTTCTGATAAATACAAGCAACCCAGTGCCTTATTTTAGCTTTTTATTCCTTGTAACAAGATATCTATCTGGACTTGTCAAATGAACATGAACTTTGAGGAAGTGTTATTGATATTTTTAACTTGAAATTAGACAAACACACTTGCTACGATGTTAATTTTTTCCAGTACACTTCTTACCTTGCAGCCACACCTCTGGCTGCAAGGGGGCGGAGTGATTGAGGCGAGCCAATCAGCTTCCACCTCTGCTCCATCTTGGACAGGATATTAGAGCGTAGAAGGTGTGCAAGTCCCAGCTCTCCACCAATTAGGAGCATGGATACCAGGTCCATCAACAGCAGGAGCATATCAGACTCCAGCTCCATTGCACTGAAACAAAATTTATACATACATGAAAACACCACATGAATGGTTGTTTTTCTAAAAACACAAGATGCATGAGCCATAAAGAAAAATAAGCATTCAGTGAACAGACCTATAACCTCACCTATGTCAAGATGCACTACTGATAAATCACATCTTCTAACACATGACCCTGAATTGATGCAGCATTGACATTTCTGTAGATCCTGGTTCATTTCACATGCAAGCTCCAGATGGCGAAAATGCTAATTCTACCTTCACAACCACAAAGTCCCTCACGAGCCCCCTAACCCAACTATGACTGATCATCAGAAAGTGCCAAGACATCCTAGAATTATCAAGTGGGAACTTCCCATTGACAGTGTTTTACCCATTAACCTCAAATGGTGTTTCAAATTATTTAAAAAAGACACTGCCAATCCAAACACAAGCAACTGGGCACTTACACAGGCTCTAAACTACTCTAAAAACCTACTATCTACTCTAGCTTCTCGAAGTTTAAATGCAAGTAAATATCTATTAATTTAATAAGTGATATTCTGAAAGTCAACAAAACATGCAAAATTGGATTTACCCTCAATAAATCTAGTAGCAACATTGTAAAGGGTCCCTTAAGAAAAATATAATCAATTTTAAAAAAGCCCCTGATTGGGTCATGTGTGTTTTCTCACCACAACTCGTCAACCACTCTGATGAGCAGGTGAAAAGTCTTCTTGGCAGCTGTCAGATTTGAGGGTTCACGTCTTTCACACAAGTGTCTGTACGTGTTGATGGTTAAGGTTCAGACTGATAATCTTTATAATGTCCCAGCAGTTATTATACGATGAGGCATCTTTAGTTTTTTTTTTTTGAAAAATCTAAACAAATCAGTCATGAGAGCAGACAATAGAAAGGTGAGAACAAAATTAAGAAAAGTGATATGAAAAAATGTAATTTGGGATTACATTTTTCAATATTGTGAAAACAATATGGATTTGACAAAGAAAAATAAAGAGACTCTATAATTTAGTGACCTAGTACATGCTGTCCTCACTTGCAGCTGAAACATGATTCTATTGAATCTAACAGAAATCCAAGAAACTTCTTCTCCAATAATCTGGCACAAAAAAGCTTAAAGCCCGTTTTAGCCTCATCTGAATGTATCAAAAGGTGTAAAAACAGAGCCACTAAACAAAGAAACTTTGATCGACCACCTTAAAAAAAGGTTTTTAATTTACAGCAATAAATGCAGTCTCACAAAATGAAAGCTCATATTGGGATAATGCTAAATCCTGATTTACTGCACAGCACTGAACATGATCACAATTAAAGCAGCTGATCCAGTATATTCATGGCACTTAAAAGTTAAGGCGGCCACATTAACAAGATGACCCCACCACCTTAACCTTAACACCTCAACTTCAAAAACAAAAAAACAGAAAGAACAAAAAATAAACAAACAATAGAACAAGTTTCGTAAATGTATTCATAGTTGAAATAACATTATGAATTTGATCAAAACTTCTAATTATGACCCCACTCTGGCCAAAGCAGCCTTGCTTCTTATTCAGCACTTGCACCTATGATTGATAAACCATAGGTGCACTCAAACACTGATGTTTTTGTGAAAGTCTCTGGAGTGTGACACTTTTCTGTTGTGTACTGTTTAATATTTGTAGGGAGAGGTGCTTTTTTTAGAGAGAGGGCTTACTTTGATTGAGGTGAACAGAGCATAAACCTACTCAGCCCTCTGCTGCCACCTTCACTGGCTGTTTCCCTGTAGGAAAAACAGAGATTATCTGCACTATTATCAACATTTTTTTAACTAATTCCCTGCTATTTAATTCTCCTCTGATAATTGTGTCTGTTTCAGCGCTCTGCACAGAACACACTTTAGCCTGTGCCACATGTCCAGTGTGCGATAAAACCATTTTAGTCATTTCTCTTTAGTGTGGGTGTTTAATGATTCATGCTTATGTTCTCATGACTGTCAGACATTATTTTTATTCTTGGTAGGTGTTTGTTTGCTTTTAGCTTTTGGTGTAAACAGTCAAAGCTAATATGACTAGATTTTAAATAGTTAGGTAACAGGTCCTCTCTGTAAACTCAATCTTTCAAATCAGTGTCAAGTTTTATAAAGCAGTTAGCGCAGTTGATACCACAACTTCACATTTAGAAAAGATATCTCTGTTGTAGTTTGGTGATGACATCATTTGGGCTGATGAAGCTTCTGTAGGTGGAGAGGAAGGCCTCACGGTATATGCCCTGGTCTAAAAACACACAGATAAAAACACACACAAACATCTACTTACATCCACATGTATTTTAAAACCACAAAGGGATGGTGCTCATCAGTCACTTATTATGATATAAATGTAGCACAAAACATCAAAAGTAATCTGCATCCATTTCTTTGTTTACCTGTTTGAATCTTGTTTCTGATGGAAGTGCGTTGGGAAAATTTCCAAGCTATTTTTTAATATGATGAGGATAAAATGTGGACTTACCACTATTGTTTCTGTCAGTCTCTGTGGCAAAGACCAATAGGATGTCAGGAGAGGCTGCTTTCACATCCGGTCCCTCCTCCTCCTGAGACAGACAGAAGTATGTGAAGAGTGAGGAGCAGAAATAGCTTTGTCAAGCAAGTGAGTAAGAGATTCACACTTTACCTCATTTTTTATTGTGATTCTTTGGACGACCTCCTCCATGTCAGTCAATAATACCTCCTCCATGTTCTCGAGCTGCTCCATGCTGCTCTTACAATGCTCCTGCTCCTCCTCCTGCTGAGGGCTTGAACTGTGGAACAGCGTATGTTGATGGGTGATCGTTTGTGATTTGTGTGATGATGTACATCTTTGAGAGTGCATTACCTGTCACTTGGATGGTGATTATCATACTGAGTGTTGGTTTCAGCTATATCCTAAAAAAGATGAAAACAAATATAAGATCACTAACCCTTTTAAATATCCATTGAATATGTATAAATATGTTTTTCCAACTGAAATCACGAGACGGCAAATTTCTTAAAGTTAAACAAACACACCTAGAAGATGTGGATGGGGTCGTGATTGGAGAGTTAAACAGACAAATGAGTAGAGTGCCTAGGATGTAAAATGCTGTACGGAGTTTGGGCCATTGGTGACTGAAGTCATCTTTCAAGGCCAGTTGCTGTCTTAAACCAAGTTCATTAATTAAAACTGAGTTTAGTCTCCTGTAGGATCTAAAATCCAAACATTTTGATCCTACAGGATTCTACTTACGAATCGGACATTCATATTTGATTTTTAATGTTGCTGTTTGAGTTTATACAATATTACTGTCCCTTGATGATCATTATGCTCATAATGCTACAACGATTTTGTTTTGAGCTCTGTAAAAACAAAATACATACCGGGACACTGACTCATGGACTTAGGCATAAAGTTTATGTGAACACATAAATATAAAGCATTTATTTATTTACCCTTTTTTTTTAGTATATCTTAAATAACCATTTAATCTCTAGCATTAAAATAAAAGGTGTCAGGACATTCATCCCATGTTTATTTCACAAGACTTCGTACAACTGTATTTAGGTCCTGTATTGTAATAAAATATTAAATGTGAAAAAATACAATTAAAGGTAAATCATATTTAGATTACCTTAATTGTTTGGTCTCTCTGAAATGTTGTTTGAAGAGTGTTCCTGGCTAAGAACCTAAGTACCTACGTACTGTAGTTGGCTGAGTGTCCCAAAAGCTCAGGTGCTGTATTTAATTTTGTATTATTTTGTGTTATATTCTTAAACTTCACATTCTACAGACATGTTTGCAACATCTAGATTACTTTTCATTTTTCTTACTATATGAAAAAAGGTGAAACAGTATTTACAACAGACTTTTGAACCTTGACTGAGACCTTACTCAGAGGACGGCTGGAGGCCCTAAACAGCATGTGCTTAATTTGAATGAAATAATTTGGAGTCAAACAAGCATCCAGTGAGAGAACTGAAATCTTAATTCTCAGGAAGAGTAACTAAAATACACATTTTAGCATGATCATATTGTCCACCTCATCAGTTCAGTTCAGTTAACCTCCTTATTTGAACTGTTTTTCTGTGTATAAACCAATTTCTAAAGGCTCACAGTCGGTCATTTCACTGTCTTGTAATTGGAAGATTAGTGGAGATTCTTCAGGCTGGAATTGCAGGAACAAATTCTATGTCAGGAGGAAAGCAGACAACAAAATGTCACCTGTTGTTTCTTCTTTGGTGGTAGGATTGGAGCAGGAAGCAGCTCAGGTGAGGGGGTGGAGTCTGGTAAATGAGTCTCAAGGTGTGTGTCCAGTTGTGTGAGCTGGTAGGTGGTCTCCACCTCTCTTTGCCTGATGCTGTATTTTTGGTTGAAGGTCAGAGGCTGCTGGTAAAATATGGCTGGTGACTGGCCACTGTATGCTGAACAGAGCTTCATGTAGTCATGGACTGAGCACAGACAGAAAGAGGGAGAGGGAGATAAATATTTTACAAAGTGCTGAGGCTGGTGTAAAGTATTACATCTGAAGCTCCTGTAAGAAACTCTGTTTCCCTGATTTTGGAGACCCCTGCAACTGTACTTGACCCCCCTGTAACTAGGGATGGAAGCATCATATCTTTAGGTTGTCCATCCACCCAAATCAGTGTGGTGAAATAAGTAGCTCAAGAACATTTGAAAGGAATTTCTTCAAACTCCTCATGAATGTTTACTACGACTCGAGGATGAATTAAATACATGTAAGAAAGGAAAAAGTCAAGGTCAATGTGACCTCAAACATTATAGGCATAGCATTTCAGGCATGCATTTATGGATGTTTGTTTAATTTGGCAAATCCTACATTTGCATTTAAGGGAGAAATTATTGGATTTTGGAAGTCAAATGTCACTGCAACCATACAAGAAATAACTTTTTATTTCATGCATTAGTTGGACTCCCATGCACTCGACTAACTCTATCAGGCAGCATTTACTGAAAAATTCATGCACCTATATTGCTAAATAAAAAAGATATCCACAGGGTCACTGCACTTTTTCCCCATCACATTTTAGACTTAAAATTTTTTTTAAAGACCCACACATAAAAATGAGTACCTTTTCAATGCTTAGCTACATACTTTTTTGTGGTCATGTGGGACTGACTGGCTTTGATTTCCATTATCCTTACAAGCTTCTTTAAAAAATATTTTAGCCTTTTAGCCTTGTTCACCAGTAATTCCCTTTCTCATCCATTTGCAGTTACATTACTACCTGCATTACAGCCTGCAGTTGATCTTGCCTGTGAAAATGTTATGACCTAATATGTGTAAAATAAGACATTTCATGATCTTAAATTATTACTAGAGGTGCTTTGAGAGCACATATCTCCGCAAAATTTCCAACACTGTTGGACAAGTCATTGTCAAAAATGTGGAAAACTGCCCTATCTCGCACTCTTAACAGTCTTTGAAAAATATCCTGGATCCACATCTAGAATGGTGTCTCCACCAAAATGTAATCATTTTCTCTTATGCCAAGAATAACTCACACTGAAAATGTCATCAAAATATGTGAGAGCTTATTGAGTTGTTAGTGAAAATTTGGAAAATTCGCCTAACTCCCACTGTCAACAAATCCTTGAGAAAATTCCTGGATCCACATCCATATCTGAATCACCCCCAAAATACAATCGATTGGTCCTTGGCCTTTATCTGACCTACCCTGAAAATGTAATTAAATATTTTCATAACTTCATGCAAACATACAAACACAACCTTCTTCGCGGAGATAAAAATCTAATTCAAGGCTTAAGACTTTTGAGAATTTTTGGGACACTGTCCTATTTATCACACTGACACAACGATCATCCAGCCAATCTACTTGACCAATCATTACCTTTTTACTGTTCAGCAAATGTATACCTTGTGGAAACACAAATTGACCTTAGTAGGTCTAATTGGGCTTGCACTGCACCTGTGATAATAATGTATTCTAACAGAAAAAATATATTTGCTGGGGTTTCTTTCTGTAGTAAATGGTAAGAAAGGCTGTTTCTGCAGTGTGCTCATGAGTCAAACTTTGTCTGACACAGCTCTATAGGCATCACAAACATACTCCTTAACTGGTTTCAATCAATTCCGTCTGACTACTCAGTTCATCCAATGTGCATCCTTCAAATCACTGCCATTACTGTCACTTCCCCATGGCTCTGTCCTTCTGCTCATCATCTATTCACTTCCAGTTGACCATATTTTCCATAAATTTAACATGAACTTACATTGCTGTCTAGATGATAATCTGCTTAACATGTCCCCTTAACCATACTCCCTCCCATATCCTTTCCTAAATGGCTACAGGGAATCAAATCCTGATTTCACAGCCATTTTCTCATTCTTAGCAGTGATCAAACAGAGCTTCTTTTTATCAGTTGCTCAAAACCAACCTTAAAGGTGTAGTTTAGGATTTTTGAAGTTGGGTTGAAGGAGATACAAGGCAATAGCATTAACATTAGTGATGGAGATCAGCTCTGCTTTTATACAGAAAGAGTCCATTTCAGGGCTATATATTACTGCAGATGGGGTGAAGAACTCTGCGTAATTTCAAGAGTTTTCAACCCTCTCAAAAACAGTAAAGGGGGATTGCACGCTGTGTTCAACACCTTTGCAAGAACTTTCATTTCAACTAGCAAGCTGTTTTGTTTCAGCTCTACTTCAGGACAACCACAACTCACAGTTGTTGAGTTTTCTTTCTCAATATATTGCCCTAGCTTCTGTTCTTTGACAGCACTCTATATTCAGACTTACATTAATAATAGTAATCAGTCCACATTCTTCCAGCTACTTCCAGCTCAACACCACATCAATCCCTCACACCCACAACCAGGTCACATCCTTGATATGTCACTGTATCTTTAAGTGCTGTACGAGGTGCCTTTAAATAAAATGTATTAATATCATTATCATTACTAACCCAGTAGCAGTGGTAACAAGCATCAAAGAATGCAAAATGGTTATCATCCATCTATTCACTGAAAGTCTCTTGAATTGTTGTGGGCCATACAGAGGTGTGAGTGTTACTTTCAGTTTGTTTCATCACCAGAAAAAAACTCATCACAAAGGCTTCCTGCAAACTTCTGACTCACTGTGATGCTTCTTCTCAGGGAGAGGAGGAGGCGTCTTGCTAGGGGACAGAGGAGAGGACAGAGGCTCATCAAGAGTTGTAGGGTCAGCATGATGGGCGGGGCTCTGCTTGTGAGGTGTGGGCTCAAATTCAAAAGAGGTGGAGGTCTGAGGGACACTGTTCCCTGTTGTTCAAAAAATAACACCCAGAAGTTAGACAGATGGACAAAAGGACAGGGAGACACATAGGTAGTTCACATGTCTCCTACCTGCTCCTAAGCTGCCACGTTTCTTCTCTGGCAGGGCAGGGGGGTGTGAGGAGGGGGAAGGAAGAGGAGGGAGAGACTCGGAGGAGGAGAGGTCAGTGTGGAGGAAGTCGTAGTCTGGATCATCCTCTAGAAGATAAGCATTGATTTTATATAATTTACATAAACTGCAAATTTATTCTTCCAACCAGATAAGAATTGTAAAAGTTTAAGACAAGTACAGATTATTAATATTTAGGTACCACTTTCTATGAGGCCCCTCTTTATAATGCATTGTAACACATCATAATCATGTTTATTAGGTATTATAATGTGCTATACACTTATAATGCTGTGTAATCAGTTATAAGCAGTTGTGAGAATCTATAATGCTTTATAATAGAAATCATAAGTCATTGCAATACAGTGTATGTTATGAGTAATACTGTGTTACACTCGAAGCCGGATTATAAATAATCAGAATGCTTCATAAACATAAATCTGTCACACTGTAACGCATTTTATGGATTTCAATAGGGTTAGGTGTTAAGTTAACATGTATGAAGAATTTATATTTTAAAAGTTTAAAGTTCATTATAAATTTAATTCTTATAATAAATTTGAATCAATTTTTCACACACTATAAACACTATTATAAACCGTAATTATTTTATTTTATGTCACTATAAATGATATTAGATGCTCTAAGTAAAGTGAAACTGTATTAAACACTGCTGTATTTTTTACAAACTGGTTATAAGTAACCATAAGTTTTCATTGAAGTGAACAAAAAAAGATTCATTAAATGCAAAAAGAGCAAAAAAAAAAAAGAAAAAGAAAAAAAATCAGTTAATTTTTGTTTTGTGCATTTGATTCAAACATTTTTATGATCAGCATTTCAAACCCTCAGTGGTTTATTTCATGAAGAACTATGAAAAACTTTAATCTGTGTCAATTTATTTTTATAAAGCATTTTGAATATTTATAAGTTCTTATAGCTATATGCCAAGTATAGCTCATCATGAGTATGTTTGTCACTCATTACAGACAATAGCACTATAACAATTTATGATTACTGTCATGAAACACAATAAGTTAACACTGACTGCTCATAACTTTGAATAAACTGCATTATAAGCACATCATAACATCGTATAATCAATCCTTTATAGTTTCCATAATGCATTGTAAAGATGGGTTTCAGAGAAAGTTTTACCAATATTTACTTATATTATTTCCAGCAGGAGGTGTAAGTAAGCTTCACTTCAAAAGCCCACTGCAGACAGGAAGTGCCGGAAAGCGCTACTTCCTGATTCTGTCAGCTATCAGAAAGTGATGTCACTCACAGCCCACTGCTGATGGGAAATGGGTGTAAATGTGTGGTTGTGTTACCAGTGTGCATTTTCTCTGCAGCAGATTCGGCAGACGAAGTGGAGCAACGTTTAAAATGCTCGTTATCCTCCTAAAACACAAACAAGAAACAGGAAGACATTATAAATAGATATTTAAGTGTGGGTAAGGCTTTAGATGTTAAACCTGTTTTTTTATGCAATTGTGAAAAGTAGTTGAATTAATGTGAATGAAAGCAATGGCGTTGGCATACAGACTGTGCCTCAAGTTTGACCTCAGGTTCCCGTCTCATTGGTGCTACGATGGCAACCCTGCAGGGGATGGTTTCTGGTAAAGAATGACGTTTCTTGGGGGGCAATGCTGGGGGACTGAAGGAGAGGAAAGATAAAGATACAGACAGATGAATTGGATGTTTGGGCTGTACTTGATCAGTACATTTTAATTTTATGTTGAATTTTTCAGAATCCCTACAACTGAAGCAAGATTTTAATTGTCATAAAGTAAACTTACAACACTTAAAGAGGGGTCAGAATAAACAGCAAAAAAATCTTATCAAATTCAAAATAGAAATAAAAAACAGATGGATGAAGAGCTGAGGTTGGTCTTATGGTTAATGCGTATTTCAGATTTGTGTTTATCTAATTGGTAAGGGACAGCATATAATAGATATGAAATAAAAAGAAAGGTTGCACCAGATATAGCAAGCCACTAATTTCTATCAGTGTTTCCTACATTACAGAAACTCAAGATATTAAACTACTGCCCAACAAAAAATAGCACAAGTGAGGTAACACATTATACATAAACAATGTAAAAGTCAGTTAACACTATAAACAATATATATACATCCTGCTCAATACAAAATATCAAAGAAATTCATCTAAGCTATACGGTGATGGATGTTTAGATACATCAGTTAAGGAACCACAGACCAGGATTAATAACAGGAAGACCCTGACTACTTTACACATGATGAAAGATACAATATAATGCACACAATGTCAACATTATTAAGTGTGGTGAGACAATTGCTTTGTAGATGTTGCTAATATCCAAGGTCTAAATCATTATGTGATCTGAATAAAAAGCAGCACTATACTGCGATGTGAGCAAAAAACAACAGATCCATTTAAAAAGAAACTAAAGAGCTGGAGCATTATTGTAAAGTGGCTAATATTAATGATAGTGTTATAAAGTGACCAAAACTGCTAGCAGCAGCTATCTTCCATATTCAAAATAAATCTATTAATTAATTAGTTAATTCAGAAATAAGACCAAGCTCAATGGCAGTGCTGTAAAGTAACCAAAACTGAAAGCAGCATCATAAGGCAGCCAAAACCAAGAGCTAAATGATTCAGTAACGTTACATAAATAACAGCATTAAATGGTAAAAAATTGAAGCATTATAAGTGATTATGATCAGTAGCAGCACAAATATTTCACAAAGATCAAAAGTAGAATTATAAGGTGACCAAAATCAATAGCCATATCATGCACTGACCATGACAGGACGCAACAATATAGGTTTACTAAGATCAATAGCAATAAATACATTTGAATAGCAATAAGGGTAACCAAAATCAATTTTGCACTCTGTGGTAACTAAAACTGATAGCAGCATTATACCGGGACCAAGATCAATAGCAGAATCATAAGATAATCTAAACCAATTGCCGAATTACTGTAAATGGTAGCTTAAACTAATACTAGCATTGTAAAATGACCAAGTTGGAGAGTCGAACTTAAATAAGATAATCAAAACTAATAGCAGCGTTATAAGGTGACTAAGATCAAAAGCAGCAAGCATTATAAGCTGACCAAAATAAAAAGCAGCTCTTAAAGTCATCCAAATGTAAAGCAGCATCACAAGATGAGTTTGATCAATAGCAGCATGATATGGAAACCAAAGATAAAGCAGCATTATAATTTTTAATTGTGTAGATGTTTTCATCCAAATGGAAACCGCATTTCAGGTGCCCAAAAATGTACATTTTAGAAAACGGGTTCCAAAGTGGATAAATATGGAAACGCTGGCCGACAACGAATACAGATAGTTTCAGAAACGATGACATCATAGTCCCATCCATTAAAATACATAAGCGAACCCCAACAACATTGTTTTCATTTCTTGAAACAATGCCTTCTCTAGAGATGACGTTTTCAATACAAAAATGTCTTCATCTCTGTGTGGACAGCCACAACTAAGTGCAGCACTATAAAGCAACCAACATTAGTGTTAGCATAACAGGCTGACCAAGATCAAAAGCAGCAATTATAGGAGAACCAACACAACAACACAGGTTCCCCAACAAATACCAAGTCTTACACAAGGCATACACTGCCACAGCAGTTATATTTACCGTTGAACAAGATACTTTAAAAACAGACCCTGCAGAGAGGGGACATCTGGTCCTACAGTCATAATTATGTTTTAATACATCAAGATTATTAAAGGATAAAATACACAAAGTTCGAAGAAATTCCCTTTCGGCATTCCTGTGAGACTGTTCTTAAAAGATTGTGTTTACAAGCAAAAGAAGATGATGAGGCTCATGAATTTGACAACTGACCTACCACCACAAAAATCAGATCACATAATTGCTTATTAATTGAGAAAGGAGGAGATTTGTTCATAGTTTGATAAAAACAAATCCTGTGTGCATTCTCTAGAAATTGTGTTTCGAAAGCAAGAGTTGACAAAAACAGTTACCTTGATTTATTCATCCTTATGCCAGAGTGGACATTTGTGCAAAGTTTGATGACAATACTCTTAAACTTTCCTAAGATGTTGTGTTTTGAAGCCAAAGATGACCTTTGACCTAGAAAATCTAATAAGTGTATCCTTGAATCCAAGTGGATGTTTGCTTAAAAATCTCTCAAAGACTTCCTTAGAAATTGTATTCACAAGAAAATCCTTTCTTTCCTCATCCTGTTGCTGTGTGTCCCTTGTAGTATATTTTATACGGACCAATTTGAGTCTGAAATAAAGGTACAGTTACAGTTGATTGATGATTGAATCTGCCCATACAGATGGCCTGTAAACGCAGTGCTCTGGCCCCAGCTTTCTCCTGTGTGGAGGCTTCAAAATCCATCAGTCCCTGAAAGCACCACTACAAGCAATAACATGAAAAAAATATTTTGAAAGTTTTATGCAGCATAATGTCATATTTATACTATTTTGTATTTCTAACAACAAATATTGAAATAATGAAACATAGTTAGTCCTCTTCATAAAAGAACACTGAATTTGTATATATGTTAACAACTGATTATTTTACACTCGAAAGGCCAGCCTGAGCAGACTCTTTTCATTGGTAACTTATTCATTGAGCATTTTGACCCAAAAAAGGGCAGACAGTTCACAGTCTTAATCTTTGCCTAGGTTTTTGTTTGCAGCAGCAGCAGGATTATTCACATGCCTTGCTGGATTAAATATTGATGATTCAAGTGAAAAGAAACAAAGAAAAGCTTAAACTGTCCCTCTCACTTCTTCTTTTCTGGTTCCCCCTGCTGCTTACTTGGACAGGAAGAGTGAAGATGCGGGGAGCACTGACATGTGATGCTTTTAGCCTCTGTGCTTCCTGTTTCATCCACAACTCTATTTCTGCTCGTCATATAGCGCAACTGAAACAATGTCACCTCGCAGTTGATTTCTCTTACAGCAAAGTATCTGTTAAGTAGGTCATGTAGTGCCAAATCTGACAGTGTAAGTTATTTTAGACTGGTATCATTCAGAGCAGCTCTCATCTCTTAAATTTTGACCCTCTCATAGCTACTGCTGTGGCCAGAAAAAAACAGACTATGAACTTGAATTGTACAAATGAATAAAGACAAATTAGAATGAAATGAAACATCAGTAAATAATAATATCATCATTTTAATCTAACATTAGACTCTATTGAGACAAACAATATGTTGTTCTTTCCATAGTTTTTTTCAAACCAGCTGATAATGTCTGGATGCCAATCAAGGGAGGCATCTCTAGAATATTCCACTGTTCTCTGAACCAAAAAGGTGAACATTATCAAGAACAAAAATGTTAACTTATAGCTCTCATCAGAATTCATTGATAAATATGGCTGAAATTTGTATCCATACATGGTCAAAGGGAGTTTTGTCAAGTGGAATTTTAGCTTCCTTCAGTCTTACCTCAGGCCTTGTTTGGCTGTCACCTGGGGGAGAGGCCCTGGGAAAGACATTGGTGGTTTCGGAGGAGCTAGCGCTACCTGCTCCTCTGTGCTCGTCTCTAACTTTGCCTGCTCGTCCTCTTCTTTAGAAGGGTCTCCTGGACTCTGGCAGGTAGAGGTCCTGCTTGATTGCAGCTGGTTGTTAAGACCCTCTAACTGTTCCACATCAGCTTGCGTCTTAACAGGAGACAAGGGGACGGAGCCATCTTGTCTCTCTGTGGCTAATCGAACCAGCTCCTGACAAACCAAGAGGAAAAAACAAATTGAAACAATAAAAACTCGTACTGCTCCCACAAGATATGATGGAACACAACAGGACAACTTGAATGAATGGGTCAACTAAGGACTTAACGAGAACAATAAGCAGATAATAGACTGCAGATGGCTGTTATAGACAAAGGAAATAGCATGGCACAACCAACCTAGAGAGGGCATACAGGACAGAAGGGGATAAACTGCAGAAGGGAGAAAAAAATGAAAAAAGAGTCAAAAAGTTAGAAACTGGATAAAGAGGACAACAGTGAATAAGAACAGAAGAGAGGAAGCTTGTATGTGAGGCTGAAATATGGCTGAAACCTAAAGGGTCCATAGATGGAAAAATATTCTTTAATTGTTTTGCTTGACTGAACAGAAGTAATGTGATGAATCAGTGAAAGTAAAACACAGACAAAACAACTAAAGACACTGACCCTACAATAAAATGTAGAGGTAATTTCAACAGGGATGCCACCCTCTTGTCCTTTGGTTAGTTAATTAGTTGATAACCTCTTTTCCAACCAAAATTGGTTGAGCAATCACAATTGTTACAGCTGTTTAAACATCACAACTGCATCCCTAATGCACACTACCCCATTGTTACATAGATATATTTCACTTAAATTATTCATCATATGATTTAACTGACAAAGAGTTAAAACAGAACTGGATTGTAAACCCTCCCATAAGAGACTTCAAGATCCTATGTCTTGTTGTGTTTGATTGTTTACATCATGTCTTGAGTGTCTATTGAGCAAGGATTTGATTTAAGTTGAATAAAAAGAAAAAAGAAATTTCTTTTTCCCTCCTCTTTGAAAACGCTTGGCTCTGATAGAGTGGGGAGGCTACAGGAGACTATAATAAGGAGCTCTGCGCTGATTGGCTGCCAAAATGATCCCTGATGAGAGGAGGGAGAAGGGGTGACAGGCTATGGAGCGAACTTTCAAAACAGTCATGGTGTCTACCTGTGATGAGCAGAAAACACACATGTAGGTGGAGGCTGTATTGCTATGACATAATAAAAAAAATGAGCATTTTAAGGGGCATTTCCTGAGAGCAGCATGGAGCATTTTTCCGTGAACTGAGAGATTATAAAATGGATTTATGTACTTCTGCCCCCAAAGCCCCTTTTAACAATATTAAAAGCAAAGAAAATTGATTTCTCAAGACATGAATCTATAAGGCACATTACTCAACAACAAATTAATTCACAAACATCTGGTGATAACATCCTGTTTTCCTAATAAGCAATCAATTGGTAGGTGTGAGGGTGCAATTTAAGTTTCGAGAATCTGAACCAGTCCAGTTGCCACTTTGATCAGTGTTGGATAACCATGACCTGGCTGACCGAGAACCTGCTGTGACAATTTAAGTTAACCATGATTTTCTTAGATAACTACAATCCTATGCTCAGTCTTATGAAGATGAATTGAATTTATGCCAGAACCAGCAATCTAAAGGGCATCTGATGACGGCATACAGGAAACACAGAGCAGCTAAGGAAATGGACAGAATACAGTGAGTACATCAATCCATCATTTATGCTCACCTTTACTCCATCCAGCACTGTTCGTATCGCCTTTGTGACGCTTGCTTTGGACTCTTTGTTGTCAAGGGCAGCTCCCTGAAGCATCACCTCATCGACCCAGCGTATCAGCTCGGCCACTGACTGGTAGAGACGAGTGAGACAGGAAGAAATACTTCTACTGCAGAAAGGACAGACAAGGACAGGTCAGGAGACAGATCAGCCATTAATGTGTGGAGTAAAAGGAGGCATCACTTACCTGGTGTGCAGGCGGGGCTCCAGCTGTACCAGAGTCTGGACTGCTTCAAGGACCCCCCCTGAAGCTCCTCCAAGCAGACCGCCTACCACAGACTGATCCTGAACCAGTTTGTCCACTCCGAGTCTGTCCACCAGAGCTTTGAAGTACCGCAGAGAGTTGATGACAGTTTGCTCCTGGTTTACAAATCCACAATCCACCTGGTACACATGCACATACTTGAGTGGGCCACCCAGGTATATTTACATACCTCTTAGTTTATGTCTAAACATTTTTCTGTCATCTTTATTAAATTGCCATCCTCAAAACAGGTTCATTAACACTTCCCTACCGCAAATGTACAAACTGCAGAGCAAAGTCTCATGTTCACACTGCAGCTGTTGTTCAAACATTTTTAGGCAGCTGTTAGCATTTGAGGATTATTGTGATTTGTTAACTTGTTAAAAATAAACATTACACCTTGGCTCACCTTCTGGGGTGAACAGGAAAAATAAGTATAGCTTTCAAATCCAATTTTGTATTACTTTTGTGCCTTAATGGAACTTACAGCTGATGAATATCATCAAAAGGTCAGAAACACTTGAAAAATAGACATGAGGAATAAAGTGGGACATGACAAACTTCATTCACACAGCACCCCTTCAACCCAAGTACAGTGTATTTTTGTGAGAAAGACTTTCTCCTATGTAATGCTGCTGACTTTTGATTATGTCACAGTGATTTCATCAGGGTTCAGGTAAAAAACATAGTATAAAACAAATCTGGAGAAGTGGCGTTTGAGAAAAATTGTGGTTCACATCATGGGAATGTAGGATCAGTACATTTGTGTATGCATCAATAGTTTTACACTGGATATGCCTTGACTTTTTTGCTGAGTACAAACGTGGGTTTCCCCACAAGGTAGAGCTATAAAAGGTGTCTGTTGTTCAACACTGCTGATTGTAACTTTGTCTGTTTTACTGAATTGTTGACCCACTAAGTCGGCGGTATGTACAGCTGAGGAATCTCCAGCCCATTGCTGTTGGTTTGTTTGTCACTGTCACTGTAAAGAAGCTGTCTTCAGTTGCCAAACAAATAAAATTATTGAAAAAGAATCTACATGATCTTTAACTTTCTCACGTGATTTGACTACAAGTTACAGCTGGCAAATTTTCTTCCACCAGCTGGGCTCTGTCAACAAAACATGTACCATATTGTCAGTGTCGGGCACAAACCTACTATCTCCTTCTTTATTTACTCTTGTTTTTTCATAAATCGTGCTGTTGGTCACCTTTCATGTTGGTGAGTATGTATTTTTCTAACCTAAAGTTTTTTTTTTCCATTTGCTGACAAGTAGCAATTTTGAAGAGGTTTGTGCCCAACAGCAAAAATATGTAGCAGTCTGTGCAGCTTGTTTTGTGAGTGAGTCCTGTGATGTTGTGTAAGGTTGTACCTTTTGTCGTAAAGCTTGTGTGTGCCCTGCACTTTATCAGTGTGTATTTCGTATCCTGTTGTGTCCCTGGTGTTGCAGCACAGGAGCAGGTATTGAGTGATGTGGTGGAAGAATCCATCTCTTGTTGCAAGGTGAGAGTACTGTGTTTAACAGAATGTGTTTCATGCATCGAGTGGCACGGTGGTGCAGAAAGTATTGTGCATGGCTCACATCTAAAACACTGGAGTTTCAAACCCCTGGATTGGTGAGGGCCTTTCAGTGTGGAGTTTGCATGTTCTCCCTGTGCATGTTTCAGATCTCTCCAGCCACTCCTCACACAGACCAAAAACATGCTGGCTCAATTAAACTGTGGGTGAGTGTGTGAATAGTTGTCTGTTTCTGTCTGTGACCCTGCGATCGACTGGCGACCGGTCCAGGGTGTATCCTGCCTTTCGCCTAATGTCAGCTGAGATAGGGTCTAGCCCCTATCTATACTGCTTAACAATGGATAAGCAGTAAAGATGATGGATGTATAGATGTTTCATGCATTACAATGATGGCACCTCATTTATGGATGTAATAGATGAATATGCCTGTGAGGACTGCATGTGTGAGCTGCTTGTGTGGGCATGGAAGTGGTTATATATGTTAGGGGTGTAAGCAAATATTGATACACCGTAACGTTGTGATAATTTGCACTGCAATACTACATCGTTGTTTAATAGCACAATACTGATATTTTATCAGGAGATGATAACTAGAAATCTTTGTTTTGTGTTCTAGTGCAGCCTCTGGCCATTTTTTGGCAGGATTTTGATTCTTTGCCTCTTTTTTGCACTAATGTTTCTATTTCTGTCTCTGGGACAGACGATAAATTTTTATCCACATGACATCACTATACTTTATATAAATGACAATAAAAAACATACTTTTATGTGTACATTATTGTGGGATCTTAAACAAGTACATTTTTAGAAATAGACAACACTGTGAAAAAAATCATAGTTTACTATGCTCATAGTATCCACATATATTGTGACATATTGTATAGTCACCTCTGGATTGCAAGACATGTTTCCACCAGATTCCTGCCAATGAACACCTCTTACTTCAACTGCAGTGTGTGTTTGTGTGTACCTTATGTTCCACTGTGTGTTCTTGCTCCAAGTTTAGATCCGGAGGTTTAGCTCTTGTTGGCAGGGTGTTTTTGATTTTTTCAAAGTGTCTGACCTTCTGTGAGTGGATCTTATCCTTCAGCTTCAGGGTGAGAGACACAAACTGGGAGGCTGGGGAGGAACAAGGTCATTATCATTATCATCATTGGAAAAAAATAACATTAAATCATACAATACACCCTGAGGTAAACTAAATGTGTCTACTCAGCAAGTATGAAGAATGAAAGAGTTCAGGAGCTTACCTGTCTTACTTTCTCCTCGGGAGGACATGTCTGCAGGTGGACAGACAGACAGACAGGTGGTAGCTTTGGTTCACCAGTTTAATCCTCTTCTCTCATGTTAATGATATAAAAACTGCTATCTTTCTCTTGTTCTTTTGGTATTTCTCTTTTCTGTCACCTTGTGTTATACGACTGTCTCTGTCTCCCGCTGTCTCTCTGTATCACTTCCTTCCTCCTTCTCGTCTTCCTCCTTCTGGTTAAGTTTAGTTGACACATTTAGCTCATCATTTCGCTCTCACAGTGAGAAGGTCAAGGGTGAAACAATGCTTTCAGCTCAGAAACAGAAGATGAGTTAGCACTAGATCCTATAGGGCCATCTACTGGCTTGATGTCTACAGCACACTGCCATGATATTTTTGTGACAGCAGTCAATCAATCAATCAATCAACCAGACTGGCATCCATCAATATATGGCATTTTAACTTTGACGGTATATTTTATACTTTAGTGACAATCTTATGTAAAACTGATGGACTGAGAAAAACGATTACAAGTGCAGCTTCTGCAGTATTTTTGCTCAGTTGTTCTGTTATTCAGATTACACAGAGCAACTTAATGCTAAACAAGTAAAAGCAGAACCTTATACATGGTCAGCCAAGATCTGAACAAAGCTGCAACCTTCAATGTTGAATAAAGCAAGGCATAAGCCCCCCCGCATTTCTTTGATCGCCCACTAGAGGCTGGGTGCAGAAGCACCAACAGTCACATACACACTTCATGTTGAAATTTGGATTTTCACAGTACATATGAATAGTCAGAATATGAATAGTCAGAATAGTCTATTTTCTGTCAATTTCTCTACTTTCTCTACTCGTGATATAAACGATTAAAATAAAAACTGCAACTGCAAATAACATTTTAGAAGTCCGTCAAAAACGTGTGATTGGGCATTCCTTTTGAACAGGAATGAGGAATTTCAAACTGAATTCACCTTTTTATACCCAAATTTGAGCGGCTTCTCTGAAAAGTCAGAAATTAATCAAGCATTACATTCAACTACTAAAACTATTTTTTCTGTTCAGGAATGCAAGGAACTAACTACACTGTTAAAAAGATAACTAGCTAATGTTGGTCTAAATTGAGTTTTTTAATTGATCTGACTCAAACTAAAAGTATTTTGTAATTAAATTTACATAACTGTGTTTACTCAACAAGCGACCCACTATAGTTGGTCTAAATTGAATTTCCTTGTAAATACAACAAGACTATATGCGTTAAAATTAAAGTGCCTTCGTCTCGTTGAATCACCATGCCCAAGTTACTTATACGGGTTTAACTGCCCAGCAGTGAACAGACTGCACTTGCGCGCCTTCGTCACAAAGACTGCTGGATTCCTGAGATATTTTCCTACAGCAAAGATCTTTCTGAGCTGGTGCTTTTTCATAAGACAATTTCCAGTTGTAATTTATTATCTCTACTTAAACAAAGGTTTTTTTCAATTGTGACTGTCTGTTCTTGATGAGGGAGAAGAGGGCGCGGACAGGCCATTGCATGTTAACATGAGGCTGAAGTTTTCACGAGGCCCTGACCTATGTCAGTGGTGTTAAGGGCATTATAAAGCAACAAACAAATGTCGGCTGAACTGTATGCAACATATACTGCACTAAGAGCATTTAATTTTTATCCTTGTAAGCCCCTTTGTTTTCATTTGGTACTTCTTTACTAAGTAATCGGACAGACTTTTGTGTAGCTGGCAGGGTACAGTGATAATTCAATAATGGATTCAGATATCACTCTTTACTGATTTTTTCACATTGGCACAACTGTTTACTAGGGCTGTCACCTTATATTCAATATTCAAATAACCGTTCAAATATGGGGATAAATATCCGTAACCGAATAGTAAAAAAGGGCAAATGGGTGTGAATGGGTAAGTGTGACGTGTGGTGTAAAAGTTTTATGTGTATTCAACAAGAATATATTAATTGTGCCAAGGCAGAAAACTATGTCATGAAAGCAAGACATGTATTGCTGACTAAACAAGAAAATCAAGAATAGGAAAACAAAAAGATTCATGTTGACGTAACTTTTGTATCAACTAGAAAATCCTAGTTTTCTCAACAACTCGTGAAAAAGTTGAGAAAACCCCGAAATCTTTAGCATCGAGTTGCCTTGATATTTTGAGTTTTCTGAACTTTAATTTTTTAACAGTGTACAATTTCACAACCTAGTCAAGAAATAATAATGTGCTTTACTATTTTTTTTTTTTGGGGGGGGGGGGGGGGGGGGGGGGGGGGGGGGAGGCTGTGACAGTAAATTGGAAAATTTGTGGAGAACCCTAATACCGGTAATTACATTTTAGCATTACAATATTTCAGTTAAAGAGCCTTTATATGCTGCTGTATTAACCATTACAGAAACATAAAACATGACTTTGGTTATTATGAATGCTGTAAATTTAGGGCAGCTGTGGTAGAACCTGTACTTTGGGATTGGTCTAATAAATTTGTTAAGCACTGTATATATATATATATTTATAAACTTTGGAGTCAACGTCACAGCTACGTTACAGCAGATGTGCACGGATACTGCTGGCAATGACACAGTGGATGACAGTACATGGATCCACAGAGGTAAATATAATTATGCAGTTTAAAACATGGATAAAAGGGGGAAAGTTTATTATTGTTATTCAAGATGTTAGTGAGGGAGAGTGAAAAAAATCTTTCTGAAAGTCACCTTCACTGGCAGCACTCCAATAAAATGTAGACATTTTTGACCATATCAGTACAGCAAAAGCAGAGCATGCTTGTCATAATTTATGTTGCGACATTCATTAAACAAAAAGTTGAATAATTAACTGACTTGGAGCTCATATTACTGTAAAAGGTAAGTCCTCTGTCAGTATGTAGATGTTTGTCTGGTTTATAGCAGCCCACGTCTTATGAAGCTGTTTGATGTCCTTGCTGTTTGCCAAGTGTTACTTTTTCAAGGAGACCATGACTTTCAGCCAAGCAGCAAATTTTGAAGATGGACAGTTTCATAATTTGTTTATTTAGCATTATGATTTTAAGGAAATTTAATGCTTTAAACATCTCTTTGATGCTGAAAACCATAGACACATCTTGCTGAGAGTCAGCAGGTAGCACACATTCTTTTTAAAACTTAACACTCTCCATATCTTTGGTCCTTCTACACAATATTATCTAACAAATCTCAGTCCTGTAATGTCCATGATAGGTCAGCAAAGTACAAGAGTATGTTTCAATAAGTGTGTATAACTTCAGATTTTCAATTGTCATTGGGGGTTCACTCACTATAAACGTATTATTTATAACAGACAAATTATTTAAATCAAAAGAGAAAGCGTCCAGCTGGTCCAGATCTCCATGATGTGCATTCAATGCACGATATTACTAGCAAAGTTTATGCCACCAATTAGGCTCCACACACAAAACCCCTGTGTACAAACACCAAAATGGTCTATACCCAGTTAGCAGGGACATTCAGCCCAGATCCAGTTTGAAGCCAGAACAGGAGGCAGTCTGTCAGCACTGGCATGAGGCCTATGGCATAAGTATGGCTCAGGACTGGCATAGTTGGCTCTGGCCCTATAGTGGCCCAGGTTTGGCAGAGGTGGTTCCTGGTTTTCTACTAAGAGGGCAGAGCAGATTGCCATCAAATTGGCTTTTGACATGGACCTCATACACCCTACTTTAAATATTCAGAACTTTCCTTTAAAGTTTAACTGTGAGTAAACAAAAAATAATAGAAAAGCAACAGACACTTGTGTTATTCATTCACTCATACTTTATTTCACGTGTCTCTGTTGGCCCTGATCACATGACACTAGGATACACAACAAAACTACACACATACATACACATTATTACACACATTTACACTACAGTCCGGGCCGCTGCATATTTCATTTGAATAGATCTATATATATGTTTCTCACATACATATGGTTCATTTTTATCTTCATATATTCTGTAAACATTACATTTATATTGATATCATACAGAGTGAACTATCCACTATCACAGGTTTGTGTGTGTGTTTGTGTGAGGCTGAGCTGCGTTCAACATGCTGCTGCAGAGCAACATTTGCAACACTTTACTGTTTATTACGAAACATTCAGAAACATCTCTACTTTAAATCAGAGGTTAACTACCATGCTGACAGTAATCTGAACACATGAAGACAATTCACGGCTACAAACACACTCTGCCAACAACAAGGGGCATGTGTGGCGTTGAACGCAGCTCAGAGCTCAACTAACTCGACATAATCACTACATCATGAACATTATACACACATACACAGGTTGAATAAATAGATCAGCAGTTATAGAGTAGAGTTGTACAGTCTGTTGTTCAGTCGGATCATCACATACAGTCAACAAATAAAATCTAACAGCTGGTGTGTCTCTGAAGAACATTAAGACTTATTGAACCTGCAGGACAGACTGCTGTCTGCAACATTTCCTTTACAGCACTTTCACATCCTGGGGTCATTCATCAGACCTCCGTTAGCACATAATACTTCAACTTAAGTTACAAAACCAGAGGAACAAACCATTGGATGATATGGACATCTACTGTTGCAAATCGTTACAAATTAGTCTTTAATTTACCATTTCCTGATTAAATCCTTTGAAGTGTCCATAAAGGCTTTTGCCATTTGGATAGATGAGACCTAAACAATTTTAAGATTGCAAAAAATAACGTAAAGGTGTAGTTCCAATTATATTGGAAATAATCAGGAAATACTGGACTAAATCGCAAGTTATTGGAAACAACATTTTGAACTTAAAACTGTTGCTGATGTTTTTTTGCATCTGATTTCAAAACCAGTCAGAGCAAAGTGACAACAATTACAGCAAGTTGGAACCAGAATGTATCAACTCCATCCAATAGAGCATGATCGATCACTTACAAATCGACTAGTTAGTTTAATAACTCAAGAATCAATCTTTGCTAAATGGAGCCATCCAGTGAGACCGATCTGGTAGCACCTGTATTAGTTGGTATAGGTTGACAGCAGCTTGATTCAGTGGGCAGAAGCAGATTTTACTCTTTAGAGGACGAGAATATGAAAGAGTGCAGTAGATGAACATAAAGTTAAGGCTGACAAAAGCTAACAATGGTGGGTATTTTTGGTGAGAAAATATCATGAACATGATCACATCTCAAATAAATAATGCCATATTAACCAGTTTGGTAGATGATAAATAAATCAATAAATAGATTAATAAATAGATAAATAAATAAATTCAAAACAGCATGTCAACTTTACACTGTAAAGAAAAATTGCAACATTTCTGCATCAAAAAGATCTCATCTGCTTCACACAAGAGACAAAATAACTGACAGAACAAATTCATCTAATTCAAGAAGTTGATGGAGCTAGCAAACTTGCTAACAAGCTAGCTACCTAAAGTCATGTCTGATCCCAGAGCAGCCTAAACATCCAAAAAGAGATCTTCACTTCTACAGCTTTGCTGAAGTCTTCTACAGTATGATATAGACCTGATAGTTGTCACCGTCGTTCTGATGTGATATGATAGACAGTGTTAAGAGGCTAACAGACAGGCAGTGGGCCCGTCTTCTTCTCCTCACAGAGACAGAGAGCCTGACAACATATCTATACACTCAATATTGCAGTAGTGTTTTGCTGATCTTTTGCTATATAGTCATAATGTGCTGATAATCAATATATTTATTCATTTTTTGTAATCATTATTACTAGTTAGGGTCACGGTAACACAGCTTGAGTAGAGAACAGTAGAACAGTTCAGTAGAGACACAAACACACTCAGTTCAGGTTAACCCTCAATAGAAGACTGGGGGCTCTCTCCGTGGGCGGGGCTACCTTTATTGGGACGACTGGGGGAAATGACGAAACAAACATGAACAAAGAGAAAAGAAAAGAGGAGAACAACAGTAAATAAACAGAAAAATAAACACACAGGAGGGTTTCAGGGGCTGAAAGTCCGTCTGTGAGTGACGCTGCTTGTTGCTGTGGGAACTGGTTAGAGAACGTGGAGACGTGGTCAGAGCAGAAACCAAACAAAACATGCAGCTTGGTTTCAGAGTCAAAGTGTTCATCAAACACAACCAGTTCTTTGTTAGGACCACAAAAAACAGGTTCAAATGTGTCAGAACGAGTTGGGATCAATTAATAACCCTTTAAGTATAGCTGAACAAAAAAACACATTGAAATGGAGGAGAGCTAAAGTACAGAAGAGCACAGTAGGGTAGTAAACTACATGGGTACTTTCAGGGAGAGTCTTGTTAAATAGTGTAGGGTACAGCACAATACAAGACAGAACTGCAGGGTGCAATCCAGAGGGGAACGATGAGCAGAATGCAGTTGAGTTGGTCAAGTAAGGTCAAGTGTAGTATTGCAGAGAAGGGCGAATGAAACAATGGTTTGGAGGGTACATTGCAGTAGGGTAAAAAAGAAGTAAACAAGGTTGCAGTTTAGGTGGGTAGAGTGCAGTTAGGAACTGTAGAGAAGGTCATAATGGAAAGGAACTTTGAGGAAAGATAAAGTGCAAAAATAGTAGAGTTACACTGAGGTAGGATGCAGGAGAGTAGGGTACAGTACAGCTTGGGTATGCTACAGAAAAGTGCAGAAGTTAGGATGCAGTTAAGAAGGGTAGAGAAGAAGAGTGTACTGTACAGGCAGGTAGGGTATTGGTAGGATAGGTTACAATGCAACAATGAGGTCAAGTAAGGCAAGGTCAGAGTTGTAGATGGATTTTTAGTACTGGCGATAACCGTCCATATTAAAAACTACAATAATCATACTGAGCCAAAAACAGGCATACAGTAATATCGTATGACTGTTGCTGTACTCAGGCATCCTGCCATGGAGACGGATGGATAACAACAGCACAACGAGCAGTTTCTCTGACACAAACACCAGAGAGAAGCTGTGCTGGAATAAATCAATGTTGACTGTCTTAATCCAGGGCTGCAGCCATTTCATCTCTGTTTACACTGCTGATACAACAGCTTAAATGTAAGTTTAAACCAATGTCTCACTTTTTAAAGTTCAAAAACTCATGACGAGAAAACATGAGCTTTCAACAAAGATTTCACAATAAAAGTCTTTATCTGTAATCATAGGCAAATGTTCTTTTTGGGGTTTTTTAAAGTAATAGAAAATAATGCATTTTCTACAGCAGCTTAATAAAACCCAGTAATGTATTTGCAGATTCAGCAAAGTATAACTGAAATCAGAGGCTGATAAAAACGTCCATCAGAGATTTTTGCATGGACATATGTTGTCTATGAAATCATCAACATGTTTCTAGGGTAAGAAGGACTGTAGCTTTTAAGAATACATTTTTCAATGCACAATCTCTTTTAATTTGTAATAAGACTGTATATCATTACTGCTGAGAACACAAGCAAAATAAATAATAACTGAATAAACTAAGAAAGAACACTTGGATATCACAAGTAGGTCATAAAACCCCTTACATTTTTTTTTCCATTATCACTCAGTAGTAGTTATTATTTTCTTCTTTTACATTATTTTGAACAAGTATGTTTGCAGACAGTCTCTTTGCCTCCCTGTACAAAAAATAAGGCTGTAGTTAAATAATACCCAGATTATTGATTTTTACATTGTTTACTGTAAATATCGAAATTATATAGCTACTCTGACAGTTTTTTGCCATGATAATTGTGAGGTGGACATAAAATGAGGAGTGGTCAGTGGAGTGGGGTACAGAATAATAAGGTTAGTTAGAGCCGGGTATGGAAGAGGAAGGAACAACGGAGTAGGGCACAACACACAGAAATATCAAAACAAGGTACTATAGAGCAGTTTATAATGTAGTTGGTTTTAGTCTGATACAATAAAGCAGGGTATGCTACAGCAAGGTACAGTATAATTAAGTGGGGTACAGAGAGATACCGTGGAATAGTTTACATTGAAGAGGGGTACAGGTAAGGGGCTTCAGTGGAGACATTGGTACAGCAGAGCAGGGTACTGCAAAGTTTAAAATCCAGTAGGGTATGAATTTGCCGAGTTCTATGGAGTGGGGCATGCTATAGCAAGGTGCAGTGAAAGGTGGGACCACAGAAGTGGGCACAACGAAGGAAGACATGGCTTAATTGTTTATAGTGAAGAAGGGTACTGAGGAGCTATTTGGTGTATTAGTAGCAGTAGATGGGTATTGAAATATTAGGTATGCAAGGGCAGATGCACTATTGGTGGGTGCAGCAACGGTGGAAGAGCGGGGCACTGTAGAGAAGCGTGCAGTGAAGTAAACTACAGCAGGTTGGTTCAAAGTGGAGAAGTACAATCGTGTACAGGAGAGAACGGTAAGGTAGGGCAAGATATTAGCGTGCAGTAGGGTAAAGTAAATTAGGTAAAAAATAATAATAATGTAATGTATTGCAATGAACCAAAGGAGTGAAGTAGAGTGGAAGGTATACAAAGAGAATATACTCTTTTTCATCAAATATTTACAACTTGTTGCTGATGACACTAAACTCTTTGTGCCTCAACAATGGGCCCTGCTGTGACACCAGTTAGACACTTACTTTTTATGCTTTTAAGATGTACAACTACACTTGTTAGCTCTTTCAACTGGCTGTCTGACCCTAAGTCCTCACAACAGACAAACTAAGACCACTTTCCCATTGCAACCGGGAAACAAAATCTCTTTACTATGTATATTATTCAGGAAGGTAAGGAAGATTAACAGCTAAATCTATACAGATTTCTTCTTACTACCACTATATAACAAACTGTTGTATTGTTTTGATAATATAATATATTTTCACACAAATGTGCAAGCCTGCATAGTTTGTGAAGATGCAGAAGACACAAAAATATGTTTTCAGATTTCTTTACAGTGACAATAATGCTTGAACATCTTCTATCTCCTATTATTGTTATAATATCAAATAAATGACATGAGGTTAAATGTACATGGATTAAGATACCTGGCAGAACAATGTCCAAAGAAAGGGCAGGACTTTCTCTACTTGCTATGAATGCCAGTCCAACTGATGGATCAGATGTTTGCCGTGAAAAAGTCACCTGAGCAAAAAATGTATGTTACAGCTATAGTGCTCAAACCAGCATCAGCTAAGTCTTACATGTGAAAACACTTTAAACTGGCAGGGACTATCTATATTTAGAAGTTTGTAATCATAAAAGACTGATGATTTGAATAGAGTAGTTTACTTCTTTTGAAACCATCTGAAACTGGTCGAACAGAGCAGCATCACTAGGATCATATCAGAACCAACGGTAACTTGAAAGAAGTTATCAGTGTGGCACCTCGTACCCCTGAAAAATCTCTTCTGGGAGGAATGCAATGCTAAAAGAAAACTCATCCTTTATATTTCAAGCGTCATTGGTTCCCTTAAAAGGCGCTATGTATAGATATATATATAGAGAGAGATTTTTTTTTCAATTCATTATTATTGTATGAAATAGCTGGCTTTAGTGGGTACATGTGCTTGCCTGTAGCAATCATTTAAACAGTGGAAAACAGTATTGACCTGCCGGACGGACCAGTTAAACCATTATTGTTTGATTATGTCCAAGTTGCTCAAAGTTGAAACCCATGGTTAACAGTTGAGACTTGTCATCACAAGCTGACAACAAGCTGGTCGGAACCTGAAGAGGATGGTTTTGAAATGCTTGTGAGATTGCTCCACTTAGACAACATGTGAGACATTTGTGGACATGGAACACATTTGATCCAGCTCGAGACTGATATCTGATGTGACCTGTCAGTGTTTATACTGAATGTGTGTTTTGAGTTTGTGTGCTTAGAGGAAGGAGTCAGAGTCTGGTCTGGAGGGTCTGGATGGAGATGCAGGAGCCCTCCGACTGGAGACGACATAGAAAAAGAAACCGAAACAAATAAGAAGAGACAAACAGAGAGAGACAGACAGAGACAGACAATCAGTAATAGGGCAATGGAGCTGTCAGTTGCACAGCTAATTATGATGCTGGAGAGTGGGCGGGGTCACATGGCGTGGACAGCAATCTGATTAAATGATGAGACACACAGAGTTGATGAGAAACAGAGACATTACACAGACAGCTGACGTACCATTGATGAACTCCTCACTGGTCACTGATAGAGATTCTGAAAAAATAACCATATATGGTCAATATGAGGGGGGAGGGGAGAGGGCGTGGCCACCCGCTCTGACATTCACACACCTGAGAGCTCCCTGCTTCGCCTCAAAAGGTACTGTTAGAACACGATCACACAAACAGACAGACAGACTAGAAGACAGAGATAGTCAGACAGACATACAGGCAGACGGACAGGTGGATGGACAGACGAGCCGGCAGGTATTCAGACAGCTAGACAGGCTGGGACATAGAAGTCGGACAGGCAGTCAGTTGAGAAATAGGTAGCACAAATAGATAGTAAGACAGACAGGTGGAAACAAAACAGCATGAGAGACAAACAGAAAAAAAGACTTGTAGACAGACAGGTATAGACGAATCTGGGGGACAAATTAAGATTTAAAAGCCATTATTTCCACAATAGCATCTTCCTATAGGTACATCTAATGGAAAGCTAATTAACTAATTAAACATTTTTCTTCTTTTGGAATTGCTGTACACAAAATATTATTTTGACAAAAAACTAGGAAAACTGACACATTTCACATGATGCTACAAACTCATGGAAAGCTCCTTTGCTTGTTGGTATGAGGACACTGAGAGTCTCTAAGGCTATGTTTTCATTTTAAGCAGAGTAATGTTTTTCTTATTTTTTTGTAAAAGACTGTTTTTGAATTGGATCCACAAAACCTCAAATTATACCTCTACAGAGCCCCATCTCAGACAGCTTCAGCCTTAAACTATGATGCATATGTGTTCTCTCACTGTGAGGGGGGGATTAGTTTTTACATCACACCCATTTTTCTTCAATTGAGGATTTCAAGTTTTAAAAATGCAGAGTTGCCATTGGTGAGACAGCCTTAAGTCCCACCTAAACACAGTTTCTCTTTCTGTGAGGACTTTGAACTAAACTTTGGTTGAGACAGCATGTACAGTATGGCAGCATCCATTAGAGGGCATCAACATTGTTCAAAAGGCTTCTATGATATGACTTCATCCAATTCATTTACAGTCTATGGGTGGTACCCAATTAACAGATTAATTCACCACACAGAGGATTATTTTTAGCAGGGGATCCAGCAGTAAATATTTTTGCTTGTTTTTTTGTGACAGCATTGGTCATAAACATTTGATTCTTATAACAGTTTTGTACAGCATTCCTCTGGTAGCGGACACTAACAAGTAAGAGCTGCATGTAATTATTGCAGACTGGATACATAAGCATGTCATACATTTACACATGTTCTGACAAAAATGATAAATTATGCTAACTAGCAAGTACAGTAATGTTAAGTAAGGATCTTGGTGGCAGATGGTCATTTTTTTCCTCCATTTTCTAAAATAGGTTGAAGACATAAGTAAACCATGTCTATCAATGTACAATTTATTCCAGCTATCTCGGCTGCTGTCACAGTCAGCTGACAACAGTAGACACTGTGGTTATAGCAGACACCCAAGTTGGTAGTAAAAAATATGTACTTAGGATTCGTCTATACAGACAGCAAAAGGCAGCCAGAGACACAGGTAGAAGGAGTCAGATTAAGCATGTAAAAAAAAAAGACAGGCACATCAAGGCAGACAAATTTTAAAACAGTCAGACAGACAGACTCCAGGTGGATGGACAAATGGTTTTGCTTGTAACTAAGCTGAAATCAGTTTCTCCTTTGTGTTTCAAGTGCAAAGATGGTCCAGGTTAGCCCAGCTTAACATAAACAGTGGAAGCAGCGGTTAACTGCAGGCCTGGTACCAAAAAGTTTTGTGTTATACTTAAGTTAAAAATCAATGAAAAGGAAAGAAGGGCGGAAGGAAGGAAGGAAGGAAGGAAGAAAGGAAGAAAGGAAGGAAAGAAAGAAGAAATAAAGAAAAGAAGAAAGGGGAAAAAAAGTATTCATCTCCTTTTTTATTAAAGTCAAGGCTAAACCCATCCTGAACTTCTCTCTGCACTGGACTCATGAGAAGAAGAAACCAAGGATTTCCTCAAATGGGAGACTCATCCTTAAATGTTTTGAAGACCTGTTGTGCTTCAAAATGAAGAAAAGTGAAAATGTCTGGCAATGGAAAAAGAGAAGAATGAGCAGAGAAAGTAAGAAAGACAGACCAGTCTTTCTTTTCCATGTCTGTGCAGGTTGTTTGTGGATCGCAGGTTTCGTTCTACAGCACCAACAAAGAAGAACCTCTACCCAGAAAACACATTCATCCTGATAAGAACTGTTGTCTGCTTATGTAAAACTCTGTATATTGTCCAGTTTGATAGAAAGAACAAAGACAGAGAATAAAAAAGAAAGTGAATCAATGTGGACACCGAAACATTTTTACCACATTGATCAAAACACCTTAGAATTCTGTAAACATGTTCATGCTGCTTTCAGGTCCCATTAGACAACAAAACACACTTATACTGTGCAGTTTCATGCGGTTCACCAGTTAAGGATCATTTTTGTTCAAAAATTAAATCATTTTTCCACTTTATCCAGATGCAAATCACCAAGCATTATGAAATCATCATAAAGACTGATTTTGTTATTATTTCCTCTGATAACATTCTGTGCAAATATCAATACCACAATCAGCCCTAACCTTGAGGCAAAATCTAAACTCTTCTCAAATTTGAGGCCAACCTTCAAAGACACTTTAAAGTAATCTGGTCTTTGTTTTCATCCAGTTATGTATTGCAGTAGAAGGTGAGGAAACAAAAATAGGACTAAGAAATAACATTTTTAGATGCTTTGAGCATTAGTTTAAAGAAGAGTCTCCTCATCGCTCTAGATTAAAAAAGATCCTGTACTTTTGTATCTCCTTTTATCAATCAGCAGTTATTCATTATATCCACAAAGTAGTATTTACACAGCCAGATCTGAATGCAGCATCATAAAAATCTTGCTTCGTGCTTCTGATTGATGGAAAGTATCTTTTTTAGGTGATTTAAAGACCCCTTTATATCCTGTCACTGTCTTCCCTGTAAACTTAAAGTTGATTAAAAAAGGAGGGGCAGATAGATGACATCTGTTTTTTCTTTTTAACCCAAAATGGTGTTCATAATGTTTGAAGTCCCTTACAGTCCAGTGCACTTCTGTAACATTGTAAGAGCAAATTAAATTACTTTGAATAGGTTACCTTGACATTTTTGGAAATTTTCAGGATTGCATACATGGACAGGTTTCAAGTTGCCTGATGCAGATTTATTTAGGGTAAAAATGAATTTAGAAAACAAAACTAAAGTAAACAAAACAACTGAAATATGAATGAACAACAAAGTTTAAAAAACAGCCAACATCCTCTTCTGATAAAAATAAAAAAGAACTTCAAAATTTAACAGCTTCTAATTTTGCACTTAATGCTCATTATTACTTTTTAAAGGCCTTGATTTCTGTTAAATTTATTCATCAAATTTTAATAATTTTTGAGACCTAATGGACAACCTGTTAATTTAGCAATCAAACAATGCTCATCAATTTCGTGCACAGAGTAAAGGGGTCTTTAAATGATCAAACTAATGGGTCAACAAAACAGAAGTAAAGCCCTGTACAGTCTTTATTTTTCTCTAAGTCTTCGACTGCATCACACTGATAAACCGCCTCAGGAATATTCACAGCCAGCTGTTTATCAGTTTTATTGTTACCGCTAAATAAAGTCTGCTTAATGTGTTTGTGTTTCACCTTGGGACTCCAGGAGGGGGTGCTCTGTTGGGTCTGGAGGGAACAGAGGGTGGGGGTCCAGGGTCAGGCGACACTGCCGGGCGAGACGGGGCAGCACGGCCACCTGGACGAGGAGGTCCAGGAGGGGCGCGACGTTGGGGGGTGGGGCTGGACATGGGGGACCGGCTGAAAATTGAACAGAGGGGCTTGGTGAGGCCAGTCATTCATGACAGTCTGTTTGTATCAGCTGACGTGTTGCACTGCTTTACCTGCGTCCTGGCATCCCTTGCACCTGCAGCCAGGAGTCGTCCACAGGCGGTGGCATCGCCGTGGAGACTGTGGAGGTGCTGATGTCCCCAATGATGTTGAGTCCCTCACGCAGAGCATGGTACATCTTCAGCATCTCATCACGGTGCATCGCCTGAAAGTAACATAGAGACAGAGTGAGAGACAAAATAAGAGATAAAAGGATTTTAAATGAAGAGTTTAACACTAACTATTAAAACACAATCAGTGTTTTATTCATCATTATTATCAACTAATATTTAACTTAACTATTTAACTGTAATTATATGAAGTACTTGATCCTGTGTTCTATTTGACAAAAAACTGTTTCCTTAACAGGAACAAAACTAACTTCCAAATACTCAACAGAAAACACAATAGCTGTATTTCATGTTTAAGATTATGGTGAAATTATTTCCAGGACCTGTATTATATCTAGCAATAGTGAAGAGCAAACAGCACTGGTTAATATATTTAGAGGGGGGTGCTGGTTTGGTGGAGTGTTAAACATATATATATGTATATATGCTTAACACTCCATATTTACAGGTAATAACAAAAAAGAAATTGTGTAAAAAAATCTCACAGGTGTAGCATCCAAGATTCTTAAAGCATAAACACTTTAAAAATCAATATCTCATTTACTAGAGTAAATTAAACTATTGCTTTAACACAGCGGCATAGTTTTCATAGAGTGCTCCAGTCATCTTCTCACCTGCTCCTGGGACTCCTCCATCAGGCTGTTCTGGTCTCCACAAGAGTAAAGTTGAGCCAGCAGGTCTGCATGAATAAACTCCTTGGTCTGAGGAACAAAAGGTGATAAAATTACTTGTGAGATCATTGCAATGTGTGTGTCTTTGACTCTGTGTGTGCATCCTTACATTGTTGACCATTAGGTGCATGATGGTCTTGGGGATGAGGTCCCTGACAGTACGGTGGATGATGGACAGGTAAGAGTCCACCAGGTTCCTGACAATCTCCACCTGGCGCTCAAGCTGAGGATCCATACTGTGGATTTGGCTGTCCCCGCTTGACTCCTCCACCTCCACCTTAACAAACATGGCAAACCAAGAATATAGGCACATTGAACCACATCTACTTACTTTTGGTACATCTAAATTTACAAATACTTCAAATATTGTTATAATGGTAGAATGGAAAACAATTAAATCAGCTGTAAGTACTTAAGAAGAGGGATGCTCACCTTCTCTTTGTCCTGCAGGAGGGTAAAGAAGTATAAACAAATAATAAAAACATTTTATAGCGAATATCACATTGACAGAAAGTCATAGGTATAATAGATACATAATAAAGTGGAAATGCAAACACAATGGAAGATACGGTATACTTTTGTAAACATGCAGTGATGCTACAACAAAACACACATAAATTGTGTAGATTTACTGATGCAATACTTCTATATTAGTGTGTAGTGCAACTGCAATTATGATATTAAATTATGAATGTAAAAACTGTGGAGAAGAAAAGGCCAAACTACAATAAAAATGGAGCAATAGTATAGAAAAAAAGAAAAATGCTGCAATTAAAATTATATAGCAAGTTGTAACAGTAGAGCTGAAACAAATATTGCAGTATAATGTTGCAACAATCAAATAGTAAATTACAATATTACTGCAGTAATACATAGTAATTAATATTTATTTTTGTATTCCTGCGGTGAGAAATAGAGGAAAATGGCAGTGATTATGTGGCTACACTGTAGTAAAGCCCTAATTGATACTGCTGCTATTAATGTAACCATAGAAATAAGGTATACCACGCTGCGTTCAGGGTACACTCCAGCCCGCAGGAAAGAAGCCTTCCAGCTGTCCACCTCCTCCTGAGACTCACTAGCCAGCTCCAGCTGACGGTAATCTTTGTACACATTCCTGAAACATTAACAGTTAACATATATTAAACTTTATTAATATTATTAAATTGTTGAAAATAGTTTTGATGAGCACATAAGAATAGCTGCTTTAGGATATAATTCTGGTAATCTGGTATGTTAAAAAAAAACAGACTGATACTAAAATAATTTTAGTTGAATCGGATGCTTGCACTTAGAGATTGATAATTTTTTAAAAAATCAATAAACTCAAATATTTTTAATTTTTGGTTTTCAAAAATGTCAAACAGCATCTGTAACAATCTGTTCTAACCTGCCTTTTCTGGTGGCTGAAAACTTTGTTTTTTTTTTATCCTAAAGTCACTGAATTTGCATTTAAATTTAGAAATTCAAGCCTTTAAGTACTGGTACAGTAAATAGAAAAACTATATCATCCACTGCTACCTAACTGTAGAAATGACGCATTATTGGACAAATTCCCAAGGCACACCTGGACTTGTCTTAAGGAACACACTTTTAGAACTACAAATGTAATGTAATGTATTGTATAACATCTTATAATAACATATCTTATGATACTATATTAAAATTAATTTTATGGTATTGTATCATTTTTTTCTTAAACGTTGTTGATAAAAAGTGAGGAAAGAGATGCATAACCATACACAAAAATGCACCCGCACACACCTGTGCTCAGTGTTGAACAGGGCAAAGATATGTTTGCTGGACATGAAGCTCTTCTCAATGTCTTTGAGTTTCAGGTTGTCTACAGGAAGCATGTACTTCTTCTCCTTCTCCTGCAGGGGGCGACAACAAGCAAAAGGTGTGCAAAACAGGAATCCCGAAATCCTGACTCATATATTGGTGTGTGTGTTGTGTGTGTTACCTCATCATCTTTGTACCAGGACAGTGTCTCAGCAGTCAGGACAAACCAGTACTCTTTGGCTCCACCTTTCATGATACCAATGTTGTTGATGGTAAGCCAGCCTTTACGGATCACCTGTGTATGCACACAAATAAAGGTACAGGTGTTGGCATAACAAAATTCATTTAAACTGTAAAACCTTTACTCATTGAGCATCATGTGGAAATCTGAGTATTCCTGACTGAGAAGATTTTGAACTGCAGAAAATGATTCGAGTACGTATAATTTTTCCCTGCCATCACTCACTTGCTGCACTGTATAAACTGGTTTCATGTTTAGTAATTATTACACGCCAACACAAACACACACACACTTTGATTCACTCACCATGATCTCGTCCTGGTAACCATAGCAACAGAGAGAGAGGGATGTGAGAAGAGTTAGCAGAACATGTTGATTAAAAAAATGTCTATGTTTCACTCTGCTCTTTGTCTCCTGCTGTTTAACCTGCACAGACTCACCTGGTTTCCTGCTGCTTTCTTCTTGCTCATCTGACTGCTCTTTTGCTGGGCACTACCGAACACACACACACACACACACGCACAGGGAAAAGGAAAAAGCAAAAAGGAAAGATTGTTATTTTTAAATCAGGTGTTTTACCAAACTGCTCAAGTCCTGTGTTTGTATTAGTCAGGATTACAGGTGGGTAACACTCAGTTAATAAATCATTACCTGATTATAAGGTTTGGATGTTTATGTTGGTGTTAAAGGTGACACCAGTGTGGAGGAGCTATAAAGCTGCATTATTTCTGATGCCTACCGCAGGAAATCTCCAATGGTGGCAAAAACACTACTAACATAAACTATCTATACAGTTAAAGCTGCAGTATGTCATTTATTTTTTGTGACAATGGTCCAAAGAATATGAATACCTGTCAACACCTCATTACTGCAGCCACATGAAAGATCATTGGACATCTGTGCCCTCTCCTTATTCTGTATTAACCCTTTAGAAAATCTAGCAAGGGACACCCACTTTTTGGCCAATCAGGGCTCAGTTCAGGGACAGTGCTCTTATTGGATCCTACAAAGCTCTTCATGTCTGTTTCTCCAGCTATACAGTAAAAGCCCCTGAAGTACTGTTTATGAGAGGAAACACATTTTTAGCGGATGCAGTTAGGACAGGAGGTATGCAATGGGACGCGACATCCATCGCTCATTCGGTTATACTGGTAAAAGGAACTATTTATAATTATTGTGATTATTAAGTCCCTTTAGAACTTAATATCAAATAGGGCCTCAAGTGATGTCAAATAGGCTGATAGTTCCATAAGTGAGTGTTGGGACCCCAGTGGGGGTACACACTATTCATTCCTTTATTCAATCACAAAATACTATTGAGGGCACTAATTTTCAATGATGTCAAGAATACGCCAAATGAAAAAAATATGCATCCAGCAGCGCAATTCAAAGTAAAGTGAAAATATATCTAAAAACATTTACATTCAAAGACAGAATAGCTCATTATCAAAGTTTTGAACTAACCCATCGGTACAAGTGTTTGCTGTTTAAATGTTTGTTGAAAAGTGTTCCAGGTGAAAGCTGCATTGTTTGTCAGTGAGATCCTTTACTAAGCTCATTGAAAAGGGGGTTGTGAGATGCCGCACAAAACTCAAAGAAATTTTCAAATAATATATCTTACAAACTATTTGAAGCTATAGTCCTAACGTGTACACAGCTCTGTAGTTTTGAGACAGGTCTCTGGACAGTTCAGATTACTTGTTTTCTGCTTCAAGCGTTTTTACAGTTATTTACTCTACAAAATGAAATACAAATGTATGATTTACTGACTGATGGTTTTTTGTGTTGTATATGTCAGAGCTCAGAAATGTCCTTTAAAGACTGTGCATAGCTATGTGCTACATCAAAAGGTTCACAATGTGTCTCTTACTTTGCAAAGCCAATGAAGTCATCGTGGTTAGTGTTAATGTAGGCCAACTCAGTGTCAATCAGCAGCATCACCTAAAAGCCAACAGACACAAAGGAAAAGAAACAAACAGACAGACGATCAATATATCATCAAACATACGTTTGAATAATCCAGAATTCCATCAACACCATATACTTTAATCTGGTATTTTTTCAAAACTATAATCTCCTCTTATTGAATCTTATTAAATCAAACTGTGGCTTTAAAATTTGTTATGAAAAAGCAACTAGCAGCATGTGTTTGCAGCAGACCCATGGGTGTACTGACAACTACTGCTGGATTAATATCTTACTTACAGATAGTAAATACTATTGCTTCATGGGTACATTTTGAAGCACACTGTTGTATTTAAACATATTTATGTGACACATTTTTCCCTCAGAAAGACCTGGTCTTTGGTGCGGCTCTCTCGATCTCTGATGTGTTGAGTGACGATTCTCTCCATCTCCTCTCTGAGCATTGGATACTGAGCCAACTGAAGAACAGAAACATGGGGAGGTGAGAAACTAAAACAAACAGGTAATCTCAAACCAAAAAAAGTAAAGTAACAAGCATGTGATGCAAACTCAGAAAAAGAATGAGCCTACAACACTTGACATAAGCCTTAATACCTCAATTTTTAAAAATGCTTTTCAGAGGATTTAATATTTTTTAAAAGATTGATTAATTAATTTTGAATATTTTTGAAGTAACCTTAGAAACTGTGAAACTGCTGCAATGTATTTTGTAAAGACAGAAATAGTGGGAGTGGCAGTACTAATTGCATAAAAATAAGTAACAAATTAGTAACAGACTGTTCATAAGTTAGCTGTCTTCATTACAATTACTACCTTTGTATATTGTTTCACAATGTTATGTTGTAGTTATACTAGTGATGTTAGCAGTTGTAGCAGTTTTAATAGTATAACCAGTAGAGTAAATACCATCTATGTACATTTTTTGAGATGCTGTGCAGTAATTTGTAATCATCATATCAGTATTGGAAGTAGCTTGGGATGACTTGTGGTAGGAGCAGTATAACGCAGTGTTTTGTTTTTTTGTTTATTCTTGTTAGCAGTTAGCTGGTAACCGACACTTTAAACTCACAACAAGGCTTTAAAATTCAAAAGCAGGCAACATTTTATCATTTCCCATTAGACATTTAGAATATCATGTGTGTGTTCATCACAAACTTTATTTCAGGCATTTATCTGAAACTGGTATTCTAAACTCCATTTACTCTGAGGGTTTGGGAACCAGGAAGTGTTAAATGCTAACTCACTTCTGCATTTTTGGACTCATTCTTGCACCACTCTATAAATAGGAGTGATGAAAAAGTGATAATTTCATCCACTTTCTAATTCTAATGAATGGAAATACAGTGTTCCCTTGAGGTCTTTATAAGAATCCTTCAACATAAAAGACTTTGCTTCTGAATATGGATGTATTGCTCCTCATGTACTGATCAAGTACATTAAAAACTCATTCATTAGCTGTTGTAAAGTTGTACTAATGGTACACTAAGAATTGTCCAGTGTGTGCACCATCTGAGAATTAGTGGTTTAAGAAGTAGTAAGACTGGTAATCATGTTTTTTTTTCATGTGAACTCCTCAGACACAGTTACATTAGTGTCAGAGTAGTATCTGTAGTTCCCACTGTGCTCAGTGTTGTGTAGTTACAGAAGTAATGGTCATAATAATCAAGTTAATCGTTATGGCAGAAGTAGGAGTGTTTATTGTACCTTCTGTGTACACTGCCTCACAGTGTTGACCAGTTCACTGATCACCATGTCGACGCATTTCTGACATGGCTCTTTGATCTGAGCGATCAGGCGCTTCACAATAGTCTCAAATGCCATGTCAGGTGTAAAGAGACCCGTCCTGCACAGAGAGGTCAGGCAAGAAAAGTCACACAACAGGGACTGTACACATAAACGAACACACACATACACATACACACACTCACACAACAGGTCATACCTTAACCTTAAACTCACCTGATACCATGGATGTTTTTGATGGCATAGCTGATCTCTTTTCGCAAAGTTTTCTCATCCTTCTCCAACTGCATACATAAAAACACACATAAAACCACATACACACACACACACACACACACAAACACCCATGCACACATGGAGTCATCTCATCACAAGTATTAAAAAGTATCTGTGATACCTGAGAATGTACATCTCATCTGTGTGTGCTTGTCTGCGGATGCATTACCTTGACCAGTTCGAAGGGGAAGCGTTCATGGAAGATTCTGTTGATCTTTGCTCCCCCAGAAAGCTCATAGGTTTCCACCTGATCTCCAGATCCTTCAATTCTCTTCTCAAAGTCCACAGCAAACTGCTGCACCATCCTAACAGACACACACACACGTACGTAAACATGCTGTCAAGTGATGTTTCACACTGAATCTTGTCTAGTCCTGCCTTTTACTTTGATAAGTGATATGGTGCTTGAGATGGTTTGTTACATCAGCTGTTGAGGAGTGGTATTATTTTAATGAGCTGAATGTAATACTGGGTATTGATGTCTAATATAATTGTATATTATGTTGTATTTACTGTGTGTTTGCAATGCACCATTTTATATGTTGGACATCATAGGCCGGTGTATAACTCTGATCCATTTTAGTCTCTATTTTTCTTACTGCTGCCATGCATTGTGTCATATGTTTATGTTGTCCACTGTTGATGTACATGTGGGTCTGTTGTTCTGTCACTCACCCTCTCATGGACTACAGTGGAAATTAGCCATGAAAGCTAAACTGGCACTTTACAGAATTGTCATGAATGTGCACTGTTCCTGTGACTTCAAACTGCTCAAATAAATAAACAAATTATCAGTATGCATTGAATAATACTGACTGAAGCAGGGCCTTGGTCTTGCGTCCTGGGTCATCTGGTCTGAAGTTCTTGTACTCCTCCACCTCCTTTTCGATGGATAGCAGCTGACTTTGCAGTTTGCTGCGTAACCCTGGCAGTGTGTCCCGGATGTGGTTGGTCAGTTGCTAAATGTAACATAGAAAGGTGCTTATCATTGTTGTAGAGAAAGAACTACAGCCCTGTGTCAAAGCCTTGTCTTCTAATCTCCATTTTATCTCACTGTCTAGTTCTGACCCAAACAATAAACAAGGTCCAGATATGGTAACAGCAATACACATGTACAACATGTTTTTGGTTGTACTCAATAAATTGATTAACAGTTGTCAAATCGCTGTCAGAATGTTTTTTTTTCCAGAGGATAGTAAAAGATTTTCATACTCTTTCTAAATGAGGAATTATCCTGTGTGTGCCTGTGTACCTGGTTGAGGATTTTCTGCAGGTAATTGGTACCCATGCGGTCAGCCAGGTGTCGATATGATGGGTGTGACAGGAAGAACTTCCTCTCCGCCTGAAGAGCTGCATTGATGTCTTTCCTTCCGTCGATATCCTTTTGACTGCGGTTCACCACCCCAATGTATCCTGAGACAATATAGAGTCGTTTAACCCCTCCACCATGCACGTCACATGGTCCAAAGAAATCTTGACTGCATTACAGTGACTTGCTGTTTTCAGGTTGATGTATACTCAGTAAGTCTACAAACACAGTTATGTTTACTCCTGGTAACTGCTTCATTAGTCCTTCTGAGCACTGTTCTTGTCCCAGTACACATGTACCAAGGGAAAATAGATTTTATTTGATGAAATGTGTCCACCTATGTCACAACAGGCAATAAAGAGTACCATTTTCAGCTTATTACTATGGCCCTTCTTCCTGTTTACCTTGTTCATAAATTACCTTACAGCTAACCAGTTTTGTGAAAATTTGAACAGATTTACAGCTCTGAACATTTCATGCCCATTCTAACACTTTATATTAAGGTCAAATGAAACTGATACTTTTCCTCTAGCTTATATTGAAATCAGATAATATTGTAGCTTCTTAACATGAATGCTTATATACAGTTGCTGAGCATTTATGAAAGCATTGTTATTTTGCCTGTTTTCTTTTGCAAGACTTGCAAGTGAATACAGTATATTCTTCAGGTCAAAGTCAAACACCAAGACATGAGCAGAGTGCCTAGTCCAGTATGGTTTGTTTGAGGAGAATAGAGTACGTGCAAAAGAAAATCAACCATCTACCCAGATATCTAGGTATGCAAGTTTGATCTTGGGAAATTCATTGTAGGAAAATTTCAGTCAAACCAACATGTTTACATGCATTTTAAAAGTCCTACTTCTAAAGATTAACAAATAAATTTTACCTTTTAAAGCAGATGTCACAGTATTGGCTGACTGCTGATAACCAGAGAGTTATTTTTTGGTTTCACCACCAAATCTCTCTTACTATATGACCTTTGGAGTTCCACAGGGCTCACTGTTGGATCCCCTCTAATTTTCTCATCACATACATCTTGCTGCTTACTTTCTTTGATCAGTTCAATGCTGACAATGTTCATTTTTACATACAAGAGTACTCATGGCGTCCAGCAGTTAGATAACAATTAGACTGCAGGTTTTTTTTTTTGATCCAAGTGCGACCCTTGCTTCCTTTAAAGCTCCCATGACAAATATTAAGCTAGTCATAAAATAAACTTAAATTAACATTGATAGTGCGACACCAAATCCCCCCCCCCAGCTCAGCAACATCATTGAGATGGATAATTTATTTTTCTAACAAATGAAGGAAAAAAGTTGTTTGATGTCATACTTTATTTTCCTCTACCCATATGTATCTTTCTGTATATTTTTAGCCACATTGTGTATAAAGCAACTATAACAAACAAATCTCCTTAGGGACTGTAATCCTGTAATCCATAAATGATTCTGATACATTTTCCAAAGCAAATATTAACAACTAACTGGGACTGTTGAAAGAAAACAGGATTTTTTTTCTGAAATGAAATAAATATGAAATATAATTTTAAGAGAAGCAAAGAAATAAGATTTAACAGTTTAGCTAAAAATAATTGGCACATTTAAGAGGTTTTCCATGGGTACACTGAAAAAAAGTCTAAATCAGGTCTTCTATTCTGTAATTTTCAGACTTGTGGAATTGTCAAACCAAGGTTATGCGTTTCTTTTCCATCCACAGATCCTTCGTTTTTATCCATAGCGATATTTTGTGAACTTGATTGGTCCAAAAGGCAGCAGCCTCTAAAACTTAATTTAATTTCTGATTGTGACTAAAGTCTTTCGTTCAGACAATGATGTTACAAACATCTGAGGATGATTTTACTACGGTGAAGTGTTTCCATACCTCTGCGGAGTGGCAGCAGTTTGTTCTCCAAAATGTCCCTGGCATCGGTTCCTTCATCCATCAGATCCAGTTTGGTGATCACACCAATGGTTCTCAGTCCTAAACACACAAACACAATCAGATTTTTGTTTTACATCAACTTCATGACAAGCATGGAAAATGTAGATTTTCTACTATATTCTTAGGTATAACAATAACAAGCTTCAAACCTTCAGGGTCCCTGAATCTGACCCTGGTTTCCTGCTAAATGTATTATCACTGATGGCTTGTGTGAAAGTATAGGATGTCTAATGAGTGGAGAAGCATTTAGACAGCACAACTAAGCAGGCAGAGGACTCACCTTGAGGGTCCACTTCCTTAGAAACCTTCAGAGCATCAGAATTGGCGAGGTCAGAGTTGGCAGGGGACACAGCCAATAGGAGGCAGTTATCCTTTGTAATGAACTGCATGAGCATTTCTTTGATCTGGTACTCAATGTCAGCTGGTTGGTCCCCAACAGGCACCTTTGTCATCCCAGGAAGATCCACCAGAGTGAGGTTCAACACTGAGGACACAATATGAAGAAATCAGCTTCTCATTGCTCATTCCCACCCTAAAAAAACAGCAGCCGTCTAATTACAGCCTGTTTTGTTTTTCAACATTTGGTGGCATTTGTTAATGCTGGCTGGCTTTCCTGCAATCATAATTTAATTACTGTGCTCCAAATTTTAGCCATGTACTGTAAACCACCTGACAAGCTTTAGCATTTTACAGGTTTAGAATAACCATTTTGCTATTGGACTAAAGTCACATAAAAGCTAACTTGGGATTTTAGCCACTTTTTAGCTAATACACTAGTTAGCTAACATGCAAATGTTTAAGCTGACAAAGTGCTCAGTGATAATTCACTTCTTAGGTGAAGAGCATGGAGGAGGTGTAGAAGGTTTGGTCTGCTTCAATGAGTGACTTGGACCTTAAACTTAAGTTAAAACAAAAAAGAGCACTTCGGGGGAGAAAAAAACAGTGCTGAGGGTTGAGCCCTGATGAAATCCACAGATTGAACAGAAACATAAAACTGGCAATATAACATGACAGGAGTAATGCTGGTAATACAATGAGGATCTTGATAAATACTAGAGATCACTCTACAAGAAACATTAATTGTTGTCTAGTGGAAGCTAATGGGTAATCAAAAATGGTGTTTTGCATGTAAATTCTGTGATTTTTTTTTTATTTAAATCATCTTTTAGTCACTCATTTACTGGATATTTTAGTCATTTCTTGAATGGAATTTTGCTAAATAAATGTGATTGTCAGAAACAATTAAAGAGCCCATATTTTGCCTTAATTTGGGTTCAAATATTTATTTAAATTATTTCAGTGACTGCTACAGTATGTTCACAATCACTAATGTTCAAAAAACCCTTCCAGCTTTCATATACTCAGTACCCTGATTCAGCTGTAAGATTTCCCCTTTAAGGCCTCCTTCCCCATGAGGACCCAGACTGCTCTGATTGGTTAACAGTAGGGATGCACAATACTGGATATTTGCCGATATTTGATACACAGCTATTTCTAAACTCATCATCATAGATACTGATATTGGTATCGGTATTTTTTTGTCAAGAGCAAAAAAGCCTCTACTCAACCAAAAATGACCTGGTTCTTCCATGGCGACGGTCTATATGCTAGGAAAAGATGTGAGCGAAGAAAACAACATTTTATTCTTAAATAAGTGACACTTGTGGTTTATACAATGTGGATATTCAATGACCAAGAGGTAAAACCTGGTAGCACATTTGTACATTCTGCCAATATTACAGCACATTAATGGGATATATATGCCCAATATGCTCAGCCAAAATATTGGTTGTAAATATCTGCAATTACTCAATACCAATAATGAACTTTTTAGGCAAATATCTGCTAGAATCAAAATTGTTCCAATAATATTGTGCATCTCCAGCTAATAGGTCAATTCTGTTGTAATTGGTTAGTTCAGTGTTGTTTTTCACCTTGCTGTCGTCAACTTTGCTCTGCACAAGGCTTGCCACTCCAAGTCATTGGGCATTAACTACTGATAAAACAATGGCAGGACATCACACTGGTAACTATGTTCAGGGGGGCTATGGAATAAGCTGTGGCAGCAACTTGTGTCATGAAGAGAGTGAGAGGGAGGAGTCCAACAAAGAGGACAAAAGAGGAAAATGTTTTACCGTGTGGCGAGTAGACTCTTAGGTTTATGGGGACTGGGCTGATCCCTTTGTTTGCACCGGTGATTCGATCAGTTTCATCTTCAATCTCCTTCCTAACCTCATCAAAGTCTGTGAACTTTTTCCCTTTACAGTGAAGGAATTCAGCATACTCTGAAAGATAAATGCATGACATGAGATCAATAATCAGTGGTGTGACCAGGTTAGCGATGTTGACAAGACACATTTGTCTACTTTGTGTAGACGCTCACCTGATGGACAGTTGATGAGCTGCAGCACCAGGGGGCGACGAGTCACAATGCCGGAGCCACGAGGGAGAAAGTCCCTTGAAGAAAGGGAGAGAAGGGAGGACATTGTAGAAGGGGGAAGAGAGATTGAGGACATGAGTGATAAGAACATGGAGAGAGGGGAGTAGGAGAATGTAGAGAGGAGATGAAAGGGAGGAAGAGGAAGGAAACAGAGGGAAGGATGGAAGATTAGAAGAGGGGGAAAGGAGACGGAGAAAGGGTAGGGAGGAGAGAGGGCAAAGAGGAGATAGGGATAATAGTAAGGATGGGGGACACAAAATGGGGAGAAGAGAGGAGTAGGTGGGAGGAGAAGAAAGATAAAGGAGAAGGGGTTGTTAGGAGTAAGACGAGGGATTAAAAGACAGGATGGAAAAGAGAGAAGGGGAGGTAAGGAAAAGAGATAGGAGAGGGTGCATGGAGAGAGGAGAGGGGGAAAAATAAGGGGGGTAAGAGGAGAGAAGAGACAGAAAATACATGTCAATCCATAGTTTATGTATCATTTTATTCAACAGTCTTTGCTTCTATAATGCTGTGTGCTAGCATACTGGTGAACATGATTGCATACATAGCAGCACCCATTTTTCCCTTTGTGTTGACCAAATGAAATGTCTGCCCATATCTACGTCATTCAGTGCATCTAAAAACCAGTAAAAACCTAAATGTATATAAAACTGATGAAACCTATTCTAAAATGACATTATATGGCATCAATTGTACATTACTCTGTGACAAACTACATTTAATTGTACAATAACATTATGATACATGTATACGATGAGAGCAGTGTATATGATGTGAATCCTTCAGAGCAGCTCGAGGAGGAGCGTCGTCACGACATCCTCAGTGTGTGTGTGTGTGGGGGTGAGTGTGTATGTGTGAGAGTGTGTGCCTTCTGCAGTGTAGACTCCAGCCATCACTACACACACACATACACACACACCCACATTCACACACATTTACGCACATCACGCTGTTATTGTCATGCAATGCTGCTTCAGCCCTCGCTGAGTCACGTGACCAACAGCAGCCAATTACAGGAGGGATACAAAGAGTGAGAGAGATTCCTCATCCTCGGGGTGAGGAGGAAGATAAAAATATTCAGCCAAACAGGCGTCAGTATTTTGCAGGACTTGAACCATAGACCACAGATAGCATGTTGTAGGTATGTATTTATCAAATATATGATAAATAATCAATATAGAAGTCTATGACATAAGACACAGTAAAGAGGGACTGAAGTGCATACTTCATATTAAATAGGTGAAAAGATTAGCTTGCATGTTAACTCATGAAAAAAAAATCTATTCAGTGAATAAATGTATGATGAAGTTTGCAATATGAGATTTTATTTTTTGGCTAAATTTTCTATTCTATTTTATTCTAATTTATTTTCTCTTATTTTTCTGTCCTATATTACATATCTGAGCTTTCCCTTCTGTTCATTTGTATATTATAGTTCATGCTCATCACCCCAACATGACCTCCTAAAACTCAAAGATAAAGGTATAAAACACAAATTTATGGAATTTATGGAATTCGTGTGCTTTGGGTCTTATGGACTGAAATAAGTATCCACCACTCACTAAATGAAGTAAAAGCCTAATTTTGAGTGTTCCTCCCACATCCATCCAGAGTTATTGAATGGGCATATAGGAAAGGGCACCATCATATATAATGTTTTAAGATAAAAAAAAAAAAAATCTTTCACCACATTCTGTCACAATTGTTTTCATTTATTGTTATTCATTTATATTCTGTGGCCTTCATTTTAGCAAAACAGTTCAAACTAAACCTCTGATATTACAATCTTAACAGGCAGATGATGCTGACATTTTAGAAACAAACTTCCAATTACAGAATCATTACCAGTAAAGCCATTGCTTATGGAGTATCCAACATCAGGGTGCAAGTCTTGGACCCCTGTTTTTTATTCTGCATATCCATCCTAATGCTGGTGTTTGTGTAGTATGATGAAAAAAGATAAACTTCAATTTGGTTTGTCCGTTAATCTGGAAAAAAACAGCTTGTCACATCTATCCAGTGTCTTAAAGCTCAAGGTTTGTTTTTTGCTCAAAATCTTTTCTTCACAGCTGCCTGAGTACACTTTTGGCATATTGCTTGTGCGTGAGCAGACAAACATTTACATTTGAGAAGTTGTGCTTTGTCCACCTGATGTAGACAGATGCAGTGCTACCTCTCTTTTTGCAGGTTTTGGTCTGTATCAGCTCATGAGGAAAATATCTTGCCCTCAAATGGCTTAATTTTTCACCAAGATCATTGAAATATTTTACATTGTGTTTGTCTGCTGTTTGTTGCTCAGAGGGTGCCATGCAGAGTCTTCTTAAAAAAAATCTTTGAAAATATTTAGGACAAAACCAGACAGAAAAAGTGGGCACAAAAAATCTATTTATTTTTATATAAATATCAATCCACTATGAAAGAAAAATTGACATGCTGAAAGCCATTCTTAGAGCTGATGGCTAGATACTTACAGGCAAGTACAAGCCATCAGCTACCCTTCACATCTGTGGACTGTGGGAAGAGCCAAAACCTGACATTTGTAATAAATGAAGCCAAATGATGACTGCAATTCCTTTTAATGGCATCTTGACGCAGTTTTAAAAGCAAGTCAGTCCCCATAGACTCCTCTTTAAATAGTCTCAACTTTATATTTTACAACCTGGTGTAAAACAAAACATGAGTAATAGCAGACAAATGTTTTTTTTTTTTATTTTAATTATCTCTAGGCCAAAAAGTATGTGCAATATTTAATATGGGTGATTTGAGTAACTAAACGGTTAGCTCAATATTTTACATGCAGGATATGAAGCTAGCAAAGGTTCAGTAGGCAGCAAGGCTAACCCTCTCACTCTGATAATGTTTATACGTACAGAATTTCTGACTGGTTGAAAAATGTTTTGGATATGATTTACAATCCAATTTAACAAAATCCTTACATTCTTTATTTCATGTTTTTGGGTCTGGGAAATGGGTCACAAGTTGGTATCAAACCCAGGCTGCCATACAAGGTGTTGACTCAACACACTCCTTCACAAACACAGAGAGGGCAGAGAATTTGTCCCCTGAGAGCAAAAACATACAGCTGAACAGTCCAGCCTCCGTCAACTTTGGAATTATTTAGAAAATAACCCATTAATCATTTCATGAGGCTGATCAGTATGAAGGTCCACTTCATTCAGTGCCCCACTGCAACGTTTTTTTACTATTTGCAATCAATCTGGTTATAGAACAGGGGTGCCCAACTACAGTATGCGGTTCACTATTAACTGGCCTGCAGCTAATTCTAAAAAGTAAATCAATCATATGGCCCATGTTTGTGCACAAACCTTTGGCTTGACTGATGAATAAAGCAAATGGATTGTGGCATCAAATAGCATTATCCACACCCATTTGCATCACTATCTGCTCTGTCTCAGGGTCTAACTGGCAAATCATACTGTTCTTATTATCTTCAAGCACCAACAACTCTATTAACTTAAATGGCCACTTGAAGACTGCTTTTGTTTTATGTCTGAGTGTGTTGCTGTGCTGCCAGCATCTCCCTCTCTGCTGCACTGGGGCAGATCCAATGGCTGCCAGAGCAGACCAAGGTCCCCTGATATCTGATAGTCACCTCAAAATCTTCAACGATGGGTGGTTGTTTGCCTTGACAAGCCACTTATGGAGTACTGTGATGTAGGCTGTTTTTAACTTTAAACTTACTTAATTAGTAATGTTACTCAGTAACCTTCTAGAATGGATTAATTCTTTTTCAAATATTCCATTGATTTTACTAAGCAATCACACTAATGGGGAAGTAGTCATCTGAGTGGCCAGGTCAACTGTTGTATTTTCAACATATGGCCTTCCATTCAAAACAGTTTAGACACCCCTGATTAAGAAAACACAACATATTAGACAGACAAGCACAGTTTGGAACATACATAATGCAAAGAGGCACAGGCTAAGCATTATCTTGGTTTCATCAATGCAACAAACGTTGCAAAATGGTACGGACAAGACCGAATTTTGATATTGCATGTCTTTAGTGTTTCTGCATGTCATGGTATACTAAGAAAAGGGACATGGAGAGTAGAGAGGCTGATCGATGTTTGTCATGGCACAAACCCATCAGTGACCATCTGACAGTCGTGATAAAACTTTCACTTAACCTTCAACTCTTTGACAGTGACATTCAACTTCAGCTCAATCATTTTTCTCTGAGTTACTGGACAGCTGAAAACATTTCCAAAGCAGAATCACAGCCAAAACTCCTTCATCAGTCAGCAAACAATCTGAGGCCCTGAATATTCAGCTGTCTTTACTGTACACTATACTGTCATCAAACAATGGCCTAATTCTGATTTTGGCAATGAGGAAACTGTACTGTAGCTAAAATCCATGTGTACATTGTCCATCCAATTGTTGGACAATGTACTTACACAGTCACAACGATTAAGGCTCACTGTTCAATGAAAAAAATCTTACCAACGCTTTTTCAACATTTTAAAAATAGCCATTCCAAATCTATATTTCAATAAATTTGAGCTCCTGATGCAATGTGATACAAAAGTCTATGAGCCCTGAGTCATGTACAGTAAACTGTATCATGTTGAATATGAATGTCATCACACGTAGTCTGCATGAACAGTATATGTGACACAGTCTGAAATCTTTGCTCCTGCTAACATTAGCTTTGTCAGTGCCAAAATGGTCAATTATTCCAGGGTAAATCTTCCTGAAATGTAAATTGATTACAAGGTTTTTTCGAGACACCCAATTCACAGAGCTGCCACCTCCACAAAACAAGAAATGATCCTGTTTGCGTCGCTTCTGGCAAAGCAAATCCTTTTGTCTCTTAACTGTTCCTCTCCTCTGAATGTGCAAGTTTCTAACAAAAAACAGCCTTGCTTCCTCTACAAAGTCAAATGTGTCACTTTATCTAACACCCACCCCCTGGTAGTGGTTTCAGGTGTAAAAAACATTACAGCAGAGAATAACTGCTGCTCCTCTTGTTTGCTTTTGTAGCTTTTTAGTATTCGCCAGAAATCATATTAGTCCCTGTCATAACCAGCTAAAAAACAGTTTACTGATTTAATTACATTCAAACAGAGAGCAAGAGTTATGTCTAACCTGATCAAATTAAAAATTAAGGATGCAAAGTTTTCAAATTAGGTTTAAAGGTTTTAAATTCTTATTGAAGCAAAGCACAATAATTATATCATCACCTATGCTTGTTTTAAGCTTGGTATAAGTAACTCATTTGAACCTAAGCTTACATTTTGTCTCATCAACAATAACAGAAGATTTCTCGTATCCCTGTTCAACAGAAGCTGAAGATTTCTGTGACTTGTAAAATGCAAACCCATATTCAAGTAAACATCTGGTTTAAGAGGACTTTTATCTTAAGATAAGATAAGACAATCCTTATTCTCATTAGGTAGCAAATGGGTATGCACAAATGCATTTGAGGCAAGACAGATAAAAAAAAGGCTTAAATGAAGTAAAGGAGGGAACAACTATTGTTACTTGAACAGAGAAAATTTTGTAATAAAAGTAATGACTAAGGCATAGAAACCGGGTCATTCTGTTGAGTTTTCGTCGACTAACACTGGACAAAACTTTGGACAGGAAAAAAATGACTTAAATGAGTTAAAAACTAATTAGCATTTTTATTTAAAGCCTATGCTTAAGGCTAAATCCAAAATAGCTGCCATAAGTGACCCTTATGACAGATGATAATGTATCAATACAGGACAACATAAAACTTCCTGTGCTGTAAATAGCTATTTGAAAATACAAGGATCATATAAAGAGACATGGTGTGATTGTTATCCAAGCAGCAGGGTGACAGCACAGTATTATTTTAGTAAGTAATACGGTGTGATAAGAGGTATGGGTATAATTTTGACATCCTCCATGAGCATGAAATAGGATACCACTCAAAAGGATAAAGCTGACTAAACTAAACTAAATTGAACCAAGCTAAATTCAGTCCCTGAAGCAGGACTGTACATATCTCAGAGTTTATTTTTGCCACAATGAGGAAACTATTTTTAACCACAGTAGAGGTTTACAGATGTGGTTAAACTCTGCATCTATTTTGTGTCTATATTTATCGTCAGATATATGACCCTTGGGCTGTTTTACAGCATTCTACATTTTTAGGCACAGAGAAATTAAGTTGTTTTTACAAGTTTTACCCTTCAATTCAACTCACCATTAGGCAACAAATTGATGAAAACCACTTTGATCTCAGGGTTGTTGTATTGGGAAGCAAAAACACTTGATGAAAAGCGCCCTCATCCAAATAAAGTACAGTCACAATAGTAACACAGCTTGAGAGAGAGGGAATTTTGCACATGACCCTGCTGAATACATATAATCCACCATCTTTTTGTAAATTCTGCAGATACATTTAAATGGCAGCAAATTATACTTTCCTTACGTCCAAAGATATTCCGTGCTAAAGTTCAAAGGTGTGGGGTGACCAATTTAACAACTTGATATAAGCGTAAACATAATATCTGGACGATGGCATTTGAAACAAATGGTTTTAGGCCCATTTAATGGTCCCAAGGTGAGAATGGTCAACTTCAACTTATTATGGTCCAGTATAAATGCTAACTACATACACTAGTTAAAAGGGTAGCAAATACTTAGAGAGGGCTGGACATGGCTCACAGACGAAAGGTAAAGACACCTTTAAAACAGTTTTAAAGAGCCCAGAAATGCGTACTATTTTTCCATAAGGTGATGAACTTGCTTAAACTAGGAAATTGCTCAAACTATTGATGTAAACTTCAAGGCTATGAATCTGTCCATCCAAAGAGGGTCTGATTTTGATAAATTGGGACACAGGCTTGGCTACCAATCAATTGTGGCTGTTTTTGTACATAGTGTCCAGTGAATTTACTCAAACTACTACCTGCAGTGGCTGGTTAATGTCACTTTTTATTATGAAAATGTTTATTGAGTTCTCATTTTTTGTCTGGCTGATTATGACTTTAGCAGACCAAGGTCTGCTAAATGTGTTGCCTATACAGCACAACCATTGCTCATAGGGCCAAAGCTTTCTCATGCATCTGTTAGCAAAAAAAACAACAAAAAACGAACAAAAAAATTAAAACAAACAAGTAAAAACAACAAATAAGCTCTGTGAAAGGATAGTTCTTACCAGTGTCAGGTCATTGTAATTGTAGTCCAAGAAAAGGTATGTTATTTTGATCAAACAGGAAATCTATTTATATTGAGAGCTCCACAATAAAAGTACATAGTTGTATAATGTTGAAGAGCCTTTTTTGTTACAGCTGTAATGGAACATGTGGTAGTTTCAGCAGAAGTTAATTAAATATAACTCAGCTATTCAAGAAAAAGTGTCTATTAAACAATAAGTGTCTGGTAGGTTTACAAATATAACAGCAACTGTGGCAGGCTAGCAAAAAAAGGTTATTTCCAACCCTGCTGTGACAGGGCTAAAAGAATTTCAAACAGAGGGAAAATTACCAAACTTGCAATTGAAAGCATTTCTGTGTACTTTGTCAATCTAAGTAAGTGGTGTCCAACCTCAAATGTCCTCAATTACACCTTATAAATGTTCATAGGTAACCTTGAAGCTAAGTGTTAGCATTATGCCTTCTGCTGGCTAGCACGACTGCCTTGTGGAATCCAGCCAGTGCATTTTATACTAAAACAGTAACCGGAAAAATGTATAAATTATTTTAGTGTTTAAGCACTTTTCCACTATAAAAAATGATTATGCATATATGGAAATGTGCTCACATTACTATTTGTGATTGCTTACATTTCCTGAACCTATCAACGAAAGCTTAAGCTCCAAAACACCAAACATTATAGGAAAGCAAAATGTTATGTACCAGTTTCTACAGAAGATTAGACTATTTATCCTTGAACATAAGACCTTCATTTCTCCTGAGATGGAGAGGTAGCACCTTGAGGATTACAGAAAGTGCTGTCTTATATTTTTTAGTTAATGTCAAGAAAAGACAATATGAGACAGGAATTCAAAAATGACCTAAATTCACCATATTCAATATAATTTCAGAGGAAATAATAAAAACAATCTATTCTTCAGAGTGAGTAAATGTTTAAAATCAGGTCAGAAAATCTGGTTTGTTTCACTGGTCACTTTGGGGGGTTGTTCTGTCCTGCCTCCTTCATGAGTTTGACATTCAAGGCTCTGTTATATAAATAATAAGAGAGACTGTTACATTTATTCAGCTGGTGAGCAGGCCCGGAGTCAGCCGGGCGGCTCCCTCTGACAGCGGATTTAAACCGTCCTACAGGAGGGCTGGATTTATGGTTCAGTTTGGATTCAGGCCCGGCTCAGTGTGGACACAGAGACAGACAGAAGGACAGACAGGCGGACAAGCAGGCAGGCGGGCAGACAGACAGAAGGACTTACTTGCCCACGAAGTTCTCCAGCACGGAGCTCTTCCCGGCGCTCTGCCCGCCCACCACCGCGATCTGCGGCAGGTCGAGGCTCGAGTTCTGGCCGATGGAGGAGAAGGCATCCTGGAGCCGGTTCACCAGCGGGATGAGCTCCTCCATCCCCCGGTTCCCCATGACGGCGAGACAGAGACAGACACAGACAGGTGGAGGATCAGAGAGAGAGAGGTGGAGGAGCTGGAGGCTGCTGGTGGAGAATCAGTCAGGCAGACAGACAGACAGGCAGCGGCAGACAGACAGGCAGGGATGCTGCAGACGATCTCCGCTCTCCTGTCTCACACCATGACGCTCCTCCGCGAGCTGCCGATGAGTCCGATCAGCTGATCGATCATCGATGTGATGTTTGATGAACGGAGGTATTGGTGGTGATGAGGATGCTCCTGCTGTGACCTTCAGCTCCGCTCTCCTCCTCTCCTCTCCGCTCTGCAGGGAGGTACTGGACAGCGACACTAACCCACACTTCCGGTCAGCACCTTCACAATAAAAGATCAAAGGGAGACGGGCTGTGTTTGTAAATTACAAAGAAATTCAGGTGGCAGACTCACCGTCATCTGGAATAGCTGTTATTCATCATAAATGTACATCAAATTACAACGAAATATTTTATTTATTCTTATATTCAGCATACATGAGATTATTTTGACAGATTTCTGAGCTTTATCACAAACATTTTGAAAATTTACTTTACAGAAACAACCCCATCACTGATGGACATTTTACAACATGTAGAACCCTTCAGTGTAAATGCTGGCGATTTTTAGATCCTTTTTGGGGGGACTGAAGCACCCCTTGAATTCCATATTAGCCCCCTAATAATAATAATAATAATAATAATAATAATAATAATAATATGGCCAGTTCCCCTCTACCCATCTATTCATTATCTATACCAATTATCTGAGGGTGGAGGGAGGCTGGAACCTGTCCCAGCTGACACTGGGCAAGAAGCAGGGTACACCCTGAACCAGTCACTAGCCAACCATAGGGCCACATAGAAAGACAGACAACCATTCATGCTCAAATTCATGCCTAAAGCAATTTGGACTCACCAGTCAACCTAACAAGCATGTTTTTGGTCTGAGGTCTTCTTATTCTAAAGATTCAAAAGCAAGGCAACTGGACTGTGTAGAGTTTGTTGGGAAGACGTTTCACTTCTCATCCAAGAAGCTTCTTCAGTTCCAAATGGCTGGTGCTGGAAGCAGATATTTATCTTGCTAGAGGAAAAACAACAACAAAGGCAAGGAGGAGTTGGAGAACGACTCATAGAAACTTATCCCAGGGTGATGTAACCCCTGAGAGTCGTTACCCTGAATGGGTCATTAACTCCCCCTGTCATGTGAGGTGTTATGGTCACATGTGCCCAGGTGTGAGTGTTTGGAGAGCTTTCTGGGGAGAGAGCTTAGCACTGCATTATATGTAGGTGAGAGCTTGTGTCTGAGTCCACCACCTCTGTTAAGAGAAGGCTTCTCCAGTCTGGTGAAGATGGCTTCTTTAACTCCTCTTTCAAACCATCTATCTTCTCTCGCCAACACCTGTACATTGCTGTCCTCAAAAGAGTGTCCCGTGTCCTTTAAGTGAAGGTGGACTGCTGAGTCCTGACCTGAGGACGTGGCTCTCCTATGTTGAGCCATACGCTTGTGAAGCGGTTGTTTAGTTTCCCCAATGTACAGGTCTGAGCATTCCTCACTGCACTGGACTGCATACACCACATTGCTCACACCTGGGCACATGTGACCATAACACCTCACATGACAGGGGGAGTTAATGACCCATTCAGGGTAACGACTCTCAGGGGTTACATCACCCTGGGATAAGTTTCTATGAGTCGTTCTCCAACTCCTCCTTGCCTTTGTTGTTGTTTTTCCTCTAGCAAGATAAATATCTGCTTCCAGCACCAGCCATTTGGAACTGAAGAAGCTTCTTGGATGAGAAGTGAAACGTCTTCCCAACAAACTCTACACAGTCCAGTTGCCTTGCTTTTGAATCTTCAGAATGACCATGACCTGGATGAATGAGAATCTACACAGACGAGGTCTTCTTATTCAACTGCATCAAGCCATTGTGTGCCGTTTGTCCTCACTGCAGTGGGTGGAAGCCAGAATTCCTGGAAAGAACCCACGCATGCACTGGAAGAACATGCAAACTCCACACAGAAAGGCCTGACTGACACAGGGATAGAACCAGCAACCCTCTTGCTGCGAGGCATGTGCACTACTGAACAACTAGTGACACTTTGTTTTTATGTCATAATGTCTATAAGAGCCTGCACTCCATCACAGAAGGAGAGGGTGTAGGGGTTGGTTTGAAAAAGGCCCGGAAATTGGAGAGGGGTCCGTCTGCAGGCCGCAAGACAGAGGCATATTGCAGAGTAAGACAGTAGGCGTGTCGCAGAGTGATGTCACTTTGAGACAAGCCTACTTTGCGAGATGTTAGTTAATGGGAAATCACGTAGAACCACGTGAGATGTGGAAAGTTTTAGTGATGAACAATGGCGGATCATGCCCAGACTGTAAGGGTTAGCATATTTCATGTAATAAATGTAAAACAGTTGCCGCACTTCGTTGTTTTATTACCTAACCCTTACCCTAACCCTAACCCTAACCCTAATCCTTACCCTAACCCTTACCCTACACCTAACCCTAACCCTTAACCGTATTTGTATGCATTTGAATACATTTATTATAGGGCAAAGAATGGGTAAGCAAAAACATTGACGTTCGGCTGGACCGTGCTGAAGCTGTCATTATACCAGGACTCATATCCCTTTAAGAAGCGCATGTAGTAGGCGTGTCGCAGAGTGACGTCACTCAAAGGCGTTCCAGTTGGAATGTCCCACTTGGAACTTGGAAATTCAGACTTTCCAGTATAAACAACGCACCATTATGGTGCGATTCAGTTGTAAATCTGTGTGTTTATTCAAGAGAAAATGGCGCATGACGGGAGAAGAGGGGAAGAAGATGAACGCGGTCCAGGTGCAGTTCAGCAGGTGTTCGTCAAGATGGAGGCTCTGCTGGAGAAACTGAAGATCCTAAACTATGAGAAGGAAGTTCTGACCAAACACAAAATGAAGAACCTGTCCAGAAATCACTTTGTCTCCAGTCCATATCTTGAGTCGAACCCGGGGAAGCAGTTCTACATGTTCACCATCATCGCTGCGTGGATCATCAGTGTCACCAGGAGGCCGTTCACCAAGCCGCAGGAGGACGACGACCCTAACACCACCGTGTCCGATATCCTGGCAGAGCTCCGGGAGTTCGGTGTGAAGGTGGACTTCCCGCCTTCCAAATTAAAGTCTGGTTCAGGAGATTACGTCTGCCTCGTGCTGGACCAGCTGGCAGACCGGGCTCTGAGCAGGAGGGGGTTCTCCTTCAAATGGCCGAAGTATCCAAGAGAAACCACGGAAGAAGAGTCAGTGATGAAGGATGATGCGGAGCTAACACTCAGCAAAGTGGAGAAGGAGATGACTAAGGAGTCTGATGAGGAGGAGGAAAACGTGGTGGACCTGGAGGCTCTAAAGTTGAGAACCACTAGCAATGAAACCAAAGGGTCCTCCAAACCGGACGACATCCTGGAGTCGACGGTGGATGCAGCAGAGTGGTACCTGAAGGTGGAGAGAGTCATGCCACAACTCAAAGTCAACTTCAGGACGGACAATAAGGACTGGAGGTTCAACATGGACCAGATGCATCAGCACAGAGACGGGATCAAGTCCTCGCTCAAAGAGACAAAGAGCTACCTGGACAAACTGCAGGAGGACATCAGTAAGACTCTGGAGAAGGTGAGCATCAGAGAGAAGTACATCAACAACCTGATGGAGCCTCTGATCCAGGACTACTGCGCTGCCCAGGCCAAACTTTGTGAGGCCAAGGAGCGCTACCAGCAGGCCAGCAGAGGAGTGACGGAGAAGACCCGAGTCCTGGCAGAGATCAGTGAGGATCTGGAGCAGGTGAAGCAGGAGATGGAGAAGAAAGGCAGCAGCATGTCAGACAGAGCTCTGGTGGTGAAGATGAAGAAGAGTCTGAGCAAGCTGAAGCAGGATATCGTTCAGATGGACGTGAGCATCAGTGTGGTGGAGCAGATGCTGCTGCAGGCCAAACTGCGGGAGAAGTGCAACATGATACGTGACATGCACGCTATCAACATCCTCAAGTCCTCCACCGGAGCTTTCTCATAGGAGTACGTCTGTGCCTGGACCCTGAGTAAACACACGGGACCTTGCTCTTATCCCTCCGATCACCTGAACTTTGGAAATCTCCAAATTCTTCTTCATCTTTCCAGATGAACACTTCACCAGTTTGACTCTTTAAACTAGAAGTCAATTATTTATTCTTGTTTTTATATTTTAATGAAATCTTGGATGTATTTTTCTCTTTATGAGACTGAAATAAAAAATGATGTCAAAACTAAAAAAAAATAAAAATAACAATATTAACTAGAAAAGCACTCAGAGAGCGCAGACCTCCGCCAAGGTGATCTGGATCAGTCCCAAAATTTAATCATTTCTTCCATATCCTGTTTCTGACAATTCCTGAAAATTTCATCCAAATCCATTCAGAACTTTTCAAGTTATATTGAACACAGACAAACAAACAAGTGATCTTCTGCTCATCAGGTAGGGACACCAATGGTAGAAAAAGTACTCAGCTTTGGTGCTTGGGCAGAAGTATAGATCTTCCATATCAATATTAGTCCAATACAAGTGAAAGTTTTGCTCAGTCAAAACATTACTTCGTAAGCGTTCTACAATCACATTCATGTCTTAAAGGTTTTCAGAGTGCTTTCTTAACAAATCAATCAAAGTTGTATTTTCACAATGCTTTAGCACAGTCAAAAACACATGGCTGTACAATCTACTGCATTATATTTATTTGGAAAACCTAATTTGCATGTTTTTATTTTTGCTTCTACTGTATGTAAAAAAAGATGTATGTCCTCAATATGTTTTACTGTCTTTTCCAGTAACGATTATTCCTGAGTGGGACTATCCAGTTCCTGTTGTTTTAAATGGTGGCCCATGAAGTCTGTGTACTTTAAACAAAGTGAACAATTGAAGCGTTGCATTTTTAAAACTTCAAACATGGACCTAAGATATGACCTTGGATACACAGGCGGGGCATCACTTTCATTTTTCTGTGTCCATCATTACTATTACGTAGCTCAAGTGCTCGACTAGTCAGGGTGTCTCATCCTTTGTTACACCATGTGTGATGTCATAACAGTATACCATGACTGTGTAGGTCCACCTGTGTAACTACCATGTTGAACCCAAAATAAAGTGTGTAAATTGTTCAACAAAGCCACCACAAACCATGACATCGTATGCCGTTTAGATCCAAGTGTCTCGGTAATATCAGTAATGTGTGGTAGTATGTATTTTCAGAATTACCGTTGCTGGGGCCCTCTCGTCCTCAATGAAGAACAGAATTCAGAGGGACTTTTCTTTTTGTGTTTTGGAAGCTGACTTTGGCATTGGGGAATATCTAAATTTACAACACTTATTGCAGAAAATCACCTTTTGTTGGAACTACTGCGTAAATGTCCTCTGGCTGGATGACAATGGACACATTTGTAATTCAGATTCAGCCACAGGAGATGCACTGATTTGGGGCACCTCCGTTCACACTATGAAGCACAAAAGACAGGATTTGATGCATATAGTGTTCCTTTTGTGGCCCAGCTCAGAATCTCAGCTCTGCTTAATGTTTCAGATGTTTAATCAGCCAGTTGAGGATCTGCAAAGCCCAAGTCTGTCTTGTGGCAGACCCAAACTGAGGACTTGTGTTTATCTCCCTATGAGCACCACCTCCTTTGGAATTTCTCACCCATCACTGAGTTGGATCCAACACTCTTTTATATTTGTAATGAGTAATTAAAACACGGACAATAAAAAAATATCATAAAACTGATAAAATGTTCTAACATCAAATATATGTAGAGTAAACAAGACTAGGTCAATAGAGCCAGCTAGGAATGATGAAAACAACTCTTTGGATGCAAACACTTGCAAACCTTACAGCCAAAATTACTGGTGCTCCCACAAGGCCTGGGGATAAAAAGGGTTGGCAGGGTGTTTATTCTGGGGTGTTTACTCATCTTATGAAGTACATGGGGAGTTTAAACTAACATAAACTAAGAAATACTGACCATCTAATTTAAACCTTAACATAAGGTGAAATATAATTCTTAGGAGTAAAACGTAATATAAAGCGAACTACACTAACTGAGTTAAATTCAATATAAGGCGGAGTGCTCTTAATTAACAGACTAAAATTTCATATAAAGAGGAATATGCTAACTATCTGGATCTCACTAATTTGCACACAAACAGTGGTCAAGGTACCTTTGTTCTGAAAGGCTCAGGTCTGACTTCCGGTGTGGTCCTGCCTCCCTGCAGCTTTTTGACACGTGAAGATTGAGATGATGCAGAGCGGCAGTTCTCCTCAGTACCAGCAGGGGGCGCCAATGAATTAACCTTAAATAAACTTAATTACACTGGCATACCAATTACCACCTAAACGAATACCAATCAGTTATTGATTGGTTAACTTCTGTTTTGGTCATCTCACATAATCAATCAAGTTTATACCTCCCTTTAAAGCAGACAATCATCAATCAATATCATTGTCACCGTGTGGTGTATTCAGAACGTGTGAATCTGACCATAGCTTATAGCTTCCTGTCTTCTATAATGAAATTAAGATTTTAAGAACCCTCTCTACTTTGACTTGTTTTTCACCTGCACCATTACAGCGGCATAATTTTTAACCTGATCATAAAATGCACTGGAATTTCTTGTTATAAACCCTCTCGTAAAGCTTTAGTGACATGAGCTCTGGAAAGACTTATGAAGGATTATTTGGCCTTCTGCCTGTTTTTTTTTTTCAATTTGTTGCTGGTTTTAATGACCTTTTGTAAATTGTTATTTGTAAAGTGTATCTAGTGTATCTAATCTAATCAAATCTAATCTAACTATTTATAAATCATTAACCTCTGCCAAATGGTTGAACTGGGAGCTTATAGTCGAAGAAGTAATTCCATTGTAAAAGTGAAAAGAGAACAAAATCAGATAAAATGTCCTTTTTTGAGAAACACTTTTTAACATTTGGATATCATGTTCATTTCATATAAGCCTTTCTTTGTTTTTGTATGACCGGTTTTATTATAATACTAGGTTTACCTACCTAAGAAATTCCCCTCTTTAATAAGACATAATGTTTTTTTCTAGCATTATGTTTAACCCCCACGAAATATAGATCGCCTCATCAGGTTTAGGAAGTCTGATGCATTTATGAATAAGATACAGTTACTCAATGTTTGGTCTACCAAGCAGCTGATCCGTGAGTTAAAGAGTTAAAGTTTGAACATATAAAGTATGAGATGGTCAGGAATTAGCACAATACAATCTCCTTTTTCTTTTATTATTTTTCAATCTCTTAAACTAGTGCTGCACTACAGGCAAGGAGTCAGACAATGTGTTCAACTAAACAATATAGAAGACGACTTTCATATTTTTTGAAGCAAAGATTCTCAATGAGCAACATATTTTGACTGTTTCAATAGCATGATTTTTTTCTGTTGAAAAATAAAACAGGCACTCATTGCACATGTAAAGGACTTAAGAATCAACAGATCTACCTCTGACACAAACCAGAATCCTTCAAGTGAGTTTTAAAGCCAAACAATCATGACATCTTTTTTTAAAGACTTTTAAAAGAGTCTCCTTAAGTTAACTAAGCTTTTTTGCCCTGCTTTGGTTAAAATTTGGTTTAAAAAAACAAACTAAATGGCTTGAGGATTTTTTTCTCTCCATAAACCATCTCCATTTCTATAACATGCTCTCAGAATCACACACACTGCCACAAAGTGATCATCCTCCCTACACCTGACCTCTCAGACCTGAACCATGGAGCCATCATTAGACTGGCACCTTCACTAGCTAAAGATCCCCATCATCCCCCAAACCCCAACCTCCCACTGCTGCCATCAGGAAGCAGATACAGGACTCTGAAATAGAGAAGGGATCACTTTAGCAAAAGCTTTGTACCTTTTGCCATAGCAGCACTCAAAGGCCTTTACTGCTAACTGTTACCCTCTATTGAGCCGTGTGTATTTTTGTGTGTACACATATGGTGTAAGCTTTGATGTGTTGTGACTGTTCTTCTTGTTGGTACTGACTGTGGAAACAAATTTCCCTTTGGGACAATAAAGACCACATATCTACCTGAACAGCCTATTTTTCAACAGCAGTCAGTTTTGGTGTGTTTCTTTACATGAAAGTGAGCTCCGTCTGACCCCAAGCCTCTCTTTCCAGGGTGCTTTCATGGCCATAGGTGGATGTAGTATCAGGCATGGGCGGGTACTGTTATCATGACTCACTGTAGTGTTATGAGGAGTGCAGATGCTGTAGGACCTTCACATTAGATACTTTTGAACAAAAGGTGGACTTCACATTAAGATCTGGTCTATCTCATATTTTATAGGTTGGCAGATTTTGAGAATATCTAATTATCTGAGGAAAAAATACCAAAAAGTGGATTTTTCAGGATATGTCTCCATTATTAGTGCACACAGAATTATTACAGCCACGCCTATACCTCGTCCCACCTCCCATACTATGTCATACTTGCATGACTCATACATACTGTAAACATGAAAAACATGCTCTAAATGTAGTCCTCAGATAGTTGATTGACATAAAAAATATAATGTAATGGGTTTCCATTCTAACTATTATTGCTCATTATACAGACAATGAACATTTTGGAAAACAAAAAACTAATAAAACCAAACTGCACTGAAGACATCATCAACCACCAAGAATAAGTTTAAATAAAAAGACTTAAAAAATCAAGAGCATAAAACAGACAAAATAACGTACCTCACACATGTAAGAAACTTCTACAATCACATTCAAACACACGCAAGCAAAGTGTTTTTAGAAAGAGGTTCAATCAATAAAATAATACAGACTGATCCACAGCTCCTCTTTAGACTCAAAGCCAACGTAACCTAGTTCAAACTCACACTTAACTTACATGAGAGATCACATATTCAATGAATTTTGGCAAATTTCAGTGAATCAGCAGGCAGATAACAGTCAAGTAAACATAAAAATATATTATTTTTATACTTAAACTCAAACAATTTACACACAGCACATATATGTTCACTCAGTCTGAATCATCTCAAGTGATTTGATCAGAAAATTTAAAAACATCCAAACTCCAAAATGTACAAAGAAAGCATTTTCCATGTTTTTAGAGCTCAATTACACATTTCTCATAGTTTACTTTAAGTTTTCCATTATTCTTTTGGTATGTAAAAATACTTGGAGTCTAGTTTGTAGGGACTCTGAACACAATTTTTAGTCACTCACCTGCAGAGCAGAAGCAACACGGATAGAACAATGTTTTTACCAAAGGGAGATTCTTAAGGCAACAATGGCTTAAACACATTGAAGCAAACTTGGTGACATTTCCAGCTGTTAGAAAAATTCTTAAGGATTTTCTGTCTGCCTACACTCATATGGTAAAGTTTAACTTTCACATTTAATGGAGTTGTAACATTCAGAGAGGTCAGAGGTCAACACAACTAGTTTTTAATGCTAGACAGGAACCTGCTCTGGTACACATGTAAAACCTGTTTATACGGACTGGGTCCAGATCTCTGCAGGAACTGGTTTAAATCTCAGGGATGGAGGGCACAATCATGGCTGGGCTCTTTGAGAGATGTTTTCTGATGTCAAACTGAACAGGTCTGTGGGACTCCACACCCCACTTTTCATCAGCTTAGTAATCACCAGAGTAACGAAACCCCAGAGTTTGCTGAGGTGTATCTATCTTGGAATATTAAACAAATGCATCAAATGCACTATCATGGACAAAAAAGGTATACCTGTTTGTCTTATGGTATTTTCTATTCATATTTTAGATTTATTTGTTCTGGATACAGATTATTAAGGCCCCCAATTAAAGCTACTGTCAGATCCAATCTTTTCTTACTTCATCTGCATGGTTAAATTAAAATATAAAAACTACAATAAATACCTAAAACTAAATGTGCAGGCTCTGTCTGAGACAGACTCAGAATTAGGTTCATTAAGTTCATTAAGGCTGACAAAATGAGATGTTCATGATCACCCAAAAATGCTACGGTTTGAACACACTTAAAAAGGCCCTTAATACAAAGTAACAGGAAGAAATCAGGTGGAATATCTGAGGTGATCAAAATGTCCTTCACTTCCAGCTGAGTCAGCACACTTTCTCAATCTCAGTTCATTGATGTGTACTTTACCCAGGCCATAATGCTGTACCTCTTTCAGCAGACTGCGCCATTAGTGTGTCTCCAGGGTGTGAACCAAAAGTACAGAAAAGCCTGTAAACATGCACCTGTTCAAGTTCAGGTGTTTCAGTTCTTGTTCAGAGAAGTCACTGCTGCTCCAGAGGCACTTTGACAAAAGTGATTGCTGCAAGTTCCTTACAGAACTCCTCGAGCACGATGATTCCTCTGAGTAGGGTCTGGTGCTCCAGTCTACAGATACAAACACAGATGAATACACAAAAACAAAGGTTAAACAAAGATTACTGGTAAAAACATCAACAAATGAAAATTGAGAACAACAACACACAGATCAAAATACCAGAACCTGAGGCAAAGGCAAAAAAAGCTGAGACCACCAGCACTGAAAACCCAAGACCCAGAAACGTATTTCAATTGGAAGTCTTTAATGTTAGGTATGCATACACCTCGGCACGTACTGGTGACAGTTTGACATCCATTAGCACAGACAGCATACAGACGTAGTCTGGGATGCTCTTACACAGACTGGTATGATAGTGTCAAGGATCAAAAGGGTCTGATTTGTGAGAGCATTGCTAGCCTTTCAGCTTGTTGCTTGGTGTATATCAGGAAGCCACATGTAGTGAAGCTACAGAGACTATAAAAAGAGGGGGAAAATAGCCAAAAACTAAAAGGCTTACGGCCCTGCTTGGCTATATTTTGCTTTGATGAGACAGTATTTCAATCTCACTAGTACTCAATGAAGTTCAATTAAAAATTTGTATATATACAGATATTATTGGGCTTCAAGAGATTACGAGTGGGACTGATGGTCAGTATTCAATGAGTGATTGGTAGTCGTGTGTCAAAAAAAAAAAAAAGGGGACATTTATGCAAGGAAATGCAAACAGGGTTTGAGAGATAGACAGACAGATCGTTACCCAGTGTTGTGGTCCAGTCCCAGCAGGTCTCTCCTGGCATTCAACAGTCTGTCTGTCAGGTTGGAAACCTGCTGGATTCTTTGCATTAACTCTCCCATCAGCTGAGACATTGACAAGCAGACAGACAAATAGGGAAACAGGCCAAAAATGGTCAGTCTGGTAAATACCTCAGACAGGTTAATTAAAAGAATACTTAAAATGGATGAAGACCATTCAGTGGCCTTTGAATTTTCCACCATAAAAGAAACAGGCAGGCTAACAGAGGCCTGCTCTGACCTGAAACAGCAAGACAGGTACATGTTTGTCTCTTACCCTGATGAGGACTGAAAAGAGGGACCTAGAGCAGTGAGACAGGTGTATGTATGGGTTTAGCAGATACTCGTGCAGCAGTGGATGGTTGAAGGCCGACAGCCTGGACAGAACAGCAGTCAGCTGCAGGTTCAACTCGTACGGCTGAAAACACAACAGGATCATCAGGAGTGCCAAGAACATGTTACAAAAAGCAGAGGTGAGGTACAGAGGAATCAAACTGGGCAGACAGACAGACAGATAAGTTTATGTACCTGCTCCAAGACTCGACTTAGTCGGTCAAAGAGAACTTTGAGCAGGTGACCTTCGAAGAAGTCCTCCACCTCGCCTGAAGAGGAAGAGGGGGAGGGGGGAAGATCGAGTGGCCAGTCCCACAGCTGGGAGAGAGCCTGACACTCTGTTACCTGATTGAAGAAGATGTAGACCAGGATGAGGACTGGGGTTGACACAATAACAGCAACTCAAATCTAATGCAATGCATTTTTACAGATAAGTATGAACAATAATAGAAGACCTTGGCATCTGATCTTTTTTATTACTGACATCTGTAATGTTCTTGTACCAGATTACAGATGTGTATGTACTGTATAGATCTGTACACTAGACAATGTGTTGTCTATTTTTTCATTGCTAAATTTCTGGTTAACAAACGACTGTGTCTGTCAGTCATAACGATGAAAATAATGATGTAATTTCATGTAGCACAAAATTTTTAGCAACCTTACTTAGGATTCTGTTTGGTCTATCTTTGAGGCTCATGTTTGTGTACTGAGGTGTTTGTGTGTTTGTGGTCTTACGAGTGCGTGGGCATCATGGACATAAGACTCGTATCCTCCTTCCTGCAGCAGCTGAGCTGATCGAACTTGTACAGGAACTAAACAAAGGAAACTACAGAAAGCATACGCAAACAGCCATACACACAGTCAGATAATTAAAAAATGTGTGACATCTCACGGACCTTCAATAACTTAATATAGACAGAAATTCTGGTTTCGTTGAGAAAATAATAATTGACGCTAATAAGAACTTAAGTCTTGTCTCCTAAATGACTTTTTAATTGTGCAAGGCTGGAATATGTTTACTGTTTCTGAGGGGTGATTTGATTTTCAATTGAAACTCACGTTATACTTATCATAGGAAAAATAAAAATAGCAAAATAAACTCAAGCATTTGGAACTTTTTGGGTGTAGGGGAAAAGTTTCACATCAATTACACAAAAGCAAGTATGAAGGTCTTTAAGTTTCAACAACAAAATCCAGTGAAAACAGTTCTGAAGTGAAATAAGTTTGTCTTGGAAAGAAAACTGATATCAAAAAGTGCAACATGGTGAGCCGAACACCTTTTGGCTAAAACACTCAACTAAGTTTCAGTCTTGCTTAAGTTAGACCTAAGCTAGGGGCCAGTGATGTGATATGTGTGTGTGTGTCTGTGTGCTGCGTTACCTGTTGACATTGTCAGCAGCTGATCCCAGTCCAGTGGGAGAAGAAGGAGCAGAAGAAGGGGAGGGGGAGAACGGAGGAGGGAGCAGCTGACTGTCTGAAGACATTAAGCTGTCAGAGAAGAAAGGGTCCTCCTCCAGATCACTGAAAAACACACAGAGTCACAGTTCTGCAGAATCTTAAAATCATCTGTAAATTACCTGATAACTTGTATTTATTATTTATCTTTACTCCCGGCCACACCTGCATGATTTCAGACAACTAACAATGCCCATCATGGTGAGTTCTGATGGTAGTTTTAGACCAGTACATTGTAGCTGAATTTCACATACATACACACAAAAGCATTTAGAAATATATAAGTAAGCAAGTTAAGTTCTACATGCAGTGAAACTTTGACAGTTGTCAACTGTGGGATGTTGTGAGGAAAGGGGGAAGGTGCCCTGGGGGAGGCAAAGACAAATAGGTCACCTGAATTCCCTTTAAATCTGACAGGCGAGCCTGACATACGTGCCAAAATCCTTAATACCTTTTGTGTTCGCAAACAGTGTAACATGGAACATCTGAAGGATATCCTCCAATTTAACAAACAATCAATACCAACAGTGGCCGGCTGGCTGAATCTCAGCTTTGAGCCATTACACGTTATTGATTAACATCAATTTTGGGCATTCAGATATCAAGGTGACTTCACTCAGGCGTGGGTCCCTATACTGTGCTGAGCTAAATTATCCAGATCTCTAAAAGTTTTCGTAATTCCCTTTACCACAAGCAATGCTGGGTGTATGCTTAAAAAACTTGCTTGAAGGCTGACTAACACAGAAAATATCAACTGACAGGATGCTGTTTTATTGCATCTTGATTTGAGTTAATGTATGATGTTATACAGTTAGACTTGGCAACGGTTCATGTTTTTTGCCTCAAGTTAAGCTGTGTTGTGTCTCCAGCTAATATTGAGATAAAAAAGTGACACTTGTCAGAAAACAATCTGACTGGCTGTTCTTTGTTAGAGGTTGTTACATCAGAGTGGTCTGTGTTGCAATAGACTCCTTGTAGCTTTCTTTGTATTTTAATGTGGCACATTTTCTCTTGTTCATACTTAAAATTTTGACTTTGAACATCTCTCTAAGTCCACAAAGAAAAAAAACTCTTGAAGGTTGAAACCTTAATCTGTTGCTTTTACAATTCTACAATATATTCACAACAGCATTTTGTAATTACATTTTAATGTAAGTGCTTTGAGAAGATACTGATAAGGATTATGGAAAGGGTCAATAAATGCAACTGATTCCTATGCTGAAACACTTGTACTAATTTGGGTAATTAGTCTTCACAGTCTTGATTACCATTCAATACTAATAGAGCATTGTGTGCATTGTAATGATATTATAATAATGCAGATGTTTCCAATGACTGAACAGACAGGGACAAATGACCTCAGCACAGACAATGCAAAGTAGGTTAAAAAAAGTCTTAAAAGATTATTAGTAATAAAACAATATCTATTAGCTACTGTAATTATAGTGTGAAGACTCACTCGCTGTCATCATTGGTCTCATTGCTCTCAGGGGGTCGTTCATCCACACCTGCAGTAGGTGTACACAAGTAACTACGGCCCTGCAGAAAATTCAACACCAGGTCATCCAAAATGTCCTTTTGAGGCTTCTGCAGCAACTCCTCCACCAAACACAGGGACGCCATACTGATCTGAGGACAGAGACCAACACTTAGACGGTTTCATGCTTTCTGTGGACAGACAGGTTACACAGGGTGTAATTTGTCCCTTTCAGGCTCCTGTAGCCAGTCTCACCTGGTCAGAGATGTGGTCGCAGTGCTGCAGCAGCATCTGTGTCAGTGTGTGTGTCCTCAGCAGGAAGAAAACCAGCTGATCCAGCAGAGAAGAAGACTGGACCAGTCTGACAACAGCACAGAGGAGGGAGGTGGAAACTAGAACCACCTGCTCACATCTGGACCACAGAGACACACCTTAGCATCAGAGACTGCCCACCACTACTAGGAATATCATTTAAAATAGTAAATGAAATTTTGTATTGTTCTGAAAAGAAATAAAAGGGTTGAGATTTAATTGTGTAATTAAATTTATCTCATAATTTTACCTTAACTTAATCTAAATTGATCAAAACCTATTTATAAATGTTTCAGCAATCAGGCTCCTCAGGTGCTCAGTGACCCTGTGGTTCCTCTTTGAGTACCTGGTTCTATAACATGCAGAGCAGCTAATGGAGAATATAGACAGTCCTTTAGAAGAAGCTTGACGGGGACATACTGCTTTTTTCTGTTCAGGGGATCTACATGTGAAACGCCTCACCTGCAGAAAACAAGTGGATCCAGACTAGGCTCATTTTAAACTGAAACCATTTTTAAGAAGACTGAGTGAGTCCTGTAGTCAAGATTGATTTATCCTGTTTTATTCTGTGTTTTAGTAGATCCATGTATCAATGTTGTAATGTTCTGATCATAAAATCCATGTTTGCTAGTAATTGTTTTTACAGCATATGTTGTTGCGTTTATAATGCTTTAAAGGCCCATCTGGGGCAGACGCTGCAGCTTGGCTAAGGCTATGAATACTGTATTATGTGGCAACATTCACTTGCTTCACACTTGTCCCCATACAAATGAGCATAAAACATCCATCTATAATTCATACTCCTTGTCTTTGCTGGGGTTATAAGGGACTGGAGTCTATCCAAACTGCAATTGGGTGAGGTACAGTCTGGACCAGTTGCCAGCCAATCACAGGGCCGGTGTAGAGAGTCACACAACCATTCACACATACTTACAACCAAGGGTAACTAAGAGCTGCAAATGAACCTAACAAGAATATTTTTTGCACTGTGTGGGAAAACTGGAGTACCCTAAGAAAACCTATGTATCCACGGGGAGAACAATCAAACTCCACAAACAAAGACCCTGCCTGACAGAAGTGTCGAACCAGCAACCTTCTTGCTGAGAGCCACAAACACCAAACTACTAGTACTACTACCAATAATAATGATAATTATTATCAATATCATTTTTAGTAAATATAATAACACATATAAATATAAATAGTTAAAGGAGTAAGACTTTTATGCATCTACATTTTTTTAATTAGTATTCAAATGTATAAATATTCAATCATATTAATATATGTTTTTTTTTAATCCCCATGTTTAAAGTACTTTATCTGTGTGGGTCTTCAGAGTATGTATTCATTATATCTTTACGCTGCATAAACAAAAGCTTAATGCTTTATACTCCTGAAAACTGCATTTTCTACACCGTATGCTAAAACACCCAACCACCAGGGTTGGAAATTGGCAAAAGCCAGAACCTTTATGTGCAGCACATCAGCCTCATGCCTTGACTGGAACTATGTTTAACTGCATCATCCCTATTGAACAAAAGTAAATTTAATAGGGATGCACAATATTATCAGAACAATATCAGCAGATAGTTGCCCATTATCATTTTCGGCAGATATGAACATTTTTGCAGATAATTACAGTTGATAATTTGGCCATACATATTGGGCATTTTTATCTCATATCTCTAGCATTAGAAAAATGCAAAATTACAGTTTACCTAATAATCACCTAAAGTACAATTTTATAGATCAAAAGTATTTTTATCTAAGAATAAAAATGTTGTTTCTATTGCTTCACATCTGTTTGACACAAACTGACAGCCACCATGAAAGGAACATGACTTTGTTTTTTGGTATCAGTGATAATGTCAGAATATTGTGTGTCCCTCTAATTTGAAATACTTTATGACAAAGAAAATAAATTTTGAGATTTGTAGACTTACGTGTGCTGCAGTTGAGGCTGAACCAATTCCACCAACCAGAGCTGCTGAACACACTGAGCTAGCTTCAGCGCTAACACCTGCAAACACACAGTCAGGTTTTATAGAAGAAAAAGAAATTATTAACTATTCGTCTTTTTACATTCATATATCCTGGCTGTGATCTGTATGTTAGTGAATCCTGATTTAATATTGTTTATGACAACATTATTAGCCTTTACAATGACTTGATTGTTGAAAATATTGAAGAGGAGAATGCTATGACAAAGTGTAGTATAAAATCCAAGTTAAATTAATAAGAAAACATAGAAAAAATATGACATGTTTTTAATAAAATGTGTTAATATGTGCCTAATTCATGTTGTATTTTTAATCTCAATATGTAAAATATTTTAAGAGGCACAGTTAAGTTTTTTTTTTAATCTGTAATGGCTCTAATGTAAAGAAAAAGAAATATATGAAATTTACAACATTCTTAAAATTCTGTGTCCTCATCTTGCCTTATCCTTATCTGAATCCCTGTGCTAACTTAATAAAGTCAATTTAAAGAACATGGACAGTTTTGTGAAACAAAAGTTCAGATCCACACATGGCTTTTTGTTTCCTTACTTGGTCAAAGGGGTGCTGGATTGTCCCGGTAGAACAACAATGTAAAAAGGAACTTTCCTTATATTGACAAAATAATTACCTCTATTAAAGATGCATGTTTTTGCTGGTGTTTGTCTCTCAGCAAGATAACACATTTTGGTGATCCGAATCAGGATGTGAATCCAGGATCATTTTTTTAAAGATTTGTTAACATTGTGAGAGATGGCAGTTTCCCACATGTTTGACAGTAACTCAGCTGAACATTTTTGAAATGTCTTAGCAGAGGTTTGAGCTCTGGGCGCTGTTTTAGTATTGTACACTGAACAAAAATATAAATGCATGAAACAGTGTGAATGAATGAACAGGTTGTGCTGACTGACCACCACACTGTCACGTGCCATGAGACTCATGGATGGATTATACTCAATGGGAGCGATCAACTGAAACTAGGGCACTTGATTTGAGCAAAGAAAAGCAACCTGTACACAGATAAATAATATTTTTGGGCATGTTAAGGGAAAGGTCATTTTAACTTAACCTGTTGAGTTTGTGCGTTTATATTTTTGTTGAGTATATTTCAGTGTTCTATTTTTGCTTAAGATAATTTATATCTAACTTAAATGTTCTTGTTCAGTTTTCACTCTTAAGCTTTTGAGTTTCTCTACAAAAGAATACTGCTTTTAAAAAGACATAAATTCTGAGGTACTATCAATAATACCATTAACCGTTGAACTTCAAGTAATGTAAAAGTGTGTGTTCACCTGAGGAGCATCTCTCATTGATTGATCCAGAAAGTCCAGCCAAGAGAAGAAGTTTGTCATGTGACAAGAAGCAGGAGAAGTTGATTTTGGATCCGAGTTAGAAAACTGAGAACTGGCACAAAACAGATAATTGTTACTTTATGAGTGTAAGAACATAATTACACCACTGTGGTAAGATGGCTTTTTTTCTACAGGATACTTGATTTTTTATTAGATTTTCTATCCCTTTCTAGAGCTTTAAACGCTTGACACAAAGCAGGAAGAGATTATACGATCATCAATTTGACAGCATGTGCAGGAATAAACAAAACAACAAATACAGAAATACAGTACTAATGTCCAGCTTGAAAGAAGTGTGCAGAAGAAACAAAAGGTTGGCATGTCCTGTTGGTGACATTAATTGTTACTGAGTGTTAAAATAAACCGTCATCACAGTCACGTCATGTTTGAGGAAGTTTGTGAGCATTTTAAACAAAAACTGTCAATACATTTTTGTTTTAATCTTGTTTTGAACAAAATCATCTATGAAACAAGATATTATTTAAGTATTTTAAATTAAAATTTGGAAGTACAAAAGAAAATGAATAAGAGCTAACTATGTATTGATCTGCAATAGCAGCTGGTCTGTGGCACTGTAAAACATTGTTTACTACTGTGGGCACATAGTCAGAAGTCGTCCCTGGTTATGACATATCAGTGAGTCTCACAGGATTAGAATCAAGGGTTTTATTTATGCAATAAACGCATGCTGTTGTATCTTAATCAATGTAGGTCCACTGATACAAAACTGTTCCCTAAACAGTTAAGTCTTCAAATTTCTCTTAAAAGCAGATAAGGACTTTGCGGATCGAATGGAGTTGAGTAATTCATTCCACCACTTGGGAACAACAGAGAAAAAGAGTCTAGCTATTAATTTTAAACCATGCTGAGTTGGGCACACCAGGTGTCTTTAGCTGGCAGAGCACAGCGGGCCTGGGGGAGTGCAGACCTGGATGAGGGATTCCAGGTAAACAGGAGCTGTTACTGTTTTGTAAGCCAGAAGTAGAGCTTTGAATGTGATTCGAACTGCCGCTGGAAGCCAAAGAAGGGAGATTAACAGCGGACTGAAATGCCGTTCTGGGCTGGTCAGAGACCGAACATGCTACTGCATTCTGAATCATCTGCAGAGGTTTAAATGTTTATGCAGGGAGGCCTGCTGGTAGGGAGTTGCAGTAGTCGATGCATGAAACCACCAGAGCTTGTACCAGAAGCTGTGTTACCTCTTCTGTCCTAATGTTGTAGAGGGCATATTGACAAGACCGAGCACAGGACAGGCTGGAAGGACAATAAGCTCAGTCTTGGACAGGTTTGGTTGAAGGTGGCGTTCCTTCATACATGTGGAGATACCAGCAACGCACAATGAAATCTGAGCTGAGACAGCTGTGCCATCAGGTGGGAAAGATATAAGGAGCTGAGTGTCGTCAGCATAACAGTGATAGGAGAAGCCATGGGAGCAAATAACTGCACCGAGTGAGGTGGTATATAATGAGAAGAGCAGGGGACCAAGCACAACCCCTGTCATTCAACCTCATTGAGCCATGGACTTCAGGAGATTTTCTCATACTCATTTTGACACTGGAGGGCAGAGTTTGTCCAGAGAGGAACAGAGTGTTTCTGTGGTCTTATCAACAGACATTGAGGATACATCTGTGTGGGAGGGAATGGCAGAATGCCCCTTGTCAGACAGCTGTGTTGTAGGAAACCATTTGTGGAACTGCCTGAGCAGGTTGTGGAAAGGCAACAGAGAGTTGAACCAAGAAATGGTCTGAAAGGTAGGGTGGAGTAACTGTCATATCTGCTATGGTGCAGCTCTGAGTTAGAACCAGGTCAAGGGTTTTGCCAGCCTTACATTGGGAGAATGAGTACGAGCCAGTTCCAGTTCAAAAGAGAAGAGCCAGAAAATCATTTGCTTGTATTTTGTCCATGTCAACGTTCATGTCTCCCATGACAATCAGTGGTGTACCATCATCAGGAATGTCAGAGGGTAACACGTCCATTTCAGAAACAAAGCCATCCAGATTGCCCCAGGGCGAGCGGTACATGACCAGAGTATATGCATAAATGGTTGCAGTGATCTTTACAGCATGATATTCAAATGCTGTGTTATGACTCACTGGACAACGCTTAGGAAAATCCAATTTTTCAGGGATTAGAATGTCTGTACCACCTCCTCATCCAGCAGAGCGAGGTTTACGAGTAAATACTGTAGTTGGGGAGAGGGTAGCTGGTGTGGCTGTGTTTTCTTGGCAGATCCATGTCTCACTCAGGGCTAGGACCTGAATGTCTGAGACATTAACCAGTAAACTGATATATATTTGGTCTTGTTAAGTGCAGACTGACAGTTCCAGATTCCAAAAGCAAATGAGGGTTGGGTAGGGCGGCATTCCTGGAGTGCAGACAGGTTACATGGATTTTGTCTTTCTTTGAATTATGCATTTTTTTCCTGAGCCCATGTATGACCAGGATTTGCTTGAAGCACATGGTGTGTTAGTCTGTTTAATGGGGAAAAAAAGACAGTGACAGCCAGTGTCCTTCCTTGGTGGCCTTGCGCAGGTGGACTTGCAGGTTTTTGCCCAATGTCGTCATAGCACAATGTGGGCTGACAAAAGGGCTGATGCCACAGCACAGCTTCTATAGTTATATACCTGGAGGCAACACAGCCAGTACCAACTTGCTTGGTTATGCTTGGCTGAACCCATCCTTGTCTGATCTCACCTGGGCAATCAACCTGCATCAGCTGACTCTGGCCCGCGTCAGCTGACCTCTCCTATGCAGAGAGAGACTGCAACTCTAGTGAAAAGCCCTAAACAATACCTGACAATGACCCTAAAACCAAAAACAACTCAAGCAGCTATTCATTCACTCACACTAGTAAAATAGTAAAATGTGAAGGTAAAAATCAAATTAGAAGGCAAAATACAAAGCAAAGAAAACTTTTTCCATGAAAAAAAAGTTGATAGGGGCTGAGCCACATTGGTGGAAAAAAAAATTGTGATATCTCCTTTTCTGAAAAATATATAACAATTATAATAGTGAATAAATATATTTTCATCTATAATACAATTTTTAAAGTAGATTGACCTTAGTTTTATATAACAATACAACAACTTCTTACAAAATAAATGAATCAAGGTTCTATCAGCTTAAATATAGACACTTATTAGTTGGATCTAAAAAATTACAATTTTAATTTTCTGGACTTTTAGTCAATTTTAATCTTAAACCTGCCGTAAATGATGAAAGAGGAGCTATTCTAATATTTTTATTGTGATATTGATGTGGAGTGACAATATTGCAATAGTTTCTTTTTTTGAAAAAGTAATAAATTGAGCATTTCTTATCAAATCAAAATAAAATGGTGTGAGAATGTATCATGTATCATGCACACTTGCTGAGTGAGATGTTGAGTGTGTTTTGGGGATAATAGTTCAGTATGTTGATTAACCTCCATGGTGTTTGAGGCCAGCTCCGCACCTCTCCTGGATCCAAACCCTCCAGAGGCAGTAGGGAATAAAGTTCCTGCAGCCTCCCAACCAGCAGCTCTCCCAGCTGGGTCTGATCACACAAAATCCTCCCAGAAGATTCACACTGCAGACTGCACAGCTGCAGCAGACTCTCATGGGCCTTTAGACTCACAGAGGCTCTCTGAGGAAACAGGAAATGCATCAGGACATCAACAAGACAGTAACCGAAAAATAGAACAAAAACAACCTGATGGCAACGTAAAGGTGACATTTGCATTGAAAACTTGTCGGATTGGTTTTAATATGGTATACCCACACAATACCAACAAAACTGGACTGTGTTTGTACTGTTAACATTTTTTGCTTCATTTTTAAACAGGTATTTAAGAATTTCTCCATCATTAAAAATTAAACATACTAATTTCTCACTTGCTAAAAACATATTTGTGGTTCACAAAATCAGTAATCCAATTACTTTTCAATTGGAATCAAATCAAATTTCTGTTATCGGCTTATTGGCTGATAAATTGTTTGATTCTTTGATGAACCAGATAACTATAAAGTGGGATAGATACTTTCAAAGAGTAAAGCACATTTATAACCACTCCTGACATCAGTTTTAACACAGAAAAAAATCTTATTAAAACATGTTTTTATCTGTAATTGCATATATAGGCCTTAGCCATTAAAGGTTAGAGTAACCGGCAACACAACAAATCAATGGCCAGATGAGCTGAAAACACATTTAATTATCGAATACTAGTGATCCATCACTCTGTTGTTGCAGCCCTAACTTAAAGTATGCTTTTAATCTACAAGTTTTATAAATACAATATTTGACTGACTGATTGATTGCTGATTGATTATATGAGAACAATGAGTGCATCAGTACTGTACAGCTCATGCTGTAGTGAGCTTCTCTGCTCTGGTTAATTTTAGAAAACAAGAAAACTTACTTGATGTTTTGTTAGCTGCATCAAAGCTGACAGCAGACCAAATTCTGATTGGTCAGGGCTGGAGCTGGATGAGTCTGACTGGCTGGAGGATGTTTGTTGTTTGGTGTCTCTTGTGTGGTTGGAGGCATGTGCGCAGGGCTGTGATTGGTCAGAATCTGGTGTTGTGACTGACGGTTGGTCAAGAATCTTGAAACATTTAAGAGACAGATTACAATGGAAAGTTACAGGACATGTATTGTATTCAAGGTCTTTTGGAGCTCTTGTTACCTCTAAAACATATCTGAGTGTGTGAGGGTCTTGTTTAACTCTGGTACAGACGACCAATAAGAACTGAGCCTCCTCCTTAGCAGAACTGGAACCAGGATGTGAACAGAGACGAATCAACTTCTGAGGAGGGAGCAGAGTTAATAATAATAACAGTAATAACAATCCTTGTTTATATAATACTTCTCTTAACAAGTTACTGTGTGCTTCACTAACAACTTTATAAAAACTTAAAATAACAAAGAATTACTGTATGTGTATATGAAAAACAGATTAAAAAATAACAAAAGCAGTCCTTTACATCATCTCCTGAAAGTTTCTTTGAACACTGGTGATCGGGAACACACCTGAGCAGTCTTAAGTATCCAATATATGATCTTGAGTTTGGGCAAAATATGGGCTCTGAGCAACAACCAAATAATGGCTTAATGCGTTCATCTGGACATTAGCTGGCCTTGACTGGGCTTTCCATATATTTCAATAGTTAAAGCCTATTTAATCCAGATAATTGCTGTATTAAACATGCCAAAAGGGAGTAAGAGGGCTACGTGTGCAGGAAGAATAAGGTGATAGTAAAACCTTTACCTGAACAGGTCTGTAGACGCTGACTAGCTCAAGCAGAGGCTTCTGCATCTGAGCCAACAACTTGGTAAAGAACATCAAGACCTGCTGAACCATGCCTGGAGGATACTGAGGGGGAGAAGATGTGTGGGGGTGGGGGTTAATATAAAAACATCAGATACAAACAGTTGTTTCTTGTTTCATTTGTTTAACTCTTACCTGGGCCTTTCCCAGAGTGCACAGGGTTTCTAACATTTTGTGCTGCAGCAGATACTCAATGCAAGGTCCTGTCTGCTCCACACCCTGCAAATTAGAGCACCAATCAACATATCAATACAGTCAGTGCACCATGATACAGCAATCTACAGATATATTCAAATCATATTTATATTCAGCCCTAGGGTTACACTTCTTTATGTATGCCAACAAACTGTACAATGTATAATATGTATACTATTTAATAAATGTTGCACTTTATAAGTACTCTTAGATCAGATCACTGGTCTGTCTTTTTAAAAATCCCCTCTGACACTTTGTGTGTGTTTCTCTTGCACTAAAATTTAACTTCAATTTCTGCCTCAATTCTTAATTATCTGTGTAGCAAAACAGTCCTAGAGAAACCAAATTTCATCACACTGTCAACATGTCAACTGCTGAAATGGCGCTAAAACTTGACTTGATTTTCAGTAATTGCTAGCCTGCATCTATCTTATTTCTGGAATTAACTTGTCTCTGTTTTATCTTGACTTTTGCTCATTGATTAAAATTCCCTGTTTGTACTATTTTTATTGATTCCCGTTGGTTGATTTAATTTAAGCTTTGTTTTCTATTTGTGTGTTGTGACACAATGTGATGGTGCTGCCAAATCAATACAGCCTGATTGTATCAATAGCAGGACAGACTTGTTTGTCCGTCTTTCTGCATGCATTAGCTAGAAATTAAAGACAAGTAAAGGAAGAGATGCACCTGCCATCAGGTTATTCACGTTTTGTCCCTACTAAAACCCTGTCAGCGTGATGCAAATCCAGTTCATTTGCAAACTGGCTTCAAATCACATCAGGTTTTGATTAAAAAAATAAAGAAAGCTGGTATGACTTTCATAATAAATACATTTAACAACAAAACAACTGGAGAACATGTCAAAAGCAACGTGTTTCTCATTATATCTACTTCGCTTTAACAAAGAAACAACTGTTGTGAGTTTCCATTTACTCCAATCTCTAAAAATTACATTCAAACAAATCATTCACTTATCTTATAGTGACTGGATCTAACAAATCGCAATATTATATTGAGCAGCAATGTACAGCTCATTTAGCTTGGCTGACTAACTTATCCTGCCTGTATCGGCACAAATTTCAGCAAAGACTTCAACACTGGAGACTGGAAAACACTAGTGAGCATAAAGTTAAATCACAGGTGATCATATCGATGACTACAGGCCATTAGTTGATCAAACATTTTTAGAGAATACCAGCCAATAATAGTCGGCTTCCAATTGATCAGGGCACCTTTAAATGACAGTATAGCAAAAAATCAATTTTCATGGCAAAGATAGCATGGTTTGGCAAAGTGGTAAGCAACCAGGCACGACCCATATTCATACTTCTGCCGGCCTGGGTTCAAATCCAACCTGCGGCCAGTTTGCAGAGTGTCTTTCCCTACTCTCTCTCACCCCTCCTCACAAGCCTATCCACTGTCACTCTCTCCCTTATCAATAAATGCACAAAATGCCCAAAAAATAACCTTTAAAAAATAAAAAAAGATAGCATGGTATTGATTAGGGCTTCACAATATCAGGAAAATTATACTGCAGTAGTTTTTCCTCCTGCAATAAAGACAGATTGAGATTTTTTGAAGGGCTATTAACAGATAAATGCTTTGTCTTTGCAAGGTCACTTTTCTTGATAAACTTTACAAAGATGTTTTTGGCTTGCAGCAGCAAAGCCTTTTGCTTACATTATTAGCCATTTCTGACAAAGTTTAAAAATAAGTCTCCATGAGCAGTCCCCTGTATTTAACTCCTAAAAGCTCATCGTTTTGTGCTACTGAGTGTTTGTGATTGTCCCTGATAAGACAACTTTTGATGTTGTTCAGTATCCTAACACATGTTTCTTTGGATGTTCATGAAAGACACATATGAATGTTTTTTTCATGATAATGACTAAAGATGGCTAAAAAGGACTAATATTAGCTGAAGGTCTTAATTAACATGGTCACATTTCTTATATTACATATACAATATGATTATTACTATTGCCATGGCGATAGAAAAACTATATACTGATTTCAGGTTACATGTATTGTATGTCTAATTATGTGTTTGTGTTCAGTTCAGGTGTGATTTACCTGTTGCTTCTCCTCATACACTAGGATGTCCAACATCTGTTTTAGGTGCCACGGGATATCTGTCTGTTTGACAGGACGGTTGTCATCTGCACACACATGAAGACACAAACACACTCATCAGGTTCATGTGATGCTGATCAGGAGGTAACAGATACAGTTTTCATGTGTTCTTACCTGTCGTGACAATGTAATAATTGGTTATTGATTTCCAGTGATCCACGAAGGAGTCCAACAGGTCCACTGTGGGCTCCCTCTGAAAACAGATGGAGTGAGACAGGAAGATCACAAACCGGCAGGTGGTGTCATATAAACAATGTGAAAGAAAGAGAGGTAGCATGACTCACAGAATGGCAAACAGGCAGAGAAAAAGACTTTTAAAGACTTTTATTTAAAAAATAAAAAGGGAAGAGAGACAGAGGGGTAAAGCAAATAGATCAACAGAAAGAAATGAATTGTTGGATGGAAAGTCTCACGGAGCAAGCAGGAGTGACAGAACGAGACAGACAGACTGAGAGACAAAAAGAAATACACAAGCAAGTAGGGATGCTTGAGATTTTTATTACTGGTGTTGGTAGATAAAAGCTTAGGGAGCTAAATGTGTATCAACAACGGTAAGAATTTCTGCAGAAATTTAGGGATATTAAGGATGCACAAATTGCAAAGTTCGGGGCCAAATGCTGATTCTGATGTTTAAAACAATAATTTTAGCCTTTAACAATGCCAATACTGATTTGCCAAATTACATCTTTAAGCATAATTCTACCACAATGCTGATATTTTATCTCCTGTTTGATCATGGTGTGAAGCTTTCCAAACCGTGTGCTGGTGTGCTCTGAGGGACCTTGAAGTTCTGCAGGTAGGCTGTGGGAAGTCATTTTCACAAGATAAAAATAATAGCCAAAAAAACGAAACAAAAAATAAATACTTGATTAAATGTTTATTTTCAACTAACCAGCTGCTGGAAAAGAGTCTGCTGAGTCAAAAAAGAATAATACAGAACAACATATAGGTACAAAACTACTTCTTCATGAAGGAAATATATGTTTACAAAACACAATAAATAGGAAGATTATTATTTTGAGTCCCACATTATGGTTGTATTGTGTTTTAGTGGGCCCCAGATAATTTTCCAGTTTCAAATTGGGCTGCTGCCTACTTAAACTTGGGAAAGGCTGCTTGAGTACAAGAGAGACCTGGGATTCGTTTTAATAAAAAAATGTGTCTAAAAGGAGTTTGGAATAATAAATAAATCATATATTGGCAAAAGTCAAATGTAATGCATCCCTACAAGCCACACAGCAATAGACAGGTGCACAGGAAAACAGATACATGCCTGCAAGTGAATATGTGAACATCAAAACAAAATACTTTGATAACTGACAAATAAATAGTCTTGTTTCTGTATTTTTCAATGCAACATTTTATTCATTATTAACAAGACATGATGACTGCATTCACTTTGTACTGCCAAATTCTGATTTCTCTCTGATTTTATCGCTTAAACAACACATGACATTTGTAAATATGGGCTGTACTTTTACAGTTTACAAACCTTGAGGGCCCATACTTGAAATCGGCCCATATCTGACTCAAAATTTCAATGATATATGTGCCTTTAAACTGTTCAAAACTTATTATAAAAAAAATCAGAACAGAAAAGTAAATTATCCAAAAGGTCTTTTTAACCTGAAATGTCATGCATAAAGAGTTTTCTAGAATCTCCACAGTGCTCCTTCAGACACTTAAACACGAGGTCAGTTGTTATTAAACAGATCATTTAATGAAGTGAATGTGAGCTACATTGCTCTGGATGGAGACCCCTCCTGTCAGGACCTGTCTTGTCTGTCTGAACATCTAAACACATTCCTCCACGTCGACACTATCCTTCTGCAGGTAAACATGTCGCACACTCACACCTGGGTGAGCTGACTTAGCTTTAGCCCAAGTTAGCTTCGCGGTCATGTTACTCTTGTTAACTAGAAAAAAAACTAGTTTGCTGAGTTGGCATGCTGTCTCTGTCTCTTTGGCAACCTGCATGTCTTTCTGTTTACCTGTCTGCCCCCTGTCGTGCTGTCCTTCTTTCAACAGTCCGTCTCTCTGTCCACCTGTCCTCACAGTCTGTCTCTCTGTCTTTATCTGTCTGTTATCTTCTCTATCTCGCCCTGAGCTTGTCTCACTCCCTTGTAACCCGATTTTTTAAACTATTTCACAACCACTGTGCGTCTGTCTGCCGGTTTTCACATAAAACTGCTTCGTCTGTCTCTGTCTCAGCCTGTCCGTCCTCCACCTTCACTCTGTCCAACTTTTCTTGAACTTCTGTTGGAGCTCCAGCTAACTGAAGCTAACTGAAGCTAACTGAAGCCTTGCTGCTAACTCACCGTTTCCAGCGCGTGCAGCAGCATGCTGGTTAGCTTATTGAACGTCTCCATCCTGCAGCCCTCTCCACCGACCGTCCGTCCGTTCACCAGGTAAAAGCCCCGTTTATTTGTTTACCGGTTAGTCTGAAGCGACATGTTGTCAATTGAGGAAACAGCTGACCCTTCTGTGTCAGGCAAACGCTACAGACAATAACATCCGGTAAAGCACTTCAGAATAAAATATGCAATTTTTCACGAATTACAATACATCCGGTTTGTGATTTCAAATCAAAAGCTTCCATATGAAATTGAGGCATATCTGCAAAATGAGATACTTTCCTTTAATCTAATCTAATTCTTCTTTACTTTTACTTATTAATCAGAATTATTGTTTACAGCTTTCTCAAAAATGGGCTGGTTCGGCTTCCCTAAATGTTTTAGTTCTTAATGTTTAATTGCGCTTTTACCTCGGTTAAGATTTTCTCCCTTTTTATTATTTTTTACTTATTTATTTTTGTCTTATTCTCCTCCTCTTGTTATATCTTTGGTCCTCTTGATCACACTTGACATGCTGGGTTTTTGTTTCGCCTTGGCAGACATAATATACATCAAAATGCTTTTCTACTTGTCAGGATTCATGTGTACATATCTAAACTGTCTATTAAACCTTTTGAGATATCGCTGTCTGAATCCACCCAGGCAGCTTTGGAGAGCAGATTAGCGTCACTCATTTGAAAGGTAAGCACTGTTTTTGAATCAGTGACACAACTCAAATAATTTATATGTAGCTGTATTTATATCGTATGTGTCATTTACAGTTCTACAGTTCTATGCACGCAAGTCTACTCTTCTATCCTCTATCACACACACACACACACATGCAACTACACAATGCTAGCTAGGTGGGTAAATATGTAAAATTATGTCCTGTAAATAAATTAAAGGTTATTTTAAGAAATTCCTCTCTCTGTTATGTAAAAAATAAAGTTGCAGAAATGAAAGAAATCCATTCATGCCCAGAGTAATTATAAACAGGCTGGTCAACCAGCAGGTTGACCTGTATATCTGCCTCCTTATTGGGAAAGCTGAGAAAAAAATAATAAAAAAAACCCTAAAATGTTGCTAAATGGACAGGAACACAATTTTACCAATAAATATTTTTTGCAAATGTGTTTCTTAATGAGAAAGTCAAAGGTTTAAAAGCAGAAATAGTTTGCTCAAATTAATAAAATAGGTCATACCATAATTGGAAAAAGTCCCTTTGACAATAGCTTGCTGTTCACTACAGATTCTTGATAATTGTAGTTAAGGCCAGTCTCCTCCATGAATGTTGCACTACATTAAACATTTTTTTTTTCTTTTCAAAACTGGTTGAAGGGGTTACTGAGGTGGTAGTTGAGACCTTTAATGTGTCCCAGGGTTGTGCCGTCATAAGCTCCTTCAACACAGCTGTGTGTGCTGCATGTTGCAGTGGTGATACTCATGGCCATGCGAGCAGTTTGATAGTGTAATAGTTTATTGGAGCATCTCTTTATAAATACTGATGTTGATAAATAACAATAACAGGAACTCTAACAGAGTTTCATAAATACAGAAGAACAGAGACAGAAGCCACAGTGAACATAGTAGAGAGACAGTAGAGTCTGGGATAGTCCAGGAGAGCTCATAAGAGTCCAGTAAAGTCTAACCTGTACAGGACTGTGTGTGTGTGTGTGTGTGTGTGTGTGTGTGTGCATGTGTGTATGTGTGTGTGCATGTGTTCACAAACTATTCATCACAATTTTAAGTTTTTACTGTTTTACAATAAAATCTGATGTTTACATTAAATCAGTAAAATTCTCTGAAACAACACAAACTAACGTCTAAGTCTCTCACATAAACCTCTGAACCAGATCAACTAATATATTCAACGCTACGGAAGCCCAGATTGGCCAAACGCTCACCATGACCCGATAAAGGTTGACTCTCCTTTGATGGAGCTACACAGTTTTTACCCCCGTTTCCTGTCCTTGTGCTTAGCTAGGCTAACCCTCTCTGTGAGCTATATAAACAGAGACAAAGCAGATCAACTGAGACTTGAGTGTGGTTCCCTTAGGCTTCAATCCAACCATTACCAACCTGAAAAGATTCAGGGAGTTCTGAAAAAAAAAAATAGCAAATAAGTTGTCTGGATGAGTAAAGTTTGACTTTTTCATCTGCACCGACAAAGATACAGACAGAGTAAACCCTGCCAGACTGAAGCCATATTATATTTAAATCTAACTTAGTCATTACAGAACCTTGACAGAGTTGATCCAGTCAGACCAGGGCCATAAACAATCAAAGAGAGGTTGTCCAAATTTGGATAGTTTTGAAAACTTTGATATTTTTTAAATCAAAGGAAATTAAAAGCATCAATATAAAAATGCTATGAGGTCACATTTTAAACAATACCTGTATTGAGAAAGAGAAAGAGCAATGTTTTAATTTTTGTTGATTAAAAACACGAAACTAGCCAGGAGGTTGCTTCAGATGATGACTCCAGTTGAGGGCAGGAAGTGATTTCTGTAGTGAGAAGTGCTTTAAATTGGCCAAAGTATTGTGTGGTTTACGGCGGTGTCAATTGGTTCAATTTTAGGAAAAAAACCCCAAAACAAAACAAGAGATAATTTCCGATCCTAACATTAGTAACACCAAAAAAAAAAAGTTCACAAAGAAACGTGGCAGCCATGGACTTCTGTCCACAGTACATAGAAGCAGGTCAGACAGCACCCCTCTGTATAGTGACCACTTCAGGGAGTTCAACAGTTGTTTCATGCATTTTAGCTGTTAGAGCTGTGAATCAACAGTTTTCAATGTGGTAAGTTTGTTATCAAGTCAGAGCCTTCAGCAAGCAGGCATAAGTGTCACATCTCATATTTCCCAAGCCTAAAATCTCAAGAGTAGAAGGCTCGCCAGTCTTAACCGAATGCATCTTGTATGCGCATGTGTCTTGGCTAAAATAGCCGAGAGTATGAAAAACAGAGTCATATTCACCTCGTCTATTCAGTGATGTATGTCACCATCAGTGGAATATGTCACAGACAAGAAAGACCCAGTTCAGTAACACTTAGAGTTTGTGTAAAATCTCTGTTTACCATTTCTGTGGAATAACTCCCACTGCTGTAAAATGGCTCGCATACAGGGCAGGTGAATGAGTGCACAAGCACAAGGTTTAACACCAGGTTTATCTCAGGTCTTCCTTTTTCATGCATCACAGCAGTGACAGGAGCAGAGCCTGTGCATAAAGTCTGCAGAGTGAAGTGACACAGATGAATATGTAAGGATCCAGTTTTTTTTCTTTTAATAAAACAACCTTCAGTTTCCGTTATTCAAAAAAGGGTAATGAAATTAGCAATTTTAATTTCTCCTTGACCCGATACCAAATGATCTGCTGTCTGGTACTGGTCAGCAGACTGGTGGTTTGGGACCTCTGCGCTATACAATAAATCAGTTCAGAAGCTTTATTGCGATTCCCCCAAAACTTCCTTTTTCCTAATTTTACTGTTGAACAAAACTTTTTGCCTTTCTGACATTTTTAGACAAGAAGTAAAATTCGCTAGGGCAAAAACAAAACAAATGTCATTCCATGCTTCAATCAATCCCAGGATAATTACTCAAAATATAAAATGTTGTAAGCCTCAAGACTCTTGTACTCTTTCATTTGGCTTGCCGTGCAGTTGTAGGTCTGCAAGACTAAGTCATTTGTGGTACTGATCACCTAAGCTTCATAAATTGGGCTGCCTGTTAGAAAAATAATTTTACTTAATGTGTAGGGATCATACCCAGGATTTTTCACTTTCCTTCATTACCACTGATCCCAAACAATTGTGTTACACTTCCAGCCCTCATCAGACTTTTCCGTGTTACCTGTACTCCATGACTGAGACCTACAAGGCTTTTAGTTTTGAAGCTGAGGTACTAAAACTGGCATTGATATGGTTTGTGTTTACTAGTATAATTTCTTCATTTAAAATTATGGCATTGTGACAACCTCCATTCAGTCTATTCAGTCCAACAAGAGACGTGTTTTAGGCATTCAGATACCAAGCTGACTGACCAAGTCTCTGTGCACGTAATACTTTAACAATGTGCAACTTGAGGCTACCTGCAATCAGATTTTACTTGCACATCTCATAAGTCCAACTCATGCTGAGTCTAATGAAAAAAGTAGGAGTCAAATTATTTTTGATTGTGTCTATTTTGTTTTTTTTTTGCCTGTTGTTAATGCTTCCAATTCTCATCCTATTTCATGTTTTTTTGGGGGTAGGTGGGGGATGGGGGGGTTGGACAATACCAGCCACAATGCCCTGAAGGAAGACCAAGAAAAAGGTTCAAGCGGAATGTGAGGACAGCAGGGACTTTAAACTGTAATGGGCACTGGACTGAGGAGGTAACAGATGTGTGAAAGAAATCAAGACTGGTGGTACGCAACTGTTGCTGGCATATCCTTGAATGCATTTTGACAGATTGGGAGACATCTTTCAGGTTATCTTGGCGAACTGCTGCAGATTACATCAATGGACAGGGCTGTGTTAAATATGTTTCAGTATGCGTCAAGTCTACAAGGCTAAATTAATACAGATAAATGAAACCGAGATCACTTTCCTATGAAGTTTGAGGAACCTGATCTCAAAGCGTTTTCAGAACACATTCAAACGTGTGCGCATAAGACATCACAGACAATCTCTTGGTATCTGAACACCCATAACCGTTGTTAATGCACTGCTGTAGCCTTTTGTCAAGGGCAGATTTCTTGGGACAAATGAATGAATCTTGAATCTGTAAACAGGATAAGGTCAGTGATAACCAAGTTAAATCAAAGTTATTTACAGTCAGAGCTGATCCAGCCTAGCCAGAGCCAATAAACAGCCAGAGTAAGGTTGTAAAAGTGTTCACAGTTTGATACTTTTACATTCATTTGAATAAAAAAGCACCAAATAATAAAGCCCCTCGAGAGATTCTGTCATAATTTTAACAAAAGCTGCCATGATAAAAAGAGAAAGCACTGTCTGAATGGCTGAAAAACATTGGCAAGGTCCATGTACCAAAAATTAAAAGATCTGAAACATTGCGCAGGACAATGCCTGCATTTCAATTCAGAAATTGGCCTTTACAGAGTACCTATGGCATTGGCCGTGGGCATTAAAACTGTCACTGACAGTGAACAAGTTTTTTTCTCACCAACATTACAACCTAAAGCCGGAGTTAACTCAGTCTCACAAGAGCCATGTTCAGCCAGTAATTCTAGTCTGACAAGAGCCATACACAAGAAGTTACCGGAGTGATATGTTGCCAGAGTTGGAGACTAGATTGATAAAAAGTCGGAGATAACCCAGTCAAACTAGAAACTCTGAGTCAGGGTTATTATAGCCAGACCAGAAGCATGTTAGACTGATTTGGTAAAACAGGACAAGATTCAGAAATGACCAGAATCACTTTGATTGAAGTAGAGCCCATAGACAAAAAGGGGTTCAGATCAGTCCAGAGGACCAGAGTAGTGTAAAGCTGGAGTTGAGCTGGTCAGACCAGAGCCAGGTAATGGTGAAATTGTTCCAAGTGTCCTGGAGCTATTTCAAAGATGTGCAGCTTGCTTGTTGGACATATCTGACCCTCATTGGGATGTTCCAAAAGAAGAAAGGATAGGATGCCAGAGTTGTTAAGCTGCTTAAAAAGGAACATGCAAAACAAAACATAACGAAGGGATAACAGGGGTCCGAGGTCAGATCCATCTCTGTAGGAGGTGACAGTTGATTGACAGGTCTGTGGTTACAGCTAACAGTGTTGATTTGTTGGTTGTTAAAAGGGCGTGTGGTTAACGAGAAAGGCCCGCCTCCTGCAGCCTCTCACACATCATGCAGATAAGCCCCTCCCCGTTCCTGCAGTCAAAGCCAATCAGAGCTCAGCAGTGAGTAGTTCAACAGTTGCCTGAGTTACGAAACTCTCCGTTCTCTGTGATCTGTAGTGATGAAGTGTTGCTGGGGGACAGGCCGTTCCTCTGTGATGTCACAGCATAGCGCTCCTTCAGCTGAGTAAGAGCAGCCATTAGGCGACTGTTTGCTGCATCAAGACTAGCAATCCTCTTCTCCTGTGGGACAGAGAGGACATCTGACATTTAAAATCACCTTTAAAAACAGGTTTTATGAAGAGCTTCACATTTCAGACAGACGGAGATAAAAAACAGACAGACAGGAGGACATGTACCTGTGCTTCTATTATCTTTTGCTTGGAGTCCACCACAGCCTGCATGTCTGAGTGATCTTTCTTCAGCTCCTCCTCCACAGCCATCAACCTGCACAGGTAAGATGTCAGACAGGTGATCAGACAGTTAGCTGAACAGCGGGCATGGAAAACAGGAGAGTGATTTACATAGATAGTTGTAGCATTAGGCAAAGGCAAGGCTGCCTGTAAGGAAGAAGGTTTAAGCTTTCTGGGGCCCAGTCTCATGGGGAGGGGGGCCTACAGAGGAAAAAAATGGTTCGTCCTTAAACTAAGCAATAAAAAATAAATTTATTGTGATCTTGATACTCAGCATTATCTTTAAGTAAAAGCACACTGATTAATGCTTGTTTCAGTAAAATGTTTCAAAATGTGAACTCTCCTTTCTTAAAATGGTATCAGCCTGTTTTGGTTATGTTTATATTGTCCTGAAAAAAAAATAACATGAACGTTTAGCCTTTGAATTGTATGTAGCCACTCAAGGACCTGCACAAACACTGGGCTGGCAGAAAATACAGTAGAAGAAAGGGTGGGTGATAAAGGGAATTTGACTCCAACTATAACTTGGTAAAGCCTCCAAAAGTTGCTTGATGTTAGGCCAAAGTAAAGATAGGCTATTGCCTGAGAACTTGTGTGCAAGACATATTCAGATGTAGAGACTTAGGTCATGCTTTATTTGCTTTTATTGTTAGTAATTACATAAAAATGCCGTTTTACAAGTTTTTCTTTTGTGGAGGACTTAAAAAAGTGTAAATGTAAGGGAATTCAACTATGTACTAAATTAATTTTTGTCTTTAAAGTTCTATCTTAACTCCTATCAGCCGTTTTCTCATGTATTTACATCTAACACAGCTCATCAGGCTGAAGCTTCATGTTACTGCCACCTGCTTTAAAAGTGGTTTATCAATTAATGTGGAAAAAAATACGGGGAGTAATTAGGACAAGTATTGGGGACAAGATTGGTTTTTATCAATCCTTCACATCTGGACTGCCAAAAGCCTTGTGGATGTGTCTACATGCACCATGTAAAGAGGCTGATGCTCTTGACATGGTCAGCATGGGTTTGAATCAGCCCTCTGCCTTTTCCCATATATCCTTCCTTGAGCTCTCACTCCAGTCTTCAATGTTACCCACTGTCTTTCTCTCCAATAAGGGAATGAAAAGTCCATAAAGAAATATTTTTAAAGAATCTCTTCATGTATGTGGTATAGAGACGTGTTTAGACCTGCTAATGATGCTGTTCATCTGAAGATCTTTATCGTCCTGAAGCCTCCTCAGTCTGCTCTCTGTGTCCTCCAACCGAGCCTAAAAAACACACAAGCACATGGTTTATTAATCAAAATGCTCAGGGAATACCTTAAGTACTTTGGTTTGTTGCCGAGTGAAAATCTGTCTTTCAGCCAGCATATTGATGAGGGTGAAACTGGGTTTCTTCTATCATAAAATATGCAGTTTTTCTTTTGTTGCAAGGAAGAGACCGATTCCAGCAACACTGATGTCTGTGATTGATTATGGTGAAATTCTTTACATGCATGCTACCTCACACTCACAGCAAATGTTGGACTCTGTGTATCGTGCTGCCGTGCTTTTTATTTCTGGTCTGATATTATTGTGTTCTGTATGAGAGTTGGCTGGTCCTCTTATACAACAGAGGGTTGGAACATTGGTACATCTTCCTCTTTGAGGCCCTGCTACATGAACTGCCCTCTTGTTTATGTTCCTTTCTGACTCTTCAAATTGTCGGTAGCTTTAACCTTCGGTCTCAAGAGCTTTTAATGTTTTTGCTCTATTGCCTTCAGAGTTACCTTAAACTGGGGCATTGTAATAGTTTGGGTGATTTTAAAACCAAAATTAAGGATCATTTGCCCAGTGTATGCACATGTTTTACTGCTGAATGCTACTGATTATTGACAGTGAAATCCCTATGTTGTCATGCCTTTTTTTTTTATTTTTACGAAACTTCTTTTGCTGCTGTCTATGAATCTCAATGGTAATGCTCCTGATTAAACAAATTTTAAATAAAATAAAGTAAGCGCAAGCTTCTGTATGAAACCTCTTGGGATTTTATTTGCATTCTTTGAAAAGTGTAACAAAACTTCTTTAGAAAGTAAGAGGCAGCCAAAGGTGAAGCCACCCTAAGAAAAGGAAATAAAGAAAATCCTCTTAAATTTGGCAAACAAGAAAATAATTTGCAAGATTTGCAGAAACATATAAATATATATATATAATGTCAGCTCACCAAGGGATAGAGATATATAAACTGAACAGCAGTTGGACAGAAGCAAGGAAAAATGGAGGTTTATGTGAGGCTTTTCCCTCTAGTGGATGATATTTTAAGGTTAATCCCCAAATAAAAGGAGTGGGAGGAGACTGTTGTGTCAATTGGTTTTAACTGATCAATCTAAAATTTTAAATCAATCAATCAAACATTTAAAGTTTACTCAGTCAGTACTTTCAAATTAATCCCACAGGTGATACAAAGTCACAACAAAAATCACAACAAAACATTTAGGACTTAGAGTGCTTGAAAAGGTGTAGGCTGACGCATAAGGTTATTATAAAAAATATCTAAAGACAAACCTATAACTGCTTACTCAAAGTTACACGACAACAAAACAGAAATTTAAGCATTCAAGGGCAAAATACAAGCAGCATTTGTAATATTTAAAGGGGTTTAAAGAAGAAAATTATTGCAGCTTCAAAAATGGTCCAGTTGCAAGAACCAAACATTTGAGATAGTGAAGTTTTAGGTGAAAGAGAAATGTCAAATTAGATAGCAATGTAAACTTCAGCCTGCACCTGAACAAATACCTCTCTTAACAATCAGGGGGCATGAGCTGATAGAGGGCTTGTTGCAAACGTTTATTTGTCAAAATAATAAAAGAGTGTGTGACATATTACAGGTAAATTCTCTGTGTTTCAGTCAGAGAGCTCATGTTTGTATTTGTTTAAAAAATTAATTGCAGCAGCAGATGCAACTCAAGCATGTTTGAGTTTGATGTCCAGGCTCCACCCTCATCACTAATTGCAGATCTATTTTAATCACTTTTATATGCTGAATTGAAGGAGTGAAATAATACTGATTTGAAGAGCCAACGGGTAGATGCTGGGGTGGTGGGAGGTTGAAACCAAGAGTGCAGTACTGTCACAGGGCAGGGCTTGCATGGAAAATAAAGCAGGAATCTTGCAGCTTGAATACGCCTCTATTTGGGCTTTTTGTCAGGTAATTAAATGATGAAGATGCCAGGTGTGAAATCAGTTCGGCCCGAGTTGTCTGCCGGTGCAAAGCTTGCTGTTGTCACCCTATGTATGCACTCACCTGGTACTCCTGCAGCATACGTTGATTCTGCTGATCCTGAACCAGCAGTCGGGCCTCACACTCATCCTGCCTCAGGGCTGCAACTCGCAACTTCTCTTGCAGCAATGCAATCTCCTGCTGATACTGAACCCAAAAAAACACACAAAATGTTACACTCATAGCCAGCACATATCCAACAGGTCCAATACACATGCAGCAGGCATCTTACCTTCTCTATAAGGGCATCATCATGGCGGTCTTCATCTGCCTCACCATAGGAGGAGGCAGAGTTCATGTTGAGCAGCCAGGCTGCTGTGCGGTCCAACGCACAAGGAGAGGGAGCCTGCACACACACAAACACACATAGATCACAATCAAACAGTAATCATTCGATAGACTCCACCCTGACTGGACTGCATGTTATACTGAACCCACAGACATTTGGAGTTACAAATTACCATGGTAACAGTCTGGTTACCTTGGCAGCAGATCGTTGTTTCTCAGGACTGTCTCCTTTTGAGGATGAGGATGTCTGTCTGAGCCGGGACTGGCCACTGCTCGGCCAATCAGGACTTGATGACATCATGCTACCTGAAGCCGGGCGGGGTGGATATGCCGAGCCTCCTGCTCCACTAAGCATGCTGGGAGGGGTCCGACCTCGAGGAGGCCCTGGTGGAGCAGAGGAGGGAGGAGGAGGCTGATCGATGCGTCTCTGAGGGCCTGAGGAGTTCTGACGAGGAGGACCGGAGGGGCCTGAGGAGGAAAGCCAAAAACAGGATGTTTATTCATTCATTCATTCATTCATTCATTTTCTATACCGCTTACCCCTTTCGGGGGCCTGGAGCCTATCCCAGCTGTCATTGGGTGAGAGGCAGGCACACCCTGAACTAATGCTGAATGCCTTCAGGTGAGAGCCTGATCAAGCTGTACTATGTATTTGACAGTGTAATGAGGAAACTCTTGAGGTTTTAATCAGAATCATCACATTATCACTGTCATAAGAACTCTGAAGCAGCATTACAGAGACAAATATGTGAGCATGTGTTTAAAACATCTGAAGGGATTCTCTGAATGATTTGGTTATTTGTCACAGTAAGGTTGAAGTAGGCAGCTGCAATTACAATTGTGGGAAATTTATCACATTACACATGAGGAAATATAAAACTGAATGCTGTAGAGCTGTGTCTCATGTTTAGTTTATATCTGTTGTGGGCTGTCAATACACTGGCTGGTCTCACAAGGACACTATCGGTGAAAAAGAAAGTGAGCGAGCAAAAACATGGACTGTTAAAAGCTATTGTAGAGCTAAATCAGCTGTGAAACTGCAATTTCATGGTGGGACAGATTTGAATTGTTTTCTGTCAGTTTTGATTGAAGTTTATTTGTGAAAAATGCAGCCACAACTGACTAAGGTAAAAATCTTTGTGTTTATGTGATTTTGGTTTATTTGGAGTTATATGGTAGTATGGTAGTATTAACCAAAAGAGAACTGAAACTTAACAAATTAAGTTGTTTCTTTTTTTTTAACATGCAGCCAAGCTGTCTTTACCAGTGATTCAACAAAATTCTAAACAGTTTGAGTGCCAGTGAAAAGGATGGGCTATTATTTTGATGTTGAACATTTGACTTTTTGTACCTGCTAGAGTTTCAGTGAGGGACAAAGCTCGTCTGGAGTATTCCTCTCCACTGCTGCTGCTGGACATCGCTGACATCCTCTCCCCTCTTTCTCCTCTTTCACTCCTCTCTCCCCCTCCAAGCCCCACAGACATCTGGGTGAGAAATGCTGGTTTGGTTGCCATAGTATTCCTTTCTTCTGCATTCCCCTGAGACCCAACTGAGCCATCGGAAGGTGTAGCATCCATCTGTGGGCGCGGTGATGTAGTGGTCATGTGATACACGGGGTTCTGGAAGGAAAGAGGAAGGAGCCCAGTCCTGCGCTGCCACTGGCTGTCGTCGAGGCCGTCGCTCGGGGAGGCATCCTGCAGGTCGACCAGGGACAGACTGCGGCTCTCATTGGTCAGCTCTTGGCCCTCCCTTCGGCCCCCGTTTGTCATTTCATATCCGGCCTCATGTTCATTGGGTTCGGAGTAGGATGAGCTTGGAGCAGGAGAGCCTTGCAGGCCTGTGGGAGATGACATTATAAGAAAGAGAAAGATCAGACTGACTAAAAGGGGGGGACTGACAGAGTCTAATAAAAATGAAGGTTGAAAATTACCTGATGCTGGCTGGAGACTTGACCCTTTAGTGACGAAAAACAAATCTTTGTTCTCTGGAGTCGGAGAGGGAAGTCTGGTAAAATCTACCATGCTGCACACACACACATAGACAAACACACACAGACAAATGCACACAGTTAATACCATTACAGCAAACATACAGAATCAGGACATCAGCTGTGTAAAGAAGTTATTCATCTTCTAAAACTGTGTCAGTAGAAAATAACTTCTTACATCAATGAATCATTTGCTCATGAATGTATATACACAAGAAAATGCTTATAAGGAGTGTTTCAGGCCGACTGAGGATTAGTGGTTTAGTCGGTTGCTCAAAAGGCCGGCATAGGATCTTTCTGCAGTCTGCTTGTCCAAGTGTCCTTAGGTAAGACAGTGAACCCAAAGTGCTCCAAAGGACAGAGCCAGGGGCAAATGAATAAAAAAATTGCTGTGTAAGTGCAGTCCATACACCATTTCATCCAATGATTTATTCAAACAGAGCCAGATACTTGCAACTAGACACTTGCAACAAATCTATTGATAACTGGCATTACTTTTTAAACTGATTAATAATGTAATGTTAGTTTGAGGACCCTCCCAAAACTACAACTTTCATTAAATTTCATTTCTCATATTCTCATATTTATGACAACCAAGACTCAAGGAGGTAATCATGGTGGACAGGAGACAGAGGTGGACTAGAGAAGGGCTTAATTTCACACAGATTGACACAAACAACCCAATCTTGCGATGTCTGTGTTCTTGTGATTTCAAGCAAGATTGGAAACGCCAATAACATGCTGAAGAATTTGTCAACACAGCATAGCATTAAATCAGGAATGTCATGTGTTTGACCCTGTTTACACAGAAAATACACTTCTTAACACATAGAAAAATCCAAATGAATAATTAAGGGAATCAATAAAGAACTTGATCGATTAACTGGTCTTCTGTTACATCAACAGGAGTGGCCTGGAAGGCTCTCAAGACTGTGATCAGGGGACGCATCATTCAGTTTGCATTGATTTGGGAAAAAAAAACAAACAAAAACAAAGCAAAAGAACAAGTAGAACAGGAAAAAAGACAAGATTTAGAATCAAGGTTGAAAAAACAATTTCCAAATATTGTTTTTAGAAATCTGACACAATTAAAATATAAGTATAACCAGATTTTATTTCAGAATATGGAATTTTTTTAACCTGACACACCAGACGGACAGTTCCATACATCCACCACGGAAATATTTCAGGGCTAAACACATTGTTTTGAGTTTGGGGACAAGCCAGGAAAGCTCCTCACCAGTTACATAAAACAGAGAGTCTGCTTTAACTATTCCCGCAATCGGATCTCCATCAGGCGAATTTCTTAATACAACCGTTGATATTAACAGGACCTTCAAAGAATTTTATGTTGATCTTTATTACACAGTTTAAAACTCATCCGATAATGAAATATGTGCTTTCGTAGAGCCACTAGGACTTCCAAAACTATCAGACTCTGTCGAGTTCTTTAGGAGTTTTAATTCAGAGCTAGGCCTGGTTTTATTAGAGGTTTATACACAGGTGCTGCGCAAAGGCATTTTGCAACCAACCATGAGGGCAGGCCCTTGTCAGCTTAGTCCTAAAGAGAGGCAAGGACCCTGGGGAGTGTAAAAATTATTGTCCAATTTCTTCAATGCAGATTGATGTCAAAATTATCTCCAAAATTTTTGCCAACAGGTTAAATAGTGTTATTACCTCTAATTCACACTGACCAGGTGAGGTTTTGTGTGAGGTTGCAAGTCCTCAGATAATAAAAAGTGCTCGATTAACAATACCTGGTCAGTGACTGAGGTCCGATCTCCAATAGCTGCCATATCCTTCAATGCCAAAAAGGCTTTTGATATGATTGAATGGCAATATATGTTTAATATTTTGGAGATGTATGGGTTTGATAATACCTTTATTAAGTGGATCCAGTTACTATATAAGCAACCACAGGCTGCAGTCCAAACCAATAGATTCATTTCAGATTACTTTGAAATTGATAGGGAAACTAGACAGGGCTTGCCCCTCTTTGCAATATATCCAGAAGAGTAGAGCTATAATTTTCCAAAATTGATGCTTTAGAACGCTCTGTTATGCATTTGTCAAAACAGAAATAAAAACTTAAGTGAAGTATACTTAGTAACGAGTATATCCTTTGTTACCTCAAAAAAGTGGCTGAAACTGGCTTAAATTTGGTATTTTGCTCATAAGATTAAGTATTGCTAATTGCATTTGAGTATTTCTACATTTATAAATGTTGATAAGTAACTCCTGATGTCAAGGATATATATTCTTTCCTTTAAGTACCTTTCAAATAACATATAAATCTGCCCTGTGAGTAATTTTAATGAAGCCCTCTTGGATAACCAAAGTTGTCCATCCATACTCTTAAATTCCCTGGCTGTCTCCGAACTGCATTGCACTGGACACCCACCCACATGTTACTCTGTTGTTCCATTAAAAAACAGAAGAGAACAGGTGTCCTCTTGTTGGACTTCGTGCATATGATGCTTTGAGTCCCACCTCTGCAGAACTATAAATGAAAAAACCCTTTAGTGACCTTCTAACAGGCCATGTTTTTCTTCACTGAGGTATGCACATGATGCTCACCCTCCATCCAGTCCTACGCCGCCCTGCAGGCCGATTGAGGGATTACAGGTCGCCAGAGGAGGTGAGAGAGGCGGTGACAGAGGGGGTGGGGACATAGGGGGTGGAGACACCACACGCTGAGGCTCTGGTGAGGACACTGACATTCCTCCGGGATGACCCACACCACCTGGGTTGGCCAGAGCTGTTGACACCTCTCTGAGGATCCGGGGAAGAGGACCGAGCTTCGCCAGGCATGACTGCAGAAAGACAGATAGACAAGGAGGACACAGGGACCAGTAGTGAGACAATCTTTTCCATGGTCTGCGGGTATTCATGATTATATGAGATGGCAAACATTTTGATACATCCCTTTTCTTTCAAAGTTAAGTTTGATGTAATATTCATGGCAAATATGAGGTGACAGCAAGCAGCTATTTAATCAGTCATTAAGACGGTTAACAGATGGAAACCAGCAAGCCATCAGTTATTTCACTTCCAGTTTGTAAACGGAGCTTAATCAAGTTCACAGAGGAAACAGACCCTGATAGGTATTAATGCTCTCTGAATCAAAGTGTTGAGTTAAATTGTCCTCAAGACTTATAATGGTTAGGATTTTGGTTCAGAGATGCAGGGCAAAGTAATCCAGTTTGTCTTTGTCCTAGTTTTTCAGAGAGAGAAATCAGGTTGAATGTCATCCAGAAGCAGACTTTTAAAGATTACCAAAAAAGATTAATCGTGTTGTAAACAAAGCCCATTTCAGACCAAAAATTTGACACACCCTTTTTGGAAAATAGCAGCTGTCTGAACTGAGCTGCTGCAGCTTGAATACAGGTTGGCTGACGGTGTTGTCTCTGAATCTGCTCATCAAGGTTGCAAACAGCTGGTTTAAAAATCTGAGGCACTTCATATGTCTTGACAGCCAATCAGAGCCTTGGGGTTCAGTGAGGAAGTCAGCTGACACATCCTTATACAAGAGTACATGATACTGTTGCTACACTTTAAATGTATGTAAATCTTCCTTTTTTGTCTTTTAAATCTACAGCTTATGTAAAGAAAGTAAAATAAAAGTAGGCGTTTTTCTCCCAAGTCTGTGAAATGGTCTTAATCATAGACAGGCAACAGCAAGGATCTCCAAACACAGAGCTGTGGACCACAACCAGAAGAGTAGATAACTTGGCACTACGGTGTAACCTTGCAGTGCAGATGGACCTGCTTGTTTCTCATTGTCTGAAATCACGCAGATCCATCTTGTCAAGCTCCAACCTCCAATGACTTCATTGGCCAAAAGCTGGACGGCCCAATCAATGAGGAGAGGCGGAAACTGAAGATGTGATGACAGCGGGAAGTGACTGCATGTTTGAAAACAATGGTGGCTTCTGAAGCGGCCTCCATGGATGCGGCGATTCCTGCGGTTTTTTTTTTTTCAGAAATGGACTCTATTTCTTCTTTAAAAGAGGAGCAAAGAACTTCACTTCAAGCTCTTACGGGAAATCGTGTTTTTGCTCTTCTCTCGACTGGGGATCACTGCTGGGAAACTGAGAGATGCAGAAATCCTCCGCGGATGATGCCGGGTAGTATATGGTAGTCGTGGTTACTCAGCGATACCTGGCAAAATATGCTCTCCTCATAAGTTTACTGGGAGAACTTGGAGGTGATTCTTGTTGAAGAAGTCCATGTAACATATAAGTGGTAAATGATACATCTGTGTGGTATAATTTAAAGTAAGATGATAGTCTAAGGACTGAAACCAGCTTTGTTACCTGGTCTAGCTCAGTCAGCAAAGTGTGCAGGCTTGATAGTTCTCTGCCAAGGTCAATGTATCCATCGAAGCCTGCGGTGTGGTTCAGGCCATCAGGGTTTGAGATTTCCTGGAGGAAGCGCTGCATGCTGCTCCACTGTCGCTCCACAAAGTCGTTCATAAACAGCATGTACTCCTCTTTAGTCCCAAACCTGCAACCACATGTTTACACAGAGGTGAGTCAACAAATACAGGTGACAATTGGAGGTACCTGGCGCAGGTTTAGTTATACTGGTGAACAATGCATACAGTAATTCAAATGAAGGTGACAGGTGATTGTTACTTTTTTGTGTCAATCTCAGCTCCCCTACAGCAAAAAAAACCCCTTCAATATCTTCAAAGCAGCTTTTCTTTTCTTTATGATAGTCTCACAAGATGCTACTCTGCCAAACAAATTCAGATTTGATTCACTGCTTTGATCTAAAACAAAGTTACTACTGGAACAGGGAGACTTTATTATAAAGGCCTGCATCCAATAACAAGCCTCTTTCATAGTAAGGTCTGGCACTCCCTGCAATTTTGTAAATAAAGGCCCTGGCCTGTATTTGAGGATTTATGGGCGTAACCTTTGACTTTGACTATATAAACTAATAAAAGAGTAAAAGTAGTCCAAGTTATTTTTTCAGTGCTATAAACAGAGTATTTAATAGTTTTTAAAGCATTTTTGTTAAATTTTTCGAAGTGCACATGATCAAGTTTACAAAAATTACAGCCAATGACATATTATAATATGTAACTGGGGCAATCATTGCAGCTACAAAAACACTAATAAAAGTTTCAAATTTGCTCTGAATATACATTTTTATTACTTTGTATAGTTTTAATATTAAAACAGTTTCTTTTGTCTCATTCCATCAGGAATTTGTGGATTAAAATATGTGAAACAGACTAATGAAATATTATTACATGCATTACAGATGCTATTTTGAATGAATATGAATGAGGTGTGCCTTGAGATCTTGTCTTGATTTCAGGTGTGCTTCGAGTGAACATAGTTTATAAAATAGTAATTGTCCTAAAAGAATTTCTATTTTCATGTTCTAAATTATTTCATTGTGCGCATGGCTTTGTATTGGCTACACAGGTTGAACTCCTCTACAGCATGTTTTTCTCATGTTTCCATAGCTTTACAGTTTATACATTTTTCAGATGGACTCAGGAACTGCATTACTGAGGAGGGGGTCCACATGTGGTCCCCAAACTGTCCTTTAAAATAGTAGTACCTCAGTTGTTTCAAATAGTTCTGTCTTTTAAATAAAAAAAAAAAATGCTCTCTAACGGGTACAAAAAAAACCAAACAACAAAATTAAATAAAAACCGTCCGTAAAAGCTACCGTCTAGCCCCTTTGTCAAAACTGAAGAGCACTAAGCTCTCCAGCTCCTTCACAGTACAAGCCGACACTTACTTGCTGAAGTTGGCGAGGGTCTGGATGACTTTGGCGATGAGGGTTAAAGTTCTTGCGGAGCGTTCGTCAGGATATTCCTGCATCAGGTCAAATAGTGAGGGTGACATCACAGCTGGACACAAGAAGCGCAGGAACAAGGAGGCGCTGATGAGTCGCTCGCTAATGTCTGGCCGCCCTCGATTACCACACTCTTGCCGCCATGATGCAAATACCTCCTTCAGCTCCCGGGGAAAGACCCTGAACGTTTAGGGGGAACAGAATTATATATACACCAACATACAGAAACATTTTTTGTTTTTAAAGTGTGTATGCTGGGTGTATTTCTGTGTACCTAAAGGAGTCAAGGATCTTGCAGAAGGCGAGTTCACAGCACATCCTGAGGTTTGCCTGATGCTCAGCAAGGTCGGAGGTCGCACAGCGAGATGGGTCAACCTCACAGTTCTCATCTGACTCATATAGAGCTTTAATGAACTCACCTAAACACAAACAGATGTAGAGTTACCAAACATTTTATCCTGAAATTTTCTTAGTTTCCCTGTGCGTCTGAGAATTGAGGCCTACATGGAAGTGCAAAAAGCTGCAGTACATCAAATCTCCAGTGGAGGGTGGTTTAGAAAGCTAAGAAACCCTGATCAGAGCACATATTAAAATGTCCCTATTTCTTTTATAGGAAGTCGAAGTTGACATGTTTACAGTTGGATTAAAAACACTTTTGTACAGACACGTCATGTCTCTAATTGCACACAATGTAGGGTGGAAGGACGGTTAAAACTCCTCCAGTTTGATGTTTTGGAGTGCTTGATTACGGCAAAAAAACAAACAAAAAAACCCAAAACAAAACAGAACCACAATTAATTTGGATGATATTGATATCCAAACTACTAAACCCAATCACCCATTGATTTTACATTTCAGCATCACATGCATTTATTGATTAAAAAACCTTCTTCACGTGTTGATACTTGCAGCACTTGAAGAGATCAAAGGAGCTCCAGCAACACTTGTAGTTCAGGAAACAACTTTATTAGACCGACGCGTTTCGGCTTGTGGCCTTCATCAGGGGATGACCCTGATGAAGGCCACTGAACTGCAATTGTTGCTGGAGCTCTTTTGATCTTTTCAAGACTTTTTCTCTCCAAGCACCTTGAAAGTTGGTAAAGTTGTGCCAGAACTTCTGACCCTTGATACTTGGAGCACTGACAGTGAAACGAAATGTGTATATATTCGAAAAATGTGCAACACTGGTGTATAAAGAAACATAAATTAACAATAATTCTAATTTATACTGTTTTGACAATTGGGGTAAAATATCATTGTAACTGAAACTTGATTAATTACTCAGCCTGGTTTTGAGTTACTGATAAAGTGCAAACTCAGAAGAAAAGATGATCGGGCTGACAAGCAGGTGTTTGTTTTTGTATTGTGTTTTTCTGTGTGCATTGGTGAATTTCATGATATATAAATTGTACCAAGGGCATCCTGGAGATACTTCTGTCCAATCAGCTTTAAGTATTCCTCGATGCTCTTCGTCGCCAGTGTATTTTCTCTGAAGATCAGTTGGTCATTGTCACGACATCGGTCCACCTCTGACATCATCAGGTCTGTCAGGAAGTCCTGTCAAAAGGGGTAAAGCCAAACTCTTTAAAAACTTTATTGAAACACAATGAATGCCCAGAGAATATGTGATCACCTATGTGAATAGGAGATCTGAACTTGTTATTGCATAATCTAACAGAGTAGTGCAGGGTCGACATATTTTTTAGGCAAATGCAGAAGTTAGCATTGCGCTGGTTCCCTCGGCTGCAAGATCACTAAAAGCCTATAGGACTGTTCCCAGTTTTGGATCAATGCTGATAATAAAGTCTGTGGAGAACAAAAAATTATGAAACTTCCATTTTCTGCTCTGTGTGACAATCTTAACAAACAAAACTACTTTTCTTGATCTTTTAAGCTTAAATGTAATCAGTGAGACTAAAAAGCTATTAGTAAGTTACCATGAAACTACAACATGGCAGTTCAACTAAGAAGCAACTACAATATTTCCAATTAATAAATAACATCACACCTATTTTGTCATAAAACAGGCTCTTAAACACAACAGTGATACAGTATACTATCAGCAAATCAACACTGAAAAGATAAATCAGGTCAAGCAAAGTGAAAGGAGAGAAGTTTTGTGCAGTTCTCAGTATGTTGTTCACAAACAAGAATTTCCTAGAGTGACTCTTTAATATGAACAGCCAATGTTGGCTCAAATTTGAGAGACATTTAGTTTTTATCCATTTTATTGTTGATTAATAGATTGATAGATTAATAAGTGGGTCACGATAAGCCATGGCCAGGCCAACAATTGCCCATCTCTGCTCTCATGCATATGATGGTTTTACAAATAGTGGTTGGAATCAGGTTTACCTGGCAGGGTCATTTTGATGGGTTCATAATTGATATTTTTCAAATGTATACCTTGGCCTTTCCAGTGCTGTGCAGGATGTGGACAAGTGCTGCAGCGAGCTCCTCTTTAGCTCTCAGGCTAATGGAGGCCTCCAGAGTGTTACAGAGCAGCAGGTAGTTGGAGCTGATGTATTCTGCAAACTCTTTGTATTGCTCCATTGGCAAGATGACGATACTCTGATAGCGGGCTTTGATACGCACTGTCGGTACAGACGACTTACCTGAAACAGAGCACAACATGAAAACCTGTCATCATACAGAAGCTTCTCTGAGTTACCTGTGCTGAAATAGACGTGCATAATGAAACACAGAAGGTTTATATGGAAGGACCTTGATGTGAAGTACCTTTAGATTTTCACTGAATAAGAAAATCTGTAAATCTGTAAAATTTTCTGGAGTCTAGAGACAGATAGACGGCACAACTAAAAATAATCTAGGCAAGGGAAAAGCATCTGATGAAAAGAAAAGTACTGATGCTCATCTTTGCTGCCTTATTTTATACCAAACTTGTACAGAAGAGTTTGAAAACCCACAGTTTTGCCTTCCAGGTTCTTCACAAATTTTCTGTTATTGCTTAAGTGGAAGAGACTGAACAGAGGACCTGCAGACGTGACTAAAGAGCAAAAAATGTAGATCAGAGTTCTAATTTTTATCACCCATGGTTAAGATTTTATTGTGCGTAGAGTATTTTATATAAAATATAATCAACATAATCTGATGTGAATTACAAAAATGATTACAGAGGATAAGATAAATAAAAATACCTGTTAATAGAACTTTTAAAATCAGTTTTGTTTAATCACAGTTTATTTCAAAGGACCTAAATGTACAGATACATTTAGATTGTGATTAATTTGGACAAAGTATGTGCCACTTACTTCTGATGGTACTGGGAGTGCTGAGTGTGTACCACTTCTCCACTAGCTGTCTGCCTGTCACAGTGGCAACAGGGATGTTGACGAGTCCGACATAGCTGCTCTTGTCCTTCTTCCTCTTCCTGTCGGTGTCTTTGTAAAGATGAAGAGTGATGGCATTGATAGATGGCAGGCTGCTGAAGTCAAAACGTTCTCCCCAAAAGATGTTGTCGGTCTTCAGCTTACATGACGTCCGAGCATAAAGACTGTCGTCAAGACACAGCTCACAGAAATACCTGAGGAAGAAGTGGGAAAGCAATGCACACTGTTTAGACACAAGTCGCTTAAATACAAGATAAAGATGCCCCAGTTAATCAGAAACAGATCACTGTTGGCCATTTTTAATTAAATTTAATCAATAGACAAAAATCCCTTGGTATACAGTTATGTTTGGTAGCTTTACCATCAGCCACAGAGACTGGCAGGTTTAATGCCTCTCAAAGAGAGGGTGAAGTTTGTTTAGTGTGTGAGTTAGTAGGAGTGAAATTCGTTTTCTGTTTTATGATGACTTTACCTTTTTGGAAAATATGTCTTCCACTGATTTCTGTTGATTTGATGATTATGAAGAACCTGAGTTGTTTTTTTTTAGAGGAGGAGCCTTTTTTGTGGCAGACTTTAAATATAAGGTCAGATACTGTAGAGAAGGCAGAACACATTGTTTAGGACTGAACTATAAAAGGAAAATGCAATTATTGTGGTCAGCTAAGAATCACTGAACCATTGCAGCAATATTTCTGGTGTCATGTAACCCCATGAGGGCTTGGAGCACTGTGTGCAACACTGTCATAAGTACAGTCAATAATCATACCAAAACTAAGCGATTAGTAGATTATAAATACTGTTTTGTGTGACAGACCAACCAAACAGACCATCCATGATTAATACCCTGGAGTCAGCAGTTGTGAGCAGCACTGTGTCTGCAGTCTGCTGTATTGTCCTGCAGTAACTAGTAACTTGTGAACTGTAAACTCAATAATATTCAGCTTAGTGCCAATGATGACTGATGTAAGGCACTGTCATTTCTCAATGGTTAATTAGATACCTTTTATCTTAGATGGGCTGTAATCATGATGAAACAATTAGTCCCCTCCTTATTAAGACGCTGACTAACAAGGTAACATAATAATGATGTGTTTCAGGTCAGATCATTGAAATGACTTTAAAAAAAGGTTAATAAAATATTCTAATGGTATATATTCAAATACAACTTCATAAAACAAAAATGTTCATTTGGGGGACTTGATAAATCCCCCAGTTCTTATGGTGTTAGCCACCAGCTACTCACGGAGCACTAATTTCCTTAGCATTGAGATTTTCAGTTTACTACAGGGTTTGTGTCTCTGTATGAGCACCACACTGTAACTGTAGAAGTCTTCTTTTGTCAAAAGACAAACCAGAAGGGCAGAATGAAAGTCTGTCTTCAAAGTAAGTCAGCTACGTTTTAAATGATAAGTTTGCTTGACCACTGCTAGCAAAAGTGTCAGAATGGTCCTCTACACAGCAGTAGATAATTATAGTTGAATATGTAGACCTAAGTTCACCACAGAGACATTTTTATTTTCTTATTTACTAATCTATTTAGTGTAAATATTTATAACGTCACATGCTGAGCGGCATCGTTTTTGACGTCCAGCCAAATAGAACAGTGTAACATCACGCACAAATGATCAATAAATGATCAGTAAAGACCTGATTTTGGTATCCCTCGAGTGAGAAGTACAAAAGCTCAAGTTACACTTTGAGCTAGACAGAGCTCATTGAAGAGCCTGAAGTAGCAGAACTAGAATTACATCGTGAATTAAAGTAGTACTTTTGTATCCATAGGACAAATGCAACACCAAACTCTGCATGTTATGCAATTCTGATTTCAGGTACTAATCCACCTACTCGCACACACTGCACTGTGAAGTATTTGCAGAAGTGAGAGAATTCTGTATTATAGTAGTCTTGGTTTAGTATGCCTCATATTTATATGATAAAATCAAGTACAGAGATTTTTTTTTCTTTTCAGAAAACCCAAACAGAACGTTTTGTGCAACAAAGCAGATTTTGAATTGTGCATGCAAGACTGATAAATGTATGAATGTATTTAATTTACTTTTCATGCTCTAGAAGTGCCCAACCTTGTTGTGTAATCTGTCATTCATTCATCAGTTAGTTCATTAAGGGGCTGTCCACATGGAGATGAATTCAGGCATATCCGCACAAGTTTTTAGTTGTACAGGCTTTCTGTCCACACAGAAACAGTGTTTCAGGTGCCTGAAAAAAACACATTTTTGAAAATGGGTCCCAGAATGGATAAATCTAAAAACACCGGCTGGGTGTTTCTGTGGACAATGAATACAGATAGTTTCAGAAAAGATGACATCATAGAACCCACTTCCCCCCTGCACCGCATGCGCAAACCCAAACAACAACAGAAACAATGGTGGAATACACTGTCACATTCATGTTGCAGAAGCTACTGAGCTTGTTATGGCTTTAACAGCAAAATCTTCTGCTCCTCTACAACCACTGGGAGCATCCACATGAAACACTAAAAATGCTGTACTACATATGCCAGGCCTGGAAGTGGCACTGTTATGCTGCTGCAGACATACACCAAAACCAGGGAAGAAGACATGGAGCATACGCATACACAAGTGAACATGATGTACGCGTATGCTCCATGTCTTCTTCCCTGGTTTTGGTCATTTTGTGCGGTCATCTCCGTGTGGACAGGGTCTAAACTCACCACTCATTCATTTCTCTCCTTCTTTCTCTCTATCTTCTGAATCAGCTGATCAGCTTTGGGGGAAGTACACTGTACATTTTGCAATAATGTACAATGATTTTGTACATTATGTTATGTGTTAAATTTCTTACAGTGAAGAATGTTCTGAAACAGAAAACTCTTCAAAAATAATAAACAATGAAGTAGGTTTGTGGGGAGGGGTCATTACCTTTTCTTTGCGGGCAGGTCTTTGGCCTCAATCACCCACACAGTCAGCACATTCTCCAGCCTCCGGCTGTTGTCTTTGTTGGGATGAACAGCTCTTCTCAAGTTCTCCATCCATTTGTCTCTTTCTGCTGCTGATCGACATGAGAAACACTTCGTTCCTGTTGAGGTAGTTACCTGGAAGAAACAGGGTCAAAAGTCATTAATAGGAAACAGCACAAACTTAAAGTGTTTGTCTGTTTGTTTGTGTCACCTCAAAGCAGTAGTCCTGTCCCAGGAGGGAGGAGTGAACAGGTTTGATGATCACAGATTGGTCCATCCTGAGCTCCAGAGATGAAACACAGCCGGCGCTTAGCAAGGACTCCTGGCTACCACAACGCAGCCGTCGCATCACACACCTAAAACAGCAGGTCATAGAAAACTAGAGTTTCTCTTGCAGGACTGAAGGTGATGATGTCAGCAGGTCAACAAAAAATCGAACACTGACACCAACAGAAGAACTTGATCAGCTCCTGGTTATGGATTACCATCTTATCTTTGTGAACGCATTCTACCTTTGAATGTACAATCTGTGAGGGAGAGACAAGATTTTGGGTGTCAGAGGCATTCTGGTTTCCATTTGTAGAACTGACAACTAGCATTTAAACAGCATTGGCTACAAACAAGAAAAGTCTGCGTGAAGAGCAAAAGCAGCCAAACCCAATCAGACAGCATGCCATTCCATTACCAATCAGGCAGTCTTGGTCAACAGGGGCATGAAAAATGAAAATCTTGGCTCATAGATTGCTTTATCTGTTTATCTATCACTATGTCAGGTGGCAGGTTATACTGAAGGGGTTCACATACTGTCAGAAGACACAAATGGTGCCTTTTTACGTATGAAAGCCACGTAACTGGACATATTTTTACTTGGCTTTGGTAATAGCTAAGTAATTTCTTTTCCATCACAGCAGGTGATGCACTGATTGTCAAAATCAGGGCCAATGCTGATACTGATGTTTCCAAAACAATTCAGCTGATATTGATGCTGCTGTTTTTCTAATTATTTTTTTGGTCTAATTCCCCCACAATGCAAATATTTCCTCTTATTTTAGACCAAGATTTTGTCAAAACGGGTGACTTCTTCTGCCTAACAAGAAGCTTCTCTGTGTTTGCTGCCATTATGAAACCTTTATTGATATATTCCACATTCATTCATTCCTAATTGCTTTTTGTCTTAGCATGAAGACCAGTTTTGTTCCAGAGGAGGTTACAGGAAGTCAGCCAAAATGTCAATGAAAAGTACAGGAGAGTTTGGTAGGTCACAGTACGGAGGCGATGATGAAAGGGGTTTGATTCTCATCTAACACATCCCACTCAAGATGCTTTTAGTGGCAATCTTCTCATATGATTCAGCAGTGAGAATGTCTTGACGGCACATTTTAGTATATCTCAGTGTTCTTGGAACCTTGAAAAAGGTGAAACTGGAAAAAGTACCAGGTACAATTCCTATGAAAAAAAACAAAAAAACAAGAAAGGACCTTTCTAATGCCCAGGACACACAAGGGAGTGTTTGCCAGAAAAAGATGAGTGGTCAGGCGCAAAGCTGGTGTATTCCTGAATTGTGGATACAGAAACTGATGGCCTTGATGTGTCCCCATGTAATCTAAAATATGATGAAATCGACCTATTTGTCTGAACTGCCAATTTTGGATGTTTCTAAAGAATATCCATTTTATAATTACTTGTCCAAATCCAAAGGTTTTTAACACAATTAAACAAATACCTTCATTCAACCCGATTAAATGTCTTCTCCACATCAAGTGAGATAGCGGCAACCAGTGAGCTGGAATTATGCACAGCCCACATAATTTTCAGCAACCTCCAAACATTGACAAATTCCCTTTTTCGACAAAACCTACTTAGTCTTTATATATGAGGCTGCTAATAACTGTACCTATTCTTTGGTCAAGAATCTTTGATAAAATCTTATAGTCTTTGGATAAAGCTAGTGGGCTGATAACTTTTGTAATCAGTTGGATCTTTTCCAGGCTTGAGTAGAAGAGTAATAATGGCCTGTTCCAATGAGGGCATGATCTTTTCCCCATTTAAAGTTTCTGAGAGCATGTCAGCCATAAACGGTACCAGCTCTTTCAAGTAACATTTAAAAAACTCAGATGTAAAGCCATCTTGCCCTGGTGCAATGCCTGTTGGCAGAGTTGCTATTTCCTCTAGTATCTCTTCCTGTGTTATTAGGAGTCAAAAGCCTCCTTTTGAGTGTTGTTCAGTGCAGGCAGGTTTAAAGTCTTAAGAAAGACCTTGATTTCTTCTTCAGATGCGGTACAAACAGAAGAATAAAGGTTTTCATAAAAACCTTTGAAAGCTTAATTGATTTCTTTAGGATTTGTTACTAATTTGCCTTACTGAGTTTGAACTGCTGCAGTATCACTGATTTTGACACCTTTTGTCCAACGTGTCTCGCTAATAATTTGCCTGCTTTGTCACCTGATTAAAAAAAGCTCTGTCTCCCTCTAAATTCAACCTTTTTGTTGAAAATGAATTACCGGTATATTAAAATTTGACTTTTGCTATTTTTTTAGTTCCTCTGTTGTCATTCTCTGCTTTATTTTTTGTTCTTTAATCTCTAGCTCCTTATCCAACTGTGACAGCTTAGCTTCGTTTTATCTTTTTCTTGAAAGCAGAGTGCTGTATAATAAAAACTCTTAGATAAGCCTTCATTGCGACCCATGCTTTACCAGCAGAGAGAGTTGTTAGCACATCAATGTCAATGAACAAAAAATAATTTCTACTCCAAGTGGTTCTCTAAAGGTCTAATCTAGTAATAGAGAATTACTGAATCTCCAGTGAGGTGTTTGGGGGTTATCCTTACTTAGGAGAATATCCAGAGATACATTTGCATAGTCAGAGAATTATATTCCCAATAGAGCATGGCATTATTGAAGGGAGTAAGGGGTGATAAAATAGATCAATTCTTTAATACATTTTATGGTTACTTGAGAAGAAAGTCTAGTCTCTGCCAGTTGGTTAAAGCAGCCTCCAAATGTCTACAAGGTCAAAAGAACTGACAGATATGCTAATGGACTAAGGGGCTGACATGCCTACTTTTTAGTACTTAGCCATTATGGAGCTCTCTCTGGGGGAATGGACCAATGAGCTAAATGTCATATGCAAAATGCATAATGATAAAATAATAGTTTGGGGAGTGCCATCCCAGTTCTCTCTACAGACAGTTGGATTTTTTCTAAAGGCATGAGTCATCACTTTCCATTCCATAAAAATTTGTTGATTTTTACTTTCTCAAGGATTTTTAAATCCTTGAGAAAGTAGTGGCTAATCAGCTTTGTGATTTTCTTCAAAACAACAGCTTGTTTGAGGACTTTCAGTCGAGATTTAGAGCTCACCATAGCACAGTCTGTTCTAGTTAAAGTAACAAATGATTTACTCTCTGCCTCAGAAAGTAGACTTCTTCTTGTGCTTGTCTTGCTAGATCTAAGTGCAGCTTTTGACACCATAGATCATCACATTATTCTACAAAGATTAGAGGAATTACTCAGGATTACAGGGACTGCTTTAAATTGATTCAAGTCCTACTTATCTGAATCTGATCAATATTAGTTTGAACACAACAATAAGTCTTCTGTGTACACTAAAGCCAGTTACGTAGTTCCTCAAGGTTCTGTGCTAGGTTCAATTCTTTTCTCCTTATATATGCTTCCCCTTGGTGATGTCATGAGGAAACATTCAATGAGTTTTCATTTTTATACTGATGGTAGTCAACTGTACCTATCAATGAAGCCAGATGAAACAAATCAGTTATCTAAACTTAGAAGGGAGTCTAAAGGACAAAAAAATCTGGATGGCCAGAAATTTTCTTCGTCTTAACTCAGACAAGACAGAGGTTGTTGTGCAGGGCCCCCAATACCTTAGACAAACATTTTCCAATGATGTAGTCTGGCACCAAGCACAACTGTTGGTAATATTGGGGTACAATTTGATCAGGATTTGTCCTTCAACTCCAAAATAAAACAAGTTTCAACAGCCTTTTTTCATATTCGGGACATTGCAAAAATCAGGCCTATGCTGTCTGAGAGGTATGCTAAAAAGCTAGTCCATGCTTTCGCTTCCTCTAGATTGGATTATTGTAATTCTCTTTTATCAGGCTGTTTCAGCAAGTTGCTTAAGACTCTTCAGCTGGTTCAAATGCTGCAGCACATGCACTGACTAGAACTAGGAGAAGAGACCACATTACTCCTTATAAGCTTCTCTGCATTGGCTTCCCATAAAATATAGAATAGAATTCAAGATTGTTCTCCTCACCTATAAAGCTTTCAGTGGTCAGGCACTAATTTATCTTAAGGAGCTTGTAGTGCCATACAACCCCTTTAGAATGTTACAGTCCCAAAATGCTGGCCTGCTCGTGGTACCATGAGTCTCTAAAAGTAGTATGGGAGGTAGAGCCTTCAGTTATCAGGCTCCTCTTCTTTAGAATCATTTACCAACCACTGTTCAGGGGGCAGACACCCTCTCTACCTTTAAGGTTAGACTTTAAACATTCCTCTTTGATAAAGCTTTAAAAAAGGGCTGGCCCAGGCCTGTACCAGCTCATAGTTAAGCTGCAATAGGCTTAGACTGCCAGGGGATTTGTCACACTGAGCTCTTCTCTATCTCTCTAACACTCTCTCTCCATCTTCTCCCTCTAAATCTCTTTCCCCCTTTTTGTTTGCTTTTGTACTCGTCTCTGGTTCTTGTCTTGTAGGCAGCCTGGGATCGTTGGTGTGGATGGCCTGCTTCTGCGGACTTAAAAACCTTTAACTACTACAACCACAAATATTTGGCCTTTCCTTTATCCCCATTCCGTTATCATTACAGTTCCTGATATTAACTTCAGAGAGATCAACAAAATTAACTACATGGTAGTTCCTGCAAATAGCACACATATATTAGTATGGCTCTGACAAACAATAATGGATGACCTGCTGCTGTGGACCTGCTTGACTCCAAGTGGTTTATCCTACATCAACCATCAACAGAAATGGTAACATTTGACATAATATTTTTAGACTAGTTAAAAACAAGTTTAACTAGGTGCTGCTATATTAATCAACATCATTCCTCTCCAGTTTATAATCATTACAGATTTTAATGTTAATATTAGAATGACCTCTCTATCCGTGGCTGTGACTATACCTCAATAAAGTTCTGTTGTGTAGGACTAGGTGTTAATATCCCTTATTGCGTACTTGAGAAACCACTGAGACTCTGTGGGGGATGATCAAGTGAGTGATGGCATCCTTTGGGTTATCAAGTGGGCACCCTCTTTCTTGCATGTTTTGCTGATAGGCCCACTACACACCCAGAGGGTTCAGCAGTGAATCCCAGCATCCCAGGTTCACCCCCTTGATGCCATCATCTCACTTGAAGGCCCAGGTTGAGTCCTTCGTCTTCATCTACAGACACTGACTCCCCTTTTCAGCAGCTCTGGAGAGGTCCTTGCTGCCTACTTCCACTAGTCGGACCCTCACATTTCAGCCTCGCTGTTTGTGGTGGCAAGGTCCATGTACCTTAGCTTCTTGTGCTTGTAGGACTCCTCTAATGAGCTCTCCCAGGGCACTCTAAGCTCGATAATGTATAGGTGCCTGAGCGAAGCTGGCCATAGCAACAGGTCTGGTCACAGGTTGGTGGACACAATCTCAGTTGGGGAGCAGAGCTTTTGGTCTGAGTCCACCAGCAACTTCCAACCATGTGCCCCGCTCAACTGCTCAGCGACAGGTCTTCAGGTGGTGAGACAGGCTTAACCATTGTCCTCCCGGACAAAGGTTGTTGCCTGCCAACGGGATGATGGGGAAGGAAGGGCGTTGATACTCATCTGTTGCGTTTCCAGCACTGCCGCAAGGCACTTTAACACCTGGTTGTGCCGTCAGGAGTAACGGCCTTGAGTGTGGCTTGTCCTGCAGCCCACAAGGATGTGTTTCAGTGTTGCTGGATTTGACAGAGTGAGCATGTGGGGTCTTGGCCCTACCATTGTCCTTGGGAGATAGCAGAACATCATAGGCAGCCTTAATGGTGAATTTCACTCTGAATGCCTCCATATCCCACAGGAGATCTACCTCTTCTCCACTACTTCCCACGTCATCCACTGCCTTTGCTCTGCCTGTGCAACAGCTTTTGCGCACCTGTCTGCTTCCTCTTGCCCCTGTACTCCCTGCACCACAAGCCTGAATCTTTGGGATGGAGTGACTTTGTTTCAGGCTGGTGTGCTGGTCCCAAGGCCAAGACCACTCCTCCCCTGCTGCACTTGGCTCACGATGTCCCTGTGTCTAATTGCTGCATTTGCCTGCTCTGTGGCTGCCAATGGGGTCTACTTCCTCCCAGTCACCAAGATGGGGGCAGCTTGGGGCACAAGCTGGCCCCATCTTGACATCATCCAACAGCATCATCCCCAGGTGGCACGCTCAGTCCAGGTCTTATTTGCTGCCCTCAAACCACTCATCGAGATGCCCAGCTGATCACCTCCATGGCGATGGTGAAAGCAGTGGTAATACTACTTCCAGGTGTTGCCATGCTGCTGTGTACTCTGCCATTGTCAGGCAGAGCTGGACATCCTGGAAGTAAGCCTTGACAGGGGTTGTGAGAGCTTTGAAAGAAGCCTTAGGTGCCTGTTTTCTGGATTGACATGTCAGTCTGCTGGTTTCCTTTGCAGGTATCCTGCCAGCCTTTGAGCGACTATGCTGAAGAAGGTCTTTCCCTCTACATTAAGGAGGCTGATCAGGTAGAACTGGCTGATCTCTGATGAGTCCTTTCCTTGGGGAAACGCATCCCTCCGGTCCTCCGTCAGGATATTGGTATCTCCTTCTTTTCCCACATAATTCTCATCAGCTTCCAGAGGAATGGCAGGACATCTGGTGCATTTTTGTAGAGCCTGTTTGGAACTCCATTTTTAGCTGAGGTTTTCCCAGAATTTGACATCTTTGACAAACTTTAGCCGATTAATCACTAGTTGTTGCCAGCAGCAGGTAATTCAGGCAGCTATCTTGGTCATCCCACCACGTGACTCCACATTCAGTGTATTTCAACAAAAAAATTAACAGCCCCTACATGTTTTAGTCTACTTTAGCAAATATAGCATTACATTTCCACAATGTGGACACACTGTCCAACTATGATTGTAGCATACACCCACCACTGCACCTAACAGATAAGCCTTGGGAAACACTGTAATGGATGGAAGCAAAATGACAATCTACTGCATGTGCATGAGACGAACATACATTTGCATGACCTCTCTTAAATGAACCACCTGAGATGTGAAGTTTCATATTGATAATGGAGCTTTGAATGACATAGTCTCTGTATGTTCCAGCACTTTCTTGCCTTTAAAATTCTCATGTTGTCCTGCACTCAAGGATGACTGTTGTAGCCAATACATCATCAACAACAAATATAATCACACAGCTCATCTACTTTAACTGCTGGATACTGAGTAAAGCATGATGTTACTTTAGTGTCCGTATAGAATGTGCTGCTGATGAATGCAGTCAAAAGAGCAGATTCACTCAAAAAATATACCTGCTGCAAATTCAGACTCCAAGTTATCATTCTGTGGGAAACACTGAGCTGTGTTTGGCAAGAAACATTGGAACCAAAAGCACATAAGTGGTGTTGCATCCACCTTTCTGTTGTCTTCAAATGGCCAAGATGGAGAGATAGAGCCAAGTGGGGTCAGACCATACTTCTTAAAAACAAAACAAGTACATCATGTAATTTATCCCATACAGTGTGTGTTGATCAAGAAATAAGTTACCTAGATCACTGACTTTAGCCAAGCTCAGGCAACATCAATCATCTGCAATTTTGCAACAACTTCATTTGACAGAACAGTGAATCAAATGTACCTAGCTACAACACCTTTGCCCCATTTCAGTGTTTTACCATCTCCACCTCCCCTTTTTTCCATCTTAAGAAATCAGAATAAAAGACCTCATGCTTGGCAGACATTCAGGATTACCAGAGCTTAGTTGGACAACAAAAAAGATGTTAGGGTACCAAGGTGAACAACAGCTGAGTTGTAAGGGAGGAATTTGAGCATGGGAGGCGTAAGGGGACAGCTGGACACCAGTATCTGCCCTCTAATAAAGCCTAAGTTAGGCTAACAGTGAAGCTGGTCCATATGTGCCATGACAAAAGTGGCCAGAAACCTATACCTCTATCGTATTGTTTTCAAAGCAGCCTTCACTGGCTGCTACAAGCTTCCAGACAAGGTAGGGTTAGCTCGCCTCACATTATCTTAGCTTACTAGCCATCAGCAGCTACTCTTAGCAGCTGCTACAGTAAGAGTATGTACTGACAAGAATCTGTTGATCCACTTTCCACAGAAGTGATGATACGATATATCACAATATATTGTGATACTATCATGATTTTTTTCACTAAAAAGTTTTATACGTTTTTGTATAGCATTAGGAACCCAACATATTGTATGCATAAAAAATCAGTTTCTATAAGTCTTTTATATAAAGTATGGCCTCTGCAACATGGAAAAACTTTATCTTTCTCAGACAGAAATAGGACCAATGGTTATAATGACTGAATGCCAACAAGCTGCTGAAAGCTACACTGAAATTCAAAACAAGTGTTTGACATTGCTACAGATTATTAAATACTAAAATACTGCAGTATTGCACTTAAAATATCAGTATTTTCACCACATCAGACTTGTGCTTCACAATCTAGAAATATGTTGATTTATGGTTATATTTTCTTACACCTTAGTAACAGAGGACAATAGAGAGAAAGGTAGGAGATTTTATTCAAAGTCTGAATCAAAGTCTAAATCATGAGTAATGTAAGAGATTGGTTGTGTTTTGTCTTGTCATTTGAGCACTGTGCTGTAACACCCCAGTCTTTCACATGGTTATGACAACAGGTTGTTTTCAGTAACAAGATCCTGATGACACATGGAAGTCAAATGGAGTGAAGTAAATGAGGAAAACCACTGGAGATCTAGGGATTTGATGAAAATCTATCCCAAAATATGAGGTGGTGGAGAGTATGTGAAGGGTGTCATTAGTAATTTTTTTTAACTGATTGACCAATTTGTCTGCATGAGGATGAGCAATATCACTAATAATTAAATCCTGCAGACCTCCTTTTACAAGGCTTGCCAAACAGTCTTTAAGGGTCACCAGGGCAGTGTAAATAAAATAATACAGACCCTACAGTGACAGGAAGCCTTGATTGCTTACCTAACAATACTGAAAACAGACACTCGTAAACAGCTTTCTGGCTGCAAAACACAAGCTGCAGAAAAAAGTCTTAGCCCACAGAGGGATATTGTTTGTTGGCTGAAATATAGCCTCTCTTACAGTTTAAGCATATGGTGTGAAGCAGTGTATTACATGTAACCTTACATCTTACTTGGTGGTTAATGCATACACCACATTCTGACTCTGCTCCTCCAGGTGTTAAGACAGAGGATTTTTGCGTGTTTTTTAAATGTTTCTCCCTTAATGTGTCGCAACTTTTGGAATTTGGCAGCAGAGTGTTTTAATTTTTTTAATGTGAATAGTTCGAATCTTCATAAACAGCAAAAAGCTTTGGCATTTAATAACACTTTTTCACTTCCTGTCACCATCTAAAGTTCTCCACTGAGATGTAGCATCATCTGAAAACAACTTATACCATACAATAATAAGTGCTTTTATATTATTTCAGTGTAACATTCTTTTACCACAGTTTGAAATTTTACAGTTAGCCAATGAAACAAGCTGCTTTCAGATGAAGGTCAGGGTAAGCTCAACAGATACTAAAAGATAAGTACAAAATGTACAGTAAAACAACATACGGTCCTACTGACAGTTTACTTTCACAAGAAATTCAAAAATATCAAAAATTTTCTAGGGCAAACAGATTCATGGGGTTTGGGATCTCCTTCTGTCTTATGGTAATGTGCTTTGGCTGCTTTGGACCCGACACAGTATTACCCCAACAATTGATGCCTCTACTTGTCTTCAGTAATATTTAGACTAATAAATCTTCTGCATCATCCTTTTCAAGGATAAAGACCTTTGGTCCAAAAATACAAGTTTGAAAAAAGCTAATCAAAGGGCTGTGATCTATTGCCTATTTCTGCTTGAGGCTGGAGGCTTGGGGCTACATGAGCTAACTACTATATTATACTCAATTGGTGTTCAGGGGCTTCATTTTAAGTATGGACAGAAAGTTCTGACAGGAGAGATGAATGTATGGAATGACCAAGACAACTGTGGTCTGTTTAAAAACACTGAATTATGATGTCTGACAGAGAGAGCTTGTCAACACACCTGATGAATTTTATGTAAATTGATTTTAAAAATTCGGAAGACCGCAGACATAAGAATAGTTCCAGTAGATGTTTTTGATTTATAATTCTCCAAAAACACGCACTAAAGGATGAAGACAGACAACAAGACCAACCATCTGAGGATTTAGATAAGATCACATAGAAAGTCACAGGAGAGGATCAACAGATAGGTTATCAAAGTATAATTCAATGCTTTTATTTGTTCTGTGTTTTTTTACTCTAATTTTTGGCTTAGGGCAAAAAAACAAACATTTTTTTCTCAATTCAAATGTGAACAAACAGTAGATTATATGGTGGTACCCTGACCATTAACTTCCTCAGGTGGATGTCTGACTTGAGTTTTGTTTTGGGGAGAAAATGGGGGAGATCTTGAGAAGAATGTAAAATTGTGTTTATACTTACTTTTTCTTATCATTTTAAGATGTAAAAGTAAATGATATCTAGTTGCCCATACTCTCTGGGCTGCATGCTTTTATTGGCTATTGCAGGTACTACACCGTAAGCAGCAAAACCTGGAGTTGTGAATATCAAACATGTTTGATAGAACAATATGAGACTGAAGAGGCTCTGACTTGTTAGGGAGTAGTTGTAATAGTTGTTATGACTGAACACACTTAAAGCTTATTTTGATAATAATTGGTTAAAAAAGGCTCTCCCAAAAACAGGGTGGCAAATTGGGCTAGCCTGAGTACATTCATATGTTTTTGGCAACACCTATATCTGTAAATTTTAATGGCAAAGAAAACAGTCACATACAGTTGTTCGCTAAAAGAATGCCAAGGGAATGTTGGAAGGTAAACAAGCGTCTTTAAATGATTAAATTCCTCCAGTTTTTTCTTTTTCTAAACCATAAGGTCATGGACAGGTTTAAGATCAGCCTAAAGTAACCAAGGCAAAAAGCAGTAAAGCTCCTTTAGAGTGCTTAGTATTCATAGGGATACAAAGAATCTACCTTTTGTTCTGCATGATGCGCACAGATCTGAATGTTTGCAATGTGCTGAAGAAATAAAGGCTGGTTTAGTGCTACAGAGTAAGATGCAAGAAAATAAAGTCTGATGTGAAGTGAACCACCCACTTTTAACATTCAGTACACCTCTGCATGTTGATGTGAGCATGTCAATAAAAGGCCTTGAAATTTCAACCATCTTTCTTACAACAAAACTTGCACTTAATCTGCATGCCTTATAAAAATCACATGCGACACCCAGCAGCGGTTGGTAGGCCAGTGTGAGCAGAGTGATATGATGCGATAATCTTTGTTTGTTTCCCAGCCTCTGGTATGCTGCAAGTATACAGCCAGTATGGCCAGGCTATTCATACAAAATCCCATTTTATAAATCTTATTCAAGATGCCTGCAATGCCTCAGGTTTTGTTTAGAGGGTACAGAGGCTGAATGGTGAGGCGATGTCGTTCAGCCATTGAGGCAGCAGCAGAGGTAGTAACATAAGCGGAACAGATGCAAAATGACATCCGATTAAATTAAGGGCCCAACAGTACAGAACAACCACACGTTTTGTTTACATGTCACGCCTGTTTTTGTCTGTGCCGTAAAGCTGTGTAAAATCACACTGGACACTGATATGGCAGCACTGGTTTGTTAAGTGTAAATGTACAAGGCTGATAACATAAGAATTTTCAAATCCCAACAAACATTCAGCAGCGGTTGAGGACTTTGTATAATTCTGAGAACAAGGTTTAAAACATAGGTAAGTAGACCAAAGGAGCTGCTCAACAATAGGAAATGGGGATTGGCCGATCTGACTACGTATCAGATTGTCATCCAATTTGGCAACAGGATTTGTAATTCCCTAGGATCACCCCAATGCTTAAAGCAGATAACCTGTTCAGCCAACCTACCCTATTTTTCAATGATGGTAGAAAAACTATCATACAAGAGAATCCACTTTAACTTAGATTCTAATTCAATTCTTTATAACATCAGTATGGTTTTAGGAACACCCCTCCACTGGTATGGCTTTACTTTACTGCACTGATAAAATCTACACATCTACTTTGCACAATCATACATTTACATGTCGTATTTTTATTAGACTTTTACAGTCTTTTGATAAAGTTAATCATGATATTTTACTTGAAAAGTTGTTAAGATATACAGGTGGTTTTCTTCATATGACTTGCGTATTGTATAAAAAATTATCTGTATAAAAACAAGCCAATTTGTGTATGTAAAAGATGGACAATCACCTACAGATGCTAAAAGTTGCTACTTTATCGGCCAGTGCAACAAACTACAGGCTTGAGTTCCACAAATCACACACCAGCAATTTAATCCCAACTGTCAGAGAGGAAATGCTTTATCAGTTTATTTTGGAGCATAACATTTTGCTAGACATTACTAGCAACTTGAAAAACCACGAAAGCAGGTGCACTCAGCCTAAACAGCTTTGCACTTACAGGACAGCTAAGTAAAGGTTCACTGTGACAGCAGAGGGTGACCGATAGCAAATGGGTCCCTGACTTTGATGAAGAACACGATAACCACCATAGTTCAAGTGGTTTAAGTGTCTCAAACACATGCATAATACACAAGGATTTTTTCATTTTTTTCCCAGATTTTTATATGGCTACCATCTATGAGATGGAGAGACATCCACTTGCACGAAAGGCATCGACTGAGGTGCAGCATCTTAAAATTAAGCATTTTTAAAACATTTCCTGCAGCATTTTGTTGTCATTTTTCTCCTGTACTCCGGTACCCAAGAATAACGGTAACAACACACTACCATGTAAATAACAAGCCTTCACATGTGCAAGTCACCTGCGATGATAAAGAATTGTTGAGTTAAGTGTTTCAAAATGCACTCTGTCTTGTTTGAGACTCTCTATGAAATCTACTACAAAAGAGTGCCGTCAAAGAAGCAGAAACACACACACGCAGATGAATTTTTTTTATATGTACGTAAGTCAAACAAGCCCAAACAGCAGCTCTACCACTAAAGTACAGTGTGATTCTGCTAAAAATGCTGGCATTAACTTAAAGTTGTTTACAAAGGAAGAAAAACCTGATGCTGCCGGACAGCAAAAATGATTCACAATCTTCAATCGTCAACATAGCACAGGTACCTTTGACTGGTATTTACAAATACCCCAAACCCAATCATAGCTTAAAAAACTGTATTGGTGTGCGCACCACTGATATGGAATTCTAATGGCTGACATTTCCACTTTAAACCAGAGCTGTCTGCTGTATATTCTGCTGGCCATGCCAATAATGTCCCTTACTATGCACAGCCTTCAATCCATGATATGATTGGCTGTTCATTGTATTGTATATTTATGAGTTCTGGTGTTTCTGCAGATAGCTTTAGTTTGGAACTCAAGAATCTGCTGTTTTTTGCACTTCTGCTTTGGCTTCATTTTCAACACTGGTTGCCTCTACAGCCAAACAGAGGCAAAAACAGGATCAGAGGTGCCTCTAGGGAAACCAAGTGCTGTTTGTTTGCACGCACAACTGTGTGTGTATGTGAAGCTCCCAATGTGTAATGCTCTTTTATTTCCCCAATGCTAATGGAAAGTCGTTTACTGGAAAGCTTTGTTCACACCAAATGCGAATTGCAATTTTCTGCGAGATGGAAATACACTGCCTGGCCAAAAGAAAAAGTCGCCACCAAAAAAAAAGGTCACACACTCTAATATTTCATTGGACCGCCTTTAGCTTTGATTACACCCACACATTCGCAGTGGCACTGTTTCAATAAGCTTCTGCAATGTCACAAGATCTGTCACAGATCATAGCACTGCCCCCACAGGCTTGTACAGTAGGCACTAGGCATGATGGGTGCATCACTTCACCTGCCTCTCTTCTTACCCTGATGCGCCCATCACTCTGGAACAGGGTAAATCTGGACTCATCAGACCACATGACCTTCTTCCAGCCCTCCAGAGTCCAATCTTTATGCTCCATAGCAAACTGAAGCCTTTTTTTTCAAGTTAGCCTTACTGATTAGTGGTTTTCTTAAGGCTACACTGCTGTTCAGTCCCAATCCCTTGTGTACCCTTCGCATTGTACATGTGGAAATGCTCTTACATTCACTAATAAACATACCCCTGAGTTCTACTGTTGTTTTTCTTCGATTTGATTTGGCCAAACGTTTAAGTGATCACTGATCACAATCATTCAGGATTTTTTTCCGACCACATTTTTTCCATGAAGACAATGGTTTCCCACTATCCTTCCAGTTTTTAATAATGTGTTGGACAGTTCTTAACCCAATATTAGTAGTTTCTGCAATCTCCTTAGATGTTTTCTCTGCTTGATGCATGACAATGATTTGACCTTTCTTAAACAGACTAACATCTTTTCCCTGACCACAGGATGCGTCTTTCAACATGGTTGTTTAAGAAATGAGAAGCTACTCAGCATCAGCTGGGGTTAAATAACTTGTTGCTTGCTGAAAGATAATCACCCATGCAGTAATTATCCAATAGAATGCTTGTACCTATTTGCTGAGGTAAATCCAGGTGGCGACTTTTTTTTTGGCCAGGCAGTGTACATTGATATTGAATGGGAAAACACAAAATTTGTGCTGTTCACATGAATTCGACAATTCGGGGAGAAACTGTCACAGAACAATGCCAATTTTGCCTCTTTTGCCACAGTTGAAAATATCCAATTTCTACAGCAAATTTGCCTGAAGCTTTGGTGCTATGGACAATCAGCATCAAGAGTTAACAGTCATTAGGATGACATCACAGAAAGAGGAGAAGCTCTTTACATGGTTATTTTAGTGTTCAGAGACTGAACCATAGACTGAACCATAGAGAGGAGAAATGGGGTAAAAGTCTCTGGAGTGTTTTGAGTATCCAGTAAGTTGAGTTCATTTTTATTGAACACTTTTCATGGGCTGCAGTGTGAACAAAGTCCACCAGCATAACGGCAGTTAGCACAACCACTAGCTGGCTACACGTGTGTTTTTCTGGATTACTAGCTGTGATTTAATATGTTTGTCACCAAACATGCCAAACTTCACAAAAGATCTACCAGAGCACCCATGAGAGAAAGAATAGGCTGGGAGAGAGAACCTTGGGCAGTACCTGCAAAAAAGACGAGTAAAGCTGGGGAGGTTTGGTAACAGAGGGGCCTTCACCGGGACATTGTTGTGAAAGTCTCCATGTCCGGCTCTGAGGGATGTTATGGATCAGCAGATGGATGTGCTCTTATTTCTGCCTTTTTTAGGACATTTAGCTTCTGGTTCTCGAAGACAGGAGGAAGACAGTGATTGTAGAACATCCAGCATAGTTGATCATGGATTGAGAAGATGGAAACACATGTTGTCGAAGGTGCAACGCAAATGTTGTTTTCACATGTGGTGTGAACACAGTCTAAGAGGTGGGGACACCAATTATCACACCATTGTGGAATTAGTTTCAGTGTCTCTCCGAGCCCATATTTTGTTTTTTAATTTTATAAGCCCTTCATTTTGTTTTATATTTCTCCACTGTGTGTTAGAGTTCCTCTACACACAAGAAGAAAAAGTCTGCAACATTGAGACTTCTCTCAATCCCCCTTTGACTAAAACAGCTTGTTCTCCCGGCTTTCCAAATAGCTTAACCAGTGTGACGTCCTACTATTGTTTTGTGAGCAGTTTGAGCCCAATGGCTTTGGGTAGAAGCTCAGTGCAAAGCATCAACCATGGAGTTGCTGAAAACAGTAAAAAGACCGGGGATCAGTGGTTCTCACAATGTGAAAACTAGAGAGTTTTTTCAACAGAAATTGTGAACATACCTTAGAAGTCATCAAAGTTGAATAAATGAATGCAAACTGAGGCAAAAGGTGAAATATGGGCTCTTTAAGAGGCCTGTTTCATGCTTTTTTAAAATGTCTCCTCTGCATGATATGGAACTTCTCTGCAAAAGACAAGAAGTCTGTGGAATCAGTACTTTTCCATCCCCCCCTTTGTACAGCGCTAATTAGATCTGGTTTACTCAGTATACTCTGATAAGGCATAACATTATGACCACCAGCCTAAGATATATATTGTCTTTCTACCCATCAAACTGAGATGTACTGTGTATTCTGAAACCTTTCTATCAGAACCAGCATTAACATTGAACCAGAAATTTGCGCACAGTAGCTCATCCTGTTGGACCAGTTGGTGCATCAATGAGCCTTGGCCACTCATGATTTTGTTGTAAGTTCACCACCGTTCCATTCTTTGGACTACTTTTGATAGGAGACTGGGAACACCCCAAAAGGGCTGCAGTTTTGGAGATGCTCTGACTCAGACACCTAGCCATCAATGCTCTTCCCTCAGCTGTCAGTGTTCATAATGTGATGCCTGATTGGTGTAAAAAAACTAGGCAATTTTTTTAACCTTAGCAAACATGCTCTTGTAGACATCATAATCAAAACTATGAGAGCTCAAATTATGGTAAACATGGGCTCTTTGTCGCGTTGTGACAGCTGAGTTTTACTGCTATGCTGCTGCTGAAGTGCACTGTGATTAGGGCTACTGTGGGGGAGGAGTCAAAGAGCAACCAAACTCTTTGCATTAAAGAAAAACAAACAATGCATATGAAGTGTTTTACACCTGAATTGACAATATTTTTATATATCAAAAGAATGACTGAGCAAATATTAAAGTGGATACAGAAACTGTAGTGACTACACATTCGGGGGGAAAGGGAAGGTGGGAGAGGGGTGGTCAGCTGTGACCTCTGACCTCTAAACACACTACCACAAATCTGAACAATCCTGACATGAAAAAGGATGATCCTCGGCTGTTCTTTCGTTAGCTCGTTATCTCTCCTCCTTATCTTAAGGAGCTGCTTAACGCTAGCTGCTTACTAAGCTTATTCTTCAGGGATGTCTGCATGTGTGTGGCTTTGTGTGTGTGTGTGTGTGCAGAAGCTTAACCTTGTTTAGCTAAACATGTTGGCTAACAGCGTGTGCCTCGCCTAGCCACATGCTAATGTACCAGGCTAGCTGTGTGCAGACTGAAGCCAGGCTAGCACAGACAGACAGAGACGCAGCATGCACGGTCATGCAAATCAGGCAGAAGACGCCACTGTGGGCCCCCTCCCCTCCTCAAACACATGCATGCACGCACGCACATGAAAACACAGGAAAATACACAGCAGATTGACTGCAGCACACTCATCCATTCAGACAAACAGAGGACAAAGGCTGTTAATGCGTGCAGAGGATCAGTGCAGATACTCACAGAGCATCCTGTGAATGCTGAGGAGGCGGAGGAGAGGGGGAGGAGAGGGGGGTTATGGATTCATGTTCTCCTTCAGCAGCGAGCAAGAGGAGGAAAGATGGAGAAGGTGCTGATCCCGATGCTGTTTGGTTGAAAGGCTGATACCTGCCTTTCTATCTGTCTGTCTGTCTGTCTCGCTGTCTGCCTGTCTGTCTGTTAGCTTGCTGCTTCTGATGCTACACGACTTCAGCTACAGCTCTCTCTCTCACCCTCTCTGTCTCTATGTGACTCGACCGCCCTCTCTGTCAGCAGTGGCCCCTCCCCTGCAGTGAGGCTGCCCTACTTCCTTTCTCCTCTTTTCCCTCTCCTCCTCATCTTCTTTACTCTCTCCTCGCTTCTCTTCTCTCCTTGTATCGTCACCTCTCCTCTTCTGGCCTCCTCCTCCCCTTTCCTTTCTTCTCTCCTCCCTCTCTCTCTTTACATACCCTGTCTCTTCTATTGGATCGCAAGCCCCCCTCTACCTTTTTTATTCTTTAATCTCTTCCTCCACCCCCTCACCCATTGTCACTGAATGGCTGATATGGACTCATTCCCCATGATGTCGCCCTAACAACTGTTACTTCTGGACAGACACCTGGTGAAGCTCAAATTCCGTTTATAGAGATTACATTTTATGTGAAATTAGAAACTGTACAGCTCTGTGTTGCACAGTAAATCCCAACTGCATTGTTTATCACCATGTAAGCGTTCACAGTAAATGCATCAAAAGTCTGAATTCATCACAATATGTCAGGGAACTCTTTGTGCAAATACCCATGCTTTCTCCTAGGGTTGGAAGCCATATTGAGTTTTTGAAAAATTATGATGTGTTTTCAAACACGTTATAAGTTCAGTCAGTAATGTTTGTATCAATATTGCTGTTTTTTGCTGCAAATGTGGTAAATGATGATTAATGCTCTCCTAGATTCACATAAGCAACATAAAACGCAATATGATGACTATGTAAAATGATAAGCTGCAGCCCAAAATCATCAAAACAATCCTAATTTAAGCTCCATTAGCCTGTCTTTAAAAATTATCTGTCTGGTGGAAAAAAGGAAGATATACATCTAATATCGCCAGTCAGCTAAAAAATATTGAGAATATTGTACATTTTAGTCCATATTTCCCAGCCCTACTTTCTACATTGTTCATCCTTTCATACTGTTTGTGCAGTCAGATGACACTTTAGCTAGCTACCCACGACTTTCAAAGCATCATGTTTTCCCCCTTTAGACCTCAACTAGGGCCCTTATTTGAAGGCATGAAGCACCTTGTCCAAAATTCCATGGTACAGTTCAGCAGTTCAGGGTGAGTTTCTCTACATTTTGCTATCTAGAGGATGCACAACCCCGACGCAGGGCCAGACAGAGCACAAAGAGATTGGGTTGTTTGCCCTCATTATAAATAGAGCTCTGACTGTAACACAGTCAGGTTTTAGAAGTCTCAGTGACAGAGAAAAATGTTTAATTGTGTGACAGCATGTAAATTTTTATTGCGTCATTTAAGTCCACAAACGGCTGTTTCTGTGCAAACGTGTTGCTCTTCAAGTCCAGTCGGCTTCACCTCTGATATTAATAATGGTAGTTGGCTCTCAGACTGCTGCAGACACAGACTGTGGAAGTAGCCACTTTCTTTCAGTGAGGAGTCTTTTTAAACTAACGAGTGCTGCGCATTATTATTTTATATCACAGTACACTAGTGTTTATCTAAACAAAGTATAATGAGTAATGAGAAAATGATACTGTTAAAAAGTTACACTAGCTCTGTATTGCTGTTTCATCCTGCATATTTGAGCAGCAAAGTAGATGTTTGCAACAAGTGACAGAATGAATGGGAGAGAATACCTGTGCTTCAATAGCATTATGTTGTGTTTAATGTGAAATTATGGCATCGCGTTTGATGTCATAACTGTATGTCACATATTGGTATATTTTTTCATGTGTTTATAAGCTACAGAAAACTTGAAAAAAAACCTGACTGAAAAAATAGGAATTAATAGTGCAGCCTATACACTGGACCTACCCTACTTATTTTTCCCTTAAATATTTCAACAACATTAGAAACAATTAAAAAGATGAGCCGGACACTTCCACATGAGCATAAAAATGTAATCTAATGAATCATAAAATCTCTTAATGAAGCCAGCAGGAGCTGATGTGATTATGGGTGTAGCATTCTGTTTGTCCAACATAAAAAAAAAAGTCTGTTCACATTTATTTACCAGTTTTCTACGCTGGAATCCTTGGCCCCCAGCGCAAAAATACACAGAAGTGTAAAAGTGTAAAATACACAACCTATATAAAAACCTGTAAGACTGATTATCCCAGGCACTCATAGTTGGGTTTAAAATATAGATAGAAATATAGGTACTGAATACATAAGAGCCTTTGAATGTTCATGTTTCTTTCTAGATACACTAAGTATGCCGGAGATTGGACAGAGATGACACTTTGGACAAAAAGATGCATGCATGCTTCACTAGAATTGATCAAAAAGTGCACTGAAATAAAACTGTGAAGAGTGTGTGCTTTTGCAAATTCTGTTTATGCGGACCAAGCGTAGTGGTGGATGTGTGCTGTGATATCCCTGATAAGTGCCCATATTTATAATACATTTCTGAATCCTCAAGTTTGGAACAGACATGAGGGGTACAGTGTGTCACCCTCTAACTGGAATTAGGACTCCTGCTGACAATATGTTGTAGACACTAAACCCAAAGGTGGGCTCATTGGGGTGTGGTTTTGCGTAAATAAAAAGTTTCTAGATGGCAGCTTGGAACTTGGCACAGAAACCTCTGGTTTTAGCCAACACTGTCCAATATTCATTAAGCGCCTAAAAGGACCTGTTAGGAATTTCTGTTTTGTTGATTTTAGCAACCCCAGTAAAGAAAGCAGTATCTTTTATATTTTCTCTTCTCTTTGTCCTATCTATAGATGTGTGAGTATTTTGTCTTATGCTAAATCACATTCTGCTCTCTTTTGACAGTCTGAAGTATTACTCACTGTGGATCTTTGCTGAGAACAACATAAACAAAGACTGCTTCTGTAGTGAGCTGTAACTCACTTTGTCTGACACTTACATGGCAGGAGTGGGCTGCAAGTGTTAAAACTTATTAAATACACAAATCAGCTGCCACACTGATGGTCTCTTTTACTACTGTAGGTCATAAAGTGATATCAGTATAATTTGAATTTATTGCATAACCCAATGAAAATTCCTCACAACGGCTGTAACTGATCTGAGACTAGATTAGTGTACAGTCCAGTTATCATATTACTGTTTATTTTTCCATGTCGTGTATCAAACTTTGAGAAAGAGAACACATCATGAAGTGTAACTTTTAAACCACCAGCTAGTTTCTACCCCTTCTAACCAGTGTTTATGGGCTACCCTGTCAACACTCCAACAAGGATGAAGGCAAAAAGAGGCCGAGATTGGAGCGAAGGAGGCGTGGGACTGGGTCACATTCCAACTCTGAGGATCTCTGGGTAACACAATTAATAATAATATATAATAAAAAATTACCTTGAGTCAGTGGTGTTGATTATATCAGATCTCATGCTGGTTGGACGAGGCAATTTAGGATGAGATCGAGTCCGACGAAGAGACTGTTTTAATCGCCGGGAGAGAAAACCCTGAAGAAGAGTAAGGGGAGAAGGAGATGGTTGAAACGTTTTAGTGTTTTGAAAGTACCAGTCTTGATTTTTTTCAATAATTTTCCTTGAATAAAGCTCTGTCAGAGTTTCTAAGAGGGTTCTATAGGAGGGAACATTTTGAGGGGCATTGGTGGATTAGTCTGGAAGACATCCGCCATCAGCCAGAAGATCAGCTGTTCCTATAAACATAAACGCACTTTGCAGTTTCAGTTCAAGTACAGTTGTAAAACTAGAAACATGACCTGGCAGTACATACCTCTTTGAGGTGTACAATCACAGTGACCTTGACCATGTACCCAAGAATGCTCTCAAACATCAGCTTGAATAATTTCATATAACGTTTGAGGAAATTACATGAAGCATTTTCAGATGTTGCAACCACAAGAAAGAGATGAGAATAAGAGTCATTCATAGAGACCTTTAAAATGTATCAATTTATCTTTGAGCCAGAGTGACAATTTGTGCAAAACTTGACAAAAATAATTCAAAATGTACTTGAGATATCATGATCGCAGGAATGGTCTGAGCAGAGAGACAACACAAAACCATAATTCTTCTGCTCTGGTTATCAATAGTACAGAGAGAGAGAAAAAAAAGAATAGAAAGATGCTATGCAACATCAAATAACGGTAAATAAAAATTCTAACTTTGATGGATAAATCTTTTTTGTTGGTGGAAAAATTCCAGCCTGCAGGATGAACCGAAAACGTATTTCTTTTTATGTTTTCCACTTGGCCAGCAAATTTGGTGATACAAATAAAACATCTGATTGTAATTCTTAATATTCAATAAAGTGATTAAAATAAACAGAAGAGTGCTGAACAATATATTGTTTGAGCATTGCACTTACAATGTTTGTGTGTATTCTGTGTGTAAAATGTAAAAGCTACAGACAAGACTCATCACAGATACTGCAGTGTTACTGTTTAAACAGTGACCATGTGAAACACAGAATTTCAGCTGATATTTTATTCTCTCCTTGGTCTTCTTATAGTTGTAATTTACAAAAATACTTATTGTTTGCTTCTTTAGGGAACATATAAAAATAGGGGGGAATAAACAAAACAATTGAGGCAGCAAAAAATGGTCTGAACTGAAACAATCAAGAATGCTTAGCAGCTCAGCAAACATGGTCAGAAAAGGATCAGTGACATAGGCTTCAAGTAACTCAACTGTAAGCCACAAGTTAACTGAAAAACCTATGAAGACGTGTTTCTACACTTTCTCTTCTCTTTGTTTCACACAGACACTCAGTCACTGTCAGAGGACTGTAATGTGCAAATGAAGGATAAGTGTTTTTTTTAATAACTGAGTTAAGGCTTTAACTTAAATTGTTGCACATAAAAAGACATTTATGAGGTAAAATCCTAAAATATATAAATTTATATCACACAAAGGAAAAATATATATTTATCCAAATACCTGTGCTTACAACATATTTCACCTGAATACAAAATACATCATGAATGAAGCTATTTTCTATCACATAAGAGGTGTGAATACAGTAATTTATCTCTAGCTTCTGTTAGAATGTTAAAATGTTGTAAAAGCACGACCCTTATACCTTAACTCGTATGTTAGAGGTGTGATGTATGTAAGTAGGATGGGACAACATGTTCACCTGGAATGATTTCTCTTGTTTTCTTGTAATGAATTCAGAATTCGTAATCATGTTTTTATATAAATGATAACACTGTGACAGCTGGTATCATTGGAGTCCTGTTATCTGCAGCAGGTTACCAACTGTAGAGTTGTAACTGATAAATGTTTCATCATGGCAACAAAAACAACAGTCCACCAACACCCATACCTGAAATCATTTATACTGCAGGCTCAGGATGTGCATGTGTTTCTGCTTCATCATTAAACCGATCAGAATCATGTTGCTTTGGAAATTATCACACTGAATTAGGTTCATCATGACCCTCTGTCGGCACGACGCACACACAAAACCACAAACATCTTTCTGCAGGAGCGCAGACCACATAGGCCAGTAAATCATCTGTAGCTCTGTTTGCCACCTGCAGGTGGGGCCGGTCAGCTGATCCACAGCTGACAGCAGCTCAGCTCCTGTTACCATGGAAACAGCAGGCTGATCCCAGCTGAGAGAAGATGTGCATTTGTGTGCATGTATGTGTGTTTTATGAGCTCACCGTCACTCTGGTGGTGGGTGTGTCCACTGCTGAGCTGCTGGGCATGCTCTGTCGGCGGACCCCCCTTTCTGGAACATCTGGAACAGACAAAGTGCATCATGGGAGTGTTTGTAGTTTCACTCAACAACAGTTAGTCATAATGACCACAACTGTTGTCAAGGTAACTGGTAGAGTCAGGGTTGCCAAGGCAACAAGCAGATTTGAGGTGTGTTGTAATAAATGTTGAGAACAATAAACATGAAGAGCCTTCCTATATTCAAATATCAATTAAATGGTTTACATAATAAACTGTATTGTATCATTATTTCATATAATCTATAAGCAATTAAATTATCATTTTTAAATCACTTACTTAAGCCCGTTAGTATTAAGTGCTGCTAACTTTATTTTCAATTCTCCAGATTTTTTCTTATATCTTCAAAAATTCTTGAATAGTTTTTGACTGCCATTGCTGAACTTAACCTTTCTGTGATTATACAATTATTTTAGCGCTGAAAATGGGCTCAAACACAGATAGAACATGATTAAAAAAAAAAAAAAATCCTAAAAAAATGTCAAAGCAAGCCTTAGTTTGGACATTAAGCAAAATGCTCCCTAAATATCAAAGCAAAACAAACTGCGTCTGTCATGCAATCGTGTGCAACTCCCCATGATGGACAGTTTGTTTACTGTGGCCATGGGCACGTTATGTTATATCAGGGGCCGCCACACAAGGAAGCAGAGTCTGCTTCTTAATTCTGCCAAATCACATTCATGTTTTGTGTTGACTTCTTGTCACTTTTGATGGACCATGGTTTTTCTCTGTTGTCTTTTCAGTCTCCGCCGTCACAAATAATGCCATTCTAATGTTGTAACACTTCATGGTGCAACACTGTATCAATATTCTATTGTACAATATTGATGTTTAATTAGTGAATATTTTTTTGCAAATTTGGGAAATTTGTTTTGTGTCTTAGTTCAGCCTCAAACCACTAGTTGGCAGCAGATACTCTGCCATTTGACCATGTCTCCATTATATGTACTGTTAATATTTTTGTCACCATAACAGTAAAGTTCATCTATGTTGCAGGGACCAGGCTTTAAATAAATAACAATGATTACAAATTGTTTTTTATGTACATGATATACTGTGCCTTGATACAATATAAAAAATAAAAGACTAGTAAAAAAAACAACATGGCATAAATGCTCTATTATAGTAGTATAGTATACTACATGCAAAGTAGCATAGCACATAGTATTCTGATATATATCATGTCGTCACCCCTGTAGCCTGTTACGTAATGTCAGTCCTTGTCAAACTGCACCCCTTGGGGACAAATAAAGTGTTTGAATTGAATTAAATTAAATTAAATTAAACATTATTAAATAGAGGACGGCATAGCACATAGTTCGATCCCCGGGTCGGGCAGGGCCTTTCTGTATGAAGTTTGCATGTTCTTCCCATGCATGCATGGGTTCTCTCCGGGCACTTCAGCTTCCTCTCACAGACCAAAAACATGCTCAGCAGGTTAACTGGTGACTCCAAATTGCCTTTAGGTGTGAGTGTGAATGGTTGTCTGTCTCTCTATGTAGCCCTGTGATTGACTGGCTACCAGTTCAGGGTGTACCCTGCCTCTCGCCCAATGACAGCTGGGATAGGCTCCAGCCCCCCCACGACCCCGAAAGGCATAAGCGGTATAGAAAATGAATGAATGAATAAGTTATTAAATAGAGTGATGAACTGCCGACACTTCCACTGGCCTTCACTGTTTTTTTCCACTTTTAAAAATTAGGATTCAGTTAAATGAAATGAAATAATATGTAGTAACTAAAATGCCAACCAAACAACCTGTTTAACTGGTAAATTACAAATAATGAGGAGAAGGTAAAAGCCATGTGTAGCTCTGAGTATGAACCAAAAGTTCCATTTTCAGGAGCTTTTTTTTTCCCTCTTAGAGATCCCTCATGTCAAATTCATCCACAAACCTTGACCCTAACCCACAAAACAGAAACACTGGTTTGCAGTGTAGTAAAAACAACTCATGGAGCGCATAAATGAAATACAACCCTAAATTTAAGACTAAAGGACACTGTAAAGGAGGGCAGGGATGACAGTGCGTTAACTCTCTTTCTTTCTACAGTCTGAGGTCTCTTCTTGTCATTTCTCTTATTGTTATAGTTGACAGCCCCCTAGTGGCAGAATTTACACACTGCATTTAATAATCTTTTTTTTGGCCACTGACGGCCTGTTTCAACTTTAACAACCTGAAAAGTTTAAGAATTTCCATGCATCTCTGAGATGGCTCTGTTTCTATATTTACTGTTTTTCCATTTACTTAGAATGGTTATGAAGTGTAACATTACACTCACTTTGGTCTGGACATTCGAGCACATGATTAAATTATAAGCTTGCAACAGACGCTTATGGCAGCTTAGCAAAAGTGATGGCTTTTGGTCATTTTGCAAAAGAAAAAAAAAAAGGCATCCCCTCCTCCCATCCCCCCTGAAACCCCACACTGCTTATAGAGATAAGAGACATAAAAACTCACACAAACTGGACATAATCTGTTTAGCATGCTTTTACAGCAAAATCAGGCTATGTGTGGATGAATTTGTGATATTCTCCTTTTAAAAGTTTATTTTTATTTTCAAAATCAGGTTGAATTGAGATAAAGAAAAAGCAGCTTAATGACTTGAAAAAATCAAAAAAGGACTAAAAACGTGATTTCACTTTCAGATAGAGTTTGGTCTCTTCAGAAATTTCTGAACAGAATGACTTCACTAAAAAATGCTTTTAGAAATTTTAATCATTTTTATTCTGTAACAAGCCTTAGGTCAGCTCTTTCTTTCGTCAAATCTGACACTGAGACAAAACTCCAAATTAAATTAATAGTCTAACATTTGTACTTTTATTTTATTTTTTTTTACAGTTTTTTTTAATTTAATAATCAAATCATGACATTTGGCACTACTTTGTTTGACTCAGAAAACTTTCCCTTGGACCCTGAGCAGGTGTTGTAAGCCTGTCCTCAGTTAAGTAACCTCATGAACATGGCAGTAGTCAGTGATGTTGCCATGGCAGCTGACCTCAGATATCAGATTATGAGATTATTATCATCATTACATCGAGATTAAGCAGAGAAGATTATCTTGTTGCAGTAGCAAACACATAAACACAGACATGAAATATGGAAAAAAAGGTTTTCTTCTTACCGTTCAAGTCTTCAAACTCAGCGTCAAGCTCCACATCCATCACCTTTCTGTCTGTCTGTCTGTCTGTCTCTACCTGTCTGCAGGTCTCTGTCTGTCTGTAGCAGTAAGTCTGTCTGTCTGTTGCTGTCTGTCTTCTTCTTCTTCTGCAGCTGTTAAACCCCTCACGCCCTCCTTACCTTTGTGGGTGGGGCGAGGAGGTCCTGAGGTCACATGGATAGTGTATCTCAGCAACCACACAGTGCAAGTCTCCGCCTTTTCCGCAAGAAGCAGAGGATGAACCTGGAGAGGGAGGGAGCCAAGGGAGAAAAGAAAGTGGATAAGTTCAACAAGATGACAAAAAAGTTTAGTAAGGAAAAGGAAAATGTTTAATAAGAAACAAAAGATTAAGCAAAAGTTGCTTAGTGGAGGGAAAGAGAAAAAAAGAAGACATAGAAAAAAGCAGAGGAAGAAAAAGTTGAAGGCTAAGAGGCAGATACAGAAGTTATAGTAGCAGCAGAAGAAGAAGGAACAGGAGCATCAGTGGAAGAAATAAAAAAGAAGCAGAGCGAAAGACAGGTCAAATGTTTGTACAAGTCTGAGCATATATAACTGGATGTATGTGTGTGTTTACCTCCAAATTGTTGAGCATCAGTAACTGAGAGTCTGACAGAATGCAGAACATTTTACACCACACATCAGTCTCCGCCTTCTGACCGCACGACAGCCAATGGATGGAGGCACTCTTCAACTCTGTGACATCATCACAGCATTTCATGTCATAGTATATACGCTGCAGTAACAGCACTGATACATGTTTGGTCCTCAACAAGCTGAGAGTACAGGTAGGAAAGGATAAACTGTGGCCTGCAGATGTTACTCACTGAAACCAAAGGTGTGGTGAGAGTTTACAGACCAGGTCATGCAATAACCCTGCATGTCCTCATCAAGCTACATCTAAATCTATTCTAAATATATGATATATTTATATTTACAAATATATCAATCTATTTATTCATAAATATGCTGTTTTTTAATGACCTGTGAAGACTCCCACCCCCTCCAAAACACACTCACTGCACTAAGGAGCTCCATGAGTGACAGGATGCTCCACCTGAAGAGTGTGACGGAGAGGTATCGCAGATCCTTTCTTCCTGCAGCTGTTAGACTCTACAACAAAAACCTCTCCAGTGTGCAATAAACCGTATCTATATTTATAATATCTCAAATTTTCCATCTGTAAAATATCAAATATGTACATAACCACTGTAAATACCACTGACATATTTATTTTATTTTTCATGTGTAAGTTTATTTCTTAGATTTCTTCTTTGTATCCTGCAGCTGCTGTAAATTTGAAATTTCACCCTGAGAGTAATGACTTACTAATTTGAAGCCTGAATTAATCACCAATGCACTATTAAGTAACTCCCTTTAAATACAGTTTTCCCCACAGATAATCAGTCAATTCAGGTGGCAACTGCATAAATAAAACTGCATCAATATCAACAGTGCCCAGCATAAATGAGTACACCCCCTATTAAAAGTAATGTATTAATCAATATCTAAATGACCAAAAGAACAATTTCCAAAGTTTTGACAAAACTGAGCTTAACAGGACATTTTTTTTTTACCATAAGATGAAAATAAGGGTAATATGATAACTAAAATTTAGCTCTGCTCCCACCTCTTTGATTGGGGTGTATTCATTTTTGCATCCTGATCTAAAATTGAGAAAAATACTTTTTTGTGTGCAACTTAAAAAAAAAAAATCTTGTTTGCAATCAATGGCCCACATTTGGGGGAGTATTTTGTGGTATAGTATGCCATAGAAAATGTTGATTTTGAAAGGAAACTAAAGTTTTTCTGACAAATCTGAAGGGGTGTACTCATTTATGTTGAGCAGTGTATATATACTGTATATCTTTTCAGTTTTGACTTAGGCAGCCCTTAAAAAAATACTCCAATATAGACTCGTGAAGGTGGTCTTGGTCAAGGCATCATTAAAATAGACCTTAAATAAAAGATAAAACCTTTTCATACTCAATTTCAAGAATCACATTTATGACATTTGCAGATGTTTTTATCACTTGCAGTTCAAACCTCATCCAGTGAGCAATAAGCAAAAATAATGAAACCAAAATTTTCTTGAAATACTTTTACCTGTCAGTTAACCTTGGCCATTGATGAATAAAAACCAACTTGGAAGTTGAAAAATACAAATGGAAAAATCAGTCTCTAATATGTAGGGACTAAAAATATTTTAGAGGGCTTTAACTTTGATATTTTAAATAACAGGCTATAATACAGGCTAAACACTTACATTTGGTCAACACTAAATGGAAATAAAAAATAGAATTTCATTTCCTTGAATTTGGTTGCTGTTTAATATCACTGTAACATCATAGATTATTGTAACCTACACAAGAAGCAGCATTAACTCACCTATCACCTTCATCCAGCCCATGTGCTGACACCTGGACAGATGTTTGACCAGTTCGTCCATGGCAGCAGGATCCCCTGTGGCACAGAGGCCCTGTGCTCTGAAGCAGGGTTTGGGGTCAACAAGGTAACTTCAGGTTTAATCCCGGTTTTTCAGGTCACTTCTTTCTGGTGTACATCAACATGGTAACTTATACTGCACACAAAACCTGTTGTGATGTAAGGTAAGTTTAAGATGACTAATAAACAGGAACAAAAGCTCTGCCTACTAACCCATCAAATGTCTTGATCCCAGAGCTGTAGGATGAACTCACAGCGCAGTAGACAAATGTAGTCTGAAGAGCTCCACTCTTCAGCTGTGTGCTGGATACTCTTCATGCTCTAAGATAACTTAACATGTCTGTCTGACCTCTTGTCTGCCTGCTGGGACCCTGAGGACAACAACACAGACCCACACACCTGAACTGTCTGTTAATGTGCATTTTGATTCTCACGTGTTGCTAATGCCTTAACAGTCTTAACAGATTACCAACCAAGGCACTCTCACTGCTCCAAACACACGAACATGTAATCAAAACACTGTTTTTACAGATAAATACATAGTACACAAACTCAAATACACTCTTACACAAAAGCAGAAAAAAAAAAAAAAAAATTACAGAGGTCAAAAGTCAAACAACGCTTTTTTTTATTCCAGAGAACACTGGCAGCTGATTGGTCAGCTGAACAGCAAATAAGGCAAACATACACACAGTCACATGATCAAACAACTGTCCATTAGGTCAATTGAGGGGGAGCAGGGTTACCATGGCAGCAATGAGGAGCTGCAGGTTTAAAGTGACACACTGACAGTTTAACGTCTCAGAGACCGTTAGCACTATAAGCACTGTTAGCATTCCTCATTTGACCAAGGGGATGTGTTAGCTTCAAGCTAACCCAGCAGAAGTGAACATGTGGAACATTACAATATTCATTATTTAAATGTATTTTAACCATCTGAACAGCACAGAGCTCCTGGTCATGGATCAATCTCCGATTAATAATCAGTTTGTTCAGTGAGGCTGGTGTTTGCATAGATACTGAGTGTGACAATAATGCTGCTCAGACAGCAGACATTAGAAACACGATGAGACCCCGAACTCTGCTCAGCTCCAGCGAGATTTGTTGTTTTTATTCCAATGAGCATTTATATTATTATTTCAGATATAAATTAAGATGTAATTCTGTTTTGATGAGGAATAGTTGTAAGATATTGAGAATTTATTGAAATGTTGTAAAGCTTTAAGTTTGTAAAGTTGCCAAGATTACTCACTCCTTTATCCTGATTTCAACTACAGGTTCCATTCAAACTAGTTTTTCTATTCAAATTAAAGGTTTAATAATATCTGACCTGTAAATGCACATTTTATAGCTGGGGGTACCATTTTTAAGTTATATCTAACTCACTTTTATTCTTTGACAATGGGTTCAGAAAATTTGACTTATTTTTTTAGGGCCCTCTTAATATCTCTGTCATTGAAACACAGGCTAACATGTTTGAGATGATCAACAAGTTTGGTCTGTACAGGGTATTTTCTGTCTTTTTGGGCTTAATGACAAGAATATACAATACTTTTAGAGCTACCTTCTTGAGACAGCAAAGACTTGTTGGATTTGTCATGTATAAAGAGGATGGGCTCCTGGCACCAAAATCTTGCTGTGAACAAAGCATTCTCAAAAAGTTACCTTAAATACGTTTATTTTCAAACCAAGAGTAACTTAGTCACTATGTTTTGCAGTAGAATGTTTTATGGACCCTATACAGACCCTTAGCTCTATGGTTTAGAACCACTGAGTGAAAGGATCCCTCTGATTGTCTGAGGCACTGTTGTTTTGTTGATGAACAACAGCTCTAAAATCTCTTTTAGATTAAAAAAAATCTCACTGGAACCTCACAGGTAAACCAACACTGACTTACTGAACTTATCGGACCACAACCAAAGTATTCAGCTGCTGAAGATCAGAGCATACATTTTCTGACATGGCTGAAGATCTCTCTGCCATTTTACTCAAAGTGCTCTATATTTACTAAGTTTAAGGTGCCACAAACTGCTGTATGAAATAACCACAGTGAGGACAGGTGAGGCAGCATGCTGTTTGACAGCTGGGGCGCACTAAAGGAAATATGGGATCCTCCAACTGTTAAACACGTCGGAGCAGAAAACTGTGTTTGGTCTCACAAAAAAACAACAAACTTCATCTAATGTCAGTATGAAGATAAACAGAACTCAACACTATCATTATGTCAATACATATATATAACACTACTGAACGAGAGCGTGTGTATATACTGTAGGTGCATCAGTCTTGCTGTGAGTGTATGTGTATGTGTGTGTGTGTGGCATCTTTGGCTGTATTCAACTTAAAGTTAGCTCTCACAAAACACTGATTTTAAACGTTTGTAATCAGCTTTGACTCCTTTTTCCTCCACACTGTAAACCATTTGATCGACTGTTTTGATGCAGTTGTTATAGGGACAAAGGTGAGACTGCATTAAATCAGGAAATAACGTTCCTCATTCCCCAGACAATGTGGGGAATTTAAGAAGGCAGGACATCAGTGGCACATACTGAACTGGGACCACTAATTTATGAGACACAAAAATATATATTAATATATTCTGGGATATAGGCTGCATTAATACTGTGGGCAAAAATTGTGTTGTTGGGGCATATACAGGACAAATACTGAAAGGATTTACAAAGTATCAGGGTTGCTGTTGGGACAAAGTTAAATTAAAACAAATTTAAGAACATACATGGGACAGGCTTTTGTAGGGACAGACATGGAAAATGATTTGGTGGTGGGTTTTCAAGATATTTAGTGGATATGATTATTTCCTGGAATGCAGTGTTCCTGAAATAGTGAGCTGCAAGCCCCAAGGGTGGCACAGCTTGTCTGTACAAGTGCAAAGCCAGTTTGGGGCCTGGACCCCATGGAACTTTGATTTTCTAACCCCAGGTGCCAATTCAAACTTCTGCACTGTGATTGGCTATTTGCCATGTCAGAGGTGGGATTGATATAAAAAACAATGTGGACCTAGTGAAAACAGGCTTCTCTTTCTTCAAGTAATGTTTAAAATGGAAAATCGTATTTTTTAGAATTTGAAATTATGAATACACACAAAAAGCTTTATTTTTAGAGTAGAAATAGCTACTTGCATTTCTTCCTTTTTTATCTTAAGATAGGCTTGGGGTAAGAATGAAATACATAATTTATGTGTAGACATAAAATGGCCACATAAATACTAAAAAAACAGTAGGGATAGAAAAGACCAAGATTTAAGGGGAGCAAGCAAGGAAAGCAAGAGTTAATATTTTATCCAATTAACTCTCCCATTTTCTGGATGAGTGATATAAATTTTTATTTAAAACAATGAAGGCCATTATCTCATTATTCTGATAACATACAATAAAACTATAACATACCATGGCATTGACAAGTAACAATTGTATCTCTTTTTTTAATAGAGGATTGACCATGTCTTGTGCTGTTAAATACATATTTATAGGGATATAAAAGAAAAAAGTGACTTTGCTATTAGCCAATAACTTTAAAATTGTTACTTTGTATTAATATCAATTATATAAAATTTTGATTTTCAGGTACTCTTTCACCTGATGAGGCGGTGTCTCAAATGGATTTCTGACATGGACACAGGAAGCCCTTAAACCATTACTTGAAAACGGACAGAGTTACGATTGGTTAAAAAAACAGTACGTCTGAGAGCGGAGGAGGAGGAGTCAAGGCTACATGATACATCTTAATATGGTGTTGTTCCCTCCCACTCCAGCAGGTACTGGACTGTGCCCTGAGAAGTGACACGTCTCGCCAACACCTGGTACCTTTCCCCATTGGTCAGTCTCCCCGCCACTCCAAAATATGAGGAGATGGATGAGTGGAGGTGGGAGGAGTCAGTGGGAATCTGAGAGGGATCAGACAGGAAGTGTGAGGAGTCTTTTGCCAGGTGAGCATGGTTTGTAACTTCTTGGTCCTCTAGCATCACAGAAGGCTCCTCTCCTACAAGCTCTTCTCCAGCCTCACTACGATTTGCCCAATGGTTGTAGCTGTTGCTTGGCAACTTCCGTTTCCTGCTGCCAACCCTTCTTCTGAGAACACAGAGCAGAGGTCACATGTCAGAGAAGGAGACACATTTGCCCTGGCTCCTCACTATAAAGATGGAGGAGGGTTTAGATAACTGCTACTGACCTGAAGTGATATGAGACACTGGTGGCAGAGCCGGATGTGGAGGCATCAGTGGAGTCTTGATCAATACTGACAGTTCTACTGGAGCTACTGAGAGGAACAATCAGAGAGTCGTCTCATTGTCAGTGTTAAAATAAAGTATCATCGGTTAACTGATATTAATCTAACCTCTTGAGGCTCTGCAGCTCATCCAGAGTAAAGTCAAAGATGTTGGCCATGTGATGGTTGGAGGTCCAGCTACAGGACAGCTCGTTCTATTAAAACAAATTAAACAAAAATACACACACACCCTCAAAACTTTAGATTTAGACATGGCAAACCGCCTAACCCAACAAAAATAAGCTAGCTGCACAGTACTAGTTGCATAACCAGTTTTCAGTAATTTAAATAGTAACATTAACATAAAAAAACTGAATTCATTGTAACTGCTGTGAAAAGCAAAAATTGTATCCCATGCATTTAGTCATACTCCTGCATTTATTTATGGAACATTTTATTTCTGAAATTGTGTTTATCCTGCAAGCAGATCTGAATTAAATTCATGACACAATGACAAAAGGGCTTTGCTTGATTATTGTTAAATCTCAATCCACTTAATCTGAGTATATGCTGTGCATTTTCTAGAAACACAAAGCATTTAGAGATACTCAAGGAATTGGCAATACAAATATTATAAATAGATACTGACAGACCATTTCTTAAGGGGAGCTCCAAAATGTTAAGATTAGAAAAATATCAGAGGAATGGATTCTTACATTGGGAATAGCATCTTCTAATAGCCACTTAGACTTCCTCTTCTTTCTCTCAGCTGAAGTGCTGCACACACAAACAAAAACACAAACACAGACTTAAATTCCAATTGAAAAATGACTCAAACTGCAACTTTTATGGTCTGTGAACCTTTTCAAAAGTCAAATTTATTAATTTCTCGAGCACTTTAAGACAAAACAAACTCAGAGTGGAACTCTTTGTTTTGTATTAGACCATTCCAGACCAATAAAGCACTCAAAACAACTAAATTAAAGTTAATTAAAATTGAGTTATCAGGTAATCAATAGGAAGTGCATGTACCTGACGACGCCCTTCTTTCGTCCTCGCCCTCCATCATTCTGAGCACGCTCTGGAAAAAGCTTTGAGGGGGGGTTAGGTGGAACTCTAGTCCTCAGACGAAAGATGCACTTTCTCTTTTTGATCTCCTTCCCACAAAGAAACCTAAACAAAGTACTCAAACCTTAGACACAAAGTATTTCATTCTTGATCTGAATAGAAGACCAAACTGAATCCAACATTTATGCTAGCTTAGATTGCAAAAAAAGAGTCACTGCAAATGTCCCATAACAAAAGCTATACTCTTTGGACGAGGTACTTTAGATGATGAAAATAGATATTATTTTCTTACTTGCTCTTGTATTTATTCAGAGCATCCAGCAGGTGCTGTGCTCTTTCTGATGGGGGCGTATTAGACAGCTAAAATAGATACACAAACACACAAAACAGGCCATAAACAACATCATAGTACAAACAGAACTTCCCATAATTTTTCTAAAGTCTGGCATACATTTAATGATTTGGTAAAGCATACCGGTAGTTCAGTCTGTTACAGGTTGTGTTCAGTTCAGCATAGCCTAAGCTCATTAATGATAATTCTCATCCATGTCTAGTTTTGGCACATCTACATCTAACAGGAAAATGTTTGGGTATGGTTAAGTTCAGTCTGCTTTAAGTTCAGTTTGTATGAAGTTCAGATCAGTCAGGTCCAATTTTGAAGCAGTTCAATCTGTTTAATATTTATTTGAGTTCAAGGTAGTTCAGGTTCATTTATAGTACGTCAGGTCTAAGGTATGTTAATGGGGACTGATCAGGTTAGGTTTAGGTCATACTGATTGAGATTTAGTTTTGTCCTGTCTTATTAATGTAAAATTTAATAAAGTCTGGTCATGTTTTACATTTAATTTAGCACATTGTGGTCTATGTTAAGCCCCACTCAGTCTGGTTTAGGTTAAGTTCAGTCTTGTACCTTTCCAAGCTGTAAATGGTCCCAGTTTGCAGAAACAAATGCCAGGATCTCATCAAGCTCAAAGTATTTCTTCTTGCTGCTGACTGAAAGGTTGTAGAGGACCAAATGGACCAGATCAACCCATCTCAAAGACAGACGCCGGACATACTCTGATCCTTTATTACATACTGAACACAGGAACAGGTAAAACCTGAAGGCAGGGGAGAAAACACTTCAGTACACCGGAGCACAGAGGAGAAGTGAGGAAGCAGCTGGAGAAGATGAGTAGAGGAGGAGGTGTACCTGTCTCCAAACATCATGGACTCCTGGAGGCACTGAGTGCAGGCTTCATGGAACCACTGCTGACACCTGAAACACTGCAGCATCTTCAGGTACCACCTGCGCACACCACACATTCATTAAAATAGAGACTTATTGTCAGTGGTGCTATAGTGTGCTGAACTACAATAAGTTGCTCTTACTCTCCAGGGCCTCCACAGTAACAGTAACACTGCTGCTGATTGGTCCGATGTTGGGAGTCCCAGTCCAATGAGTCCAGGTCATATGATAACACCTGCTTCATGGCTGACAGGGCTTTGGCTATAGAGCCTTTCTTCAGAGCGCCCCCTTTCTGTTGGTTGAGCACACAGACTGGTGGTTATTTTTGAAAATTTGGTGAATATTGCAGAAGTAGTACCCCTGCCAATCTGGAACGGATCAGAATAGGCCAATTTCCATTTTCAAAGCCATGGCTGGCAGAACAAAATAAATGGCAGCAGTCACCTAACTAATCACCTGTGTTGGAGATTCCAAATATTCTAATATTTGTCAGCGGCAATTTAACCAAAAGTAGCACCTTTGACTGTCAGGTTGAAAACAATGTAAACTTATCTGCTGTGACTTAGATGGCTGCTTCTGCTGTTCAGTCACCTACATGAGCTGATCATGTTAAAATCCCCTAAACTTTGTGCCCCTCTTGTAAATTTAAATCAAATATTCCCCTGATTCTCAAATGGGGGTACGTGGAGGTAATCTAGGGGTACATGAGATTTTTTGAAAAATATATTTAAAAAGCAGTAGGCCTAACAATAATAAGTCTTGAGAAATAATCATATAATAAAAATTTCAATAAAATACAAATGCATGTTAATACACTAAATTTTATATTCAGTATTCAATTTTAATATCCTTAAAAAACAGACCCTCCCTAAACCAGGTTGGTTTGACCCACTGACCCAGAAGGCATCACCAGTGATGCACTGTAACGATGGAGTCATGGCTGAAGCGTAGCAGCGATGCTGCAGAAGCAGAGAAAGAAGTGAAAAAGAAGGCGAAACCAGAGCCAATGAAATATAGATAGTACATGGAAGAAAACGTTTTAATGGGGTTTACGTCCACAAATTGCAACCTGCCCAAGGCACTGTGGGTTTATTTTGCAGGGAGAAACTAGCCAACGCAAGCATGAAGCTAGCATATCTCCAGTGGCATCTCACCACAAAACACGGATGTCATGTTGGTAAGCCACCAGAGATTTTTAAGAGGAAACTTTCTGACTTCAAGTCATCCCAAGTCACAATGTGAAAAGTCTCCACTACATCAGCCAAAGCCCTGGAGTCCTCTTATGCCCATGTTTCTCACTAGAATGTACTGTAAGTACAAAAGACTCAGTAAAATGCAACACTGCATTTAGTGATGAACATTTTTCATCTTTTGATCCCAAACGGGGGGACTTTAAGTTGATGATTTGTTGTCGTTGTTGTTGTTGTTGTTGTGAGCAAATCTCTTTATTATAAGTTATCCGTTTCTTCTTGTAAATAAAATGTTATTTATTTATAATTAAGTTCATGATTTATTTTTTTGAGAACAAATCTTACGTATTATTAAGTTGATTATTTGTCTTTTTATAAACACATTTTTAATTATTTATGTATGTTTTATTTCCTACCATTGCAAGAGAGACAAATATAAATTAGCAGCACTTTGCATATTTGAGTTTGACTGGTTTTGTGCCATTGTGATGGTTACCGTTTTCAGTTTGTTTCTTTTTCTTAGGATGTTTCTACATCCAATGTTTGCAATATGTGCAATTTAAAAGTATTTGTCAGTTGCATTGGTACGTGGTTGTTGAACTTTGATAAATCAGACACTGATGGCACGGCACTGTACCTCTCTTTTTCTACCAAAAATGTTTTGCTGTTTTGCGCTGGTCAGGGTGTACTTGGCTGAAAATATATTTCAGAGAGGGTACATCACTGAAAAAAGTTTGAGAACCACTGAAATATTCAATATTCCAACTCCCTGTTCATTTACTTCAGGTCCATAAAAGAACATTCCCTCTGCAGCTCTCTGTGTCTAAGCATCAGATAATATCTTCTAATGTAAAATAAGAGCACTACAAAACATTTCTTCTCTGGTATGTTTGCCTGTGTGCACATTTGTACCCTGACAGCCAGAGCGAAGACACAACGCCTGCAGAACCAGGGACTGAGGCTGCTACTGCCCTCAACTGGAGGGACATGACACTGCTGATGAAAACCTGAAAGAGAGATATGCAGTGGTATGATTGAGGTCAAGCGCATAAACATCTCAGAGTGTATCACATATTCATCAAAATAAGCACTTTTAACAAGATAAATTGATCAGATTTCGACTCAAGAGTTTTCTGTTAGATGTGTTAAACAGTTTTAAAAAATCATTCAAGATACAAAAGTATTTTAGTCAATAGATTTGACTGATCAGAGTTTAGTTTTACTCACCAATGCCACACTTCCCACAGATCAGAATCTGGTTGTTTTGATTTGATTGGCTGTCAGAGCTTGGCTCTGCCTCCCGACACACAGAGCAGCGAGGCTCCTCCCCTGGTACTCCAGCTGCAATAGCATTGGACAACAGCTTGTAAATAAAAGTTAGAGAGAATGGTGACAGGAAGCAGAAATTTGATGAGGGGCTTTGTCTGCCCATATCGGTTTCTGTCTTCTTACCATGTTGAATGTCCTTCCAGAGGACCCAGAACTTGGAGTTGTCCTCAAATGTGACAAAGCAGCTCTGCCTGGGGGGGCTAACCTGTTTGGCAACAACAACACAAAGATTTAAACCAACCAATCGGGAAGGACTTAACATAAGTTTCAGTGTGAACCTGTGTGTCAGTGCGTTACCCTCTGAATTTTGCCGAGGTAGTAGAGCCCATCTGACCAATGGCAAAGGACAAATTGTCCAACACTCAGGCTGGACTCAGCCACCTCTCCATCATCCAGTCCCCTCCCCTTTTGACAGGTCCCGCCTCCTGGAGACACCTGTGACTCCAGATCACTGAAGGGCTCATACAGGTCCTCATACATTCTGCAGAGAAACAAAGAGATTATCATTGTTAATGTATGGCCAAACAAAATGAAAACAATTGTATTATAACTTTGATTGATCATTATTATATTAGTTGATCTGTATTCATACATAGAGGTGGAAAAATGAAAACTGGTGAGCTTTTGAGTTGCTGTTTTACAAAGATATATAAAGCTTACGATACAACTGATAAGCTGACTTGGCAACTGGGAAACTGTAAGGACAGATCTCCAGTTAAAAGTTAGCTAAGACAAAGGACTGGTAGTTCATGACAAGCTTAGAAAGCTCCACCCAAAGGGATTTAGGTATTCCAGTGTTTTCACACCTACAGCTCAGTTTCTTTGCTCTGATAAAGCTGGAAAAAAAACTACAAGTTTGCATTTTTCTTTGGATGATTTCATGTTATCATGGCAGCATTCTGAAACGGGCCAAGTTAGGGCCGAGTCACACCAGCGCAGTTTTGAGCCTTAAAAAGGTCATAGCTAGCCTTACATCTTTCCCCTTACATCTTTCTTACATCCTCCCAGCTTTGACTAGGAGCTGTGCTGTGCATTATGGGAGGGGAGCCAGCAGGCTAAGCTACCCACAACATGATAATACACTACCAATCAAACTTTTAAGACCAGGTGAACAAATGTAAGAATTTACATTTTGCACTGTTGGACCTTAAGAAGGTTCTAAGTAGAGGTTCAAAATGCAAAACGAAGAAATGAAAGCAAGAGACAAAAAAATTTGAGTAAGTAATTTACTGAAAACAACAATTAAACTGAAATACGCCGTTCATCAGTTGATCAAAAGTTTAAGCAAACAGCTTAAAAAAACAAACAAACAAACAAAAAAAAAAACAGAAATGAAAGTCTCCAAAAAAAGACTCAGTAATGAGTAGCTCCACTGTTCTTGTTGATCACTTCAAGAACTTGTTTAGGCACACTTGATGCTAGTGTTTCCAGGAAGCTAGTGGGAACGTTGTACCAGGTGGTGAAGATGGCTTCACGAAAGGCATCCACTGTCTGGAACTGATGTCCATTTATGTAAACTTCCCTTGCCATCCATCCCTAATTGTTCTCAACTGGATTTAGATCAGGGAAACACGCAAGATGGTCCAAAAGATTGATGTTGTTCTCCTGTAAGAAGTCGTCTGTCAGGCAGGCATTGTGAACTGCAGCCTTGTCCTGTTGAAAAACTCAGTCATTACCACATAGACAAGGGCCCTCAGTCATTAACACACAGAGACAAGGGCCCTCAGTCATTACCATACATACAAGGGCCCTCAGTCATTAAAACACAGACGAGGGTCCCTAGTCTCATCACAGAATTAACTTCTTCCACCTTTCAATGTCCCATGTTTGGTGCTCCAAACTGAAAATTTTGTGGCGTTGAAGGAGATGTGGACTTTGAAGACATTTTTTCTTTTTAAGCCCTTCCCTCGCAGATTTTCGTCTGATTATAGTTTTGATCAGCTGACAAAAGTATGTTTGAGTTTATATGCAATTTTCAATAAACTGCCTGCTCAAAATTTTTTCTCTCTTGCTCCCATTTCTTCTTTTTGCATTTTGAAGCTCTACTTTGAACCTTCTTAAGATCCAACAGCACAAAATGCAAATTCTTGCAATTTTAATCTGATTTTAAGATTTTCATCTGGAGCGTATATTACTGATAATAGCAGAGATTAAACAACCTATGTAAGATTATACAGATGAGCATATTTGGCAATGTGTAACCTGCTTCACGATGTAAGTGTAAACACACTCTGAAGAGGAGCTTTTAGCACAATCCAGTCTCTACTGCAGACCATAGAGACACCTAATAGCATGGTAACTTATTACAACACAGCTCCTGTAGGAGTCTCTGCAGAGAAACTGTGAGTGATGCAGAAAAATAGAGGGCAGCTTTGAAAAGAATAAATTCTCCTGCTTGAATATGCTTGACAAAATTCTGGGAACCAAACGAGTTTTTGAATCAGGAAGTTGTCAAGTGCTGTAATGATCTGCTTTAGAGATGATGAGTGATGTTAACCTGTTGGTATTTTTATGGTATGTTGTGCCTGTGTACAGAAAGTTACTCTGTGGTATCCAAAACATTATTATTGAGAAGTGCTGCCTGGTTGCCCCTATGCAATTATGGGTACACTGCAGGGTCAATTGTGTCCTCACAGCAAACAAACTGCTCCAGGGGTCCATTGGAAGCAGGCAGAGACCACCTTTTCAGGCAAGCTGGGCGTGGATGTACCAAAAAAAAGGACTGATTCCTGTGAAATATATTCATATTTATTCATGTATATATGTATATGTATACATATATACTGAGTGGCAGTATATATATATATATATGTGTGTGTGTATGTATATATATATAAATATATGTATACACACACATATATATATGTGTGTGTTGTGTGTGTGTGCAGAACATGTAACGCCCTCTTTTATCAGCACAACCCTCCAAAACAATCTAGATCTGAAAACGACCTCAAACTGAGCACAGGTCTACATCAAGTGGCCCATCAGTCAGTGTATGCTACCACCAGGTATACATTTTTAAATAGAAGGTAGGCCAAATTACTGTGTTTGACTTGTGTTCATTTCTAGTAATAATCATAATTATCATAATGAAAATAATACACTTTAATTCAAAGGTTTCTAAAAAAATGACAGTTAAAAGTACAGTATGTGTTGTCACATACTTTACACCTTTTCATGATTATACTGGTCCTAAATGTCCACAGAATACATATTTTTTTTTTTTTTTAACTCATTAACACCTTTACTGCCATAAAAACAGTCATCATCAGTAAATATATACACATTTTCCCCCAACAAAGTCCCTTTTGTGGGGGAATTGCTCTTTCTGCAACTGTCAGCCTGGGTTAACATGTGGCCCTCCTTCACTCATTGCAGCCTGCCAGTCAATTTCAAGTTTCCAAACATTGCAGCAGTGGAGATAAAAAAAAACCAAACATTTCTTTTCATCTGATTTGCCACAATGATACAATGCACACAGACAAATGCGGTATTTATCTAATGGTCTTTAGTAACTGGTTTTAATTTATTCCTTACAAGAAAATATTATATATAATTTTCTGTAACAGTACCTGTCAGAATATTTAATGAAGCACTTCAACGCATTTGGGAAAAAAATGCAAGTCAATGGACTTTAAAAAGCATCAGTAACCAAGATTTTTATTACTGCCTCTGTGCCCAGGTTACCTTTTGTAAAATGTTTTTTTTATTCTAAATTGTACTTAGTGGAAACATTAAATAAATTAATTAAAAACGATGTGTTTACTAGTTTACTGCAACGAAATGTTACATTTAATTGACTTTAATACTGTATTTGGCTCATAAAATGTTCCTTTATTGTTTGGTTTTCAGCTTGAAAATATGGATATAAATTATGTTGCACACTACATATTTCTCATTTTGTTATATAACAAGTATTTTGGATTGTGTCATTGACAACATCTTTTAATTTGTAACAATCTGGCCCTCTGAAGCCGAAAGCAACATTAATGTGGCTCTCGTACCCAAAGTTGCTCTGGTTTGGAGGCTGAGGCTGTGATTCATTCCTCAACTGTCAGTGGCTTTTTGACATGATTGAGCATGCGCAGTTCACTCTCCCATCAGAACCGAGACTACTGTTTCGTTAGCTGGCTGACCACCACCGCCTCACCGTCACCTATCCGCCCACTGCCCGAGCACGACTAATACTGTGCGTGTCAATCAACTGACGAATACTGGAAAAAGCAGACTACAAACCAGGATCACATAATGTGTGCAAAGTCAGTTCAATAGTGCACTAAATAATAAGCAGGTCCTATACTCGGAGTAAACGTTAGCTGGAGTGAAACTGCCGCAGTAACTGACAGGTTATAACGGTTTATGAAAGCATCACTGTAGAGACAGCACTGTGCACTTTTACTGCCTGTGATGGAGTCTGCAGTGTTTAAAATATCACTGATTCGCCCTCCACACGCAGTCTCACTCAGTAAACACAGCAGTATTGTCAACGTGGAAGCAGGTTAAAACACAAAATGACAAAGCTTTACTACCTTCACTGGCCCGGTCCGTGTCCACCTGCCTTCAGAACCACAGACGGAAAAGCGGGCGCTCCTCCAGCTCAGATTTGATTTCAGCGGGGCAGACACACAAAGTCTGTGTCTCCGTATCTTACGTTCCTGTGCCACTCCTGTTGTCACTGTCTTTTTCGCCAAATCTCAGACACGTACCCCTGTCTCTGTCCCGACACAATGTAAGCTCTCTCTCTGTCTCTTATTTCGTGGCGCTAAACTTCAAACTTCATCCGTCGCCATTTTTTCACTTTTCCCGCGAATCAGGAGAGGAGGTATTTGTTCATTTGCATACGCACTATCGTCACTGCCGCCGCCATCCACGTCATCACGCCACCACCCTGAAGTGCTACAACTGAAACTCGCCCTACTTTCTCTATTACTCTATCTAAAGAACAGTCATCATCTTTTTATAAAACTAACGTCTCTGTAGCCATTGGCAATCCCCTCTAAGCCTATGAGGTACTAATACAAATAAAAAGGAGTACATTAATACACAAATTCGTCAAGTTTTTCTAACTCATTCTCTTCTAAGGGAAAAAGTAGAATAAAGTGTTTTATGTAAAACTAAAGTAGTAGTAATAGTTCATTTCATGAATGAAGTCAAAAAGCAAGCACTACTATATGAGTAGTATAAATATGCATAATATGTACAAATGCATATCTGTATTCATCCACACACATATACATAATGTACATACACATAAAAGTATATACATGCTTCCATGTATGTACTTATAAATACACATCTACTCCTAATAGACTTTAAACAATCACTTACCATGTTAGAAAATGAGAAGAAAGAAGAATAACTTAATTGATCCTACCCCTATGTTCATAGCTTTCTCAAATGTACAGTGACTTTCGACAATCACGCTTGTTTACACACATACATATACAAAAAAGCCTGCTTTATCTCCAACAAGGTCATGGAAACACAATTTAAAAACATGCATAAAATATCAGAATAAGAACCATAAATGCTTTATTAATCCCTTTAGTGAGATTCAGTTGTATCAGTTGCTCTGATACACGGTGCAGTTGGAAGAATATCAAGATAGGAAATAAAATTCAATACATTCAATATACATATATAAAAAAGCAAAATTAACTAGTTCAGTATCTTAAAGAAATAACAACTATAAAAGCTATAAAAATACTAAGGTAGAATAATAGTAGAAGTCACCCTATGTTTATACACAGCACAAATAATTACACTAGTAGCAATATTTACAATATAGATGTAAATATAAATGCACGGTTTTGACAGTAGGGATATTACACTGGGTATTGCAGAGATATATTTATCCTGTAAATTATTTTATCCTGTAGCTATGTAAATCATAAACAATACATCCATACTTTTGTTGATGTGCCACAAAAACACTGAACCATTTATTTTCTTCATAGCAGAAGGTAATTCTGGTCAGATAGGTTTGTACCCCTGCCAGTGTTTCACAACGTTCGCCCTCAAAGATATAATCTATATAACATCAAGGGCAGGCTTATAGCATCTCTATATGTGTTCTATTTTTTATCCTACCCGAAAATAATGAGCAGAAATTTAGAGATTCCAACCCAACTTTTGCTTTATCTATTTTGTTTGTTTAATCAAACTCTATGACTCACTGGCCTCAGTGCAGAATAAATGAAAATATGATTTTATTAAATTACAAAAATGTATTTGGTGAACACCTTAATGTTCAGTGTTAGTAAATACACTCACTGCCCACTTTTCTACTCTACTACTTTGCTTTACTGCACCATGCTTGCACTGGATTGGGCCCCTTTTTGCCATCAGAACTGCCTTTTTTCTTCGTTACATAATTTTAACAAAGTGCGGGAAACATTCCTCCAATATTTTGGTCCATGCTGACATGATTGCATTACGCCATTGCTGCAGATCTGATGGCTGCTTATATATGATGTGATTACAAATTGTAATGTTAAAGAAATGAGTTAGAGATAATTTGAGCTTTGTGACATTGTGCATTATCTTGCTGGAAGTAATCCTCAGAAGATTGGTGTGGTTATAAAGGGATATACATAGTCAGCAACAATACTCAGGTCAGTTGTGGCATTTGATTGATGCTCAGTTGGTACTAAGGGCCCAAGGCGTGAATGAAAATACCCTCCACACCATTACACCTCTGCCACCAACAGCCTGAGATGTTGACACATGCGTGGTGGATCAATGCATGCATGTTGTTTATGTCTTCTACTGTCCAACTTTAGTGAGCCCATGCAAACTGTAGCCTAAATTTTCTGTTTGTGGCTGCTAGGAGTTCCATGATGTGGTCTTCTGCTGCTTTACCCTATCTGCTTCAAGATTTGATGTTTTGTACATTCAGGAATAATCTTCTGCTTACCTAGATTGTAATACATTGTTGTTAAAGTTACAAAAAGTCTTGGTCATTTTTTGAATACTGGTGTTAAACAGTCCAGACCTAAGCTTGCTTAGAGTCTTTCTGACCATTCAGAATGCTGTTATACTGCAGGTCACACCTGTCCCGATCACACCCCTTCACTCTCACATTCATTTACTGATAATTTCAGTGTAATGAGTCCATCAGTATCAACCAACACATTCACTCCCTTTTATCCAATTTTACACCCCATGTTACATTTGGGTTTTAGTGTCTTGCCTTTAAGTCCACTGTATGGATTAATATCAGATTATTATCCCATTTAAGGGGAATAACTGATAATACATAATTGATAATCCAGACGTCAAAACTTTATCTGTGCTGATGTACAAAGCTCTTGTTCTCCGTCGATTGAAAGGGGAAAATGTTGTGCACAGTTCTGATCTCTTTTTTTCCTTGCATGTCCTTCCCAACAAGAAAAGAAGAGCCACACCATGCTCTTCATAACTTACCTAGTGGCATTCAGAACTTTTGGTAATATTGTACCATAGTAAGGATCTCTTTGAGATTTGTATTCATTGTGACACAAACATTCTCTAGAATCACATACCCTACATTTAATCCTAAACTTCATTAGGAACGGTTTGATTTAAACTCAACATCTTCATGTAAATAATGATCAACCTGAACTCTGATCAGGTATTACAACAAACACGAGAAGGCAAATCTTATGTTCAGACACTCTTTAATGATCCATCAGCTCTAAATTTACATTAACTCTGACTGACATCATCAGTATGAAAGCTTTTAATCTGACCCTTTGACTGCATGTGAAGATGTATGATGCATCTGCACCTCCTCATACTGTATGTTAAAGTGAAGCCAAATATTTCAATGACAAGTATTGATACATGTTGCTGGTGACGTAGAGACTTCCAACATTGACTTTGGTGTGGTCTGTGATTTCCTGTCCGAAAACACACATCACTTGGCAAATTATTCTCAGTTTGGCAGCCTAAAACAGTACAGATTTCCTCTCATACCCCATTTGTCAATAATAAAAAGGCAGAGTTCATTACCTGTACTGTTGTCTGTCAGCAGAAGAAGCTCTAGATGTTATGGTTTCACTTTTTGGGAGAAGTAATGCTATCTATACAGTCTATGATAAGAAAACACGCAACCATTAGTAAAAAAAAAAAAGAAATTATGATTTCTTTGAAGAAGAAATAACATTTCAAGGATTTAGCCTCATCATACTGACAGATGATACATGATTGACATGTTCAGATGAGTTTTATTGAACTATCCAAAGCTGACAAGTCATTACAAGCAAAGTACATGTGACTTTACCTTGGTAGAAATGCAGTCCATGTCAGGGACAGAGAGTTCAAGTGAGTCATTTCTAACAGTAGAGCTGTGAGCATGTTCTCTAGGTGTGATGCTAAGTTAAGAAATTGAGATTAAAAGAAAATACTCAGATAAAAAATGTTAATAAGTTCTCTGCCACTTATAACTAATACCTCATAACTGGGTGGTTGACATACTTTTTAAAGAAAACTGGTTGATCTAATTATAGAATGAAAACATTTTTGTCACATATTAATAAATGGGAGCATAATTTTACTAGGGATGTATTTTACAAAGGTTTAAAAAGGCATTTTTCATTACATCTTGTCTTTAAGATACAAAGAACCAATCACATATCATAAAAAAACACACACACAAAACAAGCAGCTGCTATCTCCCAAAGATGCTGCAGAGATTTGTACAGGGGTCACAGGTCATGTGTTACAGGTTTAAGGTTAGGAGAAGAGGCAAAGGAACAGGTTTGGATCATGGTTTATGGATATCAGAAAGTTCAAGAGTTAGATTTAGTATTTGGTCGTATCTTCATCTCAGTGAACCTGAGGGAGTATTGCCAGCCTGTCCAGCTGGACCACTCCACACCATCAGCATATGACGCATGGCCTCCATTCAGGTACTGTCCATTAAGGTTAGAGGTGTGGCAGTTACGATACCACCATGCCCCCTGGTAGTACGCCGCACAGTTGTTCTCTGACAGGTCCTGGTCCCGATCTTTGGTGGTAAATCGCATACCTGAGTGCTTGAGAAGGGAGTCACCTGGAGAAACAGAACGTCTGTCATCACCATGAAATGCTGCAGAGCTCTGCCAGAGTACACCAGTCCTTGTTCTATTCTTACCTGCAGTCCCTGAATACAGGTCCACAACCAGTGGATATCCATCTTCTTCAGGGTTCACAGAGTCTCGGCCAACAGAGAAATCACCGTATTGTGCAAACGCTGTGGCATTTTCAAAGTCAGCCATGTCTATCCGTAACTCATAACCACCTGACCTGGTGAGGGAAAAGATCCTCTGGAGACCTGAGGGACAGACAGGCAGGCAGAAACAGACAGACAGTACATAGAACTTGTTATATTCATGACTTATGCAAACACTCCTTAAACCATAATTTTCAATTCTCAACACAAAGAGCTCACTGACTCACATATTCACTAAACTAGACATAATAGAGACGAGTAAAGGGTGTATAGTTCTTCAAAATCATGTGATATTTTGGTAGATTTATGGCACACTGGACCTAGACTCTTGCATGTCCTTTAGGTTGGTTTGTCTTTGAATATTTTCAGTCATGGTTGTGCTGAGTTCTATCCAAGAAATCTGGACTGGAAAGGCTTGCTTATAAGAGCAGAATAAGTATATTGTACAAATAAGACCTATTTATCTTGATCTGTTAGATCTTTTAATATAAGTAGGTGGTTAAGAAGTAGCCTATTTTAAATTTCTTTATTTCAGTGAAGTTTTGACTGTGTTGTGCTGTCTGCAACGAAGTTGATTTTTTTTTCAATTCAGAGCTGTAAGAGGATATTGATAAAATCATTGGTCCCGTGGACAATTAAAATGTCTCAAATTGCTTTTTTTTTTTTTTTTTTTCAAATTTAAAGTAATAAAAAGTCTTGTTTTTCCCCTGAAAGAGGTCTTACATTTTTTGTAAGGCTTTTGACTTAGACCATTTGATCTGTCTATACTTGTATTATTACAGTTTTTGGATAGAGCTTTTATGTACCTTACAATCTGTAAGGTTAGACACTCCTGTAAGTAGTCTAATAGTCTAATTTATCACTAAACAGCAACTAGCCTGCATTAAAAAAAAATGTCTCTTGTTAGAGGGAGTTTCTCTGTCACACACGTAATTGTATTGTATATTTTACGAACTGTTAATGTTTCAGTTTTTGATGGCAAAAGTTATGAGATGTTCCATAAAAAAGCTAGAAATTGTATTAGCTTTTTCAAATTTGATTTTCATTTATCTGTGTTGATTAACTGTTTGTTTGTTGTTCTATTACCGCAACTCTCATTGACCATATAACGCTACAAATTACTGATTAGGATGGATAATTGTGTGGTAAGGAAAAATAATTGGAAAACTTTAACAATTCTCTCTGAAATCAACCTTAGAAAAAGTAAAAAAAAGTATGATCCAGTCTGAAATAATACAATAAGAGCTAACATAATATGATGCAATAATTTGTGTGACAGACCTAGCCAGTGCTCCCCTGTAGTTTTTCCAAAACCATCTCTGTAGGCCTCCCAGCCTCGGAAAAAATTCACTGAGCCATCCTCCCTCCTCTGGATAACCTGCAGACACACAAGCACAAATACATGGGTGTAAGACAACAGCTTAATCAAATTAATCACAATATGAAAATTTTAAATCTTCTGTCAGTTTGAATGAATATGTCAGCCATTAAAGTAAGCTAGCTAAATTTTCACAACCAGTCTGTTATGCATTTACTTGAAAACTTCTTAACCAGCATCATTATCGGTAAATCTTTTACATCTAATGAAGAGCAGAGATCCTGCTGCAGTGTGTGTGTGTGTGTGTGTGGGTGTGTGTGTGTGTGTGTGTGTGTGTGCACCACATCACATACAGTCCAGCCTCCTCCATCAGTGGTCATGTCACAGTAAACCATGAAGCCGTCTGGGTCATGAGTTGGAAAGACAGAGTAAACTCCATCCTGAGTGTTTCCTGATGCCAAAACATCACTGCAGTCTCTGGGTCTGGCAGCTAAGGGTCAGAGGCAGACAGACAGACAGACAGATGGAGAGATAGTGACATAAAGAAAATTTAAAATAGTATACAATACACCATGATGAATATGAGTGTTACTCTGAGTCATCTTTGCCTGTGAGACTACGTTTGTGCCCGTTTTTCCCATCTTTGTTGACCATGATTGTGTTTTGACTGTATATGTTGCATATGTGTTGCAACCTGTTTGTTACATGTGGAGTTGTGTGTCTCTTCCTTGTGTGCTTGAGTGTTACCTTTATACTTGCTGTCCCTCTGCAGATCACTGTTGAGCCTCCTCAAACTCTCTGTCTCCCTCTGCAGGTTTAGTAAAGAATCACTGAACCCTGCAGCCAACTTCAATACACCTGAGTGGCTGTCAGATAACACCTGTAGAGGTAAGAGTTTAATACTTTAATATACTGTGTCTGTATTCCAATATACTGTATAATATACAGTTAAAATACTGTCTGTCTGCCTGTGAGCAACATAACTAAAAGTTCCAAACAGATTTTGATTAAATTCCCAGGGAATGATGGTCATGGCACAAGAAGTGATTAAACTTTGGTGGTGATCCAAGTGCAGATGTGGATCCAGGATGTTTTTAAAGGATTTTTTGTCATCTAATAGGACAGTTTCCACATTATTTGCTAAGAACTCTTCTAAGACGGTCAAAAATGCCTTGGAAGAGGTTTGTCATTTTTATTCTTTCAAAAGTCATTCAGTAGTGCTTTGCTTTTAAAATTGGCTAAATATCATTTTTCCTTTGTTTCTATTTTTTTTCCTGTATTGAAAATCTGATGTTGAATGTTATTTGTTCTTTAAGTTATTGTACTATTTAATTTATATTTTGTGCCAGTGAGACAAAATTTCCCCTCGGCTAAGTCTTGTCCCAGATTACTTGGTGTTTTGTAATGACATTGTGACCTTAAATTTGTAACTTCAACATGTACCTCAGGTGTCTGCACCTGAGGCACATGTTGAAGTGAAAACCAAAAAATGAAACCATTACATCTAGAGCTTCTTCTGCTGACATACAACAGTACAGGTGATGAAGTCTGCCTTTTTATTATTGACAAATGGGTTATGAGAGAAAATCTGTACTGTTCACGTTGTAATCCACGAGTATTTTTTATCCTGATTCATAAACTGAAGGTTAGGTCCTTTCTTAACTGGGCTGTCATTGGTCCCCTGCTTTTTGACTGTGGGTGTAGGCTCTGGTGTCTTAGACTTTTTTTGATCCAAATCTATGCACATCCACATTGTGCATTTAAACCACAGATAGCAATAAACCACACATATGCTTGAAGTTAACATTTTGTTATCAACATGTTCTATAATGTTCCTTACTAGCAAACTTACAGCCAACATATTCAGTGTTTGGCAAGATACCCAGCTACAATAATAAACTGCTTTGTCCTCTTTACTTCTTTACAAATTATATAACCTGCTATTTGTTATCAAAAGTAAATTATGATTATCATCATGATAGCAGCCCATTAGGACAAAAAGTAACTTAGAACCATAGCTCTACTGTACATTATTGTACAATAATAACTGTGATATTTACTGTTTTAGACACTGTAATCCATATAATTACCACTGGAAAAAAGTAATATTATAACAGTGAAATATTACAAGTATTAAGTCATTGCACAACAATGGTGAAATATAATGTCAACAAACTGTAGGCTAATGTTTAAGTTGCTATAATGTAATGTCAGTTAATTAGCATCAGCATCATCTTGCAACTTATCGTTAACTCTGGTTTAATAATAACCTGACACACCAGATGAACTGTTCAATGTATTTCACAATCTGTCTAACTACAGACATTGAATCAGGTGGATCCAGCTGCACTTCAAGGTTAGATTAATGAGGCAAGTTGGAATGGAAATACATGTATTTTATTTTATTCTTTCAAAGCAAGCACTCTGATGAAGTGCCGCTAGTGAATAGGTGCTGTTAGTCACTGACATCAGACATGATAATATTTCAAACTGCTTCAACACATATTAAGATTCCATGTTATTTTAAAGCAACCTCCCTCGTCTTTGTCTTTATCATTTCACTCAGAACATTCTCCAAACACAAGCTATTCAATTAGAATAATAAGAAGCTGGTCAAATTGCAGGGTGTTTACAATTGTTTTGAAAGGAAAGGAATCCAAGGACAAGAAGTTTTTTCTAACCTAGTAATGGCAGCTTAGGAGGGCCAGACTGATCAAAGGGTTAACTGCTCTCTAACCTTTATAATATGGTCCTGCAGGTTACATAAATGAATAAAAACATGTTTGTTCATTTATAACTTTGAACAAACAGTGTAATGACAAATCTGTGTCACCTCTATGATACGGCTCTGCTCGCTCTGCAGTCCATCCAGTCTTTGGTCCAGAACACCTTGACCTCTTTTCAGTGAATCAGCTTCCAGTCTCAGGTTATGGGTGTGGCCTGACAGAACCTTCAGCTCCTCGGACAGCTTCTGGGCCAATTCCACATTTGGCCAGTCTTCTGCATTGTGACTGGACAGCGCTCGCAGTAAAGAGCTCTGCAGTGCCTCCCAGCGCAGGAAGTTGGCGCTATAGTCTGGACAGTTTGGGTCCAGGAAGATGCTGATTGGTTCACCGTCTGTGACACGGGAGACGGTCACCAGTGCACCAGAGTCTTTGGAATTAGTGGAGATCACAGGTGAGGAGGAGGCTCCACTCCTGTTACTGGGGCAACAGGGATGGACAGACATTCAGACAAAGACAGGCAAAGTCAAAAAGATGGTTCAGACAGACAAAAAGGCAGCCATAGCAGTACGTCTAAGACAAAAAGATAGACAGGCTGTTTGGTGTGTTTACCTGCTGACGAAGGGCAGTGGATACTGGTTCACGTACAAAATGGTGACTGTTGCTGTGACAAGAGCTGCTACCACAACCAACACAACGACTGACCATGACAGGATGTTGCAGCATCTCTGAAAACACATAAATACAAAAACATGGCAGTCATGTTACCTGATGAAACCATATTTCTGTAAGCATTTGTTCCCAGCATGTATTGAACTTGCTAACAGGATGTAAAGAGTGATGCAGTGATGGTGTCAAGTTAGCATATAAGCACTACCGGTTACCTCATCTCAAAGTTTCATCGGATTTTTAGTTTTTTTGAAAGGGTGGTAGCTAACAAACTTTTTTCTTGATTTTTTTTGCAAAATGATGTTACATGTGAGATTGACTCAGCCATAAGTTACATTAAGAAAGTAAAAGGAAGGAGGTTTGAGCATGAGATCAAATTTGGAACTTGGAGGTGGCCGTGCAAAACACTGTGCTGTAGTTCCAAAAAAGCCTGACTTAGATTTTTACTCTTGTCAGTTATTTTTATGATTTTATGATCATGATTGACACAACTTTGATGTTTTATCAACTTTTCTTCACCACAGAGCATACTTTCAGCAATAATCTGAAGACTGCAGTTCCTTGAGGGTCCACTTGTTGCAACAAGGATTCCCCTGAAGCTTCAATAAGACAATAAATGTGCAAATTTAAAGCAGAAATAAATATGTCTGAAGTGTGGAATCTTTTTGGTCTTTATTGATCTTTTGCATCTGATGCCACAAGTCTGTAACCCCCCCCCCCCCCCCCCCCCCCCCCCACCAGACTACTAACATGCTACATTGACATTGTAGCATGCTAGTACTTTTGCTACACAGTTGGCCTAAACTAAACAAACCGCGTTCAACACTTTTACAATAGGCTATGTTAAAATAATTCATATTAGCATTTTTAAAAAGTTTACAGGCTAGGCTCGTTTGGAAAACAAGGTTAAAGGGGTTAGCATGCTTGCTTGTAATCTATGGCTTACCCAGCACTAAAATTCTTACAGATTTACATCTGTGTGTGTTATCTTGGCTAGCATGTATCTGGCATTTTGTCTTTTGCAAATACAATTCGTCAAATTCATTGGCATTTTGAGACACATTTGCAAGATGCAAGGGAAGGAAAACTGTTCCTCAGTTTTAGGCTAAACCAAGCAAGCTTGTCTTTGCTGCAACAACCGAGGACTTGTTAAGTTAAACTTACATTAAGCAATTGCAACTAATTTAATCATGATTGAAAATAGGTCATGAGAAGATGTCACATGTCCAGATCAAATATGACCCAGTTTTAACCAGAAATTAACTTTTAAATCCTATTTGCCATATGGGAAAATACACTGGGTTACACTAATACATATGTTGAATTCTAGTAGCTACAGTGTAAGCAGCATTTACTGTTTTATATCTGATTTAATCTTTAATAATGCATCATGCTTATCAACTCATCAAATATTGTGATCTTAATCTGTACAGTAATCAGATGTGGCAGCTGTCAGATAGATGTGGTTGAAGACCATTATAGAAAAGATAAAAATACCCAAGAGAAGTAGCATAATGATGTTTTTAGAAATTAACAATGAACCTTTAACCCATGAGGTATCAAGGTCATAATTTCTAATAAGTTTACAAAGCTTTGTCTTATTATGAATTATTAACATGGGCTAATAAGAGGGATCCTGCACCCCGTAAAGACTGAGAGGAGGGTGGATTTAGGGGTGAGGATTGTGGGGTAACATGCCCCCTGTGAGGAAAATCTCGTTTCTGTGCGCTTAATCTGTCGATCCTTCGTGATGTCAGTGAAGGCGACAGCTGCTCCAGATTAGAGACACTTTGATCTGACAGTTTAACTCCAGATTAACACGAATTAACTCTCTGTAGGTCTGTCAGCCTGCAGTCTCTCGGTCTGTGTCTTATAGTTTAATTTAACTGCAAATAGGACAAAGACTCCAGAAGATCTGATGCTGATGACCTTAAAATGTTTCAAGTGAAGAGGCAAGGTTGTTAAAATAGCAGTCAGTCCTCAAACAGTGGAAACATTACTGTAAAACATGATTTAAATATGACAGAAGTGCTGGTTTCATGCATTCATTTGTGAAGGTTAAAGGCTTCTCATCCCAGATTTCGCAGTGGGGGGCGAAGGTACAGGGTGTGGGGGACCTCCTAAACCCTGTTTCATTTAGCTGATCACACAGCAGGGTGTCATCGCAGCTCTTAAAACAGGTGGCAGCATGATGGCTGCTGTCATCCTGTAAACTCAGTGGAACACCTCTTGAGCCATTTGTGTTGTATTTGACATGTATACCCATGCACAGAAAAAAAATCATTTATATACAATGAAAAAGATAGGGTACATTCAAAAAGTGTGTGTTTTTGGCTTTAGTGTATTTTTATTGGACAAAACTAACTAAAAAATGATAACATGTTTCTGTTTAAATCTCACCTTAAACACATCAATTAATCTTGAACACTGGCCATAACAACTTTGCAAATTACCAACTCTTATCAAACAGACAGTCTGCAACCAGCAACAGCTTACCTAACAAAAAAATCATCATGTGGTATGTTATGAACACAGCAGTTTTCTTACCTCTATGAAATAGAGATACACAGCCAACCACTGGCCTATCCCACTCAATATCAAGCCGTTACTGGCAGGGATTTAAACTTTCACTGAAAAAGTAAAACATACCGGCACTCTAAACTACATCTTCCTTCATCTGCCTGATCTATTATTAAACTATTTATGGCCTTCATTCCATACTTAATAACTAGAATATTTCCAGTGGCTACTGTCTGCTAGTATATCTAAAACTGAGCAAAAAAAGTGCTCAAAAAATGGTGCAGGAATTGTGTTTTTTTTTTTGTTGGCCAACCAAAGTTAGCATCGCACTGGTTCCCTCAAAATCAACCCTGAAAATTTCACAAAGTGCATGCTAGTTCCCTATTCACAAGTGAGCGTCTAGACTGTTGCAAAGAGGATATCAAACAAAAAACTTTCAGACAAACAATGGAAAACATCCAAGTTCATCAACATTGATAAGGGCCCTTTGAGACAAACAAAATATTTTAATGATTCACAAAAGTGGTGCTACTGAGCTTAAAAACATGGGGTCATAAGTAAACAAAATGGCACAACAGAGGGGATGGTGTTCAGTTGGTGGTGGCTTTCATGGCTGCATATCAATTGGGTGATGATGGGGTGACGCATAACAGCTGCTAAACTGATAATTATAAGAGGGCTCAAGATAGAGACAGTGACTGGTTTGACATGTTTGGGTTGTGATTGTTAGTTTAATGTTGCTGGAGTGATGATGGACATGTGATCATTTTGGGGAAATTTTGGGGGGATGATTGTGGGGTAATCTTGGAGTAGATGGTGTTGTTATGGATATATGTCAATGGGTGCATCTTTGGGAGCTGATGGGATGGAAGTGAGGGTGAGGTGATGTTAGAAAATAACTGGAGGTCAGTGGTGGTGAGAGGATAGGGCTAGTGATCTGGAGATGATGATGGGAAGAATGTAGAAATTTGGTGGGTGTTGTCGACAGTGTTGTGGTAGGCAAATGGGAGATAGGGTAATGATAGATTGACAGTTGGAGATGGTATAGGTTGATGGTACAATGATGAAGTTATGGTGATGGTTGGGCGGGAATGATTGAGTGATGGAATGGGAGTGAGTGCTAAACAATTTTTAGAAAAAATAAAAGGATGGGTATCTATGCACTGATGGTCATGAATGCAGGAGGATTGTGAGGTTAGAGGGGTGATGGTTGGTGGATGATAGTGTCATGGTGATTGGGGGGAAACAACGGGATCATGGAGGTGATTGGGTTATTGTGAAGACATTATAAAAGCCATGATTAAAGAAGGGGGCAGTGTTGGTGGGGGTGCTCAAATGATGTCAGTGGGATGGCAGTAAAAGATGTTGGGGTGCAGTGTGTTCAGGGGGAAATGGTAGGAAAAGGATGGTAAGGAGGGGATCTGTTGTGTTGGTTAAGGAGGATGTATGAAGATGGAAGAATGGATGCTGATGAAGTTATAGTGGCAAGATGATGGGGTGGATTTGGCTATAGTAGGAAAATAAGTTGTAGATGAGGTTATGGTTGATTAAATGGACTTGAGTTTATATAGTGCTTTTCTAGTCTTTGACTACTCAAAGCTGCTTTACACCACAGGTCACACCTACTCATTCACACCTATGCACTCTCATATTCACTCACTGATGGTTGGAGTTTCTATGTCCGTTGTCCATCAGTATCAACTGACACATTCATGCTCTTTCATACCTATTTACACGCCACTGAAGCAGTGGGAGCAACTTGGAGGATTTTGTAAGGTGGGGCAATAGTGAGCGATGATGGGCGGCTGGTGGGAGTTGATAGGCAAATGGTGGGAGATGGTTGACTGATATGGCAATGGTTTGGGAATGGAGAGAGATAATGGGAGACCATAGAAAATGATAGCAGGGAAGTGATGTCAAAGGGATTGTTAGTAGGGTGTTGGTTTGTTGATTATTCAGAAGGGTAGCTGGGAAACATATGAACTAACAGGCTTACAGCTGGCATGACACGCACCTTGTGCTTGTTTGGCCGTTTGCTGTCCAGCTCTGAGCTGCTGTTGTTCATAATGGTCCATCTGTCGTTCATCATCATCCTGAAATGCACAAACACAACATTTATTTAACTGCCAGGATTTTGACAATACTTATGGAAAAAACAATTTGTTAGAGCTGTTGTTTTAAAGCCTTTTTTGTTAAAGTGCCTAAAATTCCTTGTGATGCTGAAGTTTGATCACCTCCTGGTTCGACTTAGTGGGACTTATCTCAAAACTTTTTGAATACACACTCTCGTAAGACCTTACATCAAACATAGCCAAGGACTACACAAAAACTCTCTGAACTCAAACCCTCTCAAACACCATCAAAACTTTTGTAAGAATTTGTCTTAAAACTGTTCTGCTGATTTTGTGTAGATATTTATGGTGTCTTTGAAGGTCCTCATGACAAAGACACAGTCAGGAATTGAGGCCCCCATGAAAAGATATCATGTTGGGCCCCACCACCACAACCCAAACAGGTTCTGCACATTTGCTAAAACCACATCTCCATTGGTCCAAAAGAAGACAAAAAAACCCCAAAAAACCACACAGATAGACTCTGCTGAATTCATCTCCAAAAGTTACGTAAATACTCCATTGTCATTTTTCACACTTATGCCAGTTATTTATGCAAAGTTTTTCTATTTAGAGACAAAGAAAAAAGCTAAAAGAAGTGGCAACAGGATACTTTACCTGAGAATACAGAAAATTACAAATAAACTGTATGCTGTAAGCACCTTTCTGGTATTTGAATATTTTTAAGGAAGTTTTTTTAATCTACTACAATCCCTTAAGAGTATAACATCTCTTAAATTTGAAATTCCGCTAAGTTAAATTACTATTATTTTTAACATGTAATTCAGAAATTAGGTAATGCAAAAAAATATATCAGTCAAATATTCTTAAAAATATCCAGAATATATCAGAGTTTAACTTTACAAAGACTAGCTTAATGTCATAAATGAAAAAAAGAAAAGTAATCTAAACCAATAATCATGAAAGGTTTATGGGGAAATGGGCTGTATCTTATATTATATAACTACATTTTTAGGCCCCTGTCAGTCACAGGGGCCTTGGGATCATCCTAACTTTTCTCCCCCTTGAGGCATCTTTGCCTCAAACCCTGTAAATGCTCCAATTAGGGGGTCCTAGAGGTCTATAATAACTTTAATATAAAGTCTCAAAACACAGAACAGAGTCCTCTTCAACACTCTGACAATCTCAACATTAAATCTCAAAAAACTCTCAGTATTTTCCAGGCCTAGTCTTAAAAATCTTAGAGGTGTTTGAATTTTGTACATCCTTTCAGGTTTTTCTTTTGTGAAACCTCTATCATTTTATTAAGCAGAATCATCCTGGAGCACATGCTTTCTGAGCTCTCTCAAATTAATCAAATGTCAGTAATCTCAAGCAACTCATGAACCTACTGACCTACTTTAGATACCACTGGCTGCTGCTCAAGGACCCATATTAATTAAAAACAATCTGGAAGAGCTGGAGCCTTTTCAATAAACCTTGACTCTTGGTGCAGCCTTCGAGACACACCTCAGGAGGGCTAAAAAGCACCAAATTACATTTACCTACATAAATGTGATTTAGTGACTTTTCTGTGTAGTTGTTCCTTGATAAGCTTCCCCATACTTCAAACTCAAAGAAATCTGGTTCAGAACTTAATACTTCATCACCTCCTTACTTTTTCTTAAGCTGATTCATTAGGTGCTGCTTTTGCTTATACTTAAGTGAGATTTCGTCAAATTAACTGCTTTTTGAGGTGCTCTCTTCACCCCTGCTCCTCAGGGAACTCCTAAATCATGTTATTCTGATACAGCCCTACAAGTATTGTTTCTGAAGTCTTAAACTACTAAGCCAACCTTAAAGGGCCGTTGTACAGATTTTAATTTCAAGGTTTGTGTCAAATACAAGACTCCTTGTCTGGGACTCCTTAATGCCTTGCTGGAGAAGACATGTGAAGCCGTTGTAGAAAAAAAACTGTTACTGAGCTTCTTGTGAAAGCTTATCGCCAAAGGTCTGACTTACAGACTTGTTAAATGTTAAAAGTTGTTTTACAGAATGATTTTAGGACATGGATTCTGGTAAGGGGTGTTGGTTAAGACTTCTTATCAAACACTTGCTAATGTGGTCTTTATCTTGCTGTAGTGTAGCCTATGAGACATGTCAAAGTGATACCATAAAGTTTTGTTGGCAAAGACTTATCTTTAACCACCTAAGTACTGTAAAAGTATGTTTGGACTGGTATAACAGTAAAATATAGAATGCAACATATTTGCTTCAATGTCTGTGGCCGTAGCTGCTGTGTTTTACACTGGCAGCATTCACAGAGAGCCTCACACCGGTGCTTAATGTTGCCCAGTTGCAAAAGCACATGTTTGTAAGATCATTTTAAATAGCTTTGAGAGATAATTGTTTTCTTTATTAACCTGTTCAGCCCCAGCCCCTTTATAAGCCTTCTGCTCGAAACCCATACCCATAAAGAAAAGAGTGTATCTCTGCAACCACAAGGTCTATTTGAATAATTTTGGTGTCATAATAAAAGTGAGAGATTTGTCCAGATGTGTAATTATCAGTATATGTGTTACTGGGACAGAGTAAATGAAGATAGAAGTCAGAATAATTTGTTAGGCAATTACGCAATTACGGTAACACATTCCAGGAGGGTGTTATAACATAAAAAATCAGCTTAATGCAATAATATATAACAGTTTACACCCCAATATAATAGTTTTAAAGTTAGTTTCTTCACTTTTTTAAGAGTGCATCAAGTCCTCAACTCAACAACTTTACATTGAGAATTGCCCTGGTTTCCTGCTTTAAATGCAGTTCAACATTTTGCAGAAGATTATGTATTTCTAGCAAGAAATAGAAATCGATTGCTCACACAACAGCCTCCAGCTAAGCAGAATCCAGTTACATACAACCAGTCAAATTACCGTTTGTTACATGATTGATGAAAAAGTATACTGGCACACGACAAGAAAGAGAGGAGTCAGCAGGCAAGGAGATGGAAAATAAATGCAGAATAAGCCAGACATAATTTTCCCTTATGAAAATTATTGTAGCGTAGGTCAACTGTGAGACTGTAATTTGGAAAAGTTACAGATGTTTGCTTGATATGATAAACATAATAATACATTTAGATTTGTCCAATAATGATGGGTCAGTGAGTAAAAGTATAGTATGAGCCTGAAGTTACACAATTTCTGTATGAAATTTGATGCCAGCTGTCCTGCGCATACTTGGCAGCAGCTGCTGTGTTGCTTTTAGCCTGGATTTGTAAAATATGTTGCTTGGGGCAGCAGAACCTCCCGTGTTTGTGATATTTACTTTGCCGAAAACACAGATGGTTTTTAAGCTACAGCTGCTAAAAATAATTTTTATTCCGTCCAGGTTAGTAATGTCACAACAGAGAAACACAGGCAGGTGATGTTAAGGCTAGTCGTTTAAGACTTTTGGCAAGGACTTGTTGTTAGAGACTCGCTAATGACTTGTTAATTCTTGTGTTGACTTGGGAGGTGAAGCTGAGCAGCTGGTCTGAAGGTGTTTAACGTCTGGGTCTGTCAGGTTCACTTTGGTTTGACTGATTGACACTCACGGTGTCTTTAAAATCGCTGCTGTAAGTACACTTTAAAAATGAACATGAAAACATTCACATTTTACTGTTTGCTAAATGTAACATGATGGATCCTCTTTGCGTCTGAGCCCTGACCATTTCACCCATTTTCAACCTCTGACCTGAGGAACAGGTTTGGAGTTCAAACATCAGAGCAGAGATCAGCTTGAGGATCACAGATTACATCCCCAGACTCATACTGGATATTTGTTCTTACCTTCACTGTTAAAAGAGCGTTAAAGGAGCCTCAAAATGTGATAAAAAGACACAATAAAGCTGAAAAACCCTAACCGAGATGTTAAAATGTGGGAGCTGCTGGCCTATAAGCAGCAGATCTGAAGCAGCATGTGCAATATGTTTTAACCCTTCGAAGAATCCAATCAAATCTGTATTTAAAAGAAAAAATGGGAATAAACTAACTTACAACTACAAATGAATAGTCTTCATAGTGCTTAAAAAGTTACTAAAATGCTGCAAGTCTGATTTTGTTCTTATGAAGTTGATTACATTTGTATTGAACATAGAAAGTACTTAATTTTTCACATCGTTTTTGAAGTCAGAAGATTTTCAGGTGTCTAAAGTTAGTATTTAAAACTTCAGTCTGATTAAAGGTATGTTTCTTTACTTCAACCTCTAAGTAAAATGAAAAAGCATGAACATGGTTTTCTGACCCCATCATCTCACAGTTTAAAAACACATTAAGTAACCAAAGAATAGCAAATATTTCAAAACCCATAATAAATGTACTCACTTTGCTTTATTGAAGCTCCAGCTTAAGTTGAAAACAATCCAAATGCAAATTATTTTTCAGTCATTGTGTGGTCAGATGTCATTCAGACAGACGCAGAAACACAGAAAGAGATAGAGACCATCTGCTGAGTCCCAGGGCGAGAGAGAGGGGGAGAGAGAGAGAGAGAGAGAGAGAGAGACAGACAGAGATTGACTGACACTGCAAAGAGAGAGAGAGAGAGAGACGCGTGATGCTGTGATAATCTGATCAGTTTACTGCAGATTTACTGTAGTCTGCCACACTAAACAAACAAGGTTTCTGACAACACTCTAACAATACATTAACAGACTACTAACAATTAGTAAACAACACATATAACACAACATTAATAGAAAACTGACAAGTTAACAACACAAATGACAACAATGCAACTCAGTTCATTTCAGTTCACAAAGGACTTTATTAGCATGAGTGTTGTTAAACATTATTGCCAAAGCATTTCATTAAAAATAAAAAAAAAAATACTAAATCTATATAACATAAAATGGAAAATAGTTCATAACAATGATATGAATTACTCATAGATAATAAAGGTGGGTGCATGGCGGTGCAGCAGGTTAGTGCACAAGCCTGTCTACTAGAAGGTTGCTGATTTGACTCCCCACGTTGGCCAGAGCCTTTCTGTGTGGAGTTTGCATGTTCTTACTGTACCTGCATGGGTTTTCTCCAGGCACTCCAGTTTCCTCCCACAGACCAAAAACAAGAGCAATATGTAAATCAGTGCCTCTGAAAGTGCTCTTAGGTATTAGTGTCATGCTTCTCTGTCTCTCTATGTGGCCTTGCCACTGGCGACTGGTCCAGGGTGTACTTGCCTAATGTCAGCTGTGTAAGGCTTTGGTATTCAGTTATTTTAAACACTGTACAGTTCTGAGTGGAGGGGACAAATTAAATGTGTTCTACTATGTAAAACTTTTTGGGTTGACACATTCGAGGCCAACATCTTCCCAGGCCTCAACTAAGAGGTTTTTCCCTTCTCCTGTAAGATCAATTTTCAGTGCTCAGCCAGTATGACCATTTTCTTTTATTCTTGCTTTGTCTCTTTCATGTGTTTTTTGGCCTCCATTATTCTGATGTGGGACCTTCTGTGTTTCTTTCTACAGTTCAGGTCCAGGTTTATTGTGACTCCTCACTGTTTTTGAGATAATCTCTTCCTGTTTTGACAGTTTTAATTGATGAATAAGTTCATTGACTTTCATTTGTACAGATTTTGCATCTTGAATGTCATTATCTTAATGACACATCATCGAACAGACAATCTATATCTATGATTTTTTTCAGCTTGGTTAATACAGTAGCTAAAATTGTGCACTCTCACAATTTTATTTGTCTCAGTTTGTTTTATTAGTTGTTCGTCTCTTGGCTGTTTTAAAATAACAAATATTAGTCTCATTCTCAAGTTGATTGTTGTTTTCATGTATTGAGGTGGTCACACAACATTTTTTGAATCTGGTGTACAAAATTATTGTGTTGAATGATACAGTACATGCTATTTAAAACTTCCACAAGAGGTTAATGGGTGAATACTCAAGTTTTTATCTTTTAATGGCTGTTGTTTGTAACTGGCTGTGCATTTGATTGTCTTGTATCCACCATAAAGTGACAGGGGACTGGACACATGACGCCATAATTGTGACAAAAGACTCCTTTTTTCTTTGTTGATCATGTCCTGATGATGCCTCAGCCAGATCAAAGTGTTTCGACACATCCCCGTTAAATGGATTTTTAACTGACTGCATATGCATTGAGTGGGAGATAGGCTGATTACAATTCTGGAAAAAAATAGTTAACTAAGTGCTTAGATAGCACAAATCCCCTCCAAGGCATTTATGACATTTGGAGGCAAGTAATTATTATTATCAAAATATGCAACACTTCCCTATCCTGCAATGTTAACAAATCAATTAAAATTTCCAGATACACATCCAGATTCAGATTACCACCAAAGTCTAATCACATCTCCCTTGTGCCACGACCAACATTCCCTGAAAAGTTAACCAAAATCTGTAGATAACTTTTTGAGTTATTAGCAAAAATGTGGAAACTGGCCTATGTCAAAGTGTTAAAGCAGCACTAAGTAAGATTCCGCCTTTTTAGCTCTCTAGGGGCCTCTATGGTCGTTAAGTGTAACTGCGCGGTTACAAAAACAGAGCGCCTCACACCAACGTGCATTTGTTGACATACAGATGGAGGAGAAGCGATCCGATAGGACGTCCCAAGAGACAAATAAATAAACCATGTGGACTGATAAGGTACAGTCTGATCATGTTTCTAAGTTTGTAGTTTTTTAGTGTGGAAGTGTTCCTACCATCCACATCGAAGTTACTTAGTGCCAGTGAAGGTGATACAGACCCCCTCAGACCATGACAGAGGTGTCATTCAACCTGTTGTAAGGTGATGTACCATCACTATGACTCTAGAAATATTATATTAGGGTGGAAAAACTACGTAGTATTAGTTAAACAAGTCCTTTTAAAAATTCTGGATCTACATCCTTATTTGGATCACAACCAAAACCTAATCAATACTTTATTGTGCCATGAACCAACATTCCCTGAAAATGTGATCAAAATATGTTTTGAGAAATCCTGAAACAGAGTGACAGTCAGATAAAAACAAACTGACAAATGCTGACAAAAACACAGACTTCTTGGCAGAGGTAATAAAGTCCTGCTTTTGTCCTGATAATTGAAAGACAATCAATGAAACATGTCAAATGTGCTGGCAAAATTAAAAACTATTTCCTCATATTTCACAGAATTCCATGTTGCATGTTTTATATGATTAGTAAGTTGATGTCATTTTGATAATCTGGGAAATACTTTTGGATCCTCCATCCAGACACAACTGCCAACTATGAAAAAAATGTCCCTCAATCCTGTTGCACAACATTTCCTGGCAATATGAGTTCTAACATGGAAATGAGGGAAACAGAGCATTTTTAGATTAGACTTGTCCCACATGTGATAATTCCCCAGGACTTGTAGGGATATATGTACAGGGCATAGGTATAGTTTCATTGAATAGGTTTTGTTTTGCATTAGTATGAATCCCCAAACCAACAATGTTCAGATAAACACTGTTTAAAAGGTTTAATAAAAACAGATGATTTCTTGATCTGATAAATATGAGTCAGAATATGAGTCCTGAAGGTGTCCTTGCTGTACACTCCACACATGCCTGCTGTTCAGATCACAGGACTCATTTTAGATAAAAACTTGAAGAGTATCTAAAACACTTCACCAGCACTGAACTGCACATGTGTTGGTTGCTTGGTCACTTTATTGATTACATTTATTCCATACTCTGTAGCAGGGTCTGAAGCCAGTCCCGGTTGTCACTGTGAGAGGTGGGGTTAACCCTGGGCTGGTTGCCAGTCACCCAGGGCTGACATACAGAGAGACACAAGCAGTCTTGGGTAATTCTGCTTAATAATGAATTTTGCAAAGTGCTGAACTCATGGAGGAATCATGCTGAGTCTGGACTAATAGAATTTTTGATTTATTGTTACATCTCTGCCTGACAAACATGTTTTCAACAGTGGCAATGGAGTATAGTGGGAAGGTGGGAACCCAGGGATGCACAGGAGAACATAGAAACTCAACACAAAAAGGCCCTGACTGAATGGGATCCAAACCAGAAGACTCTTGCTCTGATGACAGCACCGACCACTACACCACCAGGCAGCCCATAAAGCCCATATATGTAGAAACTCCCGTGCTTTAAATAAAAAAAAAAAGTATTTTCAACATCCTGCAATGGTCGAGAATCAATACAATGCTAACTTCAGAAATATGTCATCCCTGTACCATGTTAATGGTAACTCTTGTTTGTTGAGGCATAAGTGTGCCTGGTTGTTTGTCTCCATATGTTGTACCCCTGAAGGACATACCTCATCTCTTTCCCAATCAGAGCTGATATAGACTTTGACCCCCCCTGCATCCTTAAAAGGAAAATAAAACAGCACGAATAAAAGATATATGAGTTACACATAACTAAAAGTAACAGATGAAACTTTAAATCAAGGCTTTTGCAAAATTCTGTTGAGTTGCAACAATCTGATGAGGTATATGAGTGCTGATGACTTAGTTATTTTGTGTGGGTGCTGAGACGTAATTTATCACACCTAAAAATGGCCTTCAGTCACCCCTGGTTTTTGGTTTTTAACAGAGGTGTACATTGTTTCCAATTAGAATGTAAAACTTCAAAATAAACCTTTTCAGTGCTTCTAACGTTTATCTTTTGTGAGTATTAAAGTAGAACCAAACTCTGGGGTCTTAAATTCTGACTCTTCTGACTGCAGTTTGGTCTGTTGCTTTGGAAACATCCCCCTCCCCTCTCCCTTTTCTCAGTTAATGACAAACACATGTGTGAGACTGAGAGAGAAGGCAGCTTCATGCAGCACTGAGCATGGATTTTCAAAGTAAAAGCGGGGTATCACAGAGTATATGAAACATAATACTTCAGTAGATATTCATCACTATCTATAACTAAACTTTCTGTTTTTATTCATTCATGGTCTATAAATGCAGCTTACCTTGCTCTCTTAATAAATGTCATTTAAATGTTTCCTCTAGTTGTATTCCTCGTAGTATTTTTTTAAAAAACTGAAACCTAGTTTTTTAACTATTAAGGAGATCGTTTAACAATGTCTATAAAACTTTGTATCATAAAAATCAATTTGAGTCCATTAGAAGGTACTGTCAAAATTAACAAACATGAAGCTACACCGTTATTATGTCAAGTTATAATAAATTACACAACATAGAGAGGTTATCAACATATGCAAACAGTTCAAAGAGTATTTTGTGACACTTCATACCTATGAGATAGTCTTTAAAAAAAAAACTAGAGGGCTTTTATGTTGAAGAGTGAGCAGGAAACACTTGTGTTTTTGTCTGAACTTGACCAGGTGTAAAATTGCCCCTGGTTTGAATTTTTTCCTTCAGAGGGAAAGTAAGAAGAAACACAAACTGAGTTGTAGCAGAGAGAGGGCAGCCGTTAGCCCTGAAGTCAGTTAAGTAGTTTTTTTGGTTAGTGTGAATTTTAATGGATGTTTCTCCTCTATGCAGAAAAAGGTGAGTTTCAATTCAATATTTTAACTGGAAATTACATCTGTTGTTTCTGCCGGAGGAAGTGTAGGATTGGATTCTGATATTTCAAAGAAAATAAGAAATCAGCTGTCCAATTTGGTGTTGTGTCATAAAAAAGCAGATGTGCTTTTGTGACTGAAGTGGTTACATGTTTAACTCACAAACAGAAAAAAATGTACCATGAGGTTCAACCAGGTGAGTTTAGAAAAATTTCTACCCCTCTTGATGAAATGTGCCTCACAACAGTGGTTTTTACCCAGTGGGTCAGGACCTAAAAGTGGCTGCAGAGCTGTTTTTAGTGATTCACAAATGCATGCTGGAAAACCTCTGCCATCAATTATCTCACTCCATTTTCAAGATAACAAGTACATTATTGTTTTTTACTTGAGATCTTGACTTATTTGTCCTTTTTTTTTGGATAGCAAAGCTGTATTCTCAGCAAAATGCATGCATATATGTCCTCTGAAAGGCACTAAAGTGATTATGCACTTTTCAAACATGTTTTGATTCAATCATATGTTAGGTCCAAGCTGCAACATTTTTATCAAACAGATGTAAGTGGTTAAAGACAACTCAGATCAGCTAATGGTTCACTAAGAAGTAAGTTTTTAGTTTTATACAAATAGTTTAAGGAGTTAGAATTCAATGACGAGGGAACATTTATGAAGGTGGCTGTGAAGAGCAAAAGCTGTTTTTGTTGGTCCTCATTCAGTTTGTCTGGTTGTGGCCCTGACAGAGTGAAGGTGAAACTGAGTTTACAGGTGTCATTTCGGATCAAGGTGGTCTCTTTGACATTCGGGAGTTTGTTTGATGGGAGTTAAAGACTTGAAATCCAGTCTTACACTAAAAGACTGAAACATAATGTGCCAACATAATTCAGTCTTATTTCTTTAAGTTCTATTGACTTGTTTATGAGCAGCGTGTCTAAAGTCTTTCATGTTTCCTGCCCTTACTTGCTGCTTTTGTTCAACCTTCTTCTTTAGATATCTTAACCTGATTCAGCATATTGTTTCTGTTGTTACACTGAAAGACTTAAGGGGAAAAAGGAAAAGCAAGAATTTGAGGTGTAGTGACCCCCTTAAGGATACACGTTAGTCTGTGAGCATGTGTGTGAACGTGTGCATTTGTGTGCTAATCTGTTAATCCTCCTCATTAGTTCCAATCAGTGTGACAAGCTGCAGCTTCACTTCCTGTTTTGGCTCATTTCCTCATTATGTTTGATCCAAAATCGATATCCTGCACAAAAACCTCAAACTGTTAACCACTGCAATTATTATCTTATAGTCAAATGAATATTTCTAATGTTTACCTTTTAAAGAAAGAAAGAAAAACAGTTATGTCCAGACATGGAACCTTTAGTATCTGTTGAACAAGAAAATATGTAAATAAGAATAGGGTGTTTGAGGGTGTCCAAACTATGGTCTGAGGGTTGAATGCGGCCTTTGGGACACTTCTGATTGTCCTGCGACATACTCCTAAGGTTGCAATAGAAAGTAGCCCACCTTGTACCATAAAGCTTTTCCTTGATTGATGAATAAAGACACATTGGTTAGGACAGCAAATATCACAAGTCATCCTTTTTTTCTTCATTAATTGGATCGCTTTTAAGATTAGCAAAGCATATTGTGTTTATTATCTTTTATCATCTGGGAGCACCAACAGTTTGCAGTGTTTGGCTGCTTTGCACAGTTTGCTCTTGTTTGTTTCTGAATATGAAGATGATCTGTCAGTGACTCCCCTCTACTGCACAAAACATTTTCCTTATCCTAGCCAGAGACCAATCTTGTGGTCACAAAGGCTGACCATATCCCCCTAAAATCTGATTGGTCAGCTCCAAAATCCTTTTCTATAGTACACAAAAACTTGGGTATATTGTGACCCAATCATCCTTGTATTGGCAGTATGCAGCCATCAATGAAACTTCTATGGAAAAACCTTGTGATAATCTGTCATCCCTCTCTCCTTCCTTCTCTCTACCTTTCCCCAATGACAAAGTAGAGAAGTGGCCTGATCTGACAGGGGGTGACTGCTAGCCCCAACCTCACCTCACCCTGGCTCAGCATCTCCTGTCTTCTGTCTAAGCTTTCTCCTCATATCTTTCTTTGGATTTCTATCTTCTTATGTGCTCTTCTTTTTGTTTCTTTTTAAATTGTGATTAATAGCCTCAATAGTTTTTTATTTGTGGTAGATTTAGTTGCACCCGCATTTTCACTCGGTGGAGCTTGCATGTACAGGGCCTGGTGATGTTGTCTGAGCTGAGGGGGCAGCTGCGGACAATGTTAGGTTAAGAAACTTTTCAATAGTTTAGTTGTACAGTCACTGCTTTCTTGAAAAAAAAGTCAAGTTAAAATATGCATTGTTTTTATTGACAAGAAATGTAAAGGATTACTTTTTCTAAAAATGCTAATGTGTTGTTTTATTTTCCCTTTTCTTTACAGTTTTAGCACTTGGTACTTCATTTATAATGTGTGTGTACTCAGACAGTGCGACTTCAACGAAATCACTGTCAGAGGGTTGTCATAGTGCCAAACTGCCAACATGATGTCCAAACAAACAACAGTAAAGGACATCAGGGCAATAGTTTTGCTGACTCTGTTTGTGCATTTCGTTCTGAAAACACTTGCAAGCAAGAGTACAAAATAATATTAATTGCACAAGAAGTTTGAGAAGTATTACAGCAGGATAACCTGACACATCAGATGGACTGTTCAAGATACATTCACTGGTCCATCTGGGCAACAGCCCTTAGAAAATGTTGGAAATGGGAAAACCATTCATAGCATCCATATCTGACAGGTAATTGGATGATCATTACAGCAATCACATTCATTGCGGCCAATCAGATAATGTAGTAGGCGGGTGCTACTGCCGTGGTGTAAAATCCAAAACGTCAGCCACCACATAAGCTAATGTCCAAACATGTAAAAAGTTCAAGGGATTATATCATTTTTTGTCAAGAAGTGCATTCAGTGTTGTTTGTTTTTAATTTAATAAAGAATTAACTGCAGATCTGATAAAACTGCTAATGAAGCTGACAAAAGGGGTTTTAATTCTCGTGTCAGACATGCTTGTGACAACCATTGTGGCAAATTTGTCTGACCACTCAGTGCCTGGAGGTCATATTTTATCAGCTTGGCTCACCTGAAGCCATTGGAAGTAGAAGGAAATGGACAAAATCATGTGACACTGGCTGTTTGATTATCAAAGGAAGCTTTGGAAACTGGTTGAGGTCAATCCATGGATGATGCCATACTGTGCAAGCCCTCTCAGCCTAATTTTAGATCAACCTACTGACAGACAGAGAAGCCTAGTTGAGAACTAACACATGCACAGGGAGACCTGCATCTCCACACTGAGAGCTGCCAAACAAGGTAAATAAAAGATACCCTCTTGTTGAGAGACAATAATGCCAACCACTTTACCAAAGTTCTGCTCTGCTTTGTTTTTCAAAGGAGCCCTCACATTCACTTAATCAAGTTATTAAAATTAGATTTTTAGTTGCATAGAGGAAACATTGTTTTTTTTATCTGCATACATTATGTCCCAACTTGTTAATCATCTAATCTAAGTTAAAGACTGAGACTGATAAACTCAGATCAGTTGCAGGCGCGGTGCACCTGCCCTGCGCTGCATTTTGCAAGTTTCGTGCACAGCGCAGTCTGGCACAGCGAGGCGCACCCACGCCTCCGTCCCCCCAACGGCATAAATGGCAGAGAGAGGAGAGAAGGCGTGAGTGGGTTTAACACAGCCGAGTTTAATCTTTGCCAAACAAATGAACGCCTCCTCTCGCCTTTAAATGCGCCGTGAGCAAGGAGCAGTGACAATTTCACCTCAATGACGAAGAAGGTCAGAGCCGCTGTTACTTTTACAGCAATTGGGAGAGCGCAGGGGCCACCGGGCTGTCCATCGGAGGCCACAATGCGCGTCACCTTCTGGACCACCTCGCAGGACAGATGTAATCTGTTCCTGTCTCATAAATAGGAGTACAAAATTAAGTGATAATTACATTTAAACACAGCAGCAGGCTAATCCAGTCATCATGCTTGTGATCCTCCTGCATCCCTGGTCTGTCATCGCCAAATAGCAGAACCTTTGGTGAAACCCCCCCCCCACCATATCTCCTCCTCATCCTCCTTGCACTGATGTACTCCATCTTTTTAGATCACGTTAAGAATAAAGATTAAAACAGAGAAATGTGGGCAATCACAGGTAAATCCTTAAGACACTGAGTGATAGATGGATAGATACAAATGTATGTGCTGGTTCAGACGGTTACATTAAATAGTGGTTGCTGTGATTGTTTATTGCATTGAAATGTGCCTGACACTCTGGATAACTGTCTGTGAGGTTTTGGTGATGTGTGCACATTGTGCGCCTGTCAGCCAAATTACCACTGCACTGGGTGCGCTTTGCCTGCGCTGAGAATAGACCAGGTTGGAGCTGGCGAGCTTTCAGCGCACCTTCTGTGCAGTTTTTTGGCACGAAATTGTCACTGCGCCAAGCTGAATCTTTCGACACCTCCCCCTGGTGCGCCCCCACATCCATCTCGGCATAGCCAGCCTACCAAATTGCCAAATTGGCTGTGCACGGTGGTGCGCTGGACGAAATTACCACTGCATGGGGTGCGCCAGGCTCCGCCACCCTGCGCTGCGCCAGGAAATTAGGGCCCCAGGATTGCAGGATGGTGACCATCAAGACAAAAAAGGACTGAATCATGCAGATACTTAAAATAATGAATTCTGTGCTCTTTGGGACAGTGTTGAAATTGAGACCAACTTTAACCCTTCACTATCACATCAAGTCAAAGTTTGGTCAACACACTGCGAGACATTTAGTTTGTATCTCCCCTCAGTCACATTGATCGTAACACCTGTTGTCCTTTGATAGGCCCAGCGGTGGAGCTCTCCTCCAGCTGCACCAGGGGGCCCCGTGCCAGCCAGCAGTCTGCAAGAGGAGATGCAGAGAGACAGAGGTGGAGGAGATGAAGAGGAGGGGAAGGGGGAGAAGGAGAATTGGAGAAGGCAGTCAGGAGAACATTGATCCAGGAGAACACTGGCAGAGGAAAACAAAAACACAGACCCTTATACGAGAACACAGAAGGTGAAACTTCAAAACATTCTCCTCATCATCTTTATGGGAGCTGATATTAATGAAATATCTACTAGATATCTGTTGTTTTGGCAGGCGTTCATTATCTGGGACCAGGACCAGGACCAAGATCAGGACTGGATCTGCAGCAGGGTCTGGGTTCAGGTCTGGAGTGATGATCCAGTCATGCAGACCTGAAATCAAAGTGGCCCAGATTAGAAGGACCAGGATCAAGACTTCAGTTCAGACTGCAGAGCTCCGAGGATTAAGATCTGATACAGGTTATGTCAACAGGGACCTTGTTGATTCACAACCAACTGAGACCCAGCTGGACCAGAGAGGACAGACCCTTTTCCAACAGTCGAACCCTGAGGTCAGTGGGAGAAAACAACACAAAACTTTACAACTTTACAAAAATGTACACACAAACTTCACCAGAAACTCAGCAGTTCAGTACTTAGTCACAAAGCTTTGTTTTTTTTCTACTTGTGGAACAAACTTGAAATGTTTCAACATTTTGGGGGGTAGTCTACAGAGTGCAGAGTCTGATCATAGCAGTTAAAAGTCAACAAGGGGGAGTGGGAGGGTGTGAGAAAGATTATATTGTGACCAGTGAGGGACCCGTGCAATGTCTGTGTTTTTTCATGTTATGCCCTTTTCTGTTAATTCCTTGATAAACAATAAATTGAAGTTCTTGTCAAACACGTCACACAAAAACCTCCCAGAAAATTTCTGAGTTAATTAATTAATTAAAAAAACAGAATAATTTGATCGCACTTGTCCCTCACAACAGAAGGTTTTCATTCAGTTTGCATGTCAGTCAATAAAGTGGTGGTGGTAGGGGTGAACTAGGTAAACAGCATGGAAAATTAGGGTTAAGTTGGCTGAAAAAAAACCCCTGCTGTTTGTGTTCACACTTGCAGCTCACTCCATAAAATTCTGTATTTTTTCAGTGTTTCAGGGGCAGTCTCCCTTGAATTTTCCGAGAGAATTGCATGTGTGAAAGACGCCATAAAGGAAAATTGATGCACATGAATGTGTGTCTGTTTTGAGTCAGGTCAGATCCAGCTCTACAGCACGTCTGGTGGTCTTGGGTCAGCCTGCACCGGTGCAGAATAACAGGTCTGGGAGAGACCAGGAGAGTTCAGAGTCCTGCAGAGGAGAAGGGAGTACAAAGACAATCAGGTCCAAGTCTCAGAGCAGAACTGAGACCAAAACCAGGAAGAGGAGGAAGATCCATCCATCCGTGTTCAGGGATAGAGGTCACATTAATACTGCAACAAAAAAAATCACTCTGATTCATCATTTTCTTTAAATCTTGATAATGATGGACTCTGATGTATCAATGTAGGTCAGTTGTGGCTGTCAATCACTCCAGAGGAGGGGAAGCTCATCATTTACAGTAAGTGACGCAGCAGCCAATCAGGACAGAGATTTAATGTAAAGTCTTTGTAACACAATTACATTATTATCTTTTCACAATTAACCAATTACAAGTTATAACCAAGAAGCTGACAAACTGTAATCAGTGACAGAAGTATTTTCACATTCAAAGAATTGTGATGCTCTCAATGTTTGATAAAGGGCAATAAACACAGTTTAGGAAAATGTTAATAATAATCATGGGTTATTTTCAGGTAACCAAAGGACATACTTCATTTTGAAAAAAATGTAATATTTATAATAAAATAAATACAAAACAAATTACAATTGTAATTGAAACAAATTTATGAAACTGTTTTTCAGTTAAATCTCTTTGTAAAAAATGCATAGCACAAGACAGCCAATATCGGAATATGAGGTTTTAAAGTTGAAATGAAATTTGTATTTTGAAAGTGTTAAATAATGGAGCAAAATACATGAAATGATTAAAAAACCCCAAGAGGATTTGGTTTACACATTCTAAAAGGAGTGTTCAGGGAGACAAATATACATAATTCCACTCCCTCTTTACAAAGTGTTCTGATAATCACTTATTTGCTTATCTTTTTCAAAGCACAAACACTTCTTTTTCCTAATTAATAATCTTTGCATCTGATTTAATTTTGTTAAATAAAATCAACCATGGTGAAAGAAGACTGATTACAAATGTTGTCATTGACAGAGAATTGACCTGTAGTTCATCAGATAGCCAGCAGAGGGCAGCAAAGTCAAATCTTTCAATCAGTCTTTCAGGGTCATTACAAGCTGTGGGTCATAGAGGGGTCAACCGCAGACTGGGGGTGGGGGGGTGTCTGGAAAAAAAAATGTTGATGGTCTGCTCACCTGGAACACATTGACCAGTGTTTAAATATCGTAAGCAGTAATGTGTTGTTAGGTTTAATATAATTCAAGCCATAGATTTAAAACTATCATCACATCTTCGTGTCAAAAGTTAAATCCATAGTTAATTGATTACCTTCAGATTTCACTCTCGACAAAAGGTGTGAGGTGATAATTCAAGACAACACACCACTTTTGTTAAACATGTATTTCACAATAAATGACTGTTCTGAAATGCAAACATTACAACTCCTTTTTCCTTTTTGTCTGTCTCCTCTAAAATAATTTACCAGATTTTACACCTACAGTGTCATTTTATTCTGTCTTTTTACAGTCCACAAGGCGAGGGGACTGATGGGAAAATCTCAGCGGCCATGTGATTCCTATGTTAAGGTAAGAAACACTGAGGCCATGAACAGTCAGTGATAAAAACCGGCTACTCCTTTTGAAAGGTGATTATGAAACTGGATTTAAGTGTGAAACTTCTCATTACTCTGTCTCCACATATTTACAGAAACCAAATCTGCTCCTTTGCATTAATTTATGGACTTTGAGAGGGATTTTGACTGCACTGATACCCTACAATTTGTTTAGCAATGTTATTTTTTGACAATATTCAATGTAGCCCTGTGTGCATATGAGTATATGAGTTTATGACTTGTTGGTGTGTGTGCAGCTGGTGATGACTGCTGACAATGAGCGCAGCATCAGGATGAAAACTTCAACTGTCCTCAACAGCAAGAACCCAGAGTACAACCACAGCTTCACACTGTGAGAGAAACACGCACACTAACACATCTTTCTTTATTCATTTTTGTATTGTCTGACATTTTTCTAAAAAAGGGGCATCTATTGATGCCTAAAGACGCCACAGTGTATGCTTTAATAGAGGGAAGAGAGAAAGCAATAAATAGTTCTCAAAATAACAAAAATCTTTAAACCAAATATTTCCAGTGATCACACCACACAGAAGTGTTTAATTAAATGGGATGTGTAAGGATTATGTGTTACAATGAAGAATCCTAAATCTTAAACTTAGTTAAGATTTTTTAATTTAGCTTTTTGCCTTAGTAAAATACCCTTAACAAACATACATGTTGAGTAAACTAGCTTGTGCCTCTTTAAGACAGAAACGAGTCCCAGAAAAAGCATTTTTGCTTAATTACATCTCATTAACAATGCCTTTTTGACCAATTAGGTCAAAAACTACCTTGGGGATGTAACAGAGATGTCCGACAGTTTAAATGACTCATAGTTTCACTTGTACTTATGTGTCTCTACATGTACTGTGACAAATAATTGCTATTATGCAAACAGTGGGTAAGAGTGAAGTTGAACTGTTGGTTATACTTTGTCTCTGTTCATGAAATGCAGATAAATCTAAAAGAAAAAAAAAATCTGACTTTGACAAGCTTTTTGACCTTTGCCAGTGATTATAATGATGAATAGAAAATCATGGACAAAAACTTAAGCATTTAATCTCAACTGAGTAAGAAGAGGTACAGAAAGACGCATGGTAAGCATGTAATGATAATATGTAATTAATCTTGGTTTCACTTCCGCTAATGTCGCCACTTTTACAAACCAAAGGCTACAGAGGTTTATTGAGTTGGAAAATTTGAAATTGTCTCATGTAAGGCAATTGGGTCAATTAATTGCCTGATTATGTGGAAATAATTCCTGAACTTTTATATGTGCAATGTGCAGGCTTCATTTTGCCCCAGATATTTGATTATTTGTTATGTTCCAACTGCTGCTTGTTGCTGATAGTTAACGCCTCTTGTAGTTATGTCAAGCTTGTCAACCATGAGAGAGTGGGCTTTTAAGAAAGTGGAGGAGCACCTTGAATAGACAGAATAGCTTGTTTCAGATAAAGGTGAAACATATGGGCTGCTTAAGAAATATGTAAGTTTAATTCACTGTAAATGATTCAAAGCTAATAAAGAGAAATCTCTAAATGAATATGTTAAGCAGTGAAGGAGCACATTAAGTCCTCTTTAAATCTCTATCAGTACAGAACAGTTACAGGCCTACATACAGCATATTTTTGGGTATATTTGTTTTATTTGGATGCCATGTGTTTTGTGTATTAGAACTCTTTGTTTACCTTGTGTTTGTTTGTGTGTTGACGTTGTGTGCTTCAGGTATGCCAGTGACGACCTTCTCAGGAGCAGATTATTGGTGTCAGTGTTCAGCAGGTCAGTTATGATGTTAGATCTGAAGTTCAATCCCTCCTGTTTTTTAATGCACTAAAGTCACCTGTATGAATACACTGACATTTCTGAATGGCCTCATTTAATTGACCAGGACAAAAAGTCTGAGCTGTGGGAATCCCACCTGTTGTGATTTTGAAGTCTGACCCCTTCTTAAACTGAAACACTGTTTTAACTTGGTGATAATCAAACAAACCTCTCAGGTCCAATGTAGTATAAATCTGAAAAGATTATTTTGCCACATTGAGGAGAACTGTATCTGTTAATAAAGTGAACAGCTGCAGAAGCCTCATTTGTCAACTTAGCTTCCAGGCATGAATTTATGGCCCACCCCTTGGTCATTGTATCACAGAATAAATTAGGCTGTATTTAAAACTGCCCACTCTCCTGTATCTATTATTAGTTTGCTAATTTTTCCAAAAATTTGTACAAATATTTAGTAGCATATGTGTGTAATACAATGGCAGGATCAATAGTACACAAAAAAATCCTGACGTTATACTGACCAATAAGCATTATGCACCTTACCAATCTAGCTCACGTGTTGTTCCCCACAATGCAAAGCACCAGAAGGTCAGAGGTTATGGCTGACAGCAACATCTTGTTTGTGGCAACAGCATTAGTATTATAAGAATTTGTATTGATTCTGTTACATTCATGGTGCTTTTTAGTAATCCAAACCCCAATAAATTTACATATTAGGTTTTCACATTACTCATCTTACTGGTACATGTTCAGCTGTCAAAACTTATAATTTGAATGTTTTTCTTCAGAGCATTAATCTATGTTTAATACTATTCACAAGCATTAGCCTTGAAATTTTATTTCTTCTGTCTTCAAAGGCAGAAATCAGTAAAGTCAGGGCTAGCATACAGCAAAACATGAACAGACTGTCAGTCATACTGCATACTATGGAGCGCAGTACATACATACTGGAACAGTGTAGTGAACAATCTTTAAACAGCCTTCTTGCAAAAATAGACATTTTTTTGTGTGATAAGAGCTCACTTAATGAACACAAACTTTGTTTCAGAAAACTTTGTTTGGCTTGTATTTTAATTTTCTAGTATTGCCCATGTCCCAGCTGTTAACAGGGGCAGGACTGGGTTGGTGTTTAGGATTCACTTAAGGGAGATGTCCCAACTTTTTATGAGGTCTACAAGGTCTGCTGGTCCAGGATTGGGGTCTGGTATCCGACTTGTTCTGTAATTATGGGTTAATTCAGGTCTGTAATTGAACCTGCAGAAAAAAGGGCAGTTTGAAATAGTACTGTTGGAATTTTTTGTAACTTGATCAGACTTTAATTTAACCTATTTGAATTTAATGTTTGACATTAACAGCATGCAGTTGAGGTATGAAGCACAGCTAACTCTTTAGGAAAACCATTTGAATCTGATATAAGGCCATGCAAAGCTCCTTTGGCTAAGATCTCTGGGAGTTTTTGTCCATGAGGGCTAACTGCTTGAATATGGTCATAATGATAACTGATTCAAGGCTGAGAAAACCTGAGAACTTCTTTGTGTCTGCCTTTTGTTCTCTTTTTTTTTTGTCTCCTTAGATGCAGTCAGCTGATTGGATGTATGAGCTTCGGGATTTGTTCTCTCATCTCCTCCTCTACGGTCAGTTTAACCCGTCCAACAGACAAAGAGTCCATTTCCATTTCCATGAAAACTTCCATGTCTGTGATATGATAAAATAAAATATATGCTACAGAGAATGAAAATACCAGACAGGCAGGATGAATACTATCCTACTAGAGGAGAAATTTCAAACTGAAAGACATCTGCATTACTAAAAACAAAATCTGGGAGACAAGCAACAGGAAGTGATTAGATCCTTTTTTGTGAAAGGAAATCAATAATGTTTACATGGATCATCTGTCACCAACATCTTGTAAAACATGACCCCAGTAAGTGGGGGAGTTGCTCATTAACATTTAAACACACTGAAAAGAAACTGCATGTAGGAAGTGTGCGGAGAAATCAGATGAGTGTTTGAAGCTCTTTTTTTGTACATGACTAAAATGTAATTAATCCTTTCCTAGTGTTAGATGTCAATTAAACCACCCACAGTTTAAATGCACTGTTATCACAGTACATATGCCTCAGCTAACTTTATGCAAAAAGTCTTGTCGTCATGTCTGTTTGTAACCATCTGTATGCATGACTTGTGATATGGCCTGCTTAACTCATACATTACACTGCAGGGTAGAAAAGCTTGCATGAATGGCTAACATTATGCAGTCTAGGGTGCATTTGCACCCTTAGTTTACTTGTGAGGGTTTTGTGATTCAGATATTAACGAAGATGTACAAGATGTACTGTAGGTTAAACCTGTGCTTATATTAATTCAGTATGGGAGCAGATAGAGACCCTCTAGAGGATATAAAGAGGTAAGACACGGCTGTAAAATTTATGAAGATTTGTGCTTGATGGCTTCACACTGAATAATACAGTATTTAGTGATTTGAGGTTTAATGCAACCAACAGTGCCTCAAATAGAACTAGCAAATGACTTGTCATCATGTGTCTGTTTTATGAGTTAAATCAATTACAGTCCAGAAAATTCTGAACTACTTGTGTTTCCAGAAGCACTGCAGTCACAGCTATACATTGGTTTTGAATGCAGTTAAGTTAATCTTAATGAAGTATCTAATTTAAGGTTCTTCTGAGAGTGTTTCAAAGAACATAGACTTAAAGAAAGAAATAAAAAATATATATATATATGAATAATTTTATTTGCTTGCAGACTGTCACTGGTTGGTTTCACCTGCTTGGGGAGGAATTTGGGCGGAGTAAACACCTGAGAGTGACATCACAGCGAAACAAACCACTGAGGAGCCAAGAAAACAACAACATACAGGCATGCTGTGGTAAGTAAAAGCTACAAGATAATGTTTCTTTTAATAATCTTTTAATAAATCCATGGTGATGCAGACGTAGATGAAGATGCATTGATGCAGAGACGGTCAAAAATCGTTTCATCTTGCAGATGCTGCTGCTAGACTGCAGTATCAGTTTTGTTTGTGGAATAACGCAAGTACAGGAAGGTGAAACCTATGAAATTTATTTATTTTGGTTTACAATGAAAACACATTTTTGTCACAGCTGATCTCAAAAGCCATTTCTAATAGAAGGAGTTCATGTTTATCTGACTTTATTTTTTATCTAAAAAATAGCCTGGTGAAGTAATATGGAAAATCAAGGATACTACTCACTGCATTGTATCATGATGCATGGTGATATCAAATCGAACTGAATCATTAACTTCATAGTCATAATTTAATTTAATTGCAAGACTAGAGAAAATACACAGCTATAATAAACACTTCTGCCAATGAGTGCAGACAATTTATTTGCTGTATATGTTGTCATAATGTGCAGTTCAAGCATTGTGTTTGTATTAATCAGAACAGACTGAACAAGCACATGTCAGCTGAAGTTGTTTTCTTTTTCATCCTTATTTCTGAAACTTTCAATTGTTTTTAGGGTCTTGATACAGGTACATTAAAGTTTGGCACTGGAGGATGAAGTGTAAGTTAGTTTGAGTTCTTTGTAGGGATTGACCCAAGACTGTCATCCTTAAAAAGATGGGTTTTTTTTTAAATCAAAAACATATCATTTAGTCACTGAATGTCAGGCTCTGAAAATAGTGACTTGATGATGAAAAAACTTGGATACAAATCTGTACCTGTGTCAGCAAAAGTGAGTTTGATTCCACCATATTGGATGTTGGTAAAAAGCTATTTCTGTGCATCCCCACCAACAACATTTAAACTAGCGCTGCCTCTTCTCTCAAACCAGAAGCAGGGGAGGAAACATGGGGTGAAAAACGGGACAAAACAGGACCAGTTACTAGACCCATGCTCCCTAAATCCTGAATGATATCACCTATGTGTTTATGTGACTAGAAAATGATGCCTGTAAAATTACTGAGTGTAAAGTTTATCAGACCAGAGGGAGATGTTTTTATAAACTGCTGTTTAGAAAAATTCTCTGAGTTCCAACATTTACCAGAGTTACTGAAGAGCTGTGCGAGTGTCTCCGCTTGTAAGTTCAGACTGTTGTGTGAGGATGCTACCACTGTAAAAATCCTCGTAACTTGTTTGGCTGTTTAATTTTAAAAGCCCTCTGACAAGTGAAGATATGACGACTTTTATTGTGAATAATGTATAGGAAACGGAGTGGGTTCATCTCACTGACTTTGCTTTAGCAGATAGACAACCAGCGTTATATGACACAATGAGATGGACTGACAAAGCAGAGCGTCTCTTCTTTCAGGTTGGAAAGATGTACTAATTGTCTTCTCAAGCCTGAATTTATGAAACAGACACAAACAGAATTTTGACCCATTTTATCAAGAAGCAAAATAAGGTGCAAGCATGTTAAGATGGAAACGAGCACTCAGACTCTCAAAAATCTACTTCTATACATTGATTAAAATTACAGTCAGAGAACACAGTCTTCTTTGGTGACGAAATATGACAGCGTAGAAAAAGAGCATTTTAGCATTCTCACTGAAAACAGGCACTCTCATCAAAATTTGAGCCTTTATCTTTTGAAAAACTTTAATCATTTATTACCTTATAAAAAAAAGACATTGAAAGACAATTTTTTTATTAATGTCAATATTAATTTGACATGCAAATACGTTTTAAACAAAATCAAGTGAGAACAGCAAAGGAGAGGAGCTATCAGCTAATACGGAAAATAGCCATGATAGTGTCACGATAAAATTATAAGTATTCCAGTGAGAAATAGCATAATGCTGACATAGCCTAATACCTAGTGACAGTGCTGACAGTAAACATTAGAGAAGAAAGATGTTTAACAGCTGGCATAACAACATTTTGAGAGCTTATAGCACTGCAATAAGCTATATACATGTAAGAAATGCCTTCGCCAAGGAGGCATTTCTATTTTATTGATTTGATTCCTTGAAAATTATTTTTTAAAAAAGGTACCTTGTGGCCAATAGCCCTTAGTTGTAAGTGGCCGTTTTCCTCGGGTAATGGCACAAGTTCTGAGCTAACTAGGTATTAATTTAGGATTAAAATAGCTTTACAAGAATACAGACTCTGCTCACCTGTTAACATTTATTTGTCTGAATAGTTAAAAACCACTAAATTAAAAAAATGCCATCATGTAGCTCCAAAATCCTTAACATCTCTAACCAAACATATCGAGGTTCAAACTAAGCAGATCACAGTATTGATCCTATAAGTACATATGATCTTACAATACCAGTTTGACTCATACCCCGAGGCAGACACACACGGGCCAACATATTTGCTTTATTGGCTCTGACAGATACCCTTAGGACACACACACACACACACACACACACACATACAGCGTGTCCCATATGTGAAAGTATATGTTTGTCTATTTTTAGTGCGGTGGGGGAGAGAGGGTCCAGTGAGCAGTAGTAGATATAGATTAAAACTGACTCCTGCTCTCTTACTCTCTTTCTTTCTCCCCAGGGGTCCACAGGGTTACCATGGCAATGAGAAGCTGCACGGTAACCATGTGACCCTCACAATACCTCTGTCCCTATATCTCTCGACCACCCCCCAGCTCTCTCTCCTGACTCCATCTATCTCCATTTACTCCTCCCATCGGAGTAAACTCTCTCTCTCGCTCTCTCTGACATCACACTGAGATCTGAAACTCGTTCGCCCTGGACGATCATAGAGAGGCAGACAGGACAAAGGATGGACAGATGAAAAAGAAACAGACCACTTCTTTTATGTGTTTGTTTGTTGCAGCTGGAGTATCACAGTGGTATTATCTGTAGAAAGAGCCCTGCTCAGCAGTGATTGTATTTGTAGTTTTGCTCCATCACCAAGGACTTTAGGGACCAACGCTCCTGTTCTAGAGGGTCTCTTGCTTCAAATGAACTTGGCTTTAAGTTAGTCCAGCAGAAAGGAGCCCTGAAGTTTGGACCATCAAGTACAGAGAAGAAAAAACCTTGGCTGTTGGTTTAGGATCTCAAAGAACACTGAAATATCTGTTCTGGACTGGTTGAAATCTGTTTGTGTCATTTTATGCTCTGAGCACTTTGGTGAATTCAGTGTTGGTGCTTCAGCTCTTTTTTCATCTGCATGTGTCCTTGTGACACAGAACTAGCTGTCTAAGTGACCTGGTTTGTTTTAACTGGTCCAGTTTGTCCTGGTCTGGTACGGTTGGAGGACAGTGAGGATGTTCTGGAAGAACACTGCCTGGTCCTGGGATGATTCTACCTGTACTGATGATGATGGTGGTTATCTGCTTCCAACAGACCTCAGGAAGACCCCAGACTCCACTCCAGATACTGACCTGAACAACATCACCACCACCACAACTGCCCCCAACCTGTCTAACTTCACCACCACAACCACAGCCACTGGACTCAAAGACCTGACAAACCACAGCCTTGACCCAGCTAATGCCAACTGCAGCTCTGGACCAGCCAATGCAAACTACAGCGGCTACGTGTCTTCTGTCTACAACACAAACCAATGCCAGGCCACCAGAGAGAGCAGCAGTGTCCAGCGACTTACGGTAAGTCCATCTCCATCATATGATGACATAGACGTCAACATTTAAAACCACAGAATCATCAGTTATGTGTTGTTATGTTAGATTAGGCGAAAAATTATCTTTATTTTGTACTAGCTGAACTTTTGACCTTTTCAACAGATTGACCTTTTTCACCTTGACTTAAAATTTTTGTAATTTACGACTTAAGTTGGATTTTCTTGCTTTGGAACTCATTTATATTTACCAGATTGCGATGCACCATATCATCCACATGTCTTTTATTATCTGTACATTTACGTTTAATAAAGTGTATTATCTAGATTGGCCCACATTAACATTTCTGACAGTATAAACAACCCATATATTGTGAATATTGCAATTTAAAAATACAGAAGATTTAGGTCTAAACTTCAGCTAGCTGCATCCGAAAAGTTCTATCAAATTATTATGCATCATCACATTTTCTTCTTCACTGAATCAACTATTTTCACCAAGTTTTGTCCTGTTCAAAAATTTTTAATGAGCAATTGCACATCCTTTTTTGTTAAGAGCTTTCACCCTGTATATGCCCGTTTGAATACTTGCAAACTGACCTTTTGTAATTAGAAAATGCAAAAATAAATATTTTCCAAATCCAAAACACCAGAAAGGAGATCTGTTTTTGGATAAACACAGTTTAGGACATGTTAGTGATTATCATAAAATTGTTTAGGATGCATTTTTTATTTTCTGTGTCAACTTCAAAAAATATCACTGAGCCCATTTGGTCTCAAAAATGGATGCACTAGTGAAAAGCCATGAGTTAATTATATATAAATGGAATTTTTAACTCAATTACATAAATAACTCTTCTAACTTCAGTCCAATTTATAAACTGAGAAAACAAATTTTATGAATATTTTATTGTATATGCAACTGATCTTTAAATGAAAAAAATTAAAACTGAGGAAAAACTGATTTTTGGGTTGCACCAGTCAAGAGCATGTCAGTGACAATTAACACATTTGATTTTGGTACATTTATTTTTGTGCTACATCAGCTTGAATCAAGTGTTGAGTTCCCTGTTAGTCACAAAAGAATGGCAACTTTTAAGGCCTAATGTACTAAAATGGTGAAATATCGAGACATTACGTGTTTTTTATGCTGCAGGGGCTATTGGATAAAAAAGAGTTGCAGGTTTAATGCTTTTTCAATGTGTCGGTCTTCTGCCTCATTAGGCTGAGTGTGATCATTTTGATTTCACAGGGCACTAAAGGTCGATCATAATATATGAATTTGAAATAGTTTTTTAAACAAAAAACAAAACAAGTTTTTGCCAAATAACATCTAATATTCATAATCAAGGATACCCTTATAAACAAGAAAGTGCCATCCCAAAGGAAAGATGGAAATGGGGCCTAAGAGATTTCTGTGTGTGTGTTGTATCTATTTATTGGGATTGTCTCAGGAAATCACCCTGCAAATCTGTTGTTTACTCATGAGAATGAATTTTATTTATGAGAATATGTTTTCTGTAAAGAGGGGACACATTTTTAGTATTTGTTCTTAAGAGCTTACAGTCTGTCAGCAGGTTATCATGGTGTTTGTTATTTGTTGCTCTCATGAAGGTAGATGAAGCTTTTTTTTATCTTTTAATTTTAAAGTTTACTGTACTTGGCTTTAGAGAAGCTACAAGTAGAATTTGGTTTTCATCGCACAATGTTCTTGTGAATAAGAATGTTTTTTACAATTGATTGCAAAACAATAATATTGTTTATCTTGTTTTATGTCTGCGTTCAAGCTATTAGACTGTCGCAATAAGAGCAACATTTTATTTCTTTCTGGAGGGACGTAATATCTTTATAACAAGAAATGTGTATATTGTTATAAGTATCTGTGAGAGTTTGGAATCATGCATCTCCACTTGTGACTTATTTGAGATGTGAAACTTTGACTCAGGATTTGTTTCAACATTTTATTGTCTTTTTCATTTTGGAAGGTACCTCTGTACCAGCCTGTCTTGATGGTGCAGGTTTTCATTTTTCCTGCCTTGGCTCAGAACCCTGTGATACTGACTGGGGAGTTAGGACCTAAATGTCTTTTGTGTGAATTTTTGGGTAAAGAGTGGTTGAATCTGGCAGTCGTTTGACCATTGCTCTTGACTTGAACCATGGTTGTGTATATGACTTAAAGCCCACTAACTTCTAGCTATATTATGAACTTTTTGACCAAAAACATCTGAACTTTAAAGCAAAGCCACCCGTTTAGTATTCATGTTTACGCTCTAATAAAATCTAGATTAATTTTAAGATTAAACTATAATATTTTCAAATTTGATCCAAACAGCTCTGTTATGAACTGGAGTGTTTGGAATGTTTAAGATATTACCTCTGACTTGCTAAAAAGGCCTCATCCCACTTTTGGCTCTCAAGTCAAGCCATTCCTCTCCTCTGTAACACTGGTGAGAATGCAGGGCTGTCAGTGGACTTTCCCATTAATAATATCTCACACTATGTTGCATGGTACCACTCATGGTACCACTCATGGTACCACTCAGTTGAGAGACTAAATGATCAGGAACAGTCTGTGGCTATTTCATCGTTTTTCTTTAAAGACTCATCAAACATTCATATGTGATGAATAATAGAGTGAAGCTGCTTTTGCTCTTTACACAGTATACATCCACACGCACACACACACACAAACCCATACTTGCACAGGCTCTTGCTGCCAGTACCTTGAGCTGACCCCAACTCTATCTGTAATATCCTCAGAAATGGACTGTTAGGAACTTACTTTGTAAAGTGGGTCACATTTATACAGCAGCTTATGAAGCAGGTCATTCTATTGGATGTGGCCGCCCATTATGGAAAGATGCCACACTGCCCAAGTCGATGTCCGCAGAGTCAGTTATCAGCACCACGCAAGGTCGCAAGACTCTGAAATAAAGTTTGAAAATGTCTATGCATGATGGGACCAGCTCAAGAACTGTACCTGCTTCTACAGCAGGGGCGGCCTTTAGATGCAGAGAGGGTCATGTTGATTTTGTTCTCATTGCCAGAAGGTGAAATGGTTGCATTTTTTTGCATATAAAAATTGTTGTTATTCAGAATTCATCAAAATGCAAGGATATGTTCCTCTGATCAGAATTCACCGAACCAACATTTTTATTCTAAAATGCAAATGCAGATAGTTAAGCCTAATGTAATGGGCTATGACAGAATTCAAGCTATTTGAGCTACTTTTCATTTTTTCAGTATATTTTGTTATCACTGAGCAGTGCTTACTGAATACACCAATATCTTTTACATAACTTCTATTTTGTTATAAATTAAATCATTGAAACTTATGAATTGTTTTGCAGACACAATCAGTCTGTTCTCATCTCTAATTGTTGTCAACAGGCCAAAAATCTTGGTGTTATATTTGATTCAGACCTCAGCTTTGACCTGCACATCAGAGATGTAACAAAAAAGTCATTTTATCATTTAAAGAACATCTCCAGAGTGTGCCAGTTTCTCTCTCAGGCCAATGCAGAGACTCTTATTCATGCTTTTATTACCTGTAGGATTGATTATTGTAATGCTCTTCTTTCTGGTCTTCCAAAGAAGAATATTTCACAGCTTCAACTGCTTCAAAATTCAGCATGCTGACAAAGACCAGAGAAAGAGCCCACATCACCCCCATTTTAAAGTCTCTGCATTGGTGACCTGTATCTTTTAGAATTGATTTTAAGGTTATTTTACTAGTTTTTAAATCCCTGAATGGTCTTGCTCCTTTTTATTTATCCAATTTGCTTTTACCCTATGAACCCAGTAGAGCCATCAGGTCTTCAGGTAGTGGCCTTTTGATAGTACCCAAAGTTAGAACTAAAACATACGGTGAAGCATCATTTCAATATTATAGACCTCGTCTGTGGAGCAGTCTGCCTGAAGACCTGAGGGCAGCACCTACTGTTCATATTATTAAAAGCAAACTCAAGACCCACCTTTTTAGTCTGGCTTTTAGCTGATTATATTTATTATTATTATTAAGTCTTATTTATTTATTTTAACCCTCTTAATATGTTTTATTTCTCAATTTTAGCTCAGATTTATTGTTCGGAATTTCATTATCTGTTCACTGATTTTCTTTCCACTATCATACGTCAGTACATTTTATCTCATTTTACCATATTATTATTTAAAATTGCATTTTATTTACCTATTTATTTTCCTATAGTATGCTTATTCATTTATTTTAATCTAATTTCTTGTCAGGATTTCTTTTTATTGTTATTTTAGTCTTAGCTCCAGTGTTTCCTCATTTTTAATTAAAGATGGCGTTTCCTCAGTCCTCATATTATGTTTCCTTCTTTGTATGTGTGTGTGTAAGTGAGGGCGTGTGCTGTTTGTGGATTGTAAGGGTGGGGATGGGTTGTATTTTTCATTGTATTCAATTTTCTATTTTCTATTTATTTTAATTTATTTTGTTTCTTCATTTCTATGTGAAGCACTTTGTGCTACAAAAGTTTGTATGAAAAGTGCTATACAAAAAAAGTTTGTTTGATTGATTGATTGATTGAAGAACTTATACAAGTAATCAAGAGTTATTATGACATATTTCAGTAGCTAATGTTTTATAGTAGATTGTGTAGACTGTGCATTTTCAAGTCGATGGTGTAACCATCATGGTGAAATGTCAACTTGAATTGCGTGACTGACTTGTTTATGACCCACGACCAGCGCACACAATTGGTTTCATCTGTTTTATCAGTGGTTTCTTTTGCATGGCTCAAACACACATATCAGCTGAAGCTCCATGTATATTTGTTCATGTATTTTTTGATACGAAGAGGACACGTCATACGCATGCTTGGTGTTACCATGGGGACGTTAGACACTGGCTGACAGTAAAAACAAAAAAGTTGGAGTATCTGAACTTAACCCTCCATTTGCTCCAGAGGTAGTACCAAAGACGTATACACAGTGTCAATGCCATATTGCAATGTGAATTGGCACATATTAGTTGCAGATTTTTCAGATCTGGACCACCTTCCTTTATTAAATAAAGAACATATATCAAAACTACAAACTTCTCTATTGTAAGGATGATTTTGCTTCTCTTCTGACGTTTTGACAACAGTATGTTTTATTAAGTGGCTCATTTTCTGTAGCATAGTAGCGCCTGCCTTTGACATTATCTGATTGGCCTGTAATAAATGGGATTGACAGAACACTCATCCAGTCACCTATGGTTTCTTTCCCAGATTGACTAGTAAAATACATTGAACAGTCCATCAGGTTACATGCAGCCCCCAACCCCCAAAATGCCAAACTAAAAGCTTCTGAGTTTAACTCCTAAAACTCAATGGTTTCCTGCTTGTGTTAAGTAGTCCATGCTGAGCACCTGCCCCAATAAACATTTGGACTTAGTGAAGATGTCACACAAGAGCAATCAAATTCATTTCTAAACATGATTTCTTCCTTTGGCGGTCTTGTCTGAGTAAATGAACTAAAGGCCATGCTGAATATCTAATCCTGGTAAATCTCTTTAAAAATTCAGTTGAATAATGGAGTCAGATTACGCTCATTTAACAGAAGTCTCCACAGAGCCTGGAGCTGGTGCTGTTATTTACATGTATACTGCAGTGAACTTCAGAAAATGTTTGACATAGACAACATGAGACATACAGAAACACAGTCACGTTCTGTTGTGTAATTTTGATCTCAGATGCGTTTTTTTCATGCATCAGTGGATATATTGGTCAGGTTAGTTAATGCCATGTGCAGATATCAGGAGATGTGCTGACTGTCATGGTTAAATGACAAAGTAGATTAATATGCATTTGCAGGTAAGGCTGAGAGACAGATTTACTTCAGGATGAGGAAATATTATTTATATGATAAACTGTTGGTTAATTGTGGAAAAAAAAACATGACAGGCCCAATGCTCATTTAACAGGCTATTCACAGTAACAAGCACCAACTGGCTCTTGTCAGCCTCCGCCAACATATGGGCAGCTGTCTTCCTTCCCCTTCTAGCTATTCCCAAAGCTCTAAGAGTCTTCCAGACAGACTGGGAAGCCCCTACACGGTCTCTGAGGCCTCATCGCAGCCGTCTTCCCATGGCACCGTCATTTCAATCAGGATGATCTTTTTTTGCTTCCTCAGATCATATGACCACGTCTGGCCTCAGAGAGGCTTGGACAACCTGGGGAAAGTGTAGCTTCCTTCCCAGGTCTACCCTCATCTCCCATAATGGTGATATCTTGATCTTCTTAGAGGATGGTGATATTTCACCCTCCCTGATGAACTCATGTATGGATGGATGGTGTTAGTCTCACGTGGACTTGATGCTTTTTCCATCTCTCCTGCTCCAAGATGTCAGCCAGAGCCCTGAGGACCCCGTCATGACGCCAATGATATCTTCCCTGACTAAGAGCTGTCTTGCACCCATCCAGTATATGCGCCATCATCCCTTTTTCTCCACACAACCTGTAGAGTGGGTCCTACCTCCTGCCCCACCTGTGCAGGTTTGTTGGTGTTGGGAGGGTATTACATACATAGCCGAGCAGAAAAGAGTTGCGTAAAGGCCAGGAGATCTTTGCTTTGGCAGGTCCCACTTCATCCAGGCTCCCTGTGATTCTAGGCCCACAGCCCTAGACCTTCTGCCTTCCTCCTCTAGCTTTTGGACCGTAACTTGGATCATGTTTCTCCTCTGCTTTGGGTCTGCCTTGCCCCACTGCTGGAAGTAGGTGGATCTAAGTCCCTACCGCCCAATGCAAGGGTTCCCAATGACGACCTTTAACTTCAGCAGGCTTTCTACCTGTGCCACTGATGTGTCTGCTGCCCATTTGTGTCCAGATCTTCTCTGACCTTTTCATCAGGGGAGTCTCGGATCTTCATCAGGGGAGTCTCGGATCATCATCATAGCCTTGCACTTTGCCACCTTAAACTCTTAAACCACCGATGACAGGGGTTGTTGTAATTGCCCGACCTGATGTAGAGCCCTACTGATGCATGAATTGCATGAATCCACAAGTAATGAACCCCCCATCATTAATTTAAAACTAGATCATGAAAAATGTGCCAATAATTCCCTCATAATGTGCAAAGCATTAATTACAAAAGTAAAGTATGCAATGAATATTGTTGCGTAGATATAATGCTTTTCAAAAAAAAAATCAAAATATCAGATTCTATCTGAACTCCTGGTTAAATGTCTAAATAACTGGTATAAAATAGTCAACATACCTGATCCTTGTGTCCAAGTAGATCTTTGTGCAAAGTTTGATGAGAATCATTTAAATCATTCTGGGGGTATAGCATCCACAAGCAAAAGTTGACTCCAAAGCCGCTTTACCTTGTCCTTTGGCCTCTAACCTCCAACATGTAATTAGTTCATGTATGTGTCATAAAAGAAATGTGCAAAGTTTAAAGAGTACAGTATAGTATATTATATTATTCGCATGATCTTGCACTCACAAGATCATTTTCAAAGGCATGACCAAGAGGTACCGTGGCCTTCTCACTTTGACCTTACCAAAAAAAGCAATCAATTTATCCCAATTCACAATTTTTCACTATTCAGTTTATCATCCCTCCCTGTGTCATGGTGGACATTTGTGCATAGTTTAAAGAAATTCCTGAAAGCTTGTTTAATCATGTTCACAAACTAGTATTCACAAGCTATCTGTAAACATGAGATTTTACCTATGTCCTCGAAATATACATCAGTTTATTCTTGACCTAGAGTGAATATTTGTATAGAGTTTGATGGAAATTCCTTGAGGCATTCCTGATATATTGTATTTACAGGCAAAATATGGTGGCAAGACTCAATGACCTTGACTTTTGACCTGTGACTCTCAAAATCTGGTCAGGTTTTCCTTGAATGTAGTTGGACAGTTGGTCAAAGTTGCAGAAAATCCCATGATGACTGTCTGAGACATGTCAGCAAGGGCAACATGAAAACATGCAGGCCTTGGCTGCTGCTGATGCAGAGGCATAAAAACAGCTTGTTTGTCCCAGCTTACTCCGGTCTATCCTTTTATCCTTCGATTCTTTAGTGATCAGACGGGGTGTTGTGCTATCCTGCTGGCTGTCAGTCAATGTGCAGGCACAGGTGGGGTGGCGCAGGGTGGGGCGGTTATCAATTTACATTTTGCATCTGAAATCTCAAGCCTGCCCCACCTGGACTACAAAAGAGAACTTCTACTCACTTAATGAATATGTTAAGTAAATATAATTTCCCTTCTGTAGCCTGTAATCCATATATTCAACCAAAGATATCTTCTGTTTAGCAGAGGCGCGTTTCACAATGTTTTAAATGTCAGTATAGTGTAAGATACTTGCAAATGAATGAATGAAGGAATTAATCTTCTGTTGTCCCCAAGGGAAATTTTCTTGCACAATGAGCATAAAAAGCACAACCTACAAATACATCATCAAACACATAGCACATACTAACATGAAACAATTAGTCTAAATGCATTATTAAAATATATAATTAAACCATTGCATGATTCCATGTAAGGCACGTCAAGTGGCAAGGTATTTATAGTTCAGAGCATTTAAATGCTCCGTGGTACAAAGCAAGTGATGCCTCTTCAGTCCTCTCCCTGGGTTTTCTGAGTTTGAGAGCTCAAATTCAGACCAAAGGGGACACTGTGGGTTCTCTATCTCTTTGCCAAAGTCAGTCTGTATCTGTCAGGTATGAACTTCTGTAAGTTTGTTTCCCATTTTCGTATTTAAATTAACAATCATATCTAGTCGATTCCTCCCTTGTATAGAAGGTGCTTGTCCCAACAGTGAGAACAAAAGATTACTCATTTCTAGTGGAGCTTTTGTAAAAAAAAAAATGTCAACTTGGTGCATTCCACTACCTTAAGAAATGAACTTATCTTATGAAAAGTGACATGTCAACCACTACTCTACACTTAACTTTCGATTAAAATGAGATGAATGATATCCTTATTTTAAAAATTAACCTTGTTAACAACACAAATGAGCTTTTATTCTAATGTGCTAGTCTTATATTAGAGTAAATACTTCCAACTTTAGGATCACAGCCCAGCACTGAGACTGTTCAGCAGGCTCAACATGCAAGTCCGGTCTAATTGTGGAGCATACATACAAGAGAATAATGATCTTAACTACATTATTTGGGTGTATTAGTCTAACTTTAATAATATGATATGGTACAATGTCAGTCAGGCTTATATGTTTATATTTTGGATTTGAAGGTCTGGTTTCAGTGGCGTCCAAGCTTTTTTTTTCAAGGGCCACATAGCAAATGTAAAAACTGGGCCTCAGATTTAAGTTGGCTCTGGTTGACCCTGGGTACCCGGGTCTGCCTTGTAAGGATGAGAATGAGGAAAAAATGCTCCATATGACAGGGAGTGAAGACACTAACACTTCATCTTCACCTTTGGTCACAAAACAAGAGCAAACTGCATAAGGTGCTAAAATCTGAATGACTGATTGTACTTGAAGATGGCTGACAATAAATTTTTGTACAGTGGACCTTGAGACGATGCATATAGAGCAAATGAGCACAATTTATGCTGTTTGCTAACAGAACCAGTTCCCTTTTATTCATCAATCAATCAGTTAATGTTTTAGTACAGATCAAATTTAATTTTACCCTTTTTAAAGGGTAAAGGCTGATTAAAAACAGTTAGCAGGCCATAGTTCTGACACTCCTGGTCCAGCTCTGTATCAGTAAACTAATCTGACTTTTTTTGAATACATGTAAACGTACTAAAAGTGATAGTATGTGTGACACTCTGCTTTGGCCATGAGGAGCCGACTTAAAATGACTTTGTTTATGATATTTCCTTACAGTTAAAAAGTCAAAATATGTCTTAAGTATTGCCGTTAAGCATAAAAATATGAGGCCATGATTATTGGTTCATGTTGTCTGTAGTTGCAGGAAAAGGCCTAATTTGTCGGCACAGAAGCAGAGAAACCATTGTATCTCTCCCTCATGTCAGAGTTGTCAGTGTCATCCCCCTCCAGATGATACCTTCAGCAGTCATTGACCCCTGCAGTTGTCCTCTAATCCAGATTATAAATCTGCTGCTGGGAAGGACTTGTCCATCTCACTCTGAATGACAGTGTTCACACGGGGGAGGGGGTGTCTGTGTGTGTGACTCCTGTGTGTTCAGGAAGTGTGTGTCTTATCGCAGGGATACATCCAGTGTTTTTGTGGGTCTGAGAGAGTGTGTACTTCCTGCTATTCTTTTGCCACTGGTTCCCACACACACACTTACACTCTTTGCTGTGGGACATCCAGTACACTGTTAAACCTCTCATTCACTGGTTCACCTGCGCTGAATAGATCAGGGTTAGATCATGCTCTGGTTGTAAAATTTTGGTCTTTCTTTACTCTGGTACCAAGTCAGATGAGCTTTAAACCTGACATTGATTGCCCCAAACCTGATCAGTCAGTAGAATTTATAGGTCTGAAGTTTGAACGGACCCAACTTTAGCTTTGTTTGTTTGGATTTAGTCTGGGCCTTACTCCTGGATCTGGATTTGAAGCGGTTAGTTCTGCTCTTGACTATTTTGGGCCTTGCTGGAGGAGCAGATGGAGCATCTGAGCTGCAGGATTTGAGCGATCAAGAAGAACTGCTGTCATGCATACAATCCACCGTCTGTGTCAAGACTGCATTGGACAAAACCTCCCTCAGGTCTGAGTCAAATTGTTAATGCATCCCTTTTTAATAACTGCGCTAAAAATGATCTGTTATCGATAAGTAGGTACGTGTTATGAAAGCTGCACTCTCAGCAGAATGTGTGCACCCGTCGGGGTTTTGTTTACCATAAAATCCTTCTTTGTTTTCTGATTTCTTCTCAGCAGCTTGATGAAATGGGAGCTTTACACAAAGCAGCTGGAGTCTTAAGAGAGACTTTTGTGTCAATTCTGACAAAAAAAGACAGTTTCATAGTTTAGTGACTTTTTTTCTTAAAGAAAAAGAAGTGGTTTTAGTCTGTAGTGTTTAGGAAAGTCTGAAGCAGGGTTGGGCTTGAAAGCCACATATGGACCCCTTCCCAATCAAAGTGGTCGATTCCGACATTGTACTCCGACACCAAATGTAACAAAACAGGGGTTTCTAAACTTTTCATCCCATAACACCTTAAATAGCAATGCCAGAGACTCGGGACCCACACTATTAGGGGTATCCCACTATCATTTTTTTATGGGGGTGGCCAAACTGTCCACAATGACTGAAGAAACGATGATACAAAATTAATTACATAAAGGAGTGAGTTCAGGTATCCACACTTTGACATTTAATCCAAAATTGATTTTCTGTTAATATTTTACCTTTAAAAAGTTATTCATTCAAGTAGGAACCTATCACTATCTCAGGATGATTTGTGAGGACTTCAACAGAATATACAAGTCTAAAGTCTAAATTTAAAGTACAGAAAATCTTGGAAACTGTACATACATAAATGTCACCAAGAAAAATCATTGGATCACATGCCTTTACCTTAAAAACACCATGACATGCAAATGTGTCAGCTTAATATTGTGCAAGAATTTGTGGCTATTAGTGCCCTGCTGAAACAGCGAATATAGATACATAGTGTGAAGCTATATTTACCTTTTGCTCTTCTTTTGACAAGATAAATAGCCAATCATTATCTTGGATTGTTGGCACTGGTGGTGGCCCTACAAACCCTAGCCAAACATCTGGACTAGCCCTTGTCCACTATTTATATAATTGGTGAAAGCATGAAACACTGAGCACAACGGCACACACTTAGTAAAAGACCTTTTGCAACACTGCCATTTGAACAAAATAAAAGAATATCAAACCGAAAATCCATTATTTAAGGGTAATTTCCCATAACAAAGGTATACCTTAGCAAAGTTAATGGGTTGCTTTAATTTCAGCATAAATCTCACCTAATCCCAATGGTTTTATGTTGCAATGAAATAATGTTTGTACAATAATGGCAAAAATAAACTCTTTAAATTCTGTAAAAACTGATCTTTGTTGCTTTGACAGGCAACTCACGACCCTCCTGCAGGGTGCCCTGTGATCTCCCAAGAGGGTCCATCCCCTCTTTGGAAACCAGTATAAATGATAACAAAATATATAAATAAATTATTGGTAGAACTGTACTTCAGGGTCCATATATTCACCATTAACCAGGTTCTTGTTGGCATGCTAATTAGCAGCCAACTGGGGGTGCTTTACTCATTTTTGATTGCTTATTCATAGCTAACGTAAATGACCATATTATGTAGATAGTGTAGAAAATTATTTTCCTTAAGAGCCTTTTAATTACTGCTCGTTGATGTGAGTAAGATGTTGTACATGTTGATTGTTGTGATCTAAATTAGCTTTGCTCTATATAGGCCCATACTGTGGCATTATTAGAGTGGTTACTCTCCCTGAATAACTTTGAATAATGGTTATATATTCTAATGAAACAAAACACCAATCTTTGTCCTGGTGATGTCCATACAGCTCATTACTAATTCATATGTTCTTTCCTAACGTAATTCCTTTTATTGTAAACAAAAACATTAAGATGTGCTTTTGTTTGCCTATATTTAGGGGAAACTATATGTGAATTAATTCATGAAATAATCTTTTGATAATGGGTATGCTCCTTTGTTTTTGCAAGGGATGACTATACATACACTTTGCTGAAATGGTGTCTGCAAGACTTTTACAAAGCATACTAAGTGCATTTTAAAAAGAAAAACAAATGTGGTAAAGTAATATTTGGTACTGGCAAATATTAATCATCACACTGAAATTGGCTCTAATTATACACTGCCTGGCCAAAAAAAAAAAGTTGCCACCTGGATTTAACTAAGCAAATAGATACGAGCCTCCCATTGGATAATTACTGCATGGGCAATTATCTTTCAGCTGGCAACAAGTTATTTAACCCCAGCTGATGAAATGAGTAGCATCTCATTTCTTAAACAACCATGTCGAAAGACACATCCTGTAGTCGTAGAAATGATGTTAGTCTGTTTAAGAAGGGTCAAATCACTGGCGTGCATCGAGCAGAGAAAACATCTAAGGAGATTGCAGAAACTACTACAATTGGATTAAGAACTGTCCAACGCATTATTTATAACTGGAAGGATAGTGGGGAACCATCATCTTCGAGGAAGAAATGTGGTCAGAAAAAAATCCTGAATGATCGTGACCAGCAATCACTTAAATATTCGGCCAAATCAAATGGAAGAAAAACAACAGTAGAACTCAGGGGTATGTTTAATTGTGAAAGTAAGAGCATTTTCACACACACAGTGTGAAGGGGACTCAAGGGATTGGGACTGTATAGCTGTGTAGCCTTAAGAAAACCACTAATCAGTAAGGCTAACCGTAAGAAAAGGCCTCAGTTTGCTAGGGAGCATAAAGATTGGACTCTGGAGGACTGGAAGAAGGTCATGATGAGTCCAGATTTACCCTGTTCCAGAGTGATGGGAGCATCAGGGTGGGAAGAGAGGCAGGTGAAGTGATGCACCCATCATGCCTAGTGCCTACTGTACAAGCCTGTGGGGGCAGTGTTATGATCTGGGGCTGCTGCAGTTGGTCAGGTCTAGGTTCAGCAACATTATGTGCCCAAAGAATGAGGTCAGCTGACTACCTGAATATACTGAATGACCAGGTTATTCCATCAGTGGATTTTTTCTTCCCTAATGACACAGGCATATTCCAATATGACAATGCCAGGATTCATCGGACTCAAATTGTGAAAGAGTGGTTCAGGGAACATGGGACATCATTTTCACACATGGATTGGCCACCCCAGAGTCCAGACCTTAACCCCAGTGAGAATCTATGGGATGTGCTGGAGAAGGCTTTGCGCAGTGGTCAGACTCTCCCATCATCAATACAAGATCTTGGTAAAAAAATTAATGCAACACTGGATGGAAATAAATCTTGTGACACTGCAGAAGCTGATCGAAACAATGCCACAGCGAATGCGTGCTGTAATCAAAGCTAAAGGCGGTCTAACAAAATACTGAAGTGTGTGATCTTATTTTTTGGTGGCGACTTTTTTTTTGGCCAGGCAGTGTGTGTTTATCTCATCGATATGAGCATCACTGCTTAAAGAGGTTTAGAAATATGCATCCTGAAATGATCAATTGTTTTTTTTTTTTTTTATCATATTTCTTATTAAATAATTTTTGCCTTGTCTACTGAAGCAAATATCCAACAGAAACGTGCATAGTGACAGATTGTACCCTAATTATCCCCCCAACACATAACCTCCACCCCAAGATATGCAATAACTCTAACAAAAGAGAGCATAACACATAACAAAATAACTTGAAAGGTGGTTCAAATTTTTGAATGCATGTAAGTATACTTGCATATAACTTGTATGTAGGTGTTATATAAAAGTAGACCAAAATTTAAAAAACAATGACAGAGTAATATGGACAGGCACATATATATTGGACGTGGATATGCATGCCTACGTGCATATACAGTACATACATGAACACACCTGCATATACTTGCATATATACATATACTGTATATATACACATACATAGTGATCAATTTTAATAATGAAGCTAAACAGTATGTTCTTTTAAACTTAGATGGCAATTGTCAAATATAGAGAGTCCCTGAATTTATAGATATTTGGACCTCTGGCAACAAGAGTAAAATCAAAATGAGCTATTAGGTTACCAAAATCACATCACTGGTCTGCAGATATGCCTGATTTTTTTCAGTTGTCTCTTACAAAGGTGTCTATGTGGTAACAGACTTGTGGTGTGAAGAACCAAAAAAAACAATTCATGTGTAAACAAAGCAGCGGGAAACAAGCATCTGCTCTGATTGGTCACTCAGATTGATGTCACTGCTAGCTTTTCTTCTCTGTACGGAAAATCTCTCCTGTGTGTGAGTGACTGTGTGTGTTTGAGCGGGGGGTGGTTTCTAGTCCAGCCGGTCAGATAAATGTTTCATATGTTCAGTTTTATTACAGCTGCACTCCACATGTGTTAGCGTGTGTTTGTGACAGGTCGATCAATAATTCAGATGCAGATTAAAACTGAATGATTTAACTGAAAAACTGAATCTGACAGCAGAGAAAGAGAAAGTATTTCTCTGTGTTATTGTGTTTCTACAGTGTGTGTATTTGAACAGGCAGAGTTCCCCCATGTTGTCCATCGTTACACAAACTCTGAGCTGTTTAAACAGAATTCGCCTCCTGCAGTTTAACTCTTCGGCATCATTACTGGCTGATTCTTTATGTTTCCATTGTGCCATCTTATTGATTTATTGACTGATTTAAACTAAATGGAGGCTTTGATATGAATTCAGGAGTCAATGGTCCTAGTGATTTGTGAATTGAACAGGGAACAGGAAACTTACTTTAGTAAGGAAAGGAAACCAGGACAGGGAAACTAAACTTGAATCATAAATCCAGACTGGAAGCAGGAAACTGGACCATGGACTGGGAAACTGAACTTGGCACAGACTTGAAAAGAAGCCAAGAACTTAAAAAGAGAATAATACATGGACCACCACCTGGAAACTCAGACAGAACTTACTAAAGTATACTAAAAATGGAAGTAATAAGTCAAGACAGACCAAGATACTAAAGTGGATTGTCTCTCTGTGTACAGATCCGAACTGGAATATGAAACTGAGGAAGAGCGCTGGATCCAGCACTAAAAAAAATGGGAATGGTTGATCAGAACTTAGAGGCTGAGCACAAACCCAAAACCTTAAACAGGATGTGAAAACTGGAAATAGATCCATAAACTTAATGCTAGGAGGCCAAGCAAAGTGAGCCAGGATATAGAAACTGAATTTGGGCAGGGGAATCTGAAAATTAAATCAAGAAAACAACACTGTTAAAAAAATCAGCATATTTTCACAGTAAATTCCTGGTTAATAACTGCTTTGAGTTCACGATGTAATTTTTCACAGTTATGAAGGTGAAAATTAGATAATGTTTTTGAAATCAACCCTGAAACGTAAATGCTGTAAAAGTACAGTGTGGTAACATCACAGTAAATTGTTGTGAATCCACACTTATTTTACACATCATTTTACAGTACAAAATTGTGATTTTACAACACTTTTCTGAAATGTACAGTGACTCAGAAATAATCATACTGTAATTTCATTGTAAAGTGTTGAAAAATCATTATATTGTACAATAAAATTATTACAGTGTACTGTGGATTTACAACAATTTACTGTAACTTTACAGTTAATGTAATTTCGACAAGCAGTACTGTAAAATCTGAGTGTTCTATTGTGAAATACAGTATGATGCTGTCTAGTGCTCACAATAGTCACTTGCAGTTTAACATCACTACTGTGCAATCACCACAATCAGTAGCCAGTAAATTCCTGAGTTTACAGTATACATGCCAAAATGAAATACTGTAATCTTACAAACATTTACCTGTCATGTACTACAAAAGCCTCATTATAACAATACACTGTGGAAAGTTACTGTGGAAACCTGTGAAAAGCTGTTTTTAAAAGTGAATCCAGTAACTCCACAGTTCACCTGGAAAAGGGACCAGGAACTTACCAGAACAACAAAACACAACAGGGTCCATGACTGAAAAATTGAATCAAAACTAGGGAATCAAGAAAGGGAAATGTGAGTAGGTATTTAAGTACCTAACCAAGATCATTGAATCTAAACAGAATTTGTGTGGATAAATTTAAAGCATACTTACTTAACAGCAGTTGTTTACGCCTGCCTGAAACTTCTGTACAGAACTGTATGAAAAAAAACTATTGAGACTTATCCTAGAAGATAGGATAAGTAAAACATAGACATGGAAAAGCCAGAAGGTAGTGCTGATAGTTCTTGCCCAGTGTTTGATCATTTGTTAATGATCATGTCTGTTAAAAACTCACTGATTACCAGTGAAATGCATCGCTCTTTGTCTATTTCCCTGATCAAAGCAAAATTAAACCACCCTTCGATAATCTGACCCCACCTCCCTTTGTTGGAAATATAAAGTGATAAACTATACAACCGATTTATCAAAGGGGTATTATTTCAATCAATTTAAAATTACAGTGGTGGAAAAAAAATTGCTGTATCAGCCGAGACCATTTATGCTATTTTTACACAAGAGCAACCGTTTTTTTATCAAGTGTCAGCTGAAATATCAAAGTTAGCACATGGACAAAAGCTGACTCAGCAGGCTATCAGATGTTTTAGAGCAGCCTTACTCAACAGAGGTGCAATAGCACCCGGAGGAGGGCTCTGGTTTTGTCAGGGGTGCCATCAAAATTTATAAAACATCACCCAAAAGTCATTATGCATATGCAGGTCATTTGCATATAGTTTTATGCAAATTGTCTTGTAAACCTTTTCTCCTGACATAACAGCATTAGCATCAGTGTTAGAAAATGACTTGCTCAACATCAATACTTAACATGAAAATTATATTTTTTAGCTAATGTGTTTATGGAGAGAGAGCTGTAAATTTTAGTGGCTGATGAGCACTGAGATCTTTGTAACTCTTAATCTGAACTTTATCATGTAGTGGTATCCCCACAGTGAGGGTAGACGAGACTAGTAGCACGACAAATAAAAGGCAGTATGATAACAGCAGCATGTTTTACTACTCATGTCCATTTCATTTTTACCTGGTATGTGAAGCAAACCATAAATTCAGGCTCTGGTTAAAAGTAAACTAGAATGAAAACCTACAAAGACTGATCCCACATTAGCCTGAAGGATACATTTCATATTTATTTGAAAAGTCAACATTGCCAACAAGAGAAAGAGATGATCAAGTGAGAAAAGTGTGTCAGTGAAAGCCCTGGAGCTTGCAACCTAGAGGCTGAAACAGTAACAAAACATTTTTGCCTCATCTCGGGCTAAGGATTCCAGTTAACAGGAATTTACAATATTGATTCAGTGTTTCCTGATAACAGTCCCATGTGTACTTTGGTAGTTAGAGGGTGTAAAACATTTGTTTCTTCTATACCTTTTGACGAGGGTGACTTGATATTTTAAAATTTTATAAGTTGGGGCACCCTTAAGAAATGCTGTTTTAGACTTGCACTTTGGTAAACTTCATTATTTTTTATTGTACTATACAAATAAAGAACATTGGATTAGATTGTTGGAGCTAGTCTGCGATGGTTTGAAGTGGCTGCTGAAACTGAACCTGGCGATGTAAGTAAATCTCGGTTTCCGGCTGTAAGGTGTCTTCAGTGGTCTGATGATCTCACTCTGAGATATTTAAATTGTTTCTGGTCTATCACTGTAATGCAAATGTGAATCAGACTGACCCTCAGAGAACCACAAACACTGAGACTCTCAAACCTCTTTAAACAGACCCCCACCACTTCCCCTTACCTCAGGAGTTTTAATATCATCCTGTCAGTCTGAACTCAGGGACATTTAACTTTCTTTGTGCGAAGAAAACTCTCAGTGTGAGTCGACCTTTCCTCTGGTCCATCGCTGTTTACACAGTCATGGAAACAGCTCAGAGACTGGGACCCAGAGAGACCTTCACTCTGGACCTGACAGAAACATCCCGCCTCTGTCAACATGACTGAAGACCAGCACAGGCCTGATGCAGTGTCCCCTTTTGACTAAAACTGAGGAAGGACAGAACAACAGACATATTTTCAGTTTTTATGAAACAGTATGACCAACAGGAGTCAAAACATCAGTGTTTTCTCCTAGATGTTGCTTTTATAGAGAAAAAATATATATTTTCATGTATTAAAAAAATAAATGTTATTAAATCTATTCCATGTTCTGAATCTGTTTTACCTGGTCTGACATCAGATGCAGACCATATGGTTGGGATGAGTGGAGTGGATAACAGACTCTGAAATGGAAAATGGAGCTTTAAATTATACTGGGACTGGAATGTGTTATTGATTTATTGATCTGTAACACTGATACTTGCTGACAGATTGCTTTAAAGTCCAGATTGTGTTATATTATTTTTCTGTTGTTTTCTCATTGTCAAAGGAGGCACCTGAGTATTAGTATTAATTATAGTATGATTAATAATTATGTTTATTTGAAAAGAGACGTTGCACATCAATGGACAATTCAAACACAGAACCAGACATTTTCAATATGCAAGATTACAGGTAAAGGCTAATTTCCCAATTCTGTCTCTGCAGCGTTTAGAGTGAAGGGGAAGCAACAGGGTGGAAAAAAATAGGACTTGTAATGGCTGCGTCAGTAGGGCTATAGAACTATCCTTAATAAACAATCTTTGAAACAATCTTTGCTCATAAACACATCATGTAACTAGTCCAACAAGTTGTGTTAAATAGTACTGTGCTGAATTCAATTGTGATTGAAATAAAAGAAAAACATCAACACAGTTTTCAAATGTGTATTGCACAAAGACTTATCAAGTAGCACGTAACATAAATCCTTATGGTAGCATTGCATTTCAATGGTATTACTGGTGAATATGCAAAGTCTTTCAAGTGGGCACCTAGACACATAAAAAATTAAAAAGAAATCATATTGAGTAGATATGAATAAATTATTTAAACTGAGAAAGTGTTGTTCAAAAGATTGAATTTTAATGTGGAATCAAACGGACAGATGTCTATTTGTGTCAGCATGTCCACTTTATCTTGATGGTGGCCTGAGACATTTTCTTGATATTGAAATAGAAATAGTCCATCGTTTGGCAAAATAGAAGAGGTTTGCATAACTGGCAAGCAGGGCTGAAAAAGGGGTGTTAATAGGGGTGTTAAAATCCAATACCTGAGAGGATTTATTTGCAAGAAACTTCCAAAAATATATTTTCTGCAATAAAGTAAACTCTTAGAAAACGAGTAATATGTGATATCTTCAGGTATGTACACAGTAAATCTATATACTGTTTGTTCATGTTTATATACACACCTAACCATGTGTGCTATTTCTCCAGGTTAACGTAGTTCGTGGAAAGGATGGTTTTGGATTCACCATTTGCTCAGACTGTCCAGTCAGAGTCCAGGCTGTTGACCCTGGTAAGACTTTTGATACATGGCCTCAACAAACACAACCAAAAAATGTATATAAATAAAACACACCCCTGGAAGATATACACGGGAAGAATCCTCCAAACACACAAACAGTGCCTGAAAGATAAAAAAGTCTACATTTGGGGAACAAGTACATTTTAGAAACATGCACTGTACATGTTTGAAACAAAAATAGACACAAATAAAACACACCTAATTATGCAAACTACCCAAACACACACCTCATACACTTAGAACACACACACCTGAAAATCCATTACCAGCAATATACTGGAAGCCCATGTATGTTCTGAATTATGACAAAGTCTGGACAAGGAGGGCAAGATAGGTTTAAGCTCAAACCATAGATTTAAACATTGTCTGAAAATGTAAAATTCTAGACGGTTAAGATAATTGAATAAGACAATTAACAAAGTCCTACAGCTTGGTCTTATTTCATGTGGTGTATGTGTTCATAGGAGGTCCAGCTCATCAGTCTGGTCTTCGTCAGGGAGACTCTGTCCTGCAGCTGAATGGACTTCCTGTAGAAACCTGGAAGTGTGCAGATGTGGCACACGCCATCAGGTATTACACCCCCTAAGTCAGACTCTCATTATCAGGTTTTTCTTTTTTATTTCTTGTCATTTTAACTTGATTTTAAAGCTAAAATAAATGGATCTGATTCAAGGACAGTCAGGGTGACATGCAGCTTGTTCTCTGCTGTATTTTTTCTATAACTAAACTAGTAAGGCAGTGAGAAATGGGTATTTCACAATTTAAAAATGAATCCAGTTAAACAAAAAATAAAGCCAAGTTCATACCAAATATTTGTGACCAGACAAGTGTAAACTTGTGACTGATGCGTTAGTCGGCTCTGCACTGTTCCAATGCCACAGCAACTGGGAGAGACAATGAGGTGTTTTTATAACAATTATTATTTGCTTTAGTTGCCTTTTAGCTGCATAATCTCATAGTGTAATATATTAAAGAGAAAGCTGACAGCCCTTTTTTTCCTACAGCTGCATTTCTGCTTTTGTCAAATAGGCATTAACACTCAGGGTGGTGTTACACTAAGGACCCGGCCATGGATCTGACTAGACGTTACATCAGACTCTGCATCATTAAGCCAGGGATGGTCAACTTTGGTTACCGTGAGGGTCACATAAGTTTGTTTTCTGTGCCACAGGGCCAAATAGTGGCAGTTGTAGGGTGCTCTCATTCATAATTACAGCTACATGTATAACTCACAAAAGAAATAAATGTTTTCTGAGGGTCAATTAAATCAAGGTTTTTATCTTTAGATTCAAATGCAAGTAACATTTGATTTCATTGGCTAAACACATAATTAAGGCCACTTTTAATGCAAGTTACAGAATTTTTAATGATTAATTGAATATATTATCCCATATAAATGTTTTTAATGCATATGAAAGTATTAGAGAAACAATTACAGCTATTTACAGTTCTATATTCTGGGAAATATTATTTTTATTTTTTTCCTGCAAATGTTGCCATATTTCCATATTGATATATTTTTTCATATTTGGCCACACTGAGGGTGTAGGAGGGCCGCATGCGGCCCCCAGGTCACCAGTTTCCCACCCTTAATTTAAATTGTGAGAAAACTAACTCACTGTACTTTGGCACCATGCCCGAGTCTGCATGTCGTGGTGGCTCCTTGCAAGATTCAAGTGTCCTCAAATACAGCTCCCAGGAGATGTGAAAGCAGTTATGCATGAGTATGAGGTAACTGTCAGAGAACAGAGTTGTAAAGGCTTTTCATAGAGTCCTTTGTATGCAAGATACAGTTGTATCCATGCAGCACAGGTCTCTTTCCTCTCTAAGTGGCATGGTGTGGAAGTTGGAGGAGGATTGTTGTTGGCCCCTAAAAAATAATAAGATCATTCTTAGTAGCTGCGAAGTATGCCCATTAGGAACAGTGCAAGTGTTTTCCATGGTTACTTATCATTTTTTTCTTCTTCTTTTTGGTGGACTTGCATATAAGTTATTTGCATATTGCCACCTACTGCCTACCTATATGTAGGTGCTCACTGGCACAGAACGGTTTCTCGTGTAAAAGTAAACTCCTGGACATAAGTGAGCCATAAGTAGATACTGAAGGTTTCTAGGCACAGCAAGACACATGACAATCCCTTGTTTGTGATGCTGCTCTTGGATAGAAAATTGTGAACCAGTGAACTCTTGGCTTTTGTGTGGGAAAGTCCTGAGCTCTGAGCTTTCAGGAATTTTTTGACTTATTAAGTTGTAAATAAGGCATAAGGTGGGCATCTGAGGTCTGAGAGGATACCTCACATGAATATTGTACAGGCAATCCTATTTGGAGGCACCACAAACTAGCTGTTAGCAACTACAAAACTAAACAACAGGCAGAATTACCAGTTTGCCTCTTCCCCCCATTTAAAAACAGTCTAATAAACAGCTGCTGCCCTCAAAAGGTCATCGACGAAAAGCTTTGTTTAGTTTGAGAGACTGGTTTAACACCTATTTGTAATCAACTCTGACTGTTGTACAGTGTCTATAAAACATCTGTGTCTTTGTCTTGATTGTCTGTCTGCATGTCAGGAGCTGTCCATCTCACATTGTGCTGGTCGTGTGGAGAGGTTTACCTGAGCTCAGGTCTGGCTGTGAAGCAATGCTCCACCAACCATTACATGGCAAGGTGAGTCAGGCTCCTTCTCTCGGTGATTTAAAAACTTTTTTCCATGTATGTTTGTAGAGTCCAAGCTCTGATAACAACGGGAACACACCATTAGCCTGCGAGTTTATGTGTTGCTTCCCTTTTCCTCCTCTCCACTTTTCCTCTTCCTAGTCCGTGTTTGTCTGTAAAAATTCTGCTGGGCTGCCAAGATGCAGCCAGCATGTGATGATTGTGTAGGAGGGGAAAGAGGGAGTTTCCATGAGAAATCTGAATGACTTGAAGACCCAAACAAGGACCAATATAACCATCTGATTGAAAAATTAGGTCATAAATTAACAGCATTTATCCCTTTTTTAAAATTAAAACATTGCAAGAAATATTACAAAAGTTTAAAGTTTTTTCTTGTACCATTCAGCCCTACTTCCAAAATGTGAATAAGTGAATGGTTTCCTCACTTGACCCCCGAAGACTGCTTTTGGTGTCCTTGCTGTCAAGATCTACCTATGACATCAAGGATAATGTAAATGTTAAGCTAATGCGACTGTGTCTTCTACCCATGTCTTCTAGACATCAGGCAGGAAGCTTCTATCTCACCCCGCCCACAGTAAACATGGCCGCAGACGGGGTCAAGGGCTGGGGGTAAGGTCCAGTTTTGGAGCTCTGGGGTCACTATGGAGGGACAGGAAGGAGAACCGGGAGGAGGAGGGGGAAACAGATGAACGGGATTTGACAGAGTACTCGCCTCACACCACCACACTCAAAGGCACTCGTGTGACATCATCAAATGGGGACAATTACATCATACTGTCACCTGTGAATCAAGGAGGACAGGTGAGTCTGATGCATCAAACGCTATTTCCCTCAGAACCAAAGACTTCAAAATATCAGTTGTGAATTCTAAGAGGCTTTACATAAGTGCTAATACAGAGGCTCAACCAACAAAACTTCTACCAGTGTGGATCACTTGACATCATGCAGGCACTCTGGATACAAGTGTTAACACTGCAGGGACAAAGGTTGCCTTAATGATACACAGAAATCACAAAAAGACTGTTGCACTTAAGTCTAATACATTTTTAAGCAGGAACATAAATGTACCAAACTCAGACACTGTGCCTGAATCTGTTTGTTGAGGTGGTCTCAGGCACAGTTCATGCGTCCTTGGGCACAGTGCATAAAAATATGAACTAGAAGCTGACAGTTCTTCAGAATAAATTAATTTTACTACCAATTCCCTTACTGGGATGGGGTGGGATAAAAAGTCAAACGGAGCAGACAGGAGTGGGAATCATGTTAAGGATCAATGCAAAATCAGTCAATAAAGCTACAAGCACACACACACTCCAGCTGGCTCTGTGCCTATGACTCCTTAGCTTGGACACATACAAATACACATACATGGAATCACACAAAGCTGAGGCATTCTTGATGCCTTAATGTCCCTCCTTTAAATGCTCTTGTCCTTTTGAGATTTCATTCAAAAAGGTTTTAAAGAAAAACAAAAGAAGACTATGATTACAGTAAAAAATCAAATAAGAACCCTGTTGGATTATAAGTAAAAATATTTGTCTACATTTGCCCTGCAGCAGCAAAAAGGAAGAAAACTGATCATGATTATTTTTAATCTTATTTGTCATTAGTACAGCTATTTCAAGCAAGTATGTTTTATTGAAAGGCCCAAGGCAATAGTGTTTGGATTTTTATTCTATACTTACTTGTGACTCATTGTTTTCATTTTTGTTCATGTCAGGTTGATGCAGCAAAGATGCATATTATCACCACTGGATCAAAACCTCTTATCTCCAAAATTATCACTTTTCAGAAAATGAAAAATGCTTTATTGGTAAAATTACAATTTGTGTTTTGTTACTTTTTATTGGTAAAACAAACTATTAAGCTTAGTGAGCCCACACCTTGATTTCACGTACTGATGAAGCATTCAAATATACACAAAAATACATTACACTAAGCAGTTGGGGTTGGCAGACAGAGATACTGTAGTTATGATCATAGATCTAAACAGTAATTCATTATTGTTGATGATTACTTTTATCAAATTGTGCCAGTTAGAGGTTACTGTTATTTTAAGGCAAATCACACACCAGATTCTGTTGTGCAGAATATCAGCACATATTTGACAATATTCTCCTTTCCTAGCCTGGTGGTTGTAATTTGAACCACAATATTGACTTTTCCTTTTCTGTACCTTTTTATGAAAAAGGCAGTTATTAATATCCATTAATTTTCAATCTAATTTATAATATGCTTTAAAACATTGGAGCCTAAGGTGTTAATTTGTCTCAAACCTGTTTAAAAGAGTCGAAAACTTGTCATTTAATACCTAACCCTGCATTATTCACTCTGAAGAACCGAAAGGATTCTGATCAATAATAATCTCAGATTATGGTGTTTGATAATAACCACCCTGCTTTATCAAAACAACGCTCTCCTTCTGCTTGTTTTTTACAGCTGCTGCAGCCAGTTTATCATGACAGCAATGGAACAATTGGTAAGTTGTGAATGCTGCATATGGTCCCTCCATTCAGATAATAATCATTATAGAAATTAAACATATAGAATAATATTGATTATATTTTTTGGTACTGATCACCAGGGCGTCTCTACCAGACTCACCCCAGCAGAGGTCATGGTCAGAACCTCCTCCATGATCCTCGCTCTGGAGCATCCAGGCGTGCATTCCCTGGCTGCACCTCCACTCTGCCCCCGCCCCCAACCACTTCCACCTCCTCAGTATCAGCCCCACCCAGTAGCTATGGCAACTACCAGAACTGTACCATTGTCCAATCACATCTGCCATGCTCCACCTATGGAACCTATGTAACCCTAGCTCCCAAAACCCTCATCTTCCCCATCTTTGTCCAGGTCAGACCCTTTCACCTTTGACTAAAAAACTAACACAGAACACAAGCTAGAACCTATACCTAACCCAGACCTAGACCCTTAATCTAACCATGACGCAAGCTGAAGTCTCAACCGGGAGCCTAAATGTAATCCAGGTACACAAGTTAGAAATTTAGCAGCAATGTGCAAGAATCTGTGACTCTCTAGTGGCCACTAAAGGCCTCTGAGTGTAACGACACTGTTGTAAATCACACAGTGCTGTTACCTCCTTCTGACAGACAACAAGCATTAGCTGACATACAAACGGTGGTGAAGCCGGTTGGTAAAGGCATGGTAGACAAGAGGGCTGTGGACCCTCACAGAACTTAAAATATACTTGGTCCACAATCACCCTCGACCCTGAAATTTTTTTTCTGTTTACAACAATTATCTACTAAAAATGGGAGCTATAAAACTAGAAGTCAGTGGCTACCTTGATCTATATGTTTTAGACCTTAGCATGAAACCAAACCCTTGACTTGAATTCATCCTGTTATCATTTACTGCTATTGGAACAAAATTTCTATTTCTATGCTTATTTTTCCATGTTTTCTTTTCATCCTTTAAGACATGTTCTTTATGTTTACAGCCTCTAGATCTGTGCAGCCCTGACAGAACCCTTCTGATGGCAGAGGAAATGGTCCTACACCAAAACGACATGCTGCCTTCAAAGGTACCGGTATTATATAAATATGCTGCCAGTATACTATATGTTTACTCCTAGTTTTCCTCTGTAAGTATGAATACAAATGTGTCCTGGAAGACACATCGCATTTTACATCTAAATAACCAGTAGATTGATCAACCTCTAAACTGAGAAAAAATGCACCTCTCTGCTAACAAACTTGCACTGCTTTCACAATATCCCTGCTGCTAAACACACTGTAATATACTGTACAGTGATCTTGAGCAGAAATTATTGCAAAGGTAACCAGTCGACAGTCTTTGGCAGCCGTTGTCTGCTGATTATTGATCGTTTCTACATCAGAATATTCCACACATTTTTTCTCAAGAGAGAGAAAAAAGATCCTAATGCTGAAGGTCTCAATGACCTCCAAGAGCTGAACCAGGATCAGATTTACACTAATGGATTTCATTGCTGACACACACTTACACACACATACACACATCTGTTTCTGGGAATCCACTGCGTGTTGTTTTCAGTAAAGAGAGGACATGATCTTGAGGGAAAAAAAATCAGTCTGCTCTTAGTAGGCCTCTTTAGCATAACAAAAGGTCAGTGATCAAAGTGATGTATACTGTATGTCCTAACCAACGCATGTCTCAGTGAAACAATGTTTCCTTCAAAGACCTGGCTTAATCTGTGAAAATCAGTGCACACATGCAGTAGTGGAGACAGACTTTTAATGAATGAGGGCCCAAAGTGGGCCCTTGACCCCTGGGGGTGGCCTGAGATTTTTTCCTCATTCTGTTGTCTTTTAACTTCCTAGTTCATATGATGCATATTGTATTACAAACTAAGTTAACTTTACTGGATTCAACAGTCCATTGTTAACTTCTTACACAAATTTATACAGCAACTAGGTTTTGTCAAAATGTGTAATACTGAATACTATTACGTGATGTCTATGTAAAACTATACCTCAGTAAAGTTTATACAAAGCTCCCTGGTGGAAGGCTGTTTCAACAACAATAAGACTTTACAGTAGATGACAGAAGTTATTTGTAGTAATTTTTAAAGGTTATAGTTTAATGTTTAAAAAATACATTTGTATTACTTAAGATGAATGAAAATAAAATAAATATCTGCGTTCAAATACAAACCTGCTTTAGATAAGTACCTGGTAACCTTGCAGAGCAGATGGACCTGCCTGATTCATTGTATGATATTCTGCAAGGACTGGTGAAATATTTCCGTGGCGGATATATGGAACTGTCCATCTGGCGTGTCAGGGTAAATACCTGGTACCCTGGAGTCAATAAGGGCTCTTGTTTGAGGATTTATGTATTTACAGATTAAAACCTGTAGAGTCTGATGTGACTGCGAACAGTCTGTCATATAACTGTGTGTGTCTGTGTTTGTGTGGTTTAGGTGACAGTGTTGATCTACAGTGACCTTCTGCTGTTCACAAGAGAGGATGAAGCTGGACGCTGTAATGTCCTACAGAGTCCAGTGTACCTGAATACTCTGCAGCTACGAGAGGGTATATATGCACACAAGCACACACAAGTCTAGAGGTCTAGATTATCAATGGTTTCTTACATGACGTGTTTACAGAAAGTTAATTTTCAGAGGCTTCACTAAAAGTCATACTGTTGGAGGCACTGAGCCCCAAGCCCAAGCCCACGCTGACCAGTATTTCCTGGGCTAAAAAACTCACTGTTGATGAGCACGGCTGCAGTAACTATTTTACTAGTTACTAGTCTATTTAAAGTAACTTGTTATGTTATTGCATTACAAACTGAAAGAAGTAATGTCCTGGGTTACTTTGCTGGAGTATTCAGAAGACAGTACATCAGCCTCTGAATGAGGTCGTCCTACAGTCTAGTTAACGGCCCATAACCTGTGACTCTGCAGCCTTAAGCCCCCTTCACACCGCCGCGAAGCAACGCGCTGCCTCCAGTCATTTAAATGAGAAACTTTCGGCAGACGGGAAGCGGTTTGGGGAGGGACTATTGTGAAGGACTTTTGGGCGGGCTCTGCTGTGACGTTCACCGAATCACCTCTACTTCAATGCCATCTCGTACCCCATGCTCATACCGCGACGGCAGCAGCCGCTTTAAAGCCCCTTTAACACCGCTGTGCGGCGACTACCTTGAAAACTGCCTCCCGGTCGGCGGAGTCCCCCAAAATGCAGGGTGTTTTTTACAGCGGCTACTGCCGCCACGGTACGAGCATCTGGTAGGAGGCGACGGTGAGGTAGAGGTGATTTAGTGAATGTCAGAGCAGAGCCCGCCCAAAAATTCCTTCACAACACTCCCTCCCCAAAAATAGGCTACTTAATAGAAATGTTGTCCCATGCCCAGTTTTTCTTCTGGTTATTTTTAAACTAAGGTAGAGCCGAGTTGTAGAGCTCCTCCACTGTTTGCTTTGACCCGGCGCGAAGCCTGCTTTTCCCGGGTTCTCTCTCTTCTTCGATGTGATTGGCTGCTGCCATGCCTGAAAGTTCAACACGCTGGACTCCGAGCGGCAGGGCAAAATCTGTGCGCGTTCACTTGGGCGGCAACCGCTTCTGGGTCCTACCACCGCGGTTAAAACCGCGGCCCCCATCCCTCACTAAAATGATTGGAGGCGGCGCGTTGCCTTCACACCGCCACGCGGTAAAGCATCATATGACCTGCGGAGCATTTCAGTCAATTGCAACTTAGTGCTTTTGTTTTTTTTGTTCACCTTCACTGTTGCTGCATTTTTGCCTTTAAACACCTGTACTGCATTTTTTTACATTTTAGCTGGAGTTTTACTAACTCAAAAGACTGATAGCTGGAGGCCAATGTCGGACAGTCACAGAATTTTCCAGTGTGTTGTTGTTACCTTTGTGTATCATGCCCGTATCATGTGTATTTACTGTGTGTGTCCAGTGCCATCGGAGCCCCTCCAGATCTACTTCCTGCAGAGCTCTCAGGGCTGCTGGCGTTGTCTTTTCAGTCTGGAGGCGTTCAGCATCGAGCAGAAGGTCAGGGTCAGTCTTTGTCTCCATGACAACATCCAACTACAGCTGATCACCACTGACACCGGACGCCCTCACCAGGTACTGAAGACACTTTAAACTTTTTTTTTCACAAAGGGAGAAGGTAGGATGTGCTCATTAAAAAGGATGAAACCAACACATGGACAGGCATGTTTGCTCATCTGTTTGAAAACTTGTCAGTATATATCTCAAAGACCCAATACATCTCTCATCCCAGTTTACAGCCGAGGGAACTAGTTATTACAGACTAGTCTAATGGTCTATTGTCACATACAGAGTGAGAAATCCCTTTAATCTAAACCCATGGTCCCGTCCAACCATCTGAATTGTATAAATGACATTATAATAGCAACAAAACAACAACTTAATTGTTGGTAAACTGCAAGAACAAAATATAGGGACCTAGGTCTGAACATTGAACTTATAGCCTATCATGATCATACCAGCGACAAATGTCACAAGGCACAGATTATTAGCGATAACCTTGCGGGGGGAGCTTTGGATCAAGCTGTTTGTCCACTGGGTGGCACCAAAACTCACAAATGAACATTAGTGTCAAATCTAATACAGATTATCCAACAATTTTCTTCTTTTTCTCCTCTTCCTCACCCTGTACATGTGTCTGATCTCCTACCCCTCCTCTTCCTTTACCACTTGTTCTTTATTAATCTTCTCACTTCCGTGGTCATTTCTTCTGCTCTTGCTTCTCTTCTATCTTCATGTCCTTCCTTGTTCCCTCATGTATTTGATGAATTATCCATTTTCTTGTCCCCTCATTTTCACCCCTTCAACTCATCCACCTTTATCATCTTTCCCCTCTGTAAACCCTCCTCATCTTCTTCCTTCTCATTTCCCCTCTTTTTACACTTTATTTCTTTTCTTACCTCCTCTTTTCCTCTATGTCCCTAATTTTTCGCTCCTCGACCTCTTCAAATCTCCTCCCTCTCTGTCTCGTCCTTCTTGTCATATCTCTCCTAACCTTCCTTCATCTCCCTCCTTTTCCTTCTTGCTTCTCAACTGTTTTCTATTTCATCTTTTGTTCCTCCTACCCCTCAGCTCTCAGACCTCCCCTCAGACTTTGGCCTCCTCTCTCTTGGTCAGTCTGATCTCCTCTATCGTCCCTCATCCCCTTACTCCTCCTCTGATCCCCCCCTCCTCAACCCCTCATCCCCATTCTCCTCCCCGTTCTGTGATGCCCTCAGACCTCCTTCTCCATCCCCTTACCCCGCCAGCTCTGCCTACACGTCCTCCACTCCTCCTCCTCCTCCATTCTCCACCCTTTCTCCATATGCCACCCTCACCTCTAATCCTCCCAGGGCCCTCACTACAACCACCAACACCGCCACAATCATGCCTCAGAACCTCCCACAACCTCCACCCTTCTCCTCATCCAAGATAAGGAGCCCAGTCTGGAAAGAGAGAGGTCAAGCAGAGGAAGAGGAGGGGAGGAAGAAGAGGCGGGAGGAGGAGGAGGAAGAGGAGCGGCAGCAAGGGGAGGGCGAGAGTGCCTCAGAAACATCAGAAATTGTTGGGGCTATTGGTGGGAGGGGCTTCTTAGTCAGTCCCCTGCATTTCGACATGAAGGAAGATGAAGATGTGGAGAGTGATGATGAGGAGGAGCAGGAAAGAAGAGGTGCTGAGGACTTTGTCTCCCCCCACAGGCGTGCAGGTTAGTTTGTGCTTTGAGAAACACTGAACAGATGAAAGGGTCCCGTTTTTACTTGCTTTTAAGAGGGTTACACTAGTTCCAGATGTCTTCAGAAAGTCCTTTAAAATTTCCTCAGATGTTGGATTTTGGTATCTCTATAAACCCCTCTGTTTCAGCCCTGCTCATAACTGGCTGTTTTAGTCCTCATGAGCTGTGTCTGACCACACCCTCCTTAAAGAGATAGTTCGTGATTTTTGAAATGGGGTTTTATGTGGTATATAACACCTAAACATTAGCCACAATGACATAGATCAACTCTGCGCCTGTACAGGAGAAGTTGAAGCTGAAGATATGTGTTGCTGCACATGGGGCCACCATCTCCCAGTTCATAAAAGTTTTAGGTGAAAACAAGCTACAAAAACAGCTGGAGTGATTGCATGCTATATCTAATTTGTTGACAACAACTACTTTTCCACAACCAAGCCACCTTGTTTTTAAGGAGGTTTAAAAGGGAAAGATTTTCTGGGGACTAGAGTCAAAGCAGGGCCCATGAAGATTAAAAAATAGTCTATCCAGATTTCAAGCAGTTGTTGCTGAACTTTAAGCCAAATACTCACATTTACTATCAAAGAACCAAATATATACGTGTATTTATGGGCCCACCAGTAAAATGTGTTCATTGACCTTTTCTCCATAAAGTTATTATTTTGTGGAGCCAACTGGACTTCATTGTTAGGACCTTAATGTTGAACTGTGTTTTGCCATTTGAGAACCAGAACACAACTCAAGATGGCAGCAAATATACAAGATTAAAAAGGATAAAAGGATGAGATGTCAACAGGTAGCTGTTTGAAGCCAGGCCAGAAAGGTAAATATTAGCCAGAAGTAAGCCACCCACGCTTCTGATCCAGCACATGGGTTTATACAGAATCACATTTGGAAAGGGCCCCTTCTGGGTTCGTCAGGGGCTCAGAAATTTCTTTGTGCAACCCTTTTGGGACCTTTAATATTTTGTTTGTATGTTTTTTTAGTGCTGCGCCGCTCTCTTTCTGAGGGTTCTTTAATGAAGGAGCCTCGATCGCCCCGCTTCTTGTCTGACAGCACCATCCATCGGCTCACTGGCCCTGCAACCTGTGAGCTTGACCTTGCCACAGGCCCTGCCCCCAGGTGCCCCTCTATTCATACACTGAAGAAACAGCTGGCAAAAGAGGGGGGATCTCTGCACCAAATGATGCTTCTTCTCAATGGCACCAAGGTAGAGATACGACGTGCATTTTCACCATGCGGTACCTGCTCCCTTTAGTTATAGGTTGTAGCAGCTTTGCATTAATTCAAACTCAGCCCAGTTTTAATGTAAGTACTAACTTACAATGGAGTTCACACTCTTTTGCCATTTTAGGTGTCATGCTAGTGGAGATAGTTTTAGCATAGGCTTATGTTACAAGTTAAAATGTAACACCAGCTTTCTAGGAAGTACAAAGTTTCTGGAAATTAGATAGTCATGGCATATTGTTTTAAAAGGTGGGACGATTTCAAGGATGAAGAGAAGCAAAGGTTTGTATGATGTTGTGAGAGTGCAGGGTTTCCTCAAATTAAACACTACTTTGATAAGGCACCTCTCTCTGGACACATTCAACAACACCGCAAAGGAATGTGTCCCACTTCAGAGAAATTCACTGAGAGATCAGGGTTGCATTTTCTTATTATTGGTCAATCATTGGTGCGATCACTGAGCATGTACGTTGAAATGCAAAGCAGTGGTTCCACTTGTCAAAGTAGGGTAGTTTGGTATTTTGCTATTATCAATAAAAAGTCTTTATTTTTTTGTTTGTTACTTAGCTGTTTTGTATTGTCTTGTTTGAATGGGTTACATCTGTTTAATTCTACATATTGAGAAGTAAACAAGAGAGTACACGTTAGACCAACACAGCAAGCAAGGAAGCAGTTGAGAGCACTGAAGTCCCGATAAATAAACCCAAAACTTACAGTTATTTTATACTTTCAGGATGCTGAGCTCAGAAACCTTCAACTGCGGAAGAAGACAAAGAGTCTGTATGTTCACACAAATACACTTTTCACACTTTGTAGTTAAAATAACTTTACTGGCATAAATGTGGGGCATTACTGCCATATCATTTAATTAAAAATAAAAGATATAAATATGAAAAATGTATGTAGACATACATTTGTAATAATGATAAAATTGGTAGTTTTGTGATAGTGAAGCTCTCTCCCACACATGTGCACTGTTACTTTTAATCGATCTGTGATAATTGATTTTAGGTTGTGCTTTTGTTGGTTTGTGCCTCCTATCCCTGACTTATCATTGTTCTTCCCATCATCATCTCCTCAGAGCTGCTGACGTACGGAACCGTCTGCCATTTTTAAGAAGACGCAAAAACAGCAGCTCTGTCCAGGGTAACAGTTTGGAGAAAGCCCTGCGAAATACAAGGTAAGATACTGATCTTTCACCATCACAGTCAGAGGAACATCCCTAAAGCCTACTGTAAGCCTAAATCTGATTCTGACCTGAAATCCCCAAAGTTTGAACCTTCAGCCATAGACAATGCTCCCTGTTTTGCAGATTTGTCATAGTCAAAGTTTAAGTGATTTGAATTAATATAGAGACTCCCTGTGTTTTACATCATGCTTTTAATTTGAAAGTATTCTGACAGTTTTTTACTGACACTTTCAAAGCTGTTTTGCTTGTCCTCTATATTCTTATATATATTTTTAAATGGACACATAGAATGCTCTTTGGGCTGTGTTATTACTTTTAATATCTCAGATTAAAGGCAATATTTATTTATGTGTGGGATTTTTTTTTTGTTCTGTTTGTTTCTGTTTTGTGCTGCCATCTTGGCCAGGTCACTCTTGAAAAAGAGGTTTTTAAATCTCAACGAGTTTTTTACCTGGTTAAATAAAGGATATGGATTGATTGATTGATTTTTCTCTTTATGATGGTATGTTTTAAATTCCAATCAATTACTATTGTTTTCTGAAAGCCAATGTGTTGGCTTTCAGAATGTTATTTTCTCAAAATGCTTATTCATATGACTCTTGGGCTTTATCAAAAAGGATGAGATACATATTTTTAAAGTATTGAATGTAATAAGGAGTCTTTAATTATTTTAAATGCAGTCACAAGATTAGAGTTTAGAAGCTGCTGTTTTTTGTCACCTTTAATTTGTCTTTGTTTTTAAATTGGTCAATTAATTATTTCTGGTTAAAACTATTTACTTCGGGCTCTGATTTGCGAAAAACTAGTTCAAAAACTTTGTAGCTGTTAGCAGCTAAACCAGTTTATTTCCAAAGGTTTTAGATTAGCTATTGTTGTAGCCTGGTTGCTTTTGACCCTTAAATATGATTGTTTTTGTTCTTCAGACCATCCACAAAGGAGGTTCTACGATGGGCAGAGAGTCTTGAAGCTCTGCTTGCCAATCAGTGTAAGAAAGACCTATTCTTTTTCCTTCTTTGGGTAACATCATGTACTAACAGAATATGAGCATCATATGTTGCATCATATCGCCCAGTACGATTTACTTACATGTCCATGCTGCATCTGTTAAATGTCCTGTCTACTTTACATCTTTACTCTGACATCTAGAGATTTTATCATACAGGCTAAAGGCTTGTCCTGTATCTGCCTATAGGGAGCAGATTTTTTATGGCAATAACATAAGTGAAAGCCTAACATAGTATACCTCTCAGATATGTTTATTATATGGGAAAAAAGAAGAAAATCTCTCCCAGTACCTTGACAATCTCCTGTCCTTAATCCTTGTCGGTGTCAATGATAGAAGCAGTAAGGAAACAGGGTGATGGGTACGGAGCCCAGAGCTGCATTGCGTTGCGTTACATTACTGTGCTGCGTTGGGTCATGCTGCATTTCCTGTGTTGCTCATGGACTGTTTGACAATCGAGTTTTTAAACATTCAAGCAGAATTTTTAGGCGATGCTCACTCACACTGCATGGTTGCAGGACCCTCTGTAAAACTGATAACCAGTGAAAAGATAACCAGAATGAGATGTTTAATGAGAGCTTAATAGCTGAATAGTCTTCTTCCTCTCCTATTGTTTATCAGACGGCCTAGCAGTCTTCCGTCATTTTCTGAGGTCAGAGTTCAGCGAGGAGAACTTGGACTTCTGGTTGGCTGTGGAGAAATTTAAGAGGACGCATCCACTCAGCAAGATGGCCATCAGAGCATCAAAAATCTATGATGAGTTCATATCTACAAAAGCCACAAGACAGGTACCCATCCGTCTGTCTGTCTGATTTGTACAATGATTGGTTTTCTGACCTCTCCACTCTTTGTTCCCAGGTCAATGTGGATTCTTCCGTCAGAGAATCAACCAATCAGAACTTGCGTCTTGGAGTTAGCGCTGACTGTTTCCATCTGGCCCAGGATCAGATTTTCGGTCTGATGGAGACTGACAGCTACCCACGGTTTCTGAAATCACATCTGTATGCCCAGCTGACCAGTCAGGGCGTGCACACAGCGTGTGATTCAGCCAAACTGAGCAGAGCTGGACCTGTTCCTGTGGGCCAATCATGAACGATGGTAGACTCAGAGGGAGGTTCTTATTGAGAAAAGACTGTCATTAAATGAAAGTATAACCAACTGTGGGAACGTGAGTGTAATGAAAGTAATGGATAACCACCATGCTCAGTTTTTTTCCTCCTAAAACATGGCTATTTTATTTTTTTATGAGACACAGTGAATCAACTTGTTAACCAATATTTAAGTCCACATTAAGGTAGGTCCTCTTCAAATTTATGAATACATTGCATTTTAACAAGCAATTCATTTAAGAAGAAGAAGAAGGATCTGAAGTAAGATCCAATTACATATTATAGCTGAAACATGCTTTCTGAGTGAGCAGTAAACATGTGGAAAGTTGTCAGTAACCAGCCCAATAACAGCAGTTACAGCTTACAGGTTAGAATCACATTTATGTTGTTACTAAAATATTCATAAAATCTTGAGCTGCAAGAGAAACTGTAATAAAGATTAGATTTGATGCTCAGTTTGGGATTAAGTTGTAATGATCTTGATGATTACATTACTTTTTTCTCTGCACCATCATCAGATTGACATGTAAATTGTTGAACACCTTGGTGTATGAGCTGTAAGATCTAAAGTCTTAGCTAGACCTTCAGTTAAATGCTAACTAACTAATATTAGCATGCTAACATGCTTTACTAAGATTGTAAAGAGTTTAAGTATTTTACTTTCTGAGGAACCAGCATTAGCAGTATTGTTAGCATCTTAGCATGTTGATGTTAGCAGTGAGCTCCTTCACACAAGCAGCCTCACAGAGTTGCCTGGTTGTTGGTAAAAGATTGGAAACATAAGAGGCAGTGAAACTGTCTGTTTTAATTCACATTTTAAATTGTTTTGTTCCTCAAAGCCAAAAATAAGAGAAAAAACATTTCTGGGGAGGATAAGTATAAAAGTGCAAAATGTAGCCAAATGTTCATGTGTTAATTAGCAGAGTTGGTCTGAGCTGCTTCTGTGAATGAAAAAGAAAATGTGACTAATTCTGCAGAAAATAGTTTGAAAATAAATGATGTTGTTGGACTTTCTGTCTCTGCCTGTTCCATTTTTTAAAATGTATTTTCTCTTATTTTTTTATTTCACCTGTTTGATGCCTCTCATTTTTAAACCCATTTGCACATTTATACACAGTTTCCAAGAAATAATGACCGATTCACACAATGTTCTGCTTTTTATCCCTCCAAAAATGTTTGAACCTTTGAGGTTACTAAGTTGGCCCAGAACATTGAGGGCACTTGTGTCCTATTTTGTACTCTGAACTTGAAATGAATAACACTACTCAGTGTAATGAGTCTGGCCCTCTGAAAAAGTTCATAATTATGAAAATGTATTATAACATTTTGTGTCTTTACTTAAGTTGTTTTGCCCATCTACCGCTCCCTAACTGTCATTCCAGGTTGCGTTTCTCTGTCTCTTCATGCCTTTCAACTTAATTTGTACACTGGCTCTGTTTCCAAATTATATCCTTATAAATATTCTTGGTCATTTGGAGAAGAGAAAAACAAGTAATCCACACAGAAATACATACATACATCCATACATACATTTATCCACTATGTATCTGACAGAAGCTGTTGTTGGCAACTAGCACCCCCTATCTGAACCCCAGTTTAATGACACTTTATTTAGCAGGCCAAAGCCATACATTTGTGCTTGAGACATCACAGACCATATGTTTTTGTTTTGTTTGTTTGTTTGTTTTTATTTGCAATCTGAAGTGCTCCTTTCAGTGTCCTGTCATACAGCTGCACTTTGCATTTTTTCGGTCATTAGATACATAACCAACCTGTGTCTTCACTGAATCTTCTTACATTCATGTTAAGTTATGAGTGTTGGGAAGGTTACTTAGAAGGTTTTAAATTACTTTTCTCTTCCCAAAACTCTGACCTACAACAGATTTTAAGCAAAGTTTACAACATTCAGTAAAGTTCTTTTTAATCTTATAGTGACACAAAATAAAGTGATCAATCTTTCCTCTTGATCCTCCATGAATTATGTTATTTATTATATGTGTATTTTTAGCTCATCACTGCTAAAAATAAAACATAAAGTAATTTAACATTATTTTGTGATATTTCTTGTTAAAAGTATTCTCATTAAAACCATCGTTAAGCTGAACAGACAAAAATAAACACACTTTAATCCATTTGGGACCCTCTTCAATGCAAAGTGAGACTGTATGATGTGTTTCTTTTCAATGTAGATCAATCCAACGGTGCATTTTATCACTGCTTAAAAGCTTTTCACAACTGCACAAGTGAACACAGCAACTGAGTTTTTCAAAATGTTTAAAAAGTGTTCACACGCAATGTTAGACCTGATTTTCTGCATAAGCTTAATTATTTCACTGATATTTGAGGCCCATCAGAGATCCTTTTTGTTCTTCTCTGGGGGTGGGGGGCTGATAAACCATCTCAGCATTTTAAAAAAATGTGTCATGCTTTGCTACAAAGTCAACTCCACTTCTCTAAGATAAAATTTAAGTTTTTCCTCACTCCGTGTCGCCCTAAGAATGTTTCTAAATCTGTTTAAGGCCTGGTCTTCTTCGTGAACGTTTTTGAGCTGTGTTTTTGAAAATGGGCACTAATTGGTTAATATGCCTTAAATGTTTGTGGCTCTACCTGGTCCATAATGAGACAAAGAAAAAACATTTGCATGGAAACTGGCTTCAAAAGAAGAAAAACAGCCATGAGAGGGACTGAAGATGTTTAATTGCTGTCAGAAAAAAAAACATACTGTATAGTTACACTGAAATGGGAGATTATACATCAGTGGAGCCGTGTTACAGTGAGAGAACCTCAGTCCCTAGAAGATTTTCCAATGTGGGAACATTTTCACCAAGTAGTACAGTTTGTCTCAGTCTAGTTTATTACAGTTTGTTATAGCAAATGCTGATCTGCCTTTTCTTACCACACTTAATTGTTTGACTGAAGTGTGTCTAGTGCCACCTTTTAGGGTCAAAAAGGACAGAACAGCAGAATGCCTAAATAGCAATATAGTAGGGATATGTTACTTTGGGACCTTTCTCAATTTTTAACGTCATAAATGCAAATATCTACAAACCAAACTGAGCAAGACTACCTGGTGAAAATAAGCATTTCAAAATTTCTACCCCGCCAGGATGTGTTTGACAAACTCGGTGTAGTTGATGAGTCCGTTGGCGTCCTCCTGTCCCACCATGAGCCGGTCCACCTCGTTCTCGGTCATCTTCTCCCCCAGCGTGGAGAGGACGTGACGGAGCTCAGCCCCCATCACTGTGCCATTGCCTTCTTTGTCGAACACCCTCAGACCCTCCACGAAGTCCTCGAAGGTGCCCTGCTCTTTGGAGCGCGCCACATGCTGCAGCATAGGTAGGAAGCTGTCAAAGTCCAGCAGTTTGGCATGCATCTCTTCTGCCTTTGGCCTCCCCAGCAGCTTCAGCACATCGTCATTGGTGGGGTTGTGTCCCAGGGCTCTCATGACATCCCCACACTGAGCAAAGGTGATCTTCATCTCTCCGGTGGGCGTCTCGTCAAACAGTGTAAAAGCATCTTTGAACTCCTCAATCTGGTCGGGGGTGAACTCCACTACGATGCTCTTCAGGTCTACCTCAGGAGGTTTGGGTTCAGGTTCTGCAGGTTTAGCAGGCGGAGGAGTCTCCTCTTTCTTCACCTCAGCCTTCTTCACCTCTGTCTTCTTGGGTTCCACTTTCTTTGGGGCCATGATGCAGAGTGGACAGATAATGGGGTGGAGGCGTTGATGTTATAAAGCTCCCTGAGTGGGGGTGAGCAAGGCAGGAAAGAATGATAAAGAGGAGAGAGAGAGAGAGGGGAGACTGCAGCCAACCAAAGATGGAAGAAAACTGGAATAGAAACACTCAGAGAAAGATAAGAAGCTTCCAGTAGGACCTGGACCAGTCTAGAATCAGTTCAGCTTTAGTCAGTGCTTCGGCTCAGAGGCTCTTAAGGGGGAAGAAACAGAAGAAACTAAATAAAGCAAGTTTCTATGTCACAAGAGTAAGGACTGAAAAAACTATTGATACCAATGCCATTATCGATTCTGCTTTTTGATCCAATTCTTTAGTGATTCCTGTTGATTTTCTGTGGGGGCTAAAGTTGGCCTACATAGGCTTTCAGGGTGACAATGCTAAACGCATGTCTCTCCTGTTATGTAGTGCCATGCTGCAAGTTGCTGATGTTTCCACCCACTAAACCTTGTGCAACAAGACGTGTTTTGTCCAAAATTAAGCCACAGTTTTTTTGCCTGCCATGATTACATTGCTGAATTCTTTGTCTGACTGTCTGCTGACTGTCTGATGAGACCATGGCCCCTTTGATTTGCAAGGTTTCCACAACAAAGTGGAAGGAAAAAGACTTATGGTATCAGTTCCTTAAGGAAGTTGTTATCAATTCTCAGATTTGACTTTCCTATCCATATGCTAACCTTGTAGTGCAGATGATTCAGCCTGATTTAAGGTCTGTAATCAGACAGATCCATTTTGCCAAGCTCCAATCTTTAATGACTGTGAGTGGCCCAAAGCAGCATGTCCTTATCAGAGTCCTTCAGAGGTGGAAGATGTAGGAGCTATGAGTGGGACAGCAGCAGAAAGTGACTGCTGATAGAGAGATTAGCATAAATGCTAACAGCTTCAACATTATTTAACCTGCAATGCAAACAGGTCAGAAGAGCTTAATACCTAACGCTAACTTGTATGAAATTTTTGGAAACATCGGTGCCACTTACCCTAAAATCCAGTTTGTAAACAGACTGTGGTGAATTTAAGTAATTCTTGTTGAATAATCTTATTACAAATATCAAATCGACTCAAATGTAATTATGATAAATTCCAATTGGCTGGGAAAAAAGGCTGCATAGAACGGTCAAACAAAAGAGGGGTTACTTTCTTATCTAATGTATGAAATTGATGAATTTTTCTTACTTCTATGAAGTAAGAAAAATTCCATAAGCTTTTGTTAGTTCTTGTCATAAGATTAGAAAATTGTTAAAGTCTGTAAATTACTCAGAATTTTGATCTAACCCTGAAAATTAGAAACACCTGCAATAAAACCACCAAAAATGTTTTATGTCTTCATTTTTTAAATGAGGTGTTTTTGTTTGTTTGTTTGTTTGTTTTTTTGCAGTTCCATTCACTTAAACAGATGGGATAGCATAATGCTAATAATGGAGACAATGAAGACAATTACACACCTGAAAAATAGAAAACATTTTGTATTCTCTTTTACTACAAATAAGTGGTCAACTAAGTCATTTTTATTGGCTTTATGCAAGTGTGAAAGATATTATAAGAAGTCTACATACTTGTCTTTATGGAGAGATCAACTGGTGTATGTGGCTTTCAGCCTACAAAAACAACTCTGAAGTTTTCTAAATTAAATGAAATTCCCAAATGTTCTTTTAAATTTCGGTGTGCTACCCAAAGATTTTTGATGGCCCTACAACCAACCCTTTAGGGCCCCTGAAGTCTCTCATCCGCATTCTTGTCTTGAAAACAATCAACCCATTAGTCAAACTGAGAGTTTTGTTTCAAGGCAACAGATAAACAAATAATAAAAAAATAATTTTGCATTTAATTTAAGAGTGCAATTTCCTTGAATTCAAAACAAATCATGTTAAGGCCCTATAATTGTAGCCTTTGCTCTATTAAAAACCCAACAAATTTTGTTCTTAAAACATTCATTCACCTTACAGAAAACGGGAGTGACTAACCTACAGCTGCCTTGACTGATAATTTACCTTTTTATTTTACTGCTTTAGTGCTCATTTCAGGTTCTAAAAACCATTTACACAGAGAGAAAATGAGTAGAATTCATCTTAATGAAAAAGATAAAGTACTAACACCATTTACATTTTTTTTTTTTTGTAAAATATGGCTTTTGATGGTCTGTCTGTCAGTCAGTCTGTCTCAGTCTATTTTGGTCTGTGTTGCTCCTGCTGTGCTGTCAGATAAGGTTTCATTAACATTCCCCACTGAGATAAGGACAGTGATTGTCCATGATGCCCTGTGTCCTTCACTCTTTAAATAACAGTGCTGATAACATGCAGAGCTGCAGATGGGCGCAATGTCACTAAACTACAAGAGCTATGTTCTAAATACATATGAATGAGCTGCATCATTTGGGTATCATTTGTTAGGTGCTCATCTTTATTAACATTTACATATATACTGTATATTGAAAATCTTCGAGCATAAATTGCAGAGGATCATAAAAACAAACTCATCAGCAGACAGACAATCTGACACAAGAAGAACAAAGTCCAGCATGTGACAGAGACAGAGTATCTCAGAAGTTCAAAACCAGACATGTTCTGTCAAAGACATAGTTTAAAAAGTGTTTTTTGAGTCACACTTAAATGATGAGATTTTTGGGAAAATAAGATGAAACTACTCAGGCTATTTAATCCAGTACATCCAAACACATAATCATTTTTTACAACTAAATATTTTATATACAATTGTTATTACATATGCTGTTGGAACGTACTATGGTTTTTACAAATTATATGATCACAACCATCATTTTTCAAAACTAGAACTACTCCATGGTCTCCATGAAGTTTACAACAGTAATATACAGTGAAAGTTCAGTTATGGGTCAAGAAGACGGGCTAAAAGGCTTTTTTGTGTTTTGTTAGAAATCTTGTAACCAGTGGATAAGATGAGGTCCAAAGACCTAGACTATTAGGGTTTGAACATCCTGTGCATGTTTATGTACATTTTGAAGGAAAGTCCTCGAAGAGTTCTCAAGATATCAGGTTCACAAACAAGGGATCAACATTTGGTTCCATGACCGTGACCTTTGACCTGTGACCTCCAAAACTTTAATGATTCATCAGTGAGTCAGGGATTTTAAAGCTTTGTTCTCCTTTGTTCACATTATTACAAAATCTATGACTCAGTCTACCTCTTTGAACAAGACATGATTACACATCACATTTAACACTCTACATATAATCAGGATTATTTTCCAATGAGAACATTGCTAAGAGACAGATTTTTGATTGATCTTGACAGTTTGATACATGATTTGTTGATGTTTCTTTTTTTTATTTAGGTAGATATTCAGTCAGATAGTACCAGAGGGTCTAGCGTCACCACATTCTGGGATATCAGCAAGATCTGAAAAAAAAAAGAGAGAATCAACTAATACTTCTGTTGTTGCAGTTAAAAGCACAAGAAATAAGCATACTTTAATACTTTAGTACAATATATCAGAATGGATTGCTTTATATATATATATATTTATATGTATGTGTGTATAAAGCAATCCGTTCTGATTCTGATATATTGTTTCTCTTACATGCCAGTATTTATCATTCATTTATGTCTGTCTTTGAAGGACAAATCAATGTTTTATTGATGATGACAGTTAATAATTGATACCTGATGACTCTTTCTGAGGTAATCTTTCTCTAATGACTGATTTCAGATCAGTAAATACCCAGTCTTCATCTCGGTCTGCATCAACCTACACACAAACATAAACACAGAGACACACATATGTTGGTGATGTTGTGGTGCCCAACAGCGAGGGACACTCACACTGAACAATCCATTCCATATCCAAATACATTTGACCCCCAAAAGTCCAGTTTGTTTGTGCAGTGTAACTGCTTGTGTATACTTAGTTGGCCCTGGCAAAGATGTGCTTTGGCACAGTATGGATGCTTGCAGTATGAAAATAACAATCAATGCAGTCTCTATCTCTTGGCAACAATGCAACTGATAGCATAGTATTAGAGGCTCATATCTGTCTCAGTTAGCTCAAAATAAGACAGAAAGCCAGTTGTTTCATTGATTCTCACTGTGTTACCTCCCATTTTGCAGACGCTCTAGACTTCCTGTAAACTGTGTGTCAATGAGACCATGTTAACATGCTCAGGGTGTGAGGCCCGGGGATGGGGGACAATTGTACTTTGGTGTGTGAACTGTATCGAGAGTGAGCAATGCCATAAGTAGCAGTTGTAGTTGGTGAAATAAACACAATTCATCTAGAAAAAAGTTGACTTACATGCAAAGTGTAAGACATGCACCTGGCTGTGTGTAAACTATGTCTAGGTTATGGAGTAAATTATACTCTGATAAAAAAGCAGACCTAGGTATTGCTGTTGGAGATTCTTGCATGCATTCACTTAAAACAGACCCAATCTGGATAAGGCGCTCTGCAAAGGGGCTTTGCTGGGCATTGATCCACTCATAAATCAAGCAATAAAAATGCTGCAGGGCTGTGAAGTCGTTCATATTTTTACCACTCAACAAAATACTGGCCCGCTTCTTTCCAAAGTTTTACCAAGTTCATCAGGGTCTATAGGCACTTGCTGGAAAGGGGTTGTATTGCTACCTACTGCTGCTGAAGAATGTCAAAAAATCATTTCTTCCCTGGGGCATGCATACTGGGACAAGGACAGAGATCTAGTCAAATTGCCTAAACAAGCTTTTACAGTAACTCATCTACACTGGGCATGTAAATGTGCTGAGCGGAGGCATGAGCCCCCATGTAAGTAGTTGTGGATTTTGTCAGCAATTGTTTTGCACATTGATATGTTTATAGCGGCGGCAAGTTTACCCAAATAGGTCAGACATTGGATGTGTCTTTGTCAGGAGGCCTATGCATGTCAGCAGTTATACCTCTGTCAAAAACAAGCACATGTCTCTGGGTGTCTGTGTAGGGTCATACCTCATTCTGGGTGAACCAGCATAAGTAGGTGTAACAAAGTCATATACCGACCTGTCTCAGAAGGTTTAGCTGTTTGTAGTATCTTCTGACAGAGATGATTTCTCTCTGAAAAGTACTGAGGCGTTTACGTAGGGCGTGGCTACTGTCCCCCAGGAGACCGAGCTCAGTAGCTCGTCTTTGCAGACGACAGCACAGTGTTTCACTGGAGCAACGCAGGAAAATCACCAGATCAGGAGAGCCAAACTGGAGTGGGCAGGAGGGAGAGATATTTCTCTGAACCTATTACCATTTACAATGGCTGTGATACATGATAGGCAATTGAGTGTTGAGCTCAAACTTTGAAAGTCTTTGACATTAAATAGGAATGTGGAAGAGTGCAATGTCATCTACTGATCTTTTTGGACAACAAATCTAGAGTAAGATCTAATCCCAGGATGCAAAAATACAATCTGCAGTGAGCTTTCTGGTCAGTCTATACCTGTTCTTGGAAGCTGAGAGCCTGATGGACATCTCGAGGGAATCCATCGACTATGAAGCCCTTGACTTCCTGCTGACCAATCAGCTGTTGCCTGAGTTGTAAGATTGTCTCCTCCTATTGACACAGTTAGTTAGTTTGTTGGTTAGTTTGTTAGTATAGCATGAGATAAATACATTCAGGGTTTTGATAAGGGTGATGGGTGATGGTTAAAACTGTGAGTGTATGCTGTTAACTTTGACCTGCAGACCCAGCTCTCCATGACTCATCATTTGTGAAATGACCTCCCACTTCTTGCTGGGGGAGGCTTGATATAATAGTTGTCTCCTAAGCAGTTCATCCAGTGAGATGACTCTTAGGTTGAAGCTCTCAGCCAGTCGAGCAGCTTGACTTCCTTTTCCACTACCTGGACCACCTGATAGAAGAAAGGACTCATGCCAGTTTGAACTTTGCCAAGGGCTTTTACATGGTATTACAACATGGGGAAGTTAAGCTACTGTTTTTTTCATTTTTAAATTCACTCACCAATCACAAAGATAATGATGGGGTGTGTCCGCTGAGGAGGTTTGATGCTGACTTCCTGTTGGAGCCCAGAACTTTCTGTCATGTCAGAATCAGAGTCTATGGAGAGTTGAGATCGAATCGGAGAAGGAGGAGGGCCTGTGAAAAGGAAGTGGTAAAAGTCACATCATATTTCTGAAATTGATTCTCCCAAGGTGTGCTAAGTTAAACCTCCTCAACGAATGAACAGCTTAAGACCAAACTCATTATAAAACTGTTCCCTTAAACTCACACACTACTCAGTTAATGGAGATCCAATGAACCAGAATTGTTCAAAACTAGCCTTGACTAATTTAATTCCTGAGAATCAGTCTCAAAGAAAATCGGCTCTCTGAGAACCAGACTTTAACAGAACTGTACTTCTGAAGACCTAAACTCCCAGACAAATGAATTGCGTGTCAACCTAAATCCATGAGAACAAAATTCTTAAAAAGTCAAGGTCACAGAAGATTAAACTCAGGAGGAGCCAACTTTCCCAGCTAATTTATGCAAACACACCTGTAAATGTTTTAACACAAAAATTTGTGTCCATGGTCAGTCCACAAACCCCTGAATATAAGAAAAATTCCCTTTTTGAAATGAGGGCAGAATGACACTGATGTCGTTAAGGGTTATGTCATCTCCCCCAGGATGGAGACACTTTCTGAGCTAGGTGTTTGTTTGGCCTAAAGCCAGCACCAGGAAAAGGAACATGTCTAAGAATATCTGTGCAGCCACAGTAAACTTTAGAGCACAGTGCTGAGAGAGAGACGTGGTTGAATGTACCTCTTGAGGGTTCACACTTAAACAGCCTGTTCTGTGCTTAGCTAAAACAGAGGGGTTAAAATGCATATCAAACTCCAATAGATGAGTGGACTTTTGGCAATAACTTCAAATTATGTTTAGGGGACATCTGGGACCAGTTCAGACTTGTTGAAAAGAAAAACTGATTGTTTGGATAGGTGAACTATTTACCTCTGTGAATCAGATATCCAGGGATCTTAACCTTTCCAAAACAAAATGCCCAAAGATCTGAACCCCATGACAAGAGAACCAGAGGACTGAAGTCTGCCAGAACCAAAACTCTAAAGAGGATTAGGTTTTTAAAAATCAAACTTAGATAGAACAAACTTATAAAAAAAAAGATGATGAATGCCCTCTTCAAAAACCAAACCATTTAAAAACAGAACTCTTAGTGACATAAAGGACTCTGAATATTTACACTCTTCAAGTACCAGACTCACTGTTGAACAAAATTAAATCAGACCTAGCATCTCAATGCCTCTTAGAGACAAATTCTAAAGAATTTACCAAACTCCTGTTGACCTTAACTGTTACAGCCTTGAACCCCTGAAGAGCTTTACACTCACTGATGTCCTATCTTATTAAAATATTAACATAGGATAAGATACCTCATCTTATCTTACCCTCTGTGGTGGCTGAGGTTTTATCCTGGTCCTCATTCCACTCCGAAAGGACAGGTGGGAGGGTTATGGCAGGTTGAACCAAAGCTGGAGGAAGGGATTTAGAGTTTTGTTCAGAAGCAGTTTGTTGAGGTCCCAAAAGCATTTTATCGCTGATGGAAGAAAGCTGGGGTGTCAGTGGGGGTAAGACATTCAGCTTGCGTTTCATGGAGGGAGATTGGAGAGAAGAATATGTCGGCGGGGCTCCTGTAGAAGTTGGGGTTATTGGTGGCATGATCCAAGGGGAAGGGGATGTTATTAGGGGTGTGGTTGTTTGCAGAAGAGGTGGTACAGTTTGGGGTTTAAGCGCTGATGTTGGGATTAATGAGGGTGTTTTGTTGGGTTTTATAAAGGGCATGGATGCTTTTGGAGTTACTGATGGTATTACAGGAGATATTTGGGTTGTTGATTGAAATATTTTGGGTGTTATAGATGGAAGGCATGCTGTCTTGGGAGGTACAGATGATGTTCCAGGGAGGACAGATGACGTTCTTTTGGGGACAGATGGTGGCCTTTGGGGTGCACATGTGGGCCGAGGGGGTCTCTGACTTGGCTGGTGTCTCTCCAGGTGAATGAAGGTGTCCCAGGTGACAGCTTTGGGACCTCCAAGCTGCCTGGTTGTTATCAAACAGCTGTGCAGGAAGCTGATTGGGTCCTCAGGATGGTGATACAGAAGGCCTGTTAACATGCTCTGTGACACAGATTAAAGTGAATTAAAAAAAACTCTCCAGAATCAATACAACATGCAAAATACATTTTATTTTGCTGGAAAAATGTATGATTTGTAATACATGTTGATTCTTTAATATGTTAAAATTTCTGATTTCTACTAATTTATATTCTGAAACATTCAATCCTATATTTATCAGGGCTTTTTAACCCCTCAGAAAACATCAGGTTCATTGTCATGTAGGTTTAAAGAAATATCCCAGCATTACAGTTCAATAACAATAAACATGAACAATAAAATCAGAAATACAAAGTTAACTCACAGTTCCCCAACTGCACTCTACTTAAAACAGAAAATCAAAATACCTGAAAAAGATAAAAGTGTCACCATACAGATTAAACAGAAAATACCTTTTTGAATTGGGTTAAATTGGCTTTATTCCTTAATGATAGGTTAGATTTGTTTCAGTTTGAAATTCAGTTTTTTTTATTGTCTGGAATGCATTTGTTTAGTTTCGGTGATATTACATTAGATCAATTTTGTTCTGAATGGGTTGAATGAATTTGATTTGTATCAACTAATTTGGTAAAATTAGTCATGGTTTGTTTGTTTATTTCTGATTGGTCAGGTTTAATTTTCATTGGGTTTGGTTTGGTTTATATATATTGGTTTGGTCTGACTTGGTTTAGTTTTAATTGGATTGGTTTTGTTATGTTCATTTTATGTTATATTGTTTTGGTTCTGATTTGATTAATGGTTTGGACGTTTTTTAATTTGGAAAGATATATTGTATTGGTTTTGTTTAATTTACATTAGATTGGATTGGCAACACTTTGTTTGAACAGGATTCAATTCCATGGTTAATTCCTATTTAAAATTTATTTTTACTGGATTGTTTTAGTGAAGTTTGGTTTGGTTGGCACAGATTGGATTGGTTAATTTAGTTTAAACTAAATTTGTTAGTTCTGTTTATGGTGGATTGGTTTAGCTTGGTTTGCTGATGTTCATGTTACGTTATGAATAGGATCAATTTCACACTGTTGGTTTTGTTTGAATATAATTTACTGCATTGTTTTGGTGAGGTGGGGTTTGAATTGGCTTGAATTTGGTTGATTTGGTTTTGCTTTATTTCATCCAGGCTGGACTGTTTGGGGGGTTGTTTTGTTAATTTTGGTTTGGCCTGGACTGGTTCAAGTCGTATGAGCCCAGTAAGGTGAGGTTAGGTCAGATGTGGTTTGGATTGAGTAGACTTGGAAGGGATTGGTTTGATTCTATGAAATCTTAGTTTACATGCATTGGTCCGTCAACTATAGTTTTGTTGAGATTGGACTGGATTTACATTTTTCATTATTTGGTTTTAATTAGCTAGGCTGGGATGGGATGTAATTTATTTGGAGTAGTAAGGTTAAGTTTTTTGGTTTAGATTAGATTGGTTCAGTTGGGTATGGGCAGTGATGGACTAGAATGGTGAAATTAGGTATTGTTAGGTTAGGTTTGTTTGGTTTGGATTGGATTTGTCATGATAGGCAGGGATGGATCAGAATGGTAAATTCAGGTTTGATTAGGTGATGTTTGTTTATTTTGGATTGGTCAGGTTGGGAGTGGTTTGGAAGGTTGGGCTGGATTGTTTGGTAAATCTAGGCGTGGTTACATTTGTCTCCTTGTTTGGTCAGATTAGGGGTTTGGTAGGTTGGAGCTGGGTTATCTGGTAAGGAAAGGTAAAAACTGGTTGGAATGGCTTTGTTAATTTAGATCTGGTTAGGTAGGTTAGGACTTGAATGCCAGTTTGGCCTAGGTTAATGAGGTTAGGTTGTGATTAGATTAGATTGTTTTAATTTTGACTATATTGATTCAATCTAGATTGATTTTATTTTGATTGATAAGGTTGGGTCAGCATAGGATAGGATGGGATTGGTTTTACATTAGTTTAGTTTAAACTTGGTTTGTTTGGTTTAGTTTAGTTTAGCCACAATAAACAACAAAGCTACTTGGGCGGAGGTAGCATTGTAGTTAATTTATATGTGTGGTTTCTTAAACTATATCACAAACAAAACAAACTGACCTCAGTACGGGTAAGGACAGGAAAGCAAGTCTAACAGAGACAATATGTCCATTGTGTCTAATCATATCAAATGAAAACTGAGTTCTTTTAAGCCATTGAATCCTTTTTACACATTTTTGGTACTTGGACTTTTTCATTTTAGATATCGTGACATTTTCAGTCTGTTTTATAGACAAGAGTGAACAGATAAGGACTTGATGAGATGAAACTCCCCTGCCTATCTGCCTCTCGTTCTCTCACCCTGGCCACTTATGATGATGCTAAGTGCTGTTACCCAAGAAACCATCTGGTCGTGTGCTTTAATCAACTCTGACACTTTTTGTGCTCTCTAATCAGCAATTACTAAAGCCACAATGGACACCTTTGTGCTCCTTACTTCTATAAATCATCTGCACCTACTGCCTTTGAAGAATGTTTTTGGTTTTCAAAAGAGATCACAAGAAATTTGCAGCTGATTCACAATATTGTTTGTACAGTATCTATTAAATCATCAGTATTTGTCATATTTATAATATTTATGTTGTCCATCTATTGTCCTTTGGTCCATGTGCTGCTGACATCCAATTTCACTGTACAGTCAAAAATCTAATCTTTGTTAAATGACAAAAATGAGGAATTGAATAAGAAGCAAATCACTTCAAGTTTTATTGTCCTAATAAAATGTAATAGACAGAAAACAAATGTGAATGCTGAAGAAATTAAGACAATTCACTGACATTTTAGATAACTTTGGGGGGGGGGGGGGGGGGGGGGGGGGGGTTAATTGTTAGTTATATGTATTTTTCAGTCATCAGCAGAATCTAATAATTTTGAATTTCATTAAGATAATCAATTTAAACATGTTAAGAGGAGGATAAAAAGAGAAATGCTGATATAGGTGTGAAAAAACATAAAAGACACACATGTACAAAATGTAAAATGCAGAAAATAAGTAGTAAATAACTAGGCTTTAATATTGAAAAGGAGTGGGAAGAATCCCAGACTTATTTAATTCCACCTCTGCTCTATAAATTACCTATAACCATTCAGCCTCCCGTTCTGTTATTATACCTTCCTACTTTTGGATAATGAGTCATTTTCTCTGACTTGTTAAAATATCTTACATTCGTCAATATTGTTATTTGTCTTGCTACAAGATATACAGGAGCTACAAAGTTTATACCTTTAGAAAAACAATAAAACAAGAAACATAACAGTGAGTGTAGAAGTGTCTCACCTCCAGCAGCTGAGGAAGGTGATGATGAGACAGGTAGTCCTTTACTTCTCTGCTGTTCAACATCCTTTTTCCTCTGGTTCTTCTTCCTTTTTCTGTTTCTGTTCTATCTATCTATCTATCTATCTATCTATCTATCTATCTATCTATCTGCCCTTGTGTCCTTTTGGCAGCACAATAAGAGTGTTTGAATAAGTGACAGCAGCATCAGGTGGCTAGAGCCCTTGCGATGGTAACATCTGTGTTTGTTCATATTGTTCTTGTGCTAGCAGGCTAATGAGCTGCTCAGACACATCAGCATCACTGTGACATCATTGTAGTGACACATGGTGGGAGAGTAAAGAACTACACATGCAGAAACAGACTGAACACAAACAGACTTGTGTTGAAGTCCTATTTACAGTATGTTATCCTTGAATGTTGAATTTGTCACTTAAAATATTTGAGAAAATAATTAAGACAACAGGGAATGGTCTTCATAACATTGTTTTATTGGTCAAAGTAAGAGCTTGTCCGGATTTGGATAAGGGAGAATAATGACAGTTATTAGTCATAACAAATGTAGAAAAGACACAAATTTCCTCCATTCTCCTCTCTATCTCCATGAAAGTGGGGCAGCGGGAGGCGGGGGCAAGGTGGGTGGGGTAGAGGATGGACAAAAGTCTACCCAGGGTTAATGCTTGCCCTCAGGGCCAAGCTTTGTTAACCTTATTCTCTTTCCAAGCTCTGTCCTTGGACTTTTCCTTTTTTCAGAGTCTCTTTTTTGTCCTCTTTACAGATGTTTTCGTATAATGTTAGAACTGGAACAAGTTACCTTGTACGTTGTGGCAATCAGGACCAGGTTTCAGCATTAACACTCCTTGTAGCACGCAGGTTCAGAGCCTAGGTCGGTATTTAAAATGCTTTATTGGCTGTTTTCACTGTGTAGTAAAATAAGTTACAGATATTTTGTTGGTATGGCTGAGTTAGTGAGATACTGGTAGTTAGAGCTATCAATATGGGGCATGGCCAGCCCTGTAGAGGTGTCCTAGAAAAAACACATCCAACGAGAGGTTCTCACTAAATTTCTATGTTGATAACCTGTCTCTTGCCACTCATTAGTCTACAACATAGGTCACTTGGGGGGCCACATGAGGGAACTGTTGGTAGAGTAGGTAGCATCAGCATTGTCACTATCTGGAGCTAGTATGTCTGTTGGAGATGGCAAGGCTGTGGCAGCTGAGGCCCATGTTGCAGATATTTCAACTCCTCAAATTGTTCACTTATTTTAAAAAATATTGCACCTTCATTGGAGTGACTTTGGAAAAATCAACAAGACTTCAGTTGTCCAAACTATAAAGAAAAATAATGTTGTTAAGGTGGTTTACAGGATAACCCATAAACAAAGTTAAAATCTAAACTTTGTTTTGACCAATAAGTCTCCCAGCCCTCCAAATAGGCCATCCTACCATTCTTTCATCACAGTTTAAGCCCATGGGCTTTGGTAGAAAGCCCAGTGCAAAGTCTGGATGTTAAAATGAATGCTGAGTTGTTGACAACATGGTGCTGAGCAGTGCTGAACTGATTAATCCCAACAGAGTAGACCTGTAAACCAACCAGAGTACACTGGGCACACACATAGAGATGGGGGCTCTAAAGGGGTATAGGAGCTTCAACAGAGCATCTCAGGCAGAGAGACAGTTCAGCCTGTCGGGTGTACTCAGTAAATGAAAACTAAATGATTTTTTTGAATATTAGTGATGGTGAACATACCCAAGCAGCAACAATGGATGTAAAAATGCATCCATGGCCTATTCAACCATCCAAATATGAGAAAAATCATCCTCTCCCTCCATTGCTTGCTCCACTTTGCAGAAAATACATTCTGTCTGAAATTTTCCCCTCATGACGTCAGTAGGGGTTGTGAACCCCGAATGGGAGACATTCATCCCACAGCTGACTCCATCTGAAGAAACATATGTGGACATGCCACAGTAAACAGTTGAGCACAGCGTTGAAGGAGATTAAGTCATAATCAATAAACACTCTTGAGAGGGACACAGCTAATGAGGATTTATTTCAAACCAGGCTGCTTTGTACAGGGGTTTATGAGAACGCCAAAGCCCAGCATTTGAATGGACAATTTGACAAGAATAATTAAGAAGTAAATTCTGGGGACACCTGTGACCACAGTAAACTTGTTGAAGAGGAGCAAAATATGTGACCCTCAATCTCCCTGCAAATAATTATAATGATCTGACATATATTTTAAGTTAACAGATGAAAGCTCAAAGATCATGACCAATCAGTTTCTTGAATAAATACATAAATCATACAGTATATTGTCTTCTTTACTGTTACAGAGTTATACATGAACTTGTCAGACTTTCATGACTCCTCTCAACACACTTAAACATGAGTGTGTGCTTTAAAATGTGTGTTTAAGTGTGTTTGTTTAACTCGCTCTCTCTGTCAGTGTGAGTGTGTGAGGCCCACAGCAGCGCAGCCGCATTCTCGGGGTTCGACTGAATGGATCTCAACAATGCAGGAATGTGTGTGTCTGTGTGTGTCTGTCTGGTGTGTGTTGTCTGTGTGTATATGTGTACGTGTGTGTCTTTTTGAGGCAGGATTTGGAAGCCGCTCTTTGGTTGTTATAGCAACCGTGATGTAAGCCCAAAGGGGGAGTTTGCCCTCTCTCTCTTTCATTGTGTCAGAGTGTGTGTGTGTGTGTGTGTGTGCATGTGTGTGTTTGTGTGTTATTGTGCATGTGTGTATGGAGCAGCCGATGAGCAACAGGAGAACTCGGACGGAGGAAAGACTGAAACAGAAGAAAAAGAGGAGAAGAGGAAGAGGACATCGAAGAGCTGATTTTGATTTTAAGGTAAAGTAACTCAGAAACAAACTTTCTTTTCTTTTCTTTTTTTAAATTAATAACTTAATTAAACAGTTTAATCATCAGTTAATACATACTATCAAAGAGTTTATTTAGAGTTGTTTTAATAAACTGTCTCTTTGAGTCATCTACTCTGCAGAGGAAACAGTAACACTAAAACTTAATGAAGAAAAACACTTTTTGATAATGACGATGTTAAATCTTGGACCCTCTGGGCTTCTGTTGGTGTGGTCTCGGCATAAATGTCAGTGTTTAATTTCCAGTGACAGCCACTAGATGATGCTAAAGACTAGCATTTAGCTAACTGAACCCTTTAGCAGACAGTGAACGCACTGACACTGTTCATTAAGGCATTTGTGTGTGTTTGTGGGTGTGTTGGTGTCTTTTGTGTTGTAAATGTGATTAGACACTCTGTGGTTTTGTGTTGTTGTTGACCTACTTCTGCTGAAGCTGAATTAAAGCAGACCAGGGCTGGTCTACTTTCTGCGGGACTGTCCAATTCAGTCGGATTTAGATAATGTTTTTCCAATAATTATTATTTTTTATCAGTATTTTTTAATCAGTTTTATGTAAAAAGTTTTTTTTTTAAATATTCAAACACCTTTACCTCAAGCCTGAAATACCTGCCAAAGTAGCAAGCTTATGCTAACTTGTTTTTATACATCAAAGTTTTGGCCCGTTCACTATTATAAAGATCTTGTTGGCTTAAAAACAATATTAAATGTAATATCATCTGCAGTATTTAAATGTGCATATTTTCACTCATAAAGGATTTTTATTATCCAATGCAAAAAATATTAAAATTGGTCAGTTAAGAAGTTGTATTAAAGGTGAAAATCTGGCAGAGGAGATAATATCACAACTATGTGCTGCCTGTGCTCCCTATGAGAGACGTTACATGTAACAAGTGCACTTTGAAATACAGAGTGAAGAGGAAGCCGCAATATTAAAACATCTGTGACACTGTAACAGAATTTTTACTCATACAACCACAATTTTACACCAAGGGATTGCAACAACACTGCTAAATTAAGTCATATTAGTATGTTACAGCTAGATACATTGTAGAGGACTGCAAAAAAAAGTTAATATTAGCGTTGATGTTTTGCTCCAATCCGAGGACTTACTGTTCGGCTAACTAAACCTAAATAAACTAATAAAAAGCAGTACCCCACCCACACAAAAGTTTGAGTGCTCCAGGGTTGTGAGCACTGGGCTGACTGTGCACACATATAAGCAGGAGTTTTGCTTAAGCTTACCCTGGCTGGTTAATCCAGCCCAATGAATATACACCAGTGGGACATCCTACCACTGATTCTTAAGATGTTTGGTCCATTGCCTTGAACTAGAAAGCCCAGAGCCGAGCATAGAATAAATTTAGCATTGTTCACAACATGGCGCCGAGCAGTGCTGAACTGACCAATAGTAGACCATTCAGCTAATTAGAGCAGATGGGGACCAGGTGGAGCAAGGTCTTAAAGTGACAGACGCTCCAGACTGATGCCCTTTTCACACATGCAACCTTGATATTATCAGTATAATACCTGGGCAGCCAGCCCGGGTAATTCCCTCACATGATCATTTACATTTTCTCCCCTTAGCAGGGAGTATGTCCTGCTGGATGGGGGAGTGGTGAAGAGGGTGGGGGTTCACCGATAGGGAGCACATGATGTCAAATATACTTGCTGATCAATGCCACTGTATCAGCAGCATGAATAAAGAGTTGAGAGGAGCACTACTGCACGCAGAAGTAAATATGAAGCAGGTTCAATAGGTTCATGACAGTTTCAGAAAGAAAACGGCAGGTTTTGCTCTGTATCATCAGCAGCGCAAGACTGGATATGTGAGAGACTCTGTGGACATTGATTTTGGAGCCAATGTACAACAAAACTTTGATGACGTGCAGTGGAAACAACACTTTCAATGTCCAGACACACATTTGAGTTTGTCTTATATTGCTTTTATCCATCCTGTCAAATCCCTCTTTTCCTGGTAGCCTGACAGACGTGAGTTTACTTGGACTTTATGCTTATAAAATACTAGGGGGGCACAAGGAAATTACCCAGGTAAAGCCCTGGTGAAAAACTCGTCTGTTTGCATTCACACACACAGCTTGCCCAGGTAACGTCTGGATAATTATAGGGGGTTTTTTGCAAGTGTGAATGGGGTATGACAATACAGCTGGATCAGGGGTTCTCAGTATGTGAAAAGTAGAAGCTTTTTGAACATTAGTGATTGCTATCATACTGTAGCAGTCATAGAAATTGAGTTAAGTATCTAAGCAGTTAAGACAAATATTGTCTCTTTAATAAAGGCATTCAAAGAACAAGGTTTGTGGATAAATTTGAAAACTCAAGACTCACCATTCTGTCTTGGTAAGTCCTATTAAAGTTGGGCACACACTACATGAAACAGCTCAGATCGCCACTTCCGACAAAGTCAGCAAGGGCTCAATTATCTGTTTGTCCTAAAGATTATCGTACTTGATCATCCTGTAGTGTCAGATGTGTTAAAAGTCATTTCATCCTCTTGGGGGCCACCCCAACCTGAAATCCTAAATATTAAACATGTTCAATATTTAAGACCTGGGATCCCGATGTGTCAGGAGTACACTTAGGACAGCCAAACACATCCTCTTTTTTTTGTCACATGGACCAGAACAAAGCCAACCAGGAAGCAAGCTGGCAAAAGCAGGAAGCAAATGCAGCCATGGCAACGAAAGTAAAGGAGAAGCATAAAGTTAGACAAATGTCAGAATTAAAGGATCTTGTTGATTTGTGACAAAACACAAGTCTCTGAACAGTGTAACCAGTAAGTTATACATACCAGACTGAGAGGAGAGGAGCTGCAAGGAAATCACAACAGCCTAGGATTTCATTCGAAGCTAACTGCAAAGCAACTACTCCTGACGTTGTCCACCATGTTTGTTTACATTAAGGTCTTGTTTGATCACATGAGCTAGCAGGCTACTAGAGTAGATGCCCCTGGTAGTGGGTGAATGAATCAGTTGTTGTGATGTTGTTGTTGTGATGAATCTATCATTATTTGTCTTCATGTGTGGGGTTTCACGGTTTCAAAATCAGTTAAGATTTTAAAATCTATGTGCATACCAGGTCGAAGTTAGTAATTACTGATGACTGTCTAAGCAGTTCTTTAATCCACAATAGGCTTTTAGAAAAGGTTTTGCAGACTTATAAAGATCGGACCTCATCTGCAGACTTCTCTCGACTTCTCAAATTCCAGTTATTTAAAAACAAATGGGATATTAGTTTAATCGTACAGATTTGTATTTCAAACTCAAGCTCTGCCTGAAGATGGATCTCTATCTCACTTCCTGCTTCTCATTCCTCCTTCCCAGGAGAAGCTCATTCGCCGATGACAACAAGGATCCTATCTCCTCTTACACTTTCACAGTGCCATCATGGCTGACAAAAAACTTGTAGGTGCACCGTCCCCCTCCTTGTCTTCACCTTCTCATCAGAATGGGGGCATTGGGGGTACGGGGTCTAAAAGCTCTCCTCAGTCGCACCATAATGGCAGCCTGGAGAGTAGACCAGGATACCATAGTCCCAGCAACGCCAGGGCTTCACCCCAGCCTCAGTCTACACCCAGCAGATCCTCAGCCTCCACCTCACCACTCAGGACCCTTTTAGGTCGTATGACTCCTGCATCCAGTCCTGGTCCAGATGGTAGCTCACCCAGACCTCGGGGTCAGAGCCTAGCCTCTGCTCTGAGCGCCAGAGTCAGAGCATCAACTCCCAGGAGCAAGGTAACTGTCACGTGCAGCTGTAATACACACTGAAGTTTTCCGGTTTAACGCATGTATTGGTAGGTTTATTACAAAAGAGTGGTTTTGAAGGTTTAATTATGAAACTTTCAAACATATCTGGTAGTTGTTGCTCTTTATCACCAGTCTCTCAGACTGACACAAGACTTCCCTTGATCCCACCTCCCCAGCCCCTTTTGCACAACTCATCCTTGTCCTTCATGTGCAGTCAGACTGGGAGGGGTTCACACACAAAAACAGTAATGCGTGTTGAAGCCCTTTCAGTTGAGCAAAAGCTAGCTGAATGAAGAGCTGTCTTGTCAGTGTAAACATAGTGCTGAGAGCAACAGACCAAAACTTGGACAAACTTCACTATTTTTAGGAAGACGTTACCTAAAGGTATAGTTTTTGAGGCATTGCTGATTTTGCAAAATAAATGGAAAGAATGTTGTGCATTCTGAGTGATGTGTTTTTACTGCTGAAGGAATGGCAGGCTTTGTGACATTAGTATTATCCATCTTATTTTCATAGCTGACCCCCACGTTTCTTTGAGTCCACAGGCCTCTTTGAACAGGTACTTTTCTGCACATGTTTGAAAGTTAGAAAACAATCTGTACAGACTGAAGATTTAAATTCAACTTTTCATCATTGTGACGCTGGTATTCCTCAATGTTCTATATTAGAGCCAATCCTATTTAGGCTGTACATCAGTGATTTCCAAATGTTTGTCTAACTGTGGAAATTCAATTGTTTGTTTGATGGTGACATGGTACTATTTTGCTGAAACAAAGCATGAAACTGCTGATAATCTATCTGCAGCTACGGTAGGAGTGGCTCACTGGAAAAGTGTGTTTTCCCTCCAGCCAGCAGAAGGCTAACAACTATGTGCTGGATAATGAAGAGGGACTTGATGCTGTGCATCTGTAGTTGTGTTTGCATGTATGACATTGTATGTATTGAAATTTCATTATCTTGATGTTATAATGATTCAAATCTTATGTTTAAGCAACACATCGTAATACATCTCTGATTTTAAAAGTTCAACTTAAATTATGATTACATAAGATCTTTTCACACTTTAGAGTTAACAGAAGGCTTACACCCATTTGATGATTATTTCACACATAACATTTTGTTCAGCAATGTCACAGCAAACAACAAAAAGAACATTAAAATTTATTAGTTGTCTCTTTTTAAAAACAGTCAAGAAACCTTTTCATTTCTGTCATAAAGCATTAAACTGAATTCAGTCAGCTGTCTGTGTGTGAGGCAAACACTCATGGAAGAAATAACATACAACGTGGGATTGTTACAAATATTTTCCCTTAAAGAGAAAACCAAAACACCGGCTGAAAAAGAAACTGGCAGGAATTCGAAAATAAAAATGTCTCCTGTTCTGAGGCCTGCACAATGTGGCTTTAGGCATACATGTCCTAAATTTAAATCAGTGCTTTGAAATTGTCTGTTATTTATACACTGTAAAAAAACAACTTGTCCATTTTATTTCTAAGTCTTACTGTGTGCTGTCTTGTTTACTCTCTTGGGAAGTGTTATGGTGTTATGTCAATGTGAATTTGCTTTTTTGTTTGAAACTACCTGCAGAAAGACAGGGGATGAAATTTAGATTTTGTGCTATTTCCAGCATACTTACATTGATACCTATTGTTGATGTGTTGATTAATGTACACTGTTCTTATCCAGTAAATTATATTAATAAATAGAAACAATAAGGTTTTATAACCCATGATTGGTTATTCTGTTGTCGCTGTAGCGTAGGAGCAGTCAACAAGAGGAACCTGAGGCTTTATTGGACCTGATCTTGGAGTGCCAGGGTCAGAGGCTGGATGACCAGAGAGCCAGCGTTAGCTTACTGCCTGATCCAGAAGCGGCTGGTCTGTGTGGAGCTTGCAGTCCTGAGCAGCCTTCCCTGCCTAGTCTGGACTTCTACTATATGCTCATACATTATCAGGTACCAATCTGTCCATTTCTTTCCATCTGTGAGAAGCCTTTTTGCTCCTATCAGGATCAGAACTGTTTACATTTTAATAGTAACTTGTTACTTTACATAGAGATCTGTCACATTGGAGTGCTTTTGTGTTAACAAAAATCATAACTCCTGAACTTCTCATTACACCCTTTTAAAACAAGATGCACAATGCTATCATTATACAGCCTGTTTTTCGGTCAGTATTCTCTAAGTCTCTGGCTTAATAACAGTATAACAAACATGATGACTTACAGCTCTTCAGTGTGGGCCCAGTCTGATAACAAACTGTGCAAAGGCACCATGTGCGCTACAGCAGGTGCAATGAAAGCAATACAACAAAAGCTTTTGAATGCACATTTCATGTTGATGTTGTGCTTGCCCCTTTGTTCAAAAAATCCAAAGTGAGGAATATTTCTGTGTAATGCTGTCCTCTGTTATCTCATGATCTGTATCTGCTGGCTTTGGGAGCACACTGTTTTTTTAGGTCACCTTCACCTGCATGCCAGTGTGCCAACAGGAGGGAAAGAGACAGAAACTGTGCAGATGCTTTGGGGATTTTTTTCCCCTCCTCATTCTTCTCCTTTTTGTGAATAAAAAATGTCTTGACTTGCTACATAACTTGGTACCTGTTACAACAACAACAACAAAAAATCATCTTTGTAAATCATTACACTAAAAAAGAGATTGTCTTGAGGATGCTGTCATTTCAAACTACAGCTGATTATTCTAAAACAAGGGTGGACTACGAACAGACTTCCGGTTTGATAATCTTACGTTTAATAATGAAGTTGACCATGTCACAGGTTTTTGTGAGCTACAGATTAAATATGGGTATGAGAAGAAACAGGGTTTGAACAGAGAGGCAGAAAGTCCAGAAAACAAGTTTAGACATGATACAGAGAGAAACATGATAAGGAAGAATTAGGATACAGAGGAACACAGAAACAGTTTGAACAGTTCACTAAACAAACAGAATAAAAGAGGGATGGGGGCAATGTAAAGATCAGGGTACAGGAGGGAATAGGGACACACTAAGATTGTGGGTAGTGCAGTTTGTTGCTAGAGATCGTGGTAAATCATGTGTTTTAGGGACACAGAATAATGTGAATATCTGATGCTGATATTCTCAAACTCATTTTAGTTTATTCCAATACTGATACTAATATATTCACATTTTTTGTAAGGAACACAGTCTCCCTTTTACCTGAAATAACACATTCCTCTCATTGTGACAGCCCTTTTGTGTTACATAAACAGGTGTGATACAAGAAAGCAATATTTGATTCAATAATAGATAATACTGGATAAACTTATGAGTGTAGACATTCAGTAATGTAAGGTAAGGCATTATGGTACATTTGTGCATTCCACGATATTATGGACGTGATGGTATGGCAAATAATCAAACACTCAAAGTCAGCACAGAATTTGAAATGTTGTGGCGAATGATGAGGGTATGAAGGGGTGAGTGGACTTTTTTTTTTCCTCCCCTCACAGCCCTGTCCATGACTTTCTGAAGCATTTTTAAAAATTCCAGGGCAGATGCACCTCAACCAAAACTCTGGTTTAGTAAGTCATTCATTTGTCAACTGCCACATGTGTAGCTCCACCCTTCAAAGCAGTGGTTCTTAGTTACCTAGCAAATAACCAATCACAATGTAGAATTCTGGACTGGCATGTGGGGTCATGCGCATCCACATCCTTTATTCATGTCTTACCACCTTTCGTTCTGCAGTCTGACAGGATGGAGGACCAGAGGTGCTCCCTCCCTGATCTGGAGGATGTGGTTGGTACACTGCCTGAAGGTCAGGATGACTTCTTCAGTTTAATACAGAGAGTTCAGTCCAGGAGAATGGACGAACAGAGAGCGTCACTGCTAATGGCACATACTGAGGAAGACGCAAGCATCAACCCCGCCAGCTCTTCTCCCAGAAATCACCATCTTCATCATCATCAGCACCCTCAATTATGAAGTTTAGAGCCTGAAACAAGGTGATCTTTAAAGACCACAGGGACAATATCTGACTAAGCACCAGGCCCTGCACTATTCCCAAGTTTAAACATCGGAGAAGTGTTTGGATTCTGTTCCTGGATGGACATTTTGAATGTTTGAAGCAGGTTGTGAATCCATCTTCTCAGACCAGCCAGTGTTAATGTGGAAACCTTTATTCCAGTTCTGACCACACACAGCAAAAAGAGACCGAACATTTTCTCACAGTCTGAAGGCATGATAACAGACTGGATGAGTGGATTTCAGCTGTGACTGTATGATATATCAGTTGTTTAAGTATTTTTTTTTTTTTTACCCTGATAGGTTTCCATTAATAGTAATGAGGACTGTAAGTTGTCTAATATGGGTGTAAACAATGGTTTTAGAGTATTTTTTAAATATACTAATTTTTATAAGGAGGATTAATTCACCTTGTTTTTCACAAATGAAGGCCTCATGCAGTGGACCTCATGCAAGCCCACCCCTACCAATGGAATCATTTTAAAGTTTGTGGTAGAGGTATTTATAGGATACAAGCAAATTATTATTAATAATTCTAAACAAACTGTCAAAGTACAAGTCACAAAAGGTTACCAGCTTGACCAGTGTGAAGACTATTGAAGTACTTTGAAGTTTAAATAACATTTTTTTCAAAATGTACTGAAATAAACTTTGTGGGAATTCAAATTCTGTTCATCTTTTAAATGGTGTCCAATCATTGCAGATGTCTCGATTATCCTTGGAACTATATTTCACATCTTTCTGAGCAAAATTCCAGGCAGTGTTCAGGAGGGGCCCTAAACGTCTGACTGTCACATCAGCAGCAGTCAGAGGCTCATATTCACTTCTCACTTTCAGATCAACTAAACCACACTTGTTGCTATCCTCAGATGATGCTGATAAGCCAGATTACTTACTGACCAAAATGAATGGACCAGCTTCAAGCTTTGCGAGATGGAGCTCCCTAATGATGGACAAGCAATTTTGTAAAGTCAGCAGTTTTGGAGGTTAAATTCTTCATAAAATCCCACATATATCAAATTACCTTAGACAACATACCTTGTGTTTAGTCTTTTGCCTTTTTGTGTTCTTTGTCTCTGAAGATTCATCGCTGGCTAATATATATATATATATATATATATATATATATATATATATATATATATATATATATATATATATATATATATATATATATATATATAAATATATATATATATGTATGTGTATATATATATATTTGTGTGTGTGTGTGTGTGTGCAAAACACCCAATGTAAGGTTTATTCCACAGCTACCCTAAATTAACAGCATGGTAAATACAAATGGTTAATACACCAGTATGTAGAAGCTCTTCAATCCAAATAATATTTTTTTTCTAAAAACAGGATTATTATTGAATTTTCAAAGCCACAGCTTAACAGAAAAAGGAAAAGTAGTAAAGTGCATTACTGTTATTTCTTGATTAAGGTTTAAAATTATAGTTATTTTCTTGCATTCCTGAACAGAAAAATTACTTCTAGAGGTTGAATGTTATGTTTGATTAATATGGGTTTTCCCAGTTTATTGGTTTAAAAAAGGTGAATTTAGTTTGAAATTCCTCATTATTGTGTAACATGTATGTCCAATGACAATACCATTTCCAGTTTTAAACAAGTTTTTGAAAGATTTCTAAATCATATGTTTTCTCGTTTTAACGACAGGTGGTTATAATATTTGTTAATGGCTGTATAACAACAAAAGCAGACTACATCAAAAATCTACAGTACACAATATCTTCACTTTTTCCTGATGAATTATACCAATAAATCAATTCATGTGATATTTTCACTATGACATATAAGCCTTTTTTCTGAAGTGTGTGGACTCTCACATTTATATCCCCTTTATTTATTTATTTTTAAAGATAACCCTAAATAAGTGAAAGACGTCATCCTGCTCTCATACATACATAAACCAGGGAGCCCCTTCCAATATCTTAATTCTTTACGGTAGCCAGTAGCCTGATATAAAAGAAGTAACTCATACAGCAATCCAAAATGATAACAAATATGACAAAAGTGGCTGGTAGTGGCCTAAATGTTTGTTTTTGTCATTTACAGGAGTAAACGGAGAAAACTTAAACTGAGATTGAAACTGACTTTTTTTCAGTGGTGAGGCAGTGATATACGAGCGTTACAAGTAAATCGAGGTTTGGGTTATTTTTGAGCCGCAGCTTAAGTGATCAGAGTAAAAAAAAAATGTAACAAAGGGTGGCGATAATGCACCGAAGAGACGGATGCCAACCGCCGTTTCAAAAGAAGAAGAGAGCTTTTGCCCCGCACATGCGCTGTTACAAACCGGAAGTAAACAAAGCGTCATTCTCAGCACGCGCGTCGCAGCTCAGAGGAGGTGAGTTAATTTAAAAGCTAACTTTATAACATTTTACTGCGTTTAATATCTGAAATCTGGTTTGTTTGCTGCTTTCCCGTAACACGGGTCCCCTTTCCTTTCTCTATACGGTCCGGCTCTGCTGTGATTTAACTCTCCACCTCCGGTGGAGGTTCCGAAATGTGTGTGAAGAATAAGCATGCATGTTCATTTAATCTGTACTGTGTACTCTTCACAATGAAACTACACGGACAGTGATGAACCACCTGTAATTTAATGTTTGTAGTTGGGGGGGGGTTGTAGGCTACCCTCATTTTGACCATCATTTTGACTGATAGATTATTAAATAGCTTTCACCAAAAGTTAAACATTTCTGTATTTTTACTCATATGTAAATATCAATGTCTAACATATTAGGCTAAATACGGATTCATAGCTTATTCAAGTTTCATGTCGGCTCAGTGAGAACAGCATTTCCTTCTGTTTTATTGATGCTTCTCTTAGTTCTTCAAATGCATTTGGAAATGCCTCTTTCACAGGACCAATTACAGCCAATCAAATCCACTAGTTTGGTGTGAAGGACTCTTACCAGTACAAAACTATAAAGTTGACTATTTTTTCATGTTGTAATGTGTTGTTTTTATGTATGCATAGTGTGATAGTGGCAACTCTCAAAGAGAAAAAAAGCAAAAGACTGTTAACGTGTCATGCTTTAATTTGACCAAAATTCCAATGACACAAAACACAAAAATAACACTGAATTTTTTTGAGTACTTGAGGTGCATGCCGTAACTTTGTTATATAAAGATGTACAGGTAGATTAGGTAGTTTGGATTTTGGGGCCTTGTCTACATTTACTGTAAGCAGCACTGATTTAACAAAATATTAACATGAACCTTCTGTTGTGATGCACAATATCGGTTTGATGCTGGTATTGGCAGGTAAACTCTTAAAAAAGTAAACTTTTATTATCTGCAGGTATGAATAATTCTGCTGATATTTACAGTGGATATATCGGCTATATGTATCGGCCATATACAGTATATCCCTTACATCTGCTTAAATATCGGCATACTGTATTAATGTGTCAAAATGTTTCACTTAATGTCTGCATTTAGACACCAGCAGTAGCATTTTTAGAGAATAAAATGATTTTTTTTTCTTGTTTAACATCTGTTTCTAATTCAAATAAAATATCTCAGAATGAGGAGCAGGTCAATTTTTCTGACTGCTCCTCATTCTGACTGCATACTTGTCCGAAAAATATCAGTATTGGTGTCAGTAATGTGAGTTCAGAAATGCTGGCATATCCGATATCGGCTATAATCCAATATTGTGCATTCCTAGTTATAAATATGTAGAAAATGTGTAGAAAACATCTCACGTGGGATCTCCTTGTCATGCCAGTAACGTTGGAAGCCATCAGGACTGTCAAGGTTACATTTTTTCTCACCAGACAATAAAAGTTTTTCTTCTTTTCAGTGACCCATGTTTGGTGCTCCCTTGCAAATTCCAAACAGAAAATCTTGTGGTGTTGAAGGAGACGAGGCCTTTGAAGAATTTTTTTGTTCTTAAAACCCTCTTCGCAGATGCCGTATGATGGTTAGTGGACTGCGGTCGGCACCAGTAACAACCTTAATTTAGGCCGAGGATCGTCCCGTGTCCTGACGGACAGCCAATAGAATTCTCCAGCCCAGCGCGGGTGAATTTTTTTGGGTCTACCACTTGACTTTTTTGTTCCTTGACCCTCAGGATCCTTTAAGAAATTCAAAATGACTGTCTTGCTGCATCCAACCTCAGCAGCAATGGCGCGCTGCGAGAGGCCTTGCTCATGCAGCTCACAATCCGACCGCGTTCAAAGACAGGAAGCTTTTTGCCTTTGCCATCAGGAGGTCATGACAGTGTGAATACCTGACAGAAAATGACATGAATCCAAATTTTGTGCAGACTTTGGCTTTTAAAGGCTGTGGTCTTAAACTTTGGATCAGCTGACAAAAGCATGTTTGAGTTTAAATGCGGCTTTCAATAAATTGCCTGCTCAAAATGTGTGTACTCGCTCCCATTTCTCCCTTTTTGCATTTTGAAGCTCTACTAAGAACCTTCTTAAGATTCAACAGTGCAAAATGCAAATTCATGAAATTTTTCAACTGATCTTAAAATTTCGATTGGGAGTGTCCTTACTTTAGCACTAGTTTCACGCCTGATCAGGTCTGAACTTGAATCATCAGTAACCCAGATCATGACCTATGCATTCATTCACACATTTGCTTCATCTCTTACAGCCTGAACAGTTCTGCACCTTCTCTTTCAGTCACTTATCTGCTGCCATGAAACCTTCCGCAAACTCTTCTTCCACTCCTCGGAAAAGAAAATGGTCAGAGAGTCAGGAGGACGGTCCTTGTCCTGTTGACGTCCACACACCTGAGAACCAAGACAGGAAGAAGAAGAAGAAGAAGAAACACAAGACAGAGGAAGAAGGTGCCAGTCCCTCACCTCCTGCTTCAGAAGCACTTACAAGTAGTAAGAAGAGGGAGAAACAGGAAGGAAAAGAGGAGCATGAGGAAAAAGAGATACACGATGCTGTGGAAACACCTATGACAGAAAAGAAGAAAAAGAAGAAAGAAAAACAGAAGAGCAGGCCAAGTGACACAGAGACAGCAGAGCACAATGATGAAGACACCAACACCGTTCATAAGAAGAAGAAGAAAGAAAAACAGAACATTATGAGTGAGGAGAGTGTTGACACAGGGTTAACAGACCTCACCAGAGAGACTTACACAGACAGCAAAAAACAGAAGAAAAGGATGAGCATGCAGAGTGAGGAAAGCATCGTCGCAGAAACAATAGAACAAAACGACAGAGAGAAGAAGAAGAAGAAGAAAAAGAAGAAACAAGAGGTGATAATTGCCACCGTGACAACAGGCCACCAAAATGAGACAAAGACAGGAGCTTCGGTTACAGTTGAAACCAAGATGGATGACAAAAATCAAAAGAATACAAAAAAGAAAAAAAAGGATGGGAATGTGGCAAAAGTCACCTCAGAGGGAGGACTTACTTTGGATGAGAAAAGAGTGGAGGGGATCAGACGATCGGAAAAGCCAAAAAAGCAAAACACAAGAAAGAAGGACAGGAGTGTAACAAAGAGGCTAAAAAAATCTGCTGAAGAAGATGATCAGTGAGTATATTAAAATTTAAAGGTCTGTGTGGAATTATTTGAAATATGAAACTCAAATTAGTGAGAATAGACACTCTATAAAATAGTCCAGAAAACTCTAAATTTCTGCACTAGATTTTTTGAGTTTTGTTTCAAAACTCAAAATTTGGCATTGGGAGAAAAGCTTCTTAAAATAAAGACAATCTTAGGCAGTATTGGAACACAGGCCAGTAGCAGCATATCTTGGATTTTTTGTGTTTGCTAACCACTGTGCCAGTCTTGCACTCCAAAATCTTTTGTATTTATGCAAACTCCGTGTTCAGAACTTGGCCTAACAACACCTGACCTTAAACTCATTGTTTTAAGTTATGCTTACGTAAATTAAGAAATTAGACCAACTTTACATAAAAACTTCATAAGGATAGTTGAGATAAGTCCTTTGATTAAGTTCATAACACCACAAAAATATTTTGTTTTGTTTACTGAAAAATGTATTTAGTGCCAGCAATTTGAAGTTTTCCTTGTTCCACTGCAGGTATTGACATGTCGAAATAGAAAAATACAATACAGTTGTGCATCTTTACTTTATTGTGACCATGATAATCAACAGTTTAGATCAACTTGATATGATGCATTATGAGGGATTGCCTCCTTAAATCAGACTCCTGTAGATCTTTGAAATTATTAAATCTAATTTTGTAATTTAAGTTAATAGGAATCTTAAAACATTCTGTATTGTGCCTGTGACATCTTAAATTTTAGATGTTGACCAAAACTGTGTTTCCACCAAGCACTCAGGTTCAGGTCCAGTGTTAATTACTGTTAGTTCTACAGTGAAAAAAATATTTTAATTTTCTCAGTTTAAGTCTTAAAAAGATGTGAAAATTAGTGAATTTTATTTTGAAAGTGTGTTGGAGCTGTGCAGAGTTATCTACTGTATATCATCACACATGGTCTCTTCTTACGTCAGTGGAAACTGGCAGTCAGATTATTATGAATGTGCTTTTTTGTTACTAAGAAGATGCTTTAGCTTTAATTGGCAGCATAAATGTTTCTATATTGTAATCCAAAATAAATGACAATAGATGTGTCTAACTGCTTCTGGTAAATCTACAAGCAACTTTGGTATGCTATAACTGATCGTGCTCTGTCCTGCATTAATGCAGAACTGCCACAGCCACATCGATGCAATTTACAAACATTTAATTTCCTCACCACCAAAATACATGAAAGTTTTGGCCATATCCACACAAGAAATTTGAACTTTTCATGATACTACAAATCAAGAAATAATATATGTATTGTTTTGTGGTATTTGAAAGATTTGAAATCTCTGAATTGATTGTTGGGTAATTTCTTGTGATCTGTGATCAGAAATGTGTACAAGTACCTATATTCCTATATGAACATTTTCAAGACATTCCAGGTCATTTGACACAAATTGTTGGAACTTTAGACTTTAGATACAAAACATATCAAACAAAGAAACTGAATTAAACAAACACTTTTTGAGAAGCACACTGGAACAGAGGCCCCAAGAGGACATGACATACGTTACAATTTACCTTGTTTTCTGTGATATGCCAGTTATGGTTGTTTTTTAGGGATCTCTTCAAATGACCATATAATCATGGCAAAACCTGCTTTGGTATCATGAAAACAAGATAAATTATTTAAAAGTGTTGAGACATCAGTCTAAATGTACTTAACCCACATACACTTTTCTTTTTCTTGTTTACAGGCACATATTTGCCACCCTCTGAAATGGCTATGCAACCAATGTTTGGGTGCATTTCTTAACCACTGATATAAAACCATTTATTTTCTTTGGCCAGTAAGGCCACAGTGTTAATGGTGTTTTTCCTGGTTTCTCAGATTTGATCCTGCTTTGTTGGACGAGCTGCAGGAGTTCATCCCAGATTTAAGGAAGAAATCTGCCGCTGTGGTCAGCAAATTGCTGAGATATGATCTGCCACGCTTCAGGGAGTTCAAAAAACAAGGTACAGGATCTGCCAGAAGTATGGTACTGTTATTGCAGTATAATACTAACACTTCAACCACAAAAAAATCACTATGATTTGCACCATTAAGAGCTCCAAACAAAAGTGATGAACTAGTACCCCAGACAGAAAAGTATCAACACTTTTTATAGCTTGAAATACCAAAGATATTATCTATTGAGCTTCAGGAACTTCAACAGGAGCAAAACAAGCAATTCTAAAATAAATAAGGTATAAAGGTAAGTTATCATAACCATTTTACACTCTTCATACAGTCAATTTTAGGGAAGGAGAGCAAAGCCCTGGATCTGAAAAATGTGGCTTTGCCTTTTTTCAGTACCTAAAAATCTATAAAATGTATGCACATGTTCACTGCCATTGAGCGTGCGGTTCCACTGACAGAGCGTCATTTAATCATAACAAGGCACTAGATCAGTTCTTGCAGGGAGGAACGCAAGCTACAAGCACATTAGCCTTGGGCAGAAAATGAACCATAATACCACATACTGTCAGATAAACAACTCTGCTGTTGCAACAGCTAGCACCCACACTTTCAGAACTGGGTCCTGCAGGGCAGTCAGCCTCCTCAGCTGCTTAAATCTGCTGTGGAAAATGTGTATCCACTGTGGACATCTACAGTGAAATACACAAAAAAAAATGCTTAACTCACTTAAGAGAAGGACATGATCAAGGTCTGCGTAGGAAAATGATTAATAAATTTAAAACTGGTCTGCATGATGTGTCTCAATTTTACATCAAGAAAAAGAAAATTCTGTTACTGGCAAGAAACTTGAATAAATACAGTTGTTTGAAGGAGAACTTTCTTTTTCTTTTATATAAAATAGATATAAATAAATTAGACTTGGAAAACTTGGAAACCTCATTTTTACCAGTTATACTCAGGATTGGTGTGGGTTCTAGAAATACTTAAAAATGCATGATTTCTGGTATTTCAAGATTTGAGTGCCTGGATTTTTGTTAAGATGCTTGGAACTGTTGCATGTGCCTTTTGGGAATACTGTTAGAACTGCATGGACTGTGTTGTTGTGATGTCACAGATTCTGAACAGACCACCAGGTTTTATGTTTTCAGACCTCAGACAAAAGTTTATTATTTCACCTTTTGTGTATTGTAAGGTATGCTGGATACAGAAATACATAAGCAAAAATACTAAAAAAAGTTAATTTTTTTCCATTTAACAACATGATGTGTCCCCTTTCAGGTTAAGTCTTTAGTCAACAAGATGCTTTAAAGATTAACATTATAACTTAAAAGAAAATACACGGTTTCCTCCCCAGGGGTGCCTCTGCGTCGAGGACGGTGCTCTGAGGAGGAGAATCACCAAATCAGACAGAACATGGCAGACTTCTTGGTTCTTGTTGGCATCAGTTCACCTCTTAAGCTCCTGTTTCCTAAGAGGTTCAAAGGACAAGAGATGGAAATCAAGAAGCTGAAAATCCATCATCACTTCTTTGAGAGAATCGGTGTGTAAACAAACATCATCTTCATCACCATCACAAAAGACTCGGGGTCAATGTTAGTAATTCTCCTGTCTATGTCTTGATGTTTCTGTCACTTTCTGTCTGCAGCTGAGGGGATTCCTCGGCCATGTCAGCAAGTTTATACCAGAGCAAAGAAGATGTTTGATGACAGAAACTACATGGGAAGGTGTGAGGCATGAGTCACTTTATCCTGTTATTTTTTACAGACAATTTACCTCTGTATTATTATTGACCAACTGTAAAACGTTGTTACACAACAGCATAACTTCTGCTTAGTTTGGAGGGTTTTTTTTACCTGTGTGTGTCCTTTTTCAGGTTTTCAGAGGAGGAGATCAAGTCTTTGGTCAAGCTACAGAACCTTCATGGTAACAACTGGAGAGCAATCGCTGAGAAGATGGACCGTAGTGTTTATTCTTTAGAGAAACGCTTTTCCACCCTTGGTAAACCGCTTATGATTGTTTCTTCTCATTCTGTCTTGTCCTTTAAGTTAGGCGCACACACAGTCATATTAACCACAAGCCTGAGAGTTTCTAGATCAGTGAACATGTCTGTATAGGCTCAGTCAGAGCTGATGTGTGTGTCTGATAGCTTTTTCTTACCTGTGCGTCTTTCCAGCTGGAGAAAAAGGTACCTGGAGTGCAGATGAAGAGTCCAGGTTGAAGAAGGCTCTAAAGGATCACTTTAAGGTTCTGGTTCGGCAGAATCCTGAAGGTTCTGGCCTGAGCAGAGAGCAGCTGTGTAACAACCTTCCATGGGTGGAGATCAGTAAGAAGGTTGGGACCAGACACTGGGTTCAGTGTCGACTCAAGTGGTCAGTATAACTGCTGGACTCTGGTTCTGTTATTTCAACTTGACTGGTCTAGAGATTATTTTAGGGGTTGCTGAAAGTTGCCTTTTAAATTTAAGGCCATAAAAAGTCTTAAAAAGTTGTATTGTTGCGTTTTTGTGACCTTAAATTTAGACAGGATTTTGATCAAGTCTGTCTCTATCAAATCCATGACAAGATTTTTTTAAAGCTTCTACAGAGATCATCAGAAAATAGGTTTTAGCAACATAACAGAAAGAAGGGAAAACTCTATCCGTATGCAAGTGTACTGTCCCATGTCTGCATCTCTGTCTCCCTGTTAGGAGAGCAATGTGCCTTGGAGCCTTATAATTACATTGATGCTCAACACCCTGACATGTCACTTTTTAGCAAAATAACAATCACACTTTAACAAATCTGCATTTTTGTGAATCACAGATAAGTAAGTTTGATATACCACAACTGTGTTGATGGCTGTATGTTCTGCTCTGCAAAATATTTCTTAGTTTAGGGATAAAAGGGTTTTTAAAAGTCTAGAATTAAATTTTTAAAATTTAATGTTCATAGAGACTTATTTTTTGTTCCTAAACAGTGTGACCTTTTTAGTGGTTTGGGCTTTGCTGGAGGCATAATTATCACAGACATGTTACTCAGTGTCAGCTTTTAGGTTGTTTTTGATTTGCTTTCAACAATTCAAAAGATGATACCTGTCTCTCTTAATATGTCAGGTCACTTACTCTCTGGGACTGAAATCGTTTCTTGAAAAAGTTAAGGGAATAGGCTGGCAAAATTCAGCACTAAGTCATAGATATTATCCTCGTCTGCGTTGACACCCAACAAGACAAGTTTTGAGACTTCTGTGTTGCCCCTTAGCTGGCAGCAGTGATTTGTGGTTTAAAGCTACGCAGATGATCAAATGTTCCAGTGTTTAGTATTTCAGTTATTTTGGCTTGTTGATTGACATATAGCTGTTCAGTTTACAAAGTATTTAGATGTTCATGTGAGTGATGTTTGTGTGTTTCAGGTTCACCATCCTAAAGTCCAGAATGTCTGCAAGTGGTGGCACCTTCATCAGAGGACCAGATGGAATTCAGGCTAAAATCCAACTCATCAACACGTAAGATCTCATACATCACATGAAGCATGATGAACATTTATGATTTACTTGAGAAAAGTTTTTGTTTGTTCAGAGTGGACATGTTTCACCATGCAAGACTAATAAAGAACAAAACCAGTAAGTCTGAGAGAGTTTTAATGGTATGTTTAGAAAATAGATATAATATAATATCAAATCACAGCAAAAACTTCATAATCATAATCAATTTGTCATCTGACTGTCAATTCAAGTTTTCACTATAAAATTACTTTCAAAATACAGAAACAACAAATCACTATAATATTCTGTTTGTTTCAGGTTATATAATATGCAAGTGGATGATGCAGCAAACATCAACTGGGATGAGGTCGCTGACACTGTTGGGTGAGGTCAACGTTTTACTTTTACCTCTTAATTTGGGGTTCAGTCATCTTATCAAGACTACATGATATTTACAAGTTCATACTGTATATCTTTACATCACTTCTACCCACTCTATGCTTGGAATGAACTTAACTAGCCAACTATTGAGTAAAATGATGTCTTTGCTGCCAGTCGACACCACAGTAACTGGCTGGTCAAACCAATTACTGGTGTTTTTGTGTCTTTAAAAACATTGCCCACCAAATTCTGAGCCTAAATTTAAATGCACTACCTGTTGCTAGTTTGACCTGGAGCCATGAAGTGCATTTACCATCAGCCAATGGGAAGTGGAAAAGTTAAGTATAAGCTGTCAGGGTAAAGTGGCATATACACTGCCACAATGTGTAATCATGCTGAGCACAGGCATGTGAAGGTCAAGCAGCAGGTTTGACTAAATGCTAGTGATGCTAGCACAACTGACATTAGCTACATTTGGCAAAACAAGTTGGCATGGCTTACCTTTACCAAGTCACTTTGGTGTGTGACCACACCCCCTTTCGGGGTGTGCCCCACTGTTTGAGAAACTCTGAATTACTCAAAGTTCATAAAACATTTTGTTTTATACTATTTAAGTTATATTATTATGATGTTTGCTCTGTACTCAAACACAAACAACTCAGATGGAGACATTGACATAAAGGCCTGTCTTCAGCTGAGAGCCTCTGTGGTATATAGGCCTCGTACCTTCTACACTTTTAAATAAAGTCTTATTTTGAGGATTTGTGCTGCAGATATGAATTCAGAGCAACCCAAATTAATTTAACAAATTATTAACAGTTGTAGTGATTTTAATAGAATAATCCCTACTGTGGTGTTTAAAGAAGTTCTGTGATGTGTTTCAGGGAGGTGACACCTGTCTGTGTTCAGAAGAGTTTTTACAGACTGAAGGCTTCCAGAGTTCCTAACTGGATCAAGTTATCCTACGGAGGTCAGTACTGGGATGTTATTGTTGTTCTCTATTGTTAGCAGATCTTATGCTCATTACCTCTTAAATATTCTTATACACAACACATGCCTCCCTATCACCAGAATTGTCCTCACAAGTTGATTATACCCACTTCATCTCACCCTCTATTGATTTATCAGCTAAACAGGCCTTTACAATTGCATATAGTCAATTATAGTTAGTTTAATCAAACTGTTGCTCTAGCAAATTTTATCCATTGGTGAGTGTCCTCCTCATGCTAACCTCACCGTCTTCCTCTGGGTTCAGAGATCATCGACTACCTGCATTCGAAGGTCATTCCCATCCTGCAGGAGAAACTGATGAAGTCCAGTGCACGGGAGGTGCAGCAGGAGACGCAGCAGGAGATCACGTACCAGCTGTCAGAAATCTTCAGCTCACAAGAGGAGCAAGAGTTTGTGGAGGTGGATAATAGTCAGAGGAGCTCTGGGCGATCAGGACGCTCAAAGGAGTAGAGACATGAACCAACAGGAGAGAAAGAAAGAGCGGTCTGACTGGTTGTCTCATGGGAGGACTGATGGTTTTTGGCAAACAAAGATTAAAAGATCTGGGACTAGAATAAGTTTTATTTTTGACTTACGGACAGGAAATGGATGGAACGTTTTGGACGGTTTTTTTTTAACTTGCAAATTGATTTTTTTATGTTTTGTCTACAAGTCATTTAAAACTTTGACAAGAACACTGATGAAACAGTTGTATGAGGGTCTACAATGAGTTCATCTTCAAGCCTTGGGCTACAAACCGAGGGGAAAACAGAACTTTGTAAATGGAAGCAATAAAATACATGAGTGAAGATTTTTGAAGTCTAAATTGATTAACTAGTATTAAAGAGGTCATTTTGCCTTAAATCAGATGTATGTATTCATTTGTGATGACTACTAATGTATGTTCACAATCACTAATGTTCAAAACATCTTTAAGTCTTAATGTACAGAGTAGCCCTGATGGTGCTGTATTCTCTCTCTTTCTGAGACCCTCTGTTGGGGCCCAGCCAGCTCTGATAGGTTTACATGTCAACTTAGTGGGAAATGGTCAGCCAGGCACTACTCGGTACCATTTTATCAACAGCTCTATATTCTATAGTCCAGTGTCAAAGTCCATCCTAAAGGTGGCTACTGACACCTTGGTATGGGGGGAAGGAGAAGTCTGAATGCTGGAGAGGAGACACAGTTAATACACTAAAGGTCGTATCAGACTGACAGCCTTTCATGATATTTGACCCTGACCCTTGTATTCGATTCATCAGACCAGGCAATGTTTTTTTTTTTTAATTCTTCATAAATTCTAGTGTTCCTGCATGAATTGCAGCCGCAGTTTCCAATTCTGAGCTGACAGTGGTGTCAACCAATGTGTGGTCTTCTGCTGTAGTAGCCCATAACCTGCATGGTTTTGATGTGTGATTATTTGAGTTATTGTTGACATTGTTATACACACACAAATCTTAAAACTAGTGGAAAAATTGCAAGAATTTGCATTTTTCACTGTTGAATCTTAAGAAGGTTTTAGGGGAGCGTCAAAAAGGAGAAACGGGAGTGAGAGACAATTTATGGAAAACAATTAAACTGAAATAAACATCTCAAGTGGGATCTCCTTGTCATGCCAGTACCGTTGGAACCTTGCAGATGCTGTCCAATGTTATTGGCAGTGAGCACCAGTAACACCCTTAATTTGTAACCAGGATCATCCCGAGTCTTAACAGACAGACAAACGGATCCTCCGGGTCAGCGCTGGTGAAATTTTTTTGGGTCGACCACTTGACTTTTTGTTCCATAACCCTCAGGATTTTTCAAGAAATTCAAAATGCCTGTCTTACAGTGTTCAACCTCAGGGCAATGGCCTTATGCAGCTCAACAATCCTACCTCGTTCAAAGACAAAAAGCTTTCTTGCCTTGTCTTCAGGAGGTCATGACAGTGAAGAAGAGAAAAAAACAAATTTGTTGTTTGTCCTTTACTGTGTATCAAAACAGACAAGATCTATAATTTTGAGTAAATGTCTCCTAATAAGAACTGCTGAGGGGTTGTTTTCTTTAATACCACTTGTTGTTCCACTTGTAAGTCTTTCATGTATGAGATCAGCCGAATGTCACTTTTTCCTTGTTCAAGCGTTGATCTGCAAAGAATGATGAAAAATATTGAAGGGAAATGACCATCTGTTATTTGCCACTTTTCGCAATGCATTTAGAGATAACCAGTGCACTATATAAGGAATACCAACTGTCAAGTAAGATTGAATCATTCCCTGTTTGAGGACACCATAGTAAAGGCAATTCTACTGAACCCTGAGTGAAAGGTAACATAGAGCTTATGTTATGAATTTGCAATAAATCATTTAACTTGCGTTTAAAGAGAAGGACTGGGCATTGACTTTGTCTAATTACGTTCTCTGAGACCATTGATCCTACAAGTTTTGTTCAAATAACATCTAAGGTTCCCATAGGTTATTCTAGCCAATTAAATTAACAGCCCCTTGGGATTTTCTGTCTAAATCTCTAAATTATTTCCTAACACATACCAAGAGCCAAGATTCATAAGAGGAGAGCTGCCGTTAACTGGCGCGTCTTATGTTAGTATTTGGTCCACAGCTACTCGACTGGGTGCTGCACTGGATGAAACAGGGGAGACATCAGGAAGAAGGCAGTTAGGAAGTTAGACGAGTCTCCTCGCCACCAGCTTAAACGCTGTTGTTTCCCTCTATCGTAATACCGGTAGGGATGATAACCGACAGCCTTACCCGAGGGACGGAGAGCTGGTCCAGTACCTCCTGTACAGGGGTATTAACTGGGAATCTGACACAACGCTTCCTCAGATTTGGACACTACTACAAATTTGCATTCTTGCTACAAAGACAAGCTAATGGTGAGTGTAAAGTGATTTTAGACACAGTCCAGGTCTAGATGCCTAAATTTGTTGGTTGATACATGATAAATAGATATGTGTCAATAAGCAGTTAAACAGGTCTTCCTGGTAAAGTTACTATGGCTGTATATTCACTTTGTAAAATGTGACCTGCATGCCGTGTGTATATGACAAAATAAATAAACTTAAAGAGAAGATAAAGCAGGACTAACAAAGCATGATTAAGTTTGATTTTCTTTAACAATGACTTTTATATTATTTCCCTTCTTTTCATCATTGCATCTGTTGCCACACTTTGTGCAAGAGCCACTGACAGGTGCTGCAGTCCATTCTCCTGACCTACATGTCTAATAGTTACTTTGTTTGTTTGAATCATGACAGCACTGCTGCTTTCTTTGGATTTAAAATGTCCTGAAGGGCAGAGAAGAAAACACTAGTCTGTTGAGCCACTCTGCACTGTGGGTAGTGAAGTTCATCTATTAGCAATGGCCTGCAAGCTGCTGGTCCTCTTCATGATATTTGGGACAAACAAAAGTCCTGATGCTCTCTCAATGGTTTCTATAGGAACCAGAAAGCGCTCCAAGGGAATCTTCTCATCTACTGGTTCATTTGGTAAAACATATGACCGAAGCTCCACCCCCCTGCCATCGGCCTGCTCCAGGATCAGCACCTGTAGAGGAAAAAGAATGTCTAATTTATCAGCTGCTCACCAGCTTCATTTGTCAGCATCATCATCTTTACAATAGCTGCGTCCAGGTAAACTCACCTTGAAGAAGTGTGTCGGTACAGCGACATGGTTTTGTCCTACCACCTGATATCGAACATAAAGTTTCCCATCAGCTTCCTGTCTGTAACACACACACACACACACACACAAAACTGATGATCATTCTGCTACTTTTCCCACACATCACTCCCAATACATGGAAGAAGAAGGAGACAATTACCTGGGCAGGTAGAGAGGTCCAGTGCACACATAGACATTAAGGTAACGCTTTGTCAGGGAGCGACACATTTTCTCTAGATTGTTCCAGCTCTTCTGGTTCAGGTGAGGGTTCTTAGAATAAAAAAACACAAATAATATGTATGAATACACTTAACTAATGTGGTGTCACTCATAGTTACATGATTTTTGGACATTTTGCATTTCTGGACAAATATGACAATGCTGCTGCCATAATAACCTGAAGGATTTATGGGTTAAGACTGATCCATAGGTTTAAATAAAATCTCCATATAATTGTTACTTTTCTTTGTGTTTTTTTTAACTGTTCATGAAAGCAGTGGGATGAGATGTCCAAATCTAAAATACAAGTCTACAAAAGTATAAATTATTACAATCTGAACTTACAGACCCTCATCAATCAAACATGCACACGACAAAAAAGTGGGTTTACAGTCATTTCCAGGCACAGATTGGTTTCTGCGCAGATTATTTTTGCTGGGCTCAGAGGTCCAAATCTTCTCTTATCGAGGGGTCTGATCAGTTAAACGTGCTCTGTTTAGGCTTCTTTTATGAAATTATGTGACTGTTTTTTTTAAATGCACCTGCTTAACATTATTTTGAGAGGAAACTTTACCAAGACATTTTAGGCAACTGCTGGCACTGTAAATAGGGAGAGGGGGAGAAGTCCTGGTGCTGCTGACATTTTTCCTTTTTTTTGTAGTGCTTTAAGGAGAAGACATGAAAAACACACTACAAGACGTATGAAACTAAAAATAGTAGAATATGGGCTCTTTAACCTCAGGCCTTTGTTGGTTATGTCAGCTTGCATCAGCATACCTTCATGTTTAAGCAGAGGCTTTTTCTCTTCATTTACTGCCAAGAACAACCCTGTGCTGAACAGAGTTTACAAACTCTTTCACTACTGATCTAAATCACATAACCTGATCTGGACACAAACACTTGAGGTTAATTTCATTAACCCTAGTTCTTGAAAAAGCACAAAAGAGATGAAGCAACAAGACAAGTGTTTGACCCCGGAAACTTCCATCTTAGGCTAGATGGACTCTGCGTTCACTTTGCACTCAGACTTTGTTAAACCTGCTTTTTGAAACAGGTGTCTCATAATCTGGCGAAAGTTATTCACCCTCCATGACTTAACTGAGGCCCACCCAAAGTCTCATCCTTTATAACACACATCTATAAACAGTGTTTACCTGTGGTGCCACATTGCTCAGGTAGAAGGTGTCCTCCATAGCTTTCTGGCTCCATTTGTGATTGGCTGCAGCAGCCAGATGACCTCTGTCAAAGCCACTCCCCCTGTAGTCAGCGTTAGTGGCTCTGTGAAACACGTGGACACTGTTGGAGACAGAAAATTAATACATATAAAGACCCAACAGGTAAAATGTTTTACAACAATAACCAATCTTTTGAAAGATTTACCTCTCATCCTCTTTGAATTCACAGAACTTCCTGTCCGACGAGCCGTTCAGAGTGGCTGGGTTTAACCTCTCTATTACCCAGGATGCAGTGCGTGTGCGGGGATCATAGGAGGTGACATAGGACTCTCTGGTCTTAATGTTGGCCAGTGAGGGGAAGCCATACTTCATCACCACTCCTGACCCACCAGGACTCACCTGGACAACAAAGTACAGCAGAAAACATAAAGAAACAAGTTCTGTTTCAAAATAAAGACACAGGGCTGCTTTGGTTAGAATTCAGTCAATCTGAGATAAAAAAAATACTGTGAATAAATAGATTTATTACCGATTTCCTCACCAGTGTGTTAATAACAATGTTCATAACAGTAAAAAAACATTTTAAAATCACATCAGAATAGAAGTGAAAGACTCTGAGAACACGGTACAACCAAACAAGTGTGAACAATCAAATTACTAAATGCAACTGTAACACCAACGATTTAGTTTCCATGGCAAAAATATTAACAAGTTAATATATAAAGCTTCTTTATCATTTTTATGGACCAGATAATGTTTATTTTCACTAAACAGGGTTTGTGGTAGGAGATAATGCAGGAACATTTTATAACCCCCACATACACCGATAAGCATAACATTATCACCGCAGACAGGTGAAGTGAAAAAGTGATTATCTCCTCACCATGGCACCTGTGAGAGGGTGAGAGAAATTAGGCAGCAAGCGAACATTTTGTCCTCATGTTGATGTTAGAAGCAGAGAAATCAGGCAAACGTAAGGATTTGAGTTTGACAAGAGTCAAAGTGTGATGACTAGACAACTGCAGCTCTTGTGGGGTGTTCCTGGTCTGCAGTGGTCACTATCTAAAGTGGTCCAAGGAAGGACCAGCTGTGAGCCAGCTACAGGGTCATGGGAGGCCAAGGCTCATTGATGCATGAGGGAATTAGGGCTGGCCTGTGTGGTCCGATCCAACAGATGAGCTACTGTTGCTCAGATTTCTGGTTCAAAGTTCATGCTGTGGGGCTGTACAGCTGCAGACCAGTCAGGGTGGCCGGTGGTCATAACGTTCTGTCTGATCTATGTATAATGTACCTCAATGCTCCACCTCAGCATCACTAAATGTCAGCTTTTAATTAACAACAACAAAATATCAATTAGGAAATCAGATGTTTTTCTTGTTTTACATTTGTTTCAACACAAATAGACTGTCACACTGACAGGAGCATTTCAGACAGTACATCTATTTGTTTCAACATAAATTACTGAAGTGGTTTCAGTGATGTTCCGTTTGAGTTTTGTTACTTTTGCTCTTCCTTTGGATGTAACTTTGATAAATGTGTCTTTTAGCTCATCCTCCTCAGGGAACATCTATCAGGAACAACAGATGAATTTAGCAAATGGTTATACTCTGGCTGTTTATTTTTGCTGTATGGTGATGTATACGAACTTGCACAGCCCCCTCTTAAATAAATATTAAAAAAAAAAAAAAAACTTGTGGCAGAGTCAGAGACCTGGTGTTCCTGACAAAAAAAAAAAGTATAGTTATTGCTGTTGTTTTGGTATTAGCTATGATGAGTTTGGTAGAATCTGGAGATCAGATATTGGCAAAAGCACAGTGATGTGTGCATCCCGCCTTGTTTCAGAATACTGAAAAAAAGAAGTAAAACTTTAAATGCTAACTAAATCAGAGAAAAGCTTTATATTTCGCAAACAAGGTTCTGGCTATCCTAATTTTCAGCATCTCGCGTGGTTTTCCGATGGGTGTCATTTTTAAAGCATGATAGTGGACGCACTGTGCACAAACAAATGTATTCCGAGGCTGAACAAATAATTCACAGCCTAGTATTCCCCTGACATGACTGCAGCCTCACACTTCACAGTATTAAAGCTGACTTTTGTTTCACATCAGACAGACAGGGTAACACGCCTCTTTAATTTACATTAGTTTAGTGAATGCTCCTCTGGGTTTCTTGTGCAGCTTAAACACACCTGAACAGTGCCCTGGGGTCACTCAGCAGCTCCCTGTGGTTAATCTCAGCTCTCGTGAGCACTACCCGTTTGTTCACGAGCAGATAACGGAGCGCACAAGAGGTATGCACACTAAGATGCACGTTAACAGATTAAGCACTCTCTTTGTTAACAGAAGAAAAGTTTGTTCCAGTTTCTTTGACACATCAGAGATGGTCACATGAGTGACACACTCCGCTCACCGTCAGCTCGGAGGAAGCCTCGACGCTCGGTATCGGGAGAACCGGGACTCTGTTGAGCAGACCAGCATCCTCCACCTCTCTCCCCCCACCTCTGACCGTCAGCAGGTGGGTCAGTGAAGCCCCGAATCCCGCTCCGCACAGCAAGGTCACACCGCTCCGTAACCACGGCTTCATGCTGCCGGTGATCAGCTGCCAGTGACGCACTGTGATGACGTCAAGGGTCGCGACGAATGGCGGATTGTCTTTAAAGGCCGCTTCAAACTTCTCCGTCGGTGTTACCGTGTTACTCACCAAACATCACTTAGAATAGATAACAACGGACATTGGGGTTTCTTATTCTGTGAAACCTCATCACATTTGTTCTGGAAAGATCTTGTGAACTACTTTCGCTGTAACATTCTCAACAGTTTCTCTTAACTCTATAAAGATGCTTGTTTTGATGAATTTCGCAATGCCGAAGTTAATCATGTAATATTACAAATATATCTTTACAATACTTGCAAAATTCCCCATCCATAAAAGTAAATTCAGTAACAGAAAACCATTTTTAACTCTTCTGTTTTTTGTTATTTATTATTTTATATATGTTTTAACCTCTCCTGCTGACCACTGGCATACAAGTTTCTCCCCCAATGCAACATTGTAAATGCAATTGTTTTAATAAAAGAATACTACTTCTACTACTACTACTACTACTAATAATAATAATAATAATAATAATAATAATAATTATTGTTATTATTATTATAAAATGATTTAAAAACCAATAACTAGAGAAAAAATCAAGGGAAACTTTTTTTAGAAGTACGAATAATAATAATAATAATAGTAGAATAATAACAATAAAATAACAATAATAAAAAAAGTTGTTACCATTTTAATCAGTTTTAGCACTTGTATTTAAAAGTAAAGATATGATGTATATGAAGATTAAAAACACATTAAACAATCAAGGAAAACTATTAATAACTACTAATAAAAATAACAAAAATTACAAAATTAACAACGAAAGTCATTATCATCATTTTTATTTGCGCTATCACTTGGTTTTAAAAGTAAAGATATGACGTTTATTTGGATTTAAAAAACAAACAAACAAACAAGTAAAACAATCCAAAGAATCTGTAAATGATTCATGAAAAACAGGAGGGATTATATTTGGACATTTTATTTTTATCTTTTTGTTTTTCTTAAATTAAAAAAAGAATACAGAGATAGTCATATAAAAGGATTGATGGACAAAATAACAAAGAAAAGAACAGACCAAACATGCTGGAAAAAAATTAAAAACAGTGAAAATCACAGTGGAAATAATGACTGTCACAGAGTTTTAGACTAAATTAATGTTCCATTTCAAAACATTTGATTCAAGTAAAGATCAAGTCAATCCCAAAATTACATTTAAGAGATCTCAATCAAGAAGGGAGGTTTTATTCAGATCAGGTAAATGGGTACACTGCTTAGGTACATAGAATCGCAACAGCTTTTAATAGCTTACAATGGTATTAAATACTGCATTACTAGTTTAATAAAAAATCAACTAGTTATAAATGATTTCAAATCAAATATAACTATGCAGTGCTCCTGTTCTACTGGCTGTTTATGATTACTCTAGATAGTATGGGTATTTACACTCACTGGTCATTTTATTATGTACACTCATTTAACCGCCAATTAATGCAAATAACTAATCAGTCAATCACATGGCAGCAGCTCAATGTATTTAGGCATGTAGACATGGTCAAGGAGACCTGCTGAAGTTCAAGCAGAGCTTCAGAATGGGGAAAATAGTTGATTTACATGTCCAATCTTGAAGCAGATGGGCTACAGCAGCAGCAAACCTCACCGTGCACCACTCCTGTTGGCTACTAACAGGATAATGAGGCTACAATTCACACAAGGCTCACCAAAATTGGACAATAGAAGACTGAGAAATTTGGCCTTGTCTGACAAGTCTCAATTTCCTCTGCAAAATCAAGATGGTAGGGTCAGAATTTGGCATAACCAACATGGATGGATGGATAGATCCATCCTGCCTTATATCAACCATTCAGATATGTGTTGGTGGTGTAATGGTGTGGGGGTATTTTCTTGGCACACCTCGGGTCCCTTGGTACCCAGTGACATGGCAATATGGACCCAAATCTCTGAGGAATTTATCTAACACCTTGTTGAGTCTTTCTCACAAAGAATTAAGGCAGGTCTGAGGGCACTAGCAAGGTGTACCTAATAAAATGGCCTGTGAGTGTGTATTGGCTACAGTAAACAGGTAATGAGTGGCATTAGAATAGCGTCTTTGTACAGTTCATTTAGAATAGGAGATAAAATGACAAAGATTTCTAAAAAACGCAGTAACCTGGGTTACTTATGTCTTGTAACAATAATTTCAATCATAATTGGTGGCTGTGAGTATCCACAGAGAATTTGAGTGCACGTGGCTGTAAATCCTGCTGGTTGAAAAAATTATTACATTATTAGGTTTTAAGTTGTTGTAGTGGTCATTGTTTTCGCAGTTTTTGCGGGAAAACATTTGTTAAATGGTGAGGTCATTTTCATTATTATTTCACAACAAAACTTAAAAATAAAGATATTATTTCATCTTTTTTATGGGTAATTGACCTTAGGCCATTAACATAAAAACACCTGGCTCAATACAGACTGCTGCAATGGTAGCTGCATTATATCACCAGTGCAAAAATGTAAATTAAAACTGAAATAGATAAAATCCAAAACTGAGATGAGTTCCTTAATTTCATATGAACATAATGATTGAGAGAGGGTGTTCTCTTCAAATTATAACTATGATGCTTTTACATCAAATAATAACATCAATAAAATAGATGTAGATACTATTGAAGTATTAAAGCATTCACAAGCATAAAGGAAGTGTTTTAAACTAAAAAAAAAATAAATTGGAGAAATTCCATGTCCAAAAGTATGAAGATAAATCCGACAGCCTGTAGGGATGTGGGATGGAAACTGCATGGTTGTCAGTTCCGGATCAAATTTGCAAAGTGTGACTGGTTGCTTGAGTTTCACTTGGTAATTTCCTGAGCACAGCTGGGGTGCCTTTAGAAATATGTATTACTTAATTTCCAGCCTTAGGATCATGTTTCTGCATGTGTATATCATATAAAATAAAAAGAGGGAATAATGTGCGTTTTCTCACAGGGATTGTTAGAAAAAAAGTCCTTATTGTCTTTAATATGAAATCACTTGTGAACGCTTGTGAGTAGTGAACTGCCAAAGTCCAATATCCACACTGACTAGACATGACACTTACACACACCCAGGCAAAGCCCGAATAAACTTTTCTTTTTGCCTGCTGTCTTAGGGAGGCTGAGTGGAAATTCAGAATAGACTTGGTGGCATTCAATAGATTGAGCCATGTATCTGTTAAATATGTATATTTATATTCTTTTCCCATGTGATAAATGGTATGATATGTTCAAACACCACATGTGTGACTTGTTTTCGCAATCTTCCCTCTTTCTCCTGTAAAGTCATTTCATTCCTTTCAAGTAAATCAGGATTTGAGCCACCACCTGTTATTTTTATCAGCTGTTTTCAAACTGATGAAACATGTTGTCTGAAACATTAACACTTGATGTCATGTTTTTCACATATAATAAATATCCCTTTGTGTCTGCTGTATTAATAATCAATCGAATTATCTGTGCGTTATTTCCTTCAGCTTTGTTTTATGATATGTCCTGTCATCAACAGACTCTGACATAACTGATGCTTGAGCATCAAACCCTTTTGTGTTTCTTTGTGTTGAAATGTTGCAGTAGGACATCACATCAGACTCTATAAGTCTGATTTTTTTTTCATAGGTATATCCTTGATAACATTACACAGTTACAAGGTTCAGTTCAGCATAAAATAAACGTTTCTGTTTTCCTTTTCATATTTCCCCCTCTCTCTGCTGCAGTGGCTGCGGTCAGCAGAAGGTGGAGAGCATCACACTCACAGTCAAAAGGTAGAGGTGAAAGGTCAGTGAGAAGGAGGATCCCTCAGCGTTTTCAAGGCAACCGCCTTTCTTCAAACACACAGTCTTCTCACAGAAAGTACCTGAACATATGACATCATGAGGCACACATTAATGAAGCTGTAGCATCATAAACACTCAGCTCAACATCACCTGAACACTGACATCATCTGGTTTACCTGTGAAGGTGTCAGGACAAAGGCACTGCTGGAAGTCCACACAGGTTCCTCCATTTTGACAAATCAAACGCTCATCATCACACACGTTCTCTGAGGAAAGACAATGATTGATCGTTGACTTAAAGTAACACTGTTACAATTATAAAATGTAAGGAGAACAAAAGATGTTGTGTTTTTGGGAATCTTTTTTTATTTGGACCCTACACCTCTTACGGAGGATTCATTTACATTGCAGGATATGGCAGTTTTCAACATTTTTACTAATAACTCAGCTAAGGGTTGACAAAGGTTTGTGCTCTCTGAGCACTTCTACTAAGTACATTAGAGTCAAAATAAAGAAAGGACAAGTTAAATTAACATAAACTTGATTCATCCTGGTCCTCTTCATTGCCATTTTAGCTTTGATTGTGTTGTTATAATTGTATAGATTTAATAATTCCTTTGTTTTTTTCATCATACTCCCAAAATAACTTTCATTTTGAGTGTTTTCAGTGTGTGGTCTGGGTGGACACAAGAAAGAGTAGTTGCTAGTAGTTGCCAGTTGGCATGAAAAAAATGACAGCTTTAGATATAAGTAGACAAAATATCTCAGTTTCTCCCATGTGACCTGAAACTGTTTGGGTGACTGTTTACACATTTAAGGGAAATACATAAAAAAACTGGCCCTTGTAAAAATGCAGATGATGATCCCCGGAGAAGAGCATCAGATTTCTTACTTATAGGGCAAAATACCTGCAAAACTGGTTTGCGTTACTTGTGAAGAAAGTGTTTGCATATGCAATGACCTTGGCCCAGTTCAGTACCTGTGCAGCTGACTCCATCTCCTCTCCAGGTATATCCAGGTAAACAGGAATCACAGCGCCGGCCAGTGGCACCAGGTTTGCACTGACACAGACCAGAGTCTGAGCAGTGAGGAGAGACACTGCCATCTAGATCACAGTCACAGTCTGAGGACAAATTGACACCTTCATTATCATCTTCAGTGTCCTCATTTTCACTACCATTAAATGCAACCATTATCATTGTCAATGTGTGTGGGTGTCAGAGTGTGTGCTACTGACCAACACAGACTTGTTCGTCGTCCAGCGCCACAGAGGCATTTCTATAATAACCAAGGCGACAGAACTGACAGTTTTGTCCTCGCGTATTGTGTTTGCAGCTCACACAAGTGACCACGTTGATGAAGTCGATGTAGCTGCAGCGGTTTGAGTGACCATTGCACTCGCAGTCTGCCAAAAGAGGGATATGAGTGTGTAAACAGACCCAATTTACAATTTACAGGGACAAAATCCTGAACCAGAATACAGTTATTGGTCCTAAGTGTTTGAAGATCTTGACCCAACCATTTAGGTTTAACAGACAGGCTTTGTGAGTGATACAAACTCTTCATGTTGCATTACAACATAAAGGAAATAAACACACTTGTAAGACAAACATGAACATGAATGACAGTGGCAGCAAGATGGAGACAGATCCATGATTGAGATGAAGAGTGTCATAATGGTGTTCAAGTTGCTTCAGTGAGTCAAATACATCCATTGTGTCTTATTTCATTTTTATTGTAAATGTTTGACAGGGAAGAGTGTGAGGAAAGGGTTACATTTTGTGGAAAGTAAAAATAAGAACAACACAATACATAAACATCTAAATAAATCTAAATACACCTGCAGTTGTCCTGGGAATGACAGTTATTAGAGGGGAGGGGGCAGTCTTCAGGCTACGAGGAAGAGTGGGATCAGTCAAAATGGTCCAGTTTTGAGCCTTACCCTCAAAAGTGATGTAGGCAATTTTTGACAGCTGACTGAACTTTGGTCCTCCTGGTATCAGAATCTTCTGGGCTTCAGACACAAAACAAGATGTGTAACCATAATAACAGGGGAGGGTACTTGTTACCCAAATCTAATCAGATCTAAGTACTGAAATAAGCAAAGAGAATTGAATTGTTGAATTAATGTATTTAAATGTGTGTTTTTTATCTCCACAAGTTCCAGTTCTAGCACTGCTGCAAAACTGGCACTTCTACTGCTGTTACTAATGCTATCCAGAAGGTAACAGTAACACAAATTTCTAAAGGGTGTACCTTTCTTTTTCTCGTAGTCTTTCTCTTCTTTCTCCTTTCCCTTTTTCTGTTCATCTTTTGTTGTTTCTCCTTTGACCTCAGTAACTGGTTGACACAGAAGGAAAATACTTGAGTTTGTTTAAAATTATAATGCATGTTTTTAGTAAGGTTTCATCAGATGACAAGTGGAGCTATTGCTTACAAAACTCTCAGTAATGCAAATGTATTTTTTGTTTGTTTTCAAAATAGGACCATCAATTGTTCTAAAAACTTAATAACAATTCACTTCTGAATTTGTAATAGTTAGCTGAAATCAGTCACAGTTTTAATAGAATGTTTACAATCATCCACTTTGTTTATTCTATAAAGGTCATATTGACAGTGTGAAGCTTTTTTTTTTTTTTTTTTTTACCATTTTCTTGATTCATGCATCAAATGAATGCTAGAAATGCACTTTTATGTTTGGGACTTTAAGATTTATTATGTAAGTCAGTGAAACCTAAAATGTAATGTAAAGGTAGGAAACAGCCTCAAAGTGCTTATTCTGTCAAATTAAATGTTTATTAAGAAAAAAAGCTAAAGTTCAAAGACACTGTCAAAGTAGGTCACAATGACAGTGTTTGAACTTATCAGGAGCTCTAAAATTAGATGTATTTTCTGTGCTAGTAAGCCAATTTAAGTTTAACTAAGAGCTACTTTCAGCAGAGAGGTCTTTGTTGTGTTTTTTATTTTGTAAGATCTACGATTTTAAACTGAGATTATTTAACTCCCTGTTTGAATGAAGTCTGCTTTTGTTTTGAAAGAAAACCAGGAACTTCATGAATGAGCCACATTAGCCTTACCAAGACAACAAACATCCATCTAGAGATCAAAAGTGAATAAAAAAGGTAAAGGGAGTGATAAAATGTAAAATGTTTGATCTCATAATGTGCAGATGGTTTTGGTTTTCTTACTGAGCTGTCTGATTTTTTAAAACTAAAATAAGACTTTCAAATTTCCGCAGTCATGCCTTTGTTTTCCACTGGTTTAGAATCAGGAAGATGCTAAGGGAAAAAAAAGCATCCACCTGTCTCCCATAGTTGTAAATAATCCAGCACAACCTGCTTCAAGTGAGGGAGGGGCTCTCTGTATTTGCTCTGTACCTGGCCAACAAGCGGTATTAGAGACTCTGTGTATATGGCTTAGCTTGTATTAAGAGCAGATGTAAATAACTTTGCTCTTGATGAAAAAGCTCTGTATTAAGGCTATAAAGCTGGTTTTCCATTTAAACAATGTTTAGTAGTGATTAGTTTGAGTTAATTTGCTTGGAATGGATAAACCTGACAGCATTAGTTTATATCCATGAAAACTAACAAAATAAACCACTGCAGGATGGCACAATAAGTTGTTAAAAGCTGTACATAGCAAACAGCAAAACAGTTTCAATTGTGTACCTTTAACTTCCTTTTGCTCTCCCGTCTTCTCCTCTTTAGAACTTTTCTTTTGTTCAGACTCAGACCCTCCTGCTGGTCCAGTGGTATCTGTACTCTCTCCTGATGTCTTCTTTTCAGTCAAAGCTGCAGAAGGATCTGCTCCTGGACTATCTACGGCTTTGGAGGAATCTGACCCAGGTCCTCCCTTATCTGCACTTGTTTCTTGTTTAGAGTCTTTCTTTTCATCTGATCCTGATGCTCTTGCCTCTCCATTGGCAGCTGAATCCTCTCCTGCTGACTTTCTTTCAGATGCTGAGAAATCTACTCCTTTATCTAATACCGGTCCAGAGTCTTCATCAGGGCTTGCATTACCTATAGCCGGAATAGCTGGTTCACTTGATTCAGGTCCACCTCTAGACTCCACTGGCTTTGATCCACCATTAGATCCAGGGGAACCATCTGGAATGGTCCCGGTAACAGCAACAGGCACTGCTGCAGAATCTGGTCTGGATTCAACTGAATTTGGATCACCAGGAAAAGGAAAAGTGAAGTCCACAGGGGCCAATTCACCAGCAGGGCCATCCACAGTGGCTGAGCTTGTGTCTGGTGCAGTGCCACCTTTTCCTACCTCAGAAGGACGAGACAAAGACTCCACAGAAGCATCAGGAGGAGGTGCTTCAGGAGGGATTCCATCAGGAGAAGGTACATCTACCGGACTGTCTGGAGTCCTAGAGGAGGGCGCTTCAAGAGGAACATCTGGAGGAGGTACATCCGGAGAAGATACATCTGGAGGAGGTACATCCGGAAGAGGTACATCTGGAGGAGGTACATCTGGAGGAGGTGCATCAGGAGAAGATACATCTGGAGGAGGTACATCAGGAAGAGGTACATCTGGAGGAGGTACATCAGGCGGAGGTAAATCCAGGTTAGATGCATCAGAGGGTGGGACATCAGAGGAGGGTATATTTGGTGAAGGTACATTAGAAGTAGGTTCACCAGGGACAGATGCATCTGGTGGAGGTACATCAGGAGGAGTTATATCAGATGGAGGTACATCTGGAGGGGATAAATCAGGGGAAGGGGAATCAGGGAAAGCTGTATCTGGAGGAGGAACATCTGGAGGTGGTTCTGGATTAGGTACATCTGGAGGAGATGCACTGGTGGAAGGTGCTTCTGGAGGGTTCTTATCAGAAGGAGCTTCATCGGGGGGAGGCATATCGAGAGCTCTTAGGGGTACATTTGGCGGAGGAAAATCTGGGGTATATGCATCAGGGGGAGGTATTCCTGGGGGTGGTAGATCTGAAGGAGATGTATCTGGAGTTAGTGCATTTGGAGGAGGTGCATCAGGAGAGGGTACATCTGGTGGAGGTGCATCAGGAGAGGGTACATCTGAAGGAGGTGCATTAGGAGAGGGTATGTCTGGAGAAGGTGCATCAGGAGAAGGTACATCTGGAGGAGGTGCAACAGGGAGCATGTCAGGTGAGGTTACTTGGGGAATTATATCAGGAAAAAGTACATCAGGTGAAGGTACAGAAGGAAGTGGTACATCGGGAGCTGGTATTTCAGGAGATACATCAAGAGGAGGGACATCAGAAGCAGGAACATTTGGGGAAGGTACAGTGGAGGAAGGTAAATCAGAGGGAGGTTTATCAGGATTGGCTCCAGAAGATGGAGGAACAGTTATTGAAAAGTCTGAGGAAACATCAGATGCAGTTCTGTCAGCTCCTGCTGTAGGTGAAGGATCTGTAGCCTGATCGGTAGAAGTTGACCCAGTGGATGGAATATCTCCAGATGGAGCCCCGTCACTGGTTGGGGTTATGGATGGTGTTGGTGGTGTTCCAGTTGATGGTGTAGTACCTTCAGCAGATCGGACAGTACTGGTGATCAGGTTTGAAGTACCAGTCCCAGAGAAGATGGAGTCTGTGCTGTCTGGTGAGGAGTTGGGATCATATGGCGCAGTCACTGGGTCAGAAATAAACACCTCAGAGTCAGTACTACGGCCTGAGATTGTGGGGCTGTTGGTGCTGGTGTAACTGGAACTGGGCGTGCTAACAGTGTTACCAGGAGTGGTTGCGTCTGGTACTGTAGGAGATGTTTTACATGGCAAGTCTCCAGTCTCCTGAGCTGGACTGCTTACTAAAGCTGTGTCAGCTGTAGGTCCTTTTGCACTGCTTTGGTCAGAAAATGCATCAGAACTTGTAGTACTATTGTTAGTATTTGTACTACAAATACAAGTACAAGTTTTAACAGTAGCACTGATTGTAGTAAAAGAGTCGGAAACACTGTCAATGATTGTTGTTGATAGATCTACACCAGCATTTTGAAAGTCATCAGTATCATCAGTGCCAAGAGAGTCTGTTGTAGCGCTAATAACAGTCATGGTGGTGCTGAAGGTGAGACCGCCATCAGTGTCAAATACAACATCACTTCTAGTACTTGCCGCTGCAGTGGTTGTAATGTCTGTGGTAGATGTTAGTTCAGTAGTGAAAGTTGTGGTGCTGATAGTAGCATCGGTAGTTGTGAAAGCACCGTCAGTAGGTGTGGTTCCATATGTAAAAGTATAAGAAGTAGGGGCTGTAGCAGTAGTAGTATCAGTGGGGGAAGTACCATAAGTTATTGTAGCTGTAGTAGTTAAAGGGCTGGTAACAGAGGCTGTATCAGTAAATATAGCAGTAGTGGTTGTAGTGGCACTTTCAGTATCATCTGTCGTAAGTGTTGTAGTGACTGTAGTGGCACTTGTAGTGTCAGTGATGGAAGAACTATCATTTATTATAGAGATCATAGTAGTGCTGTCAGTGGAGGTGGAAGTGTAGGCTGTGGTAGCAGTAGTGGAAGTAGTGATGTCTGTAGTAGTAGTATCATCAGTCATAATGGTTGGAGTTATTGTAGTGGAAGAAGCATCAGTCGGGAAAGTATAATCATCACCTGTTGGTATATAATCAATTATAACAATAGTAGTGGCACTGTCAGTTGAAGTAGTATCATCAAATTTAGTTGTAGTGGTAGTAGTGGCAGCAGTGGTAGGAACATCAGTTATATTAGCAGTAGTGGTGGAGGTACTGTCAGTAGTGGTAGTGTCAGCCGCAGTAGTATCAGTCACTGAAGTGCCACTATCTGTTGTCATTTCAGAACTATCTGTAGTGGTGGAAGTAGAATCTGCAGTAGTAGCTGTTGTAGTAGTGTCTGTAGTAGAAGAGGTAGTAGTCGTAGCAGTAGTGGGGGTAGTTTTAGTCACTCCATCTGATGAGGCAGAGGGTCTGTCAGATGTTGCTGAGTAAGAGTCACCAGCCTCTGTCAGAGAAGAAGAGTTATGTCCCTTTAGTGAATCTCAGCTCTCTGTTCTTAAAATCTCTGCAGAACATTGAACTCTTGGCACCGTAATTTGAAGCACTACAGAAAACCCCCAGCAGAATTGTTTGTTGGCAGTAGAGTCGAAAATAAATCAGAGTTTTGTGCAATTTCACATGTAGACTTTGGAGATCCGTGTCCTCGTTAATCCCCTTCATACTTTTCAGACTCAGAGACAGCTTTTGCTAGATTTAGACAAAAGTCTCTCTTACAAATTTACTTTAAAGTGACTTTGGGTTGGAATAGATATGACTTTATTGATACCAGTGCCATCATTGATTTGGTTTATCCACCCAATTATTGTTGGATTCCCTTATCAATTTCTGTGGATTTCTTTGAGGTAAAGTAGACCTGCACAGGTTTTCTGCGTAAACAATGACAAACACATGGCACCTCTGATATTCAGTGCTGTGCTGTGATGATGAATGTTTCAGTATGTTGCCACTGTTTCCACTTTAAATCACACAGCCACAGACATCCTACATTGAGCTGTTAGCATGATTACTTCTACACTTTTATTGTCATTCCGGCTGACTGTCCATTGTGTCATGACATAGGTGTTTGTTCAGGCAAAACTGTGAGAAATGGCTTGATAAGGGGAACTGTTCTGCATAAAGGCAAATTATATCACCAGGAACCAGTTCTCAGGCCCCACCCCCAACTTTAACTCCTCTTCAAATGTGTGCAAGGCCATTAAAGGATAAGTTCGGTTTTTTGACACCTGGACCTTATTTTTAGGATTAAATACGCTTGTAGACTCACCCAGACAATTTTGGCGGAGCTCGGAGCCATTTTCGAGCAATTTAGATCCATCCGACGGCTTTTTTTTTCTCATGCCATAGTAGCAGACGGGGCCAGAAATCGAAGCCCCTAAATTAGACATTATCTGCTGCGAAACTCGCTCATTTCAGCTACATTTTATAAATGAATGGCCAGTGTTATCACCATGTCAGCTCAACTTCGTTGTTATGGTCATCCGGGGCTTTACAAGGATGGGTAACTTTTGGTGACGTCATAGTCATGCACCACAAGAGCGCAGCTGAGTAGAGTCGCTGTTGTTGCTAGGCTACACGGCTATACGGCTATTTTTGTGCAACATGGCGGAATATTTATCCAATGTAGAAGTCTCTGACGACAACTTTGAGTATAATGGATGCCCGTATCGTTTTGAGCCAGAATGTACTGACAAGGAGCTATTTGAAAGGAGGATGCAGAGGGAAAGAGCCGAACAGCTGGCCAGAGAACAAGCAACCACTGTACATCCACGTATGGGGGCTAACTGGTGGTGTTGTTGTGGACATTGCACGGCAATGGCAAAAGAGGAGGAGTGAGTTTCGCAGCAGATAAAGTCTAATTTATGGGCTTCGATTTCTGGCCCCGTCTGCTATTATGGCATGAGAAAAAAACGCTGTCGGATGGATCTACATTGCTCGAAAACGGCTCAGAGCTCTGCCAAAATTGTCTGGGTGAGTCTACGAGCGTATTTAATCCTAAAAATAAGGTCCAGGTGTCAAAAAACCGAACTTATCCTTTAAAGTGCATCAAAGCTGACGGTTACGGTAGTCAATAATGCAGCTGGAGGGGTTGGTGTCCCTTGCCTCGGGAGCCTTGGGGCATAGGGTTTGCACCCTTGTGTGCTTAAACTTCAGTGCGCGTAAACAATAAAGTAGGGTTAACGTTGCTGGTGGTGCAGATGAGTCATCAGCAATCTTGAGTGGCAAAGTGTCAACCCAGCATGTGCTCCAAGCCTAATCTGACCTGACCTGACAAATAAAAAAAGGCTAGTCTTAAAAAATAATAAATCGAACATAATTGACCTGACATTGACACGGGGATGTCCTGGGTTCATTTGTGAAAGGGGCACAAGGCACCTCAAGGCACCTCAAGGTACCTCAAGGTTCCAAAAGACTGTTTACTGCTTAGATCCTAAACCTTTAAAACACCCTGTGCATAGCAGTGACCCCGGCACACTTGCCCTCAGTCACCTCTGTCATATTAATGTAATAATGTTTTACATTAAAGGCCACAAAATACACTTTTAGTTGTATCTGTGCAAGAAAACATGTCCATGGTCCGTCAAACTAATTCGCTTCCATTCACAAATAAGAAAAACTCCCCCTCTCCCTCTGCCACTTGCTTCACCTTTCAGAGAATATGTGCTGAGATAATGAGTTTTAAAAAAAACCTTTAATAATGTTTATGCAGCCACAGTAACGTAGAGCACAGTACTGGTAAGCTGCAGCAGTAACCATTTCTTGAGAGGGTTGTGGTCAAACCCAGCTCATACTCTAAAACTGCCTGATCTAAGCAGGGATGAATCAGAGGGGCCTGCAGGCATGATAGAATCCATTATGTGAGTTGAATTTAAGGCATGAACTAAAGAAATCATCCACATCTTGGACTAGTGTAAACTTGTGGAAAAGGAGGAAAATATGGGAATTATAAACTAATGGCAATAGTGTTTCCATCCCCATTCTGCCATTTCAACCATAAGCACTTAATTCCTCTGTTTTTGTCAAAGTGCACCAAATACTCCTTTTATTTAGTAATCTACTGCCGTCATAAGATTACCAGCTCAGTATACTTGCAACCCTATAAGCCAATTGGGAGGCAGTAAAAGTCTGTGATGTGAAATCACCCTGTTTGTTCTGCAGAGACTTATGACTAGACTTTAATTCTTATGCAACAGTCACCAAATCCACAAACTACACCAATGACATTTTCACTCTAATTACAAATTTATTTAAGCAGAAGGTCTGACGATCTATCACATATTTGAAACTATTGGTAGGCTTTCTCATGAGAGAGTAATTGTGTGGATTCAGTCACTGTTAATCTTTTGGGAAACTATAGGCTATTACACTACTCTACTTGTTTGATTTGTTGATGTTTGGTCACTGTTGCATCTAAAGGATCTCTCTATGAGACTGATTTGTAATGAAATTGCTGCAGTCTGAAACAGACACATTTATTTGAAAAGAACAGTATAAACATGTTCTGCCAATTTGTGTTCTCAAATATTAATCAATGATTGGTAAATAATAACTTACCACTGGCCGACCAGAGTGTGAGCATGCATGTGTGCTTGTATGCATGTGTGATTGACAGGTTAAAGAGTGCTAATGCAGATTAAACACACATGCCATCTGTCAGTGTTAACAGCAGATTAACTTTTCAGACTCTTCTCACAGAGAGCACTCTAATTTACCCTGTCCACACAAGTGATCAAACCAGTGACCAGACCAATATGAATTCATTAGATTACGCTGGGATTTCACGTGTATAATGTTTGGAGAAGTCATGAGCAACATAAACATTTTCAAGTTCTTTATTTTCTGTTTCTTTGATTAAGTGCCATGTGGAAACGTACTTTAAAAAAAAAGAATTTTTACTTTATCTTCAAAGTAAATGGATTTACCAAAATAAATAATCAAACTATGTAGTTAAGTCCTATGATGCAACACTGACCACATTACGCTACTTATTCTGTCTGAATGTGCAGATTAAAGTGGGAGGGAAATAACAGGAACAAGTGATCAGACAGAGAGGTTTACAGGTGAACACATGGACAAGTGAGTAGGTGACCAGACAGGTGAACAGGAGAGCTGACAGACATGTGAAAGGGTGAACTGATCAGACAAATGAACAATGTGAAAGTCAGACAGGTGAACAAGTGATGTCTACTTACTGGTTGTTGCTTCTGCTGCTTCACCTGAAAAAAGTAATTTACATGTAAGTGTCACCCCTATGTATGTATATATATGATTTCACCATGAGCGCAGCACTAGGCCATCCTACAGGAGGGTGCATCTGTAGGGAGCTTACAGTTACAGTAGCAAGAAAAATCCTCTGTTTAGCACTTGGAAATCTTGAGCAGAACCAGTCTCACGTTGATCAGCCATCCACCGAAGCTGTGTCAGGGATGTGGGCGAAGGAAGGGAGATGGGCAGAGACAAAGGGACTAAAGAGTTACAGGTAGTGGCAGATCCATGGGCCAATCATCAATCGGTTTTCATCAAATTTGTCTCTGCGGAATATACATTTATTAGGGGTTAGCCCCTTGAGATATAACATCTCGTTTTCAAGAGGGTCCTCCTTTCTGTATGGTTATAAAGGTAGTTATGGAGATATAATCAGTAACAACCATGGAAAGAGAGATCAATCTAATATTAACAACAACTGTAATGGTTAAAAGGTAGAGAGGGCTGATGTTAAGTAATACAACAGCATAGTTGAACTTCATTTAAATTAGGTTATATTGATTTGAAAATGAGAATTTATGATAAATGATGTCCTTTCTGTTGGGGTGGGGGGAGGGTTAACAAAAACAGTTTATGATAGTGACAACCTTGAACTATGCTCACAAAGTATTGCAAATAGTTGTTTTTAAGGCCAGTTGTCTAGCCACAAGTGGTTAATCTGAGTTTTGGTGTCAGAGTAGCAGCAGTATGTTGACTCTCTTTCTCTGTCTTTTCTCTCTCCTCCTTTGCTCCCTTGGTCTTTGTGATCATGTATCTGTGCATATCAACATAAAGGATGAATCTGTCCTGCACTCAGTAAAAATACTTTCGTGTGTAGCATAAATTCGAATTCTGCATGCAGGTGTTGGTTGTGTAATTTAAATGCAGATACTTGTAGTACATGTGGGTAAATACAGTTGTTGTTTTTGTGTTGATGTTCAGATTTTAGACCAATGTTCAGGTACATACAGACATTGGCAGTTCCTGTAGGCAGGGGCAGGTATGATGCTGGTTTCCAGCTGCGGGGATTGAAAGCCGGGCCACAACGCTGACAGTCCTGTCCACTGGTGTTGTGGTCACATTCACACTGAAGCGTCCCATCACGTAGCATACACTGAGACGCATGCAAGTTACACTTACACCTGAAGAAAATTATATGTGCACAGAAAGAAAAAAGACATATCATGAACAACCAGCATGGCAAATATGACACCAAAAAATGCAACAGCCCATGGGAAGTATTTAGTAAATAAAGGAGAGGAATAACATATTTTCCATCAAGAAACAATTTAAGTTCTATTCTTCGTTCTTTTAGAGAAGAAATGTTGCTCAGCTCTGATAGAACTGCCATGATACCATGTAGCAGCATGAAGGCTTATTACTTTACCAGGTATCAGTTTACAGAGAGTCACTTCTCATTATAAGCACAATCATGCCTGCTGATACTAACACTCTTCTCAGAGGCTCCCTATTTGGTCCAGTCATTCTCTGGCTGTGCATCAGCTTGATGCTTTACAAGATGAATCCACCCAAAGACAGACGTGAAATCTGGTGGATCCAGCTGTTTTAGTAAGCCAAAAACCCCCAACCCAATATATTAAATATTTAGTTAATTCTTTTCATCTTCACTTTCACCTCTAACGGGTCTGGGAACTAAAAGCTAGAAGATGGCATCTGGACACAGGGCTATCTAATCCTTTACTTGACTTTCGTTTTTAACACTGTCCGAGCTTCTGTAAGATAATGAGAGAATGTGGTGTCACTGTAATTACACAAATAACATTTTTCTAGAGTAACCCTCCATCAGACAAGGTAAATGTCTGAACTCATCATGTTGATGTTACCTGGCAGGTACGTCAATGTTGGAAATAGCATAGAAGTATTTCAACAAGTTATCTCGCTGGACATAGGTCCCTCCCAGAGCTGGGCGTAGGAGTCTCAGTCTGAGGTTGGTGAAGGTGAAGAAATCTCTAAGACCCTTCATGGTCTCCATGCGGGTGTACAAGGCATCCATGTTGATGAGCTTTGGACCAGCAAACACCCCAAACCGAGCACGTACCTCAAACACCACCATCTTCTCCTCCTGTTGGTCAAAAACTTACAGTGACTACTTTTTGTAAATCAAATCTGAAGATTGTTCTGTCATTGGAATAACAAATACTTTGGAATAGTTGGATGTACCCCTGTGATACAGTTTTTATGAGTGTGAGTACATGTATTTACTTAAAAAAACCCAATCATTATCTGCTTTCTGTTGTTACTTGATCATTTAAGTGGTCACATAAACAGCATAGCCCAATTTGCTTGCTAAGATAATGAAAAAAGAAATACGCACACCTAGCTTTTTTGTCATTTTTTGTTATTCACTGCATTTATACTAATTGATCTGGTTTATTTCATTCTCTTACATTTGAGAATGTGTTCAAGAAAATATGCCAAGCAACAGCAAGAACAATGGGAGGCAGATTTTTGAAGTCAAGCTAAAATAAATGTTGTGATGGAAAAATGAAAGATATGAATATCCTTCATATCCTTGATGGGAGTGAAGTACCCTCAGGAATAGCTCAGTATTTTTAAGGTGAGGCTGTATGAGGTTCACCTCAATGATAATTCAGTGAATTTGAGGTAAAAAGAAACCATAAATACAGCATCTAGGTTATTGTACAGTAGACTGAACACATTTACAACACTTGCAAGTCCCTTAGTTTTGTTACTACTTTAGCACACCTCATATCCTAGTGACTTTCCAGCTGACACAAAGTAGTACCAAAACTGAGGGGCTTGTAAGTAAAGGGTTGTGTCAAGTACTGTGTCAAACCACCCTGTTGCTGTCTTTGTAGTTTGTTTTCACCTGAAATTTATGAAAGGGATATTTCAGTATTTTTGAAGTTGGGTTGTATCAGGTTCTTGACAATAGTCACTGAAGTAGCAGAAAGACATACCAACAGAGCTGCACCTTGAAGGAGAACAAGCTCAGACTTTTTTGCAAGGCACGCTACTGTTGATTGCTACAGTTTTTAATTGAGTGAGTTTCACGTAGAAATGAGTCATGAAACTATGTTGGATCGAATGTATGATTGTGTGAAAAATTAAAGAGTGCTTAAGTTTTCCTCCAGGAAGTCTCTGAGTTTGGCACTGTTTTACGATGCAGCAAATGGCTATGTGTTCTTACGCCCACTGAATCTCATTCTGAAAAATTCTGTCTTCTTCTGTGAACATCGGTTCATAAAGGTAACACTGTGGATCTGCAGTTAAAGGAACGTGACTGTCACTTGAGTAAAGATGGGCTCATATTTGGTTCATCATTGGTTACCTCTGCCATTGTTGTGTCTTCCCGAGTCCATAGAGCGAAACAGCAGATCAGTGGGATTGTTGCATACAGGAAGAACAGTGCCATTTGCTGCATTGCAAAATAGTGCCAAACACAGAGACTTCCAGTGGGAAAAATAAAGCGCTCTAAAAATTTCCGCCCTATCTATATTCAACCCAGCATGGTTTTGGGGCTTGTGTATACGTAAAACTCACACAAAACCATGAAATAACTGCACCTGCCAACGGTAGAGTACCTTAACGGAAGTCTGAGCTTGTTTCTCCTTAAAGGTACAGCTCTGTTGAGACCCTTTTCTGCTACTTCCCTGACTGTTGTCAAGTACCTGAAACAACCAAACTTCAAAAACACTGAAATATCCCTTTTAATTACACAGTTTTCTCTGTACTGGAGAAAAGCTGATAGCCATCACTGTAGTTAGTAAGTTTAGTATTAACATGAGCCCAATAAACCCTCATCTAAAATATAATGTCCTTAAGAAAGTGTCTAAAGGTCTAAGGTGTTCTTTACATGAAGCTCAAAATTAGGTGAGGGTCATACAATGTGGGTTTTGCTGTTCCTACTACATCTTTGGATTGACATGTTTATTAAAGCTTACTTTTATGACACTATTTTTCAGTCTGACCAGAATTGCTTTAAATTACTCACCTTAGCTCCAACCCATCGAGAGTACTGCTCTGTACAGATAACCCTGGTGAGGTTACTTGGCGCTAATTCAGAGACTCGTTTAGGAGACATGCCAAATGCCTCCAAACAGTCATCAGCATAATACTGATATGGCTGCCATGTTGCACCTGAAAAAAAAACAATGGTTAATAAATTATCAAACTATGATCAGATATCAGATCACACAGTGCAGACCAGTGCATGATTGATGACCCCTCTCCAGCCTTACCTTTGTCTAGTGATTTCTCCAACACCATGCTGGTTGGTCGGCCATACTCAAAAGTAATGGTGATATCATCAACAACCTCCAGACTCTTGTTCCAGGATAGTGTGATATTTGCTAAAAGGGGCTCAGGAAACTTGGACCATGTGACTGTCTGCCAGTAGGTGATGAGCCCCCCTCTCTCCCTGTCTCCCATCAGTTGAGGTGGGTGAGACAGGTCAGGGCTTGATGCATCACACTCGTCGCTGCACAGGTAAGGGTTCTCCTGCAAAACAATACAGTTTTTATGCAAGGTCACTAATAGGACATAAATGTTTCAGTCTGTAGTATACAGCTGTAGTTTAGTGACTTGTACTATAGTTATCCCAGGGTGTTTCAGAGTTTATGCAGAATGATACCAAACACTGAAACATGTTGTAAATGTATGTGCGACAAAATTTTACAAATTGCTCACAAGTTCAATAAACAACAGAGAAAAAAACATTTTGATTGACCAATTATCTTTAAGTTCAGAAATTTTATTAACTCCAATAGCAATTCAGTTATGTGACATCAATTCACATATATGACATATGCAAACATGGGAGATAAGAGGGGCCGAATCAGAGACAATAACTTAATAGTCACATTGACAAATATGCTCACTGGCACATTTTGCGATACATGTGACAAATTGACATATTTATTATATCAGTCCACCAGGCTCACTAATCAGTAGAGTTTTCTTGAAACTGATGCTGGTACTAGTAATAGAAATATCTCTACACTACAGTAGCAAACAGCTGGGCACATTATTTATGCCTTTAACTTCTTTAAATTAAATTCAGTCTCCATTAATGTCACATTCAAATACTGCATTCTGGGTTTACCCACAGTCTTTTTGTTTAACCTAATATAAAATTGTCTCCAGTACTGATGTCCATACTGATATTTTGTGTCAAGAGCACAAAGTCTCTACTTAACTAAAGTTGATCTGTTCTTTAGTATGAAGATATTAATCATCAAGGTTCAGTTGAACATTTTGCCAATATTACAGCCAATAAATTGGCAAAAACTTTATATCTGCTCATGCCAATGATCAGCTTTTTAGGCAAATATCTGCAGGTACCAATATTGGTCTGATTATATCCCTGCATCCCTAAATACTTCTTCATCCAAAGTGCATACCAGTGCACTTGTGTGGATGTTTTGTGTTTAGATGCAATCTTTACTGGATTATGATTATGGGGACCCTCTCGGTTAAGCAGAATCCACTTTTTTTTTTTAAATATAATGATCAGGAGAGTTCGTAAGATCTTCAAATGGTACTCTACAAGTTTTTGATGGTTTTGGGTCTGATGGATGCTTCATTGTGCCTGTTGTGTTGACTGGAACTTAAAACTGTTCAAGATCTCAGAATCAAAAGAAATGTATCCTTCTAGTGATATTCGGCACAAGCATTAGTTAAACACATAACTTGTGTAATGATTATGATAATGAATGAAGCTGCAGGGCAACAAATGGCAGAAGCTCTGAAAAAACTCAATGTTCCTGAAGCTGTAGCCCCTCAATATTATGATGGAGCAGGTTTAGAAACTTTCTCTTCAGCCTGTCACTGTGGCCGTTGGAATTACAAGTCCGTCAACCACTAATTTATTAGCCACTTTATTTAAATAAACATAACAGTGTTATGCTATTTAGTATGCTAAAATATCTAGAAATAACTCACCTGCATTAATATTTCAAACACTTGAGTTTCTAATGCTCCCAAAGCTGGAAACACTCTCTTCCCTGATATTGTTAAAGTTAAAGAGCTTCAAATAACAACAATCAGTTCTGATTGTCAGTGACACTGTAGTACGAAACAATATTTGTAACTGCAGCTTCAACCAGGAGCTACTGCCACAGTCCACTCTTTCTTTCCTATATTTTATTTTAGCTTTCTCAGCTCTAAAACAAACACACTGTCAGTTTCAACAAACCATCAACAGTTAGACTTTGTGCAATGTGGTGGCAAATTTCTGATCTCTGTTCAAATGACATGGGGTTTAACCATTGCAGCACACAGACTTTCATTGTGAATACTGTCACCAGCTCTGACTTGAGGAGGAGGTGGAGCCTTGTGGTCAGTGAATGTGTAGCACAAACTCAGAGTGGAGAAAGCAGACACCCAGAATCCAGTTAAAGTTTTTTTTTTCTGTCACAATTCACTCTGATACATTACTGTTATTTACCTGCTGCTGTGGCTGGTTGGTTGAGCAAATTTACCTGTCAGTGAGCAAAAATACTAGTATTTGGTGGGTGGCAGATGCAACTCTCAAACACTGTCAAAGAACCAAAGTAAAATCACACATCTTCAGTGATTTCAGTGCCGACTATGATGTCATATCCCTCTAATCACATTGCAGGCGTCAAAGACGTCAGTCCTACAGTGGCACTTAAGCCCTAAACCATTTGCAAAATACACATGATGCCAGTTGATTTCCTTCTTCCCATTGTTTAATCTCTTTACTTTCCCTTTAAACTTTAGAATATTAAGCTTTTAATCAAATAATACAGCAAAACATCATGTTTAAGATTGACATCTGCTGCCATTTCTCAACAGGACTACAGTTAAGTTCACTAAAGTGAGTGTGTGTGTGCATTAGTGTGTGGGTATGTGGGGGTGTGTGTGGGTGTGTGGGGGTGTGTGTGTGTGTGCGTGGGTGTGTGTGGGGGGTGTGTGTGTGTGGGTGTGTGTGTGTGTGTGTAAGTGCAATAGATTAACAATTATGTTAATCTGATCAGTGTGTGTGTTAAAGACTTTAGCTGCAGCTGCCAACTGTCACTTTGGAGATTCACAAGACTTAAAGCAGCACTAACTAACCCTGAGTGACTCTTATTAATGTGATGAACCAGTCTTGCTCCGCTGAGGTCTGTGTGTTGGTTAAAGAATCAGGTATATTAAATCTTTACAGAGGGGCGTCAAATTGACTTCAGTACCTCTTATGGCTGCAAAGACTGGAGCCAACACAAAACTGTAGTTATAACTATGACATCAAAGATCTACTCTTAAGCCCTTCACGCAGCACTAAGACATTCTGTTTGGCCGTGGGAATATACACTATTCATAAATATCTGTACATCCTTACATTTACTCTGCTGAACTGTATAACCACTGCATTGTGATCATGTCAAACATTTGCAATATCTACATGTATAAGACATATTTGAATGCTTATTGTTATCTATCCTGCTTTTCCTCATCCAGTTTTCATGATTGAGAAATTGTCATGTGAGAAATACAACTCCAACACTAACAAGTCTCTGCTGTTGTTTCTGGTTCCAGGTTAAGATTTGTGTTATCCTTTTCTTGTGAGGAATGCCATCAATAATTCACGTTTCATTTTTCGTCATTATCAATAATTCAGGCATGTCTTCAGTGTCTCAAAGGGACAATTAGAAAGACAGCAGGACTCTATGTGGGTTAAACCTGTGGGTTAGGACCCCACTAGGCGGTCACAAGATAACACAGAGGAAGTCATAATGTGATTGACAGGTGATTAAAGTATTGTCTTCAAATGAAGATTTTCTTGATATTATGTTGGAAAAAGTAAGTTAAGCAGACCTCATAAATTGTCCTTTCTTACATCTGCTTGCAGAAAGTCATGCATAGTGGGTTAACATGCACTTACAAATAAATATTTACAAGAGCCAACTAAAAATGAAGGGGAAAACCCTGACTTATGATCAGAGTTAAGAAAGACATTGTGTTCACAATAAAGCTCAATACAGGCTGACAACTTTTTTGGCAGCTATGGTTCCCCAAGTAAATTCCTCCATTCAAACACTCTGATGACATTTCACAAAATTTTATACATTAGTATTAATATACAATTAAAATAATGTTGTCAGAATTGCTGTCTGTGTATATTTCGTACACTGCTTTTAACAGTGTGTACTGTCAGCCTCAACAGCCAAAGGCTAAGTCCCAAAGAATCATAAACAAAGCCATGGTACCATCAAAATGTGCGTTTTTTGCCCAAAATCAATGATAAGCTGGTCAAAAGTAAATGTTTTGAGGTAGATTACACATGACTTTGCATCCTCTACAAGAGTACATCTCATTGTTGACTTACTTGTCAGTGGTACAGTTGTTTTAAGCTGAGCTCAAACTGGCATATCAGGGCTTTTTTATATTATTATTTTCCTCTCAGCAACTGCCAGAAAAAGTGATAACCAATGATGGTTCTCTACAGCCACAGCTTCAATTTTTCAAAAGTATGTTTGCAACATATGAACACACGTAACAAGTTCACCTGCAGTAAAGCAGCGTCACTCACAAATGTAAAGCAAATAAGGAGGGGTGTTGGCAAGAATCTGGTGGTACAGTACATGTCACAATACCGGGATGACAATACTATATATACCGAATTATCATGGTACTGAGCAAGGGGAGATATTGTGATTCTTTTTTTAATTGTCTATTGGAAAAAAAGCATTTAGAATACATAATATCATGTGCAAAGAAAAGCTGTATCTAACCAGTGTTATATTTATACAGCATGGTGCATGCAACATGGAAAAACTTTACTGTCAAACCCAATGACTGAAATAATAACAACTGATTTACTCGGCGACACAGAGTCAAAAGGCTGAATGCCTTCAGCCAAATAATAGTTGGTAGTTGAACTTTAACACAAGACAAATGTCCAAAAATTCAATAGAATATTCTATAAGAAAATATAAATTTGATGACATAAAAGTAACAGTATCATACTGCAAAATGTCACAATATATTGGTGTATTAACATTTTGTTACACCCTTAAGAGAAAACTATTCAGTAGTAAGGGTTAAACACATAATCCTGACTAATGGCATCACAGCTGCAGCTTCTATTAAAAGTCACACACTGTAAATGTGAGAGTTAAAGCTTGTGTTAACACGAGGGCACAGGTAATTCTCAGCTGTATTCACTACAGTATAATCATAACAAGTGCCAGGGCATTAATCCTGATCCAATTCAAATTAGTTTTGGCTTTCCTGATTATAAAAACAAGATGTTTTGTCTTCATGCTCTCTCATGAGTGATTAATGGGGTAGGATTGAGTCATGTTTGAGATTTTTTGTCAGTACTGGTGCTATATCAGTGCTTTTATAATGAACTTTTGCCTTTATGGTTCCCTGATACTTTAAGAGAAAAAAAAACATTGAAAATGTTTACTGTTGTCTGGCCCATGTGCATATTACCTGCAATGTCCTTTTCTATAGCTCAAGAGCAATAGTGGACAGCTCACTGAGTAGAGTAGCAAGAGACGATGCAGAATCTTTGGCTCTGAAATTCACTGAATGGTACCAAAATGCAGCTCTCAGATCCGTGTTGTGATGTGATGTGGTTTGGTAGGTATTGGATGCACTTGTAATTGACCACAGCTGGATTTTTATGATTATCCCTAAGATGGGACAAATCCTCCCTTCCTTTATAGTACAGCATGTACTCTGCTTCTAACACCAAAAAGCTCTCATTTATTTCAAGTGAGGAGCAGCAAGAGCCACAGCACATATTTGGTTGATTTGGAAAGCAACAGAGCTACAGAAGATGAAAATACCTTGAAGATATTGTCATAGCCGCCTCCAAGGCAACAAACATGTGTCAAAACATAATACAAATGTGGTCAAATCAAAGAGTGCTTGTTTTTTTAATGATATTGATTATAGTATTAACAACAATAGGGATCATGACTTGTGCCATAAATGGGCAGTTCCAATTATTGTATGATTTACTCAGATGAGTTGTAATGATGTCTGACTCTAAGATGTTTTTGATCATATGTTATTCACAACAAGATTCTGCTGTAGCGTTGAACTTATCTAAAAAGAGCAAAATAAATGAATCATATCAGGAAAAAAAACTTTAACAGAATCTGTTTATAAAGGGAAGTCAGTCTTTTAGCATAGACTTGGATTAAAATACTGTATATTATTAAAAAGGAAAAAAGTGTTGGCTGGGATCACTGCTGACATTTACAGCTGACATGTCTGGTCAGAGATCATTTAATATTCTCAGATGGAGACAGACATTCAAAGGACACAGAGAAATATGTTTTACTGCGTGTGCTCAGGAGTGTGTTTTTTGCATGTTCTTACCAGTGTACAGAATCTCTCGGGTGGGTTTCCACAGGTGATGCCAGGGGGGTCCACTTTGATCTGCATCACCTCCTTCATGTTAGCAGGGGGGGGCTGGCAAGCATAAAACTCCCATCCTGGTCCAGCCTCCGAGACGCGTAGGGATCGGCAAACATCAAACTGACCGCCAGTCTGACACCAGCCCAATGCCAGAAGGAAAAAGAGCCAGAGGAGTCGAGGGAGAGGGTTAAACATGGTGGTCTGATGATCAGACAGAACGGAAGTTTATTGGGAGGTCACATTTCAAAGTCACCCCCCACATTTTCAATCCACAGGGTCACTTCTGCCCCACATTCTTTAGGTAGGTGGTTGTCATTGTAAAAAGGTGAAACTTTCAATCAGCCCTGAAGATGTTTCGTCCAACTCCAGTCTGAAACGAAACAAGAATAACACACAAGAAAAAGAGACCAGGTCATACCTACTCCAAAAAGACTTAAAGACAGTAAGACTAAAGGTAGTTACACATGAGCCTGGGGAGATCTTGCCAGACTCAGTCCAAACAACCTAGAAGAATCAAGTTTTATTTTACCTGAAGACAGGTAGGCTATTACACTTAGTGCAGATAGATACTTCACCTTGAGCAGTTTGCCCAAAAAAAGTGCTGAAGACAGTATGCTTGAAGAATTTTTCACTCAAATGACAGTTAAGCTTAAAGAAAGCCAAGTCTAAGGACAGTTTGGGACAGTTCAGTAAAAGGATAATTGGATCAGGACACAGTTAAGTTCAAAGACTATTAGACATGTGGACATTTTTGGTCAAGGATAGCTAGATTTAAAGACACTTTGGTCAAAGGAAAGTTAGACCTAAAGCCTGAACAGCTGAGAGCATTTTGTTTGAACAGCTGTAAGGGACAGGTCAATTCAAAGGACGCTGGAATAGAGAAGAATTGGCTTCAAGGATAGTAAGACATAAACAAGCTGGTCAAAGCATAGTTTGAATTAGATTGGAGGGACAAACAGTCCAGAAGACAGTTTAGCTCAAAGACAGCTAGACCTGAAGTAAATTTGGTAAAGTATTGCTGGACCTGAGGACACTGTTCAAAGGATAGTTTCTCCTAAAAGCAGTTTGGTCAAAGGACATTTAAACCTGAAGACAAATTGGTGGGAAATGGTCAAATCTGATTCAACCAAAAGACAGCTGGGCCTAAGGGTAGACCTCATGAGATTTAGATCTTGTTCAACATTGTCCATTTAGATCTTAGGACAATTAGACATGAAGACAGCCAGACCTTGTCAGACATGGGCTGGATAGACTTGACCAATGAAGTTTAGATGTAAGAAGGAGTAGACCTACCAACAGAAACATATATTTTAACAGTATCCAGATCATTCCTCAGACAGCTGACCTTGTGAAACTTTGCTCAGGTTGACCTGACAACAGTCAATCAAAGGGTTATTCAGACATGAGGACATTATGCTCTTTGGACAGATGGACCTAATCAGACCTCAGGACAGCTAAACTCGGTTCCACATTGTCCATTTCGACCTATGGGTAGGGTGGCAACTTTAAACCTGGTCCAGGTAGCCCCAAGGACAGCTGAAATCAGAATAACTGCGCATTGTCAACGACTGTGTAATAAAATCTGACTCAGTGCTTGACATCAGCCTCAGAGAGGAGCCAAGGTCACATAGATATCTTTAATATGAAAGATCATATTCAGTGTAAGGGTTTTCTGTGAACAGCTCTTTGCAGCCTCCAGAGAAATAACGCTGGATATGAAAACAACTCATGCCACTGTTCCCTCCATTCTGTCTGTCTGTCTGTGTGCCAGCCTATATGTCCATCTGTCTCTCTGCACGTCTGTCTGGAAGTCTCTCTGCCTGTCTGTGTGTTTGTGTACAAACATCATCACAGATGATTAAACTGAGACTCCGAGACTTTGCCTGTTTCTCTTCTTTATTAAAACAAAGTTTGTGTGACAGATTTCCTGAAACAGGATCTCTGTGCCAACTGTATTACAAAGTAGTGGTCAGTCACTGTAACATCTGTTTTTACCAACTCTGATCCAAAAACGCACATTAATTGCATATAGTTTAAGGTGCTCCCTGAATATATAGAGGGTATGCACATGATGCCACACTCAGCATGGGTGAGTGAAATTCTTGCCACTGAGAGGCAAAAGGCACCGACTGGTAACTGCAATCAGTGGGTAGTCAGCAGTCAGATGCTTTCACTCATGTGAAAAATTTAAAGGTTTTTGTCATAGTGTTTTGACAAATCTATCCCGAGCCATACAGATCCTCAGCTGGTGTAAAAGAAACATTTGAAACCATAATATTAGACCTATAACAAAGATGAAGCTGTGATGTGGCAGCAGCTAGCAGGGTTGCACACAGAATTGGCTGGGCCCCTGAAAAACGTAGTAGGAGCCCCTCCAGATGTGATATAGTAACATTAACCCACACCCTGTATTCCTAGTCTTGCTTCAGTCAGCTAATTCATGGAGTAAAATCCCCAAAGCTCCCCTTTTTTTCCCCTCCTATATCTGCTACTGTCTGAACTTTTGTTCTGGTCCTTGAATGACAATACACGACCCAACACTGAGGGCCCAAAACTAGTCCAGCTGTCCTCTGCAAAATGATAATATTATGGCTAACAGAAGATACTTATTAAAGTTAGAATTTAGGGTTGTACCATTTTTCTTAAATTTCATGGGCCCCTCATGAGGCTGGGCTCCAGTAAACCTTTCCCTATGCCCCCTCTTATTAGCAGCCTTGGCAACTAGTGTCATATTACTGAACAAACATGTGTTCAGGGATGGCCAATATGAACCATACTTCTGTCTGCATTCTCAAGCCTTTACTTACAGGAAAATCAAGACATTGACTTTCAGAAAATCAGTAATAAAGTTAAAGACCAATATCCTTGATGACTAAGCACTGAGGACAAGTTTTCAAGCTTGTAACCTGCACTAAGCCCAGCAAAGTCCAGTTACCATGGCTGGTTTGACAGCAAATTATTTTAAAAAATAGTATCATATAAATTTCCATCAAAAACTTGTGAAATCAGTGAACTAATACGACTTATATTTGGGCAAATACCAACATTACTTTCACACATTATTCTTGAAATTTAAGTATCTGTACAGTTTTTCTGGGCTATTGCTGGGGAGCATTTTTAAGTAAATGGGAGGCAATAACACTAAGACAGATGTTAACACTGTATGCTCAGAAAAGCGGTGTTATACTGATCTTATTCTGCATACATGCACATTCCCACAAAGTAAGTGTCACTATAAGATTACATCCTATGGCTTATGCTTTTTAATGCTGCTTTACAAATATAATATCATGGCTCCAAAAGTTTTATTCCTTTATTTTTCAAACACATATCAGCTTAGAATTTATTTAGCATCTGATGAACATCAAGAAATAATTAGGCTTACTAAAAATGACAAACAATCACAGTTTTAAGGAAAACTGAAGCATTTCCCTGCTTTCTAAACATTGATTCCTTTCCCAGGCGTTACCTTCTGCCACAGCAAGTAGTCCTGTGAACATATTATGACTTCCATGCTTTCACTATTGTTATCCAGTAGGGCAGTTACTTACTGAGAAGAAGAGGGTGAACTGATTAGTACATACTTTAACAGAGCAACCATCCACACCTTAAACAAAAGATGCAGGAGAAGTGCTCATCTGTATGCAGAACAGAAGAAATAGGACTCAACCTGTATCTCTCTCTCTTTGAATTGTGCTTTGTTTTAAGAGGTAAAGGTTACAGTGTGGAGGAAAATTGAAAAAAACCTACACTGGCTGTTTTTTTTTTTCAACTACATTTCTTAAACTTTATTAAAGCAAGTTATGGTTTTGCCCTCAAGAGGATTGTATTATTTGTGTTATTTCAAGCACCGTGTTAGGATTGTCTAAGGGAAGCAATCTGAATGAATGAGCCCGATTAAAGAATGGCACCTTTCTCATTAATTTTAATTTTGTCCTCTAGAGCTCTCTGTCTGTCAGCAGGTTGTGACAGTGCTGTTTGTAGCTCTCAAAAAGGCAAATGAGGCTTGGGTTTACTGTTAATGTTAAAAATGTCTTTTTCATACAATGGACCTGTAATTCAAAGAAGTTTATTTGGTTTTCATATTAAATGTTAATTTCTGAAAAATAAAACATCAGTTATTTATTGTTGAATCAAATGTTTGTCTTGTTTAAGCGTGTTTCAAAGATAAATTGACTGTCCCAGTAAGGCATACAGGTAAATTCTAGTACAGGAAATACTTGGTGTTCAAAACGATGAAGTTCATAATCTGCTTTTTTTTTTTTAAAAAGTGTTAAAATATTGACATTTTGGATAATGGGGAAAAATCCAGTATCATGCATGTCAAGTTTACTTGTTCATCTCTACACCTGTCTGTCTTCACAAATACAATAGAAACTATGAACAACTTTTGTGTTTCATATGAGCTTCACCTTTAAATCAAAGAGTAGATTATAAAGACAATGACCACTCTGAGTGTCAGGGCACCTCAGTTTGTAAACTTGTATGTGGTGATACATTAAAAATCAGAATATTAGGAAACATACTGTTTTGTATGAACTAAATCTTAAAATCAAATTTTAGACTAAAGTGAAGACTGAACTATTCAAAGTGTGCCTGTCTCTTTTAGCATCTGTCTCCACACCTGACTCTCTAAGACCACAAATGAAAGTACAGGGGAAAAACTGAAGTCTGTCCATCTTTCTATCTGTCTCTGTGTCCGATAGAGTGATACTCACCTGTTTGTCTCTCCACATGTCTCTCTGCTGTTTTTCTTCTTGATAATCTGGTCAAACATTTGCCAAAATGCAAAAATAAAAATCTCTATATGCCTTTATCAGAGACAATTTCTCCTCATATGTTCTATTCTTCTAATCAAACTCCTCAGGCTTGTCTTCCTCCCTTGTTCTCCTGTGTCTCTCTTTTCTGTTCTCCTCTGATCTTTTATAATCTCCTCCTGTCTCGTGCTCTTTCACTCCCCCCCCCCCTTCTCTTTCTACCTGAAGATAAACCTCTCAGAGCTCAACAGACTATCTCTCCTCCTCTCTCCTCTCTCACTGTGCCTCGCTAAACCAACCCTCTATCTCAACTGCACCTCTACTTCTCTCTATCCTTTTCCATCATGTGATTTACAAAAAGTGGATGTACGTCTGTCTGATGTGAAAGAAACAAAATTCAATTACTTTAGAAAATAAATTAAAAAAAAACATTAAACAACGAAATGAAAAGTGTTCTCTATTTGTTTAATTTAATTTAAGATGAGGTTTGTTAAAGTTGATCATGTTTCATTCATTTTAAGGGGCTTTAACTTAAATTTCGGTTTCAATCAGGTTGAAATTTGTAAAATTACATTACTGACAAGCATTTTTAATTGATTTAATTTACAAGCATGTTGGGAACTGAAGGTTTTTAAAGAATAACACATGTAAATTTATGATACCATCACTCAGATCTGTAGCATTAGCACTAATTTGTACAATGGACTTGGTTCCAGTCCGTTATTGAGCATACTGGATCAGTTTATTTCAGGTCTCAGCATAGTTATACTCAATGACATCACTGACCTGAACGGTAACTTCAATAATTCCATAAACAAAGTTATTATAAAAAAAAAATAATGGCTCACACCATTTTATTGACAGAGAGCTTACATTTTGAAACAGACAAGAACAAAAAAAAAATACATTTGATGCTTTTAATGGGAAATGTTGTCATTAGTTCAAGATGAAATAAAAATATATCTATGGGCTATTTCTACAATACTTTCTACAATTGGAGCCTATTTGTTACTCATCATTTGGTGCCCCTCCATGACTCCAGGTCCCACAAAGCTGTAACTTTAATCCCCACCTATGGGCAGCCTTGAGAAACCCACAGGGATGATAAGATGTATGAAAAGTTTTGGATCCCTGGAATAAGAAAGGACCCTTACCGTAAGGGTTGAGCCTCTATATTTCACAAAATGCAGTGGTCCTTAAGATGAGGAGGAGATGAGGAGGCCTAGTTTCGTGATGACAAGCACTGCAAGGTCCCATCTATTTCCTAGTTTACCTACTCCACCTGCAATTCTTTTTACTCATGTTGAAATTTTTAAACAGAGGCCCCCAAAATGGTAGCAGATGGAGAGGGGTTTGGATTGCCTATAGGTTCTTGAGTTGATAGCAGGTGACCTCAATCTCTCAAGTGTCCTAATCAACAACAAATTAATATTGTCAGACAGCAGGCTGCCTTCAGCGATGTTAGAGGGATGTCCCCATCAACAGACCATGGACGCAACAGTAGGATGGGACAAACAGGTCATTAACTGGTAAATCAAAAATCTATGTTATTTCCTTCCAATATTTCTGTTTGCTGTCTCACTGTGCGCAGCTCAAGGTTTTCTGGTTCACCATCTAAGATGCTCTGCAGCATCCAGTAGCAACATCAGATCCATCATTTAAGATAGTATGTATTAAATGTTGTTTGTTATGGTTTTGATTTACTTGTACTACTTTAAACAACACTTTGGATGATACACTTTGCAGGTTTATGTCCAAGACTCTAGATGCTGACTAGTTCTGGTTGACGTCAAGTAGTTTACATAAGTGAAGGCCATTACATTTGAAGCAGGGTTTTCTTCAAGTGCAATAAGCAACTTAATGGGTTCTACCACATTTCCAATATCTGCTTTGCTCTCTTAGCCACTTTGCCACTTATTCTGGGCCTTGTTCTTTTAAGTTCAAGCAGTTTGTTAGGTAGTGGGAGATGGGTTGACAATATGCAAAGAAGTACCTTATCCCAGGCTGTTGTTATCCAGAGGCACTTGGGGGGATTGTCCAGACAGGTCCATGGAGAATGGTGGGAGTGGGATAATTTAACCTGTAACTTGTAACTTTTGTTTGATTTTGAGGGTTACTGATTTGCAGATTGCTGGCTTGTGCTACCACAGGTTGAGTGTGCATTCAAACAGTGTTTGGCCCCAAAAGCCGTAAAGTCTCCATTAGGTCCCATGTTATTACCAGTGCACCCATGTCCCTGTCCCTTGGCAACATGCTATCAAAAGTAAATTGATAAAAAATGTAACATTTTTCCTGTGGTGGTACATTTTTATTAATTTCTCTTTTACTACTGGCGGCAACACTGTCAACTGCAGCTAGTTTTATCTGATTAAAAAATAAAAACTTCTCACATTTCAAACTGCAGGAGGCAAGTCTTCATCGGGCTGTGTGACGTCATGTCTGCGCGACAGTGAACGAATAGCGAAGAGAAGATGGCGGATGGGGTGAACGTTGGGGTGAATTTGGATGCCTTTTCTCATGCCATTAGCGGCATTCAGGCGCTCCGCTCCAGCGTAAGCCGCGTGTTTGAGTCCCTCAAAGATGGCATGAAGAACCGGGAGACCCTGGAAGGTCGGGAGAAGCAGTTTATAGCCGAGTTTCATGACAACCTACAGGCAGTAAACAGAGACCTGAAGTGAGTCCGCCTCAGCAGATCAGTCCGCTTTTGTTTGTTTCTGTACTTCCATTCTTGTATCCCAGCACCTCATGTGCTATTTTAACTTTTTTTTACATTAGACAAAGTGTCATAGTCCACGAAATGGTATCACAGTGGATTTTAAAACTCAGATTACCTCACACAAATACCAGATGCTCAGACCAGACTGCATCCTTTTCAGGTTTGAAGTCTTGTCCCAGTTCATATTAGATGGATTTTTGTTGTATTAGTTACGGAGTGTGGTTCCAGCTGTGGACTTTGTTTAGGACTGAGTAGATTGATAGACAAAAATGTTCGACCTTATATTTCTCTGCGTCTATGCACAACCGTGCACTGCAGCGGAGAAATCAAACCTAACCTGTGAATGGATGGTTGTGGGACACTCTGCTCTTTCGATGTCTCTGTACTCCCTGAGCAACATAAATGTGTGTCCATCTTGGCCTGGCTCTTGTTTTTAAATCTCTGTTCACATTCCTGTTGCTTTAACCTGTCTCTTTCTCCACACCTGTCTACCTCTCAGTGAATTGGAGCGTCTCAGTGGTCTGGTCGGTCGCCCGTCTGAGTCCCACCCTCTCCACAACAGTGGCCTCCTCAGTCTGGACCCAGTCCAGGACAAAACTCCCCTGTACTCTCAGCTGCTGCAGGCCTACAAGTGGTCCAATAAGGTAAACAGAAGCTTACATCAAGTTAACATACTAAAAGGCTAACTTGATAACAAGCTAACAGGCTTACTTATTGAAGTTTGTGTGAGCACTCTTACTTCTATCAGAGTGTACCGGTGGCTGCCCTGACAGTTATAACAGACTTGTTTCTCCAAAGATGGGCACATCTTATTAGGACGTGTTTCAAGAATTTTTTGCTTCAGTAGTTCAGAGCATTTCAACTTAATCAGTCGACCAATTAGACTTTATTTGTAAAGCACTTGTCATACAAATAAAATAGCACAATGTGGGCAGAAAAGAAATAACAAAAGAGCATCAGGGTAAACATTAAACATCATATGCCTATGAAGAACACCCTCAGGCAATTACTAATGAAAATGATGGCAGTTTAGATCAAAATTCAAGCTGCAACTCTTTACGTAATCTGTTATAGACCAGGTTTGGTTCAGGGCAGGTTATTATGGTTACCCAAACTATGCTGAAGAGAGACAGCTGGAAAACTCTTAACTTTTGCTTAACACCCCAGGTTTTCACTCTGAGCCCCACACCCCCACCCTGCCATTCTCATCCTAGCTGGACACCTATGGGAGATTTGAACTCGTGTGTTTGACAGAGCACCATCAATATAAAGGAATATTTTCTGGAAAAACAGTGTCACCATCCTTCTATCATCTCAAAGAATCAGAGGTCCATCTGTGCTGAAACAGAACTCATCTTATCTCTTTAAACTGAAGTGACCTTCAGTTGATTAACCAGCTGAGACCCCTCACCATAGCATTATCAATTAACAACCCACTTATCTGCTGTTAGTGTTTCTGTCACACCTGACACACAGCTGATCCTCCAAGTGAACCTCTGTAAATTCACACAGACTGGGTGTGATGATGATAAATGAAATAATGATATGTGTGTATGTGTTTGTGTATTTCTGTGTGTAGTTGCAGTACCATGCTGGTTTGGCCTCCAGTTTGTTGAATCAACAGTCACTCAAACGATCAGCCAATCAGATGGGAGCTTCAGCCAAAAGAAGACCCAAAGTCCAGCCCAGTACTCTTGTATTACCTCCTCAGTACGTATGGTCATAATTTTTACTGCGTGGAGCGATAATGCTGCAATAATATGTAGCTATTCTTCTTTGATATGCCATCATGATTCATCCCTCTATGCTACTGCAGTAATTCTTACTTTATGACTATAGTTTTGTAGTGAAACACATGTACCTCTATTTAAATACTGCAGTGAAACTTTGTCTTCATTACCATAATTCTACACTGAAAATTTACGTGGCTTTAGTTTTATACTTTACATGGATTTTATGATCATAGTGGCGTGAAAATGTGTTTGTGCAAAAACTTGTAAGTACTGCAATACTGTGATGGATCAGTACCTAGTTCACCACTATGAGTGATATCTACTGTAATATACTACTTGTAGGACACTGTATGTGACAATAATACTGTGGCTGTAAACTGCACAGAAAGTCCCACTCTACTTTGTACTACTGTTACACAGGCCCAATACACATTTTGCATACTTCAGTAATACTTCAGTATTAAATAATACAAGTAACCTAATAACCTGTTGTAGGACACATATGCGCATGATAACACTATGTAAATATCTCATGATACCATAATTCTTATTAATCACACTCTGTGGTTAAATGCACAGTTAAATACTGTAGAACTGGTGTCTACAAGGGCCAGGCTATATGCCCATAGCATTAGGGGGGTATACATGTAATGTATATTGCAATGATTTTTCTGTCCAAAAAAGTTAGATACAAGTAAAATCCATGTGGACAGAATGTCACACAAACTTCCAGCCAGCTGCACAAAGTCATTGTTCATGACATGAAGTAAAATGATATAATTAGAATAAATCAATATGTATTAAAAACCTAATACATTTTCCTTTCTAATACTTAGTTTATTTTGATAGTTTTTTATTAGAATGCATATATTTTCTCCATGACCAAGAGCCAGTCTTAAGCCACCAGTAAGTTAGTCTCAGCGTGGTTTAAAGTAGACTGTTTTTGTGTTGTTTGAATCATAGACAAACCAGTTAGAGGGTTTTTTATGACAGACTTATGATTCAAATTTAAAAAAACAAAAGTGAAATTAATAAAAGCTTGTTTATATCAAGAGATGTAAGCAGGTCAGCATTTCTCAAAACATGCTACTGCTTTATAGTTACTAATGCTACTAAGCATTCAATGCTAATAATCCTAATTATATAGTTGATATTGATAGAGTCTGTCATTTTTATCGTGCTGATAGCTTGCTTTAAAAAAATGAATTCATGCCAATTAAACTTATAATAAAAAATAAACAAACTGATAATTTGGCTGACCTTTCAAGCAGTGCTAAGAAGGATTTAGTTGCTCATAACTATAGGCTAAAAAATTCTCTTTTTTATAAACTATCGTATCTGTATGTCTGTATTTAACCATTTTCTTGAAGACCAAACTAAAAAGTAAATATTTTGACTAAAGAATCACAACAGATAATTTTTTTGTTTTTTTCCTGATGAACCAAATAAATGTCACTATATGTTTGGAACAATGTCATACCTGATGTACAGTGCTCTTATTACTCTCTTTACAGGTATGTGGATGATGTCATCTCCCGTATTGGTAGGATGTTTCCGGATATGAGCATTGAACTTTTTAGACCCAATGGAACATCTGCTGTGCTGCTGGTAATATAACAATGTAAATGTTTGCTCAGACTAGATGATAGGTGTGTTAGGACAGGTAAGAAAATGCTTTAATGGCACAAAACGTACCAACAAATCACCAGGCATCTGTGTCGAGGTTGTGTGTTCTCTCTTCTCACTCTTGCCTTGTGTGATGAACATGACATAAACTTTCACCTTTGGCATTCGAAAACAGTTCATATTAGGTTTGTCATGGCCACTCTGTTAGTATTAAAATCCAAAAATGCAAGGGGACAGCATTGTTGCAGCACAGGAACGCACCCCAGAGTTCACAGGGGTCCCAGCAGGAGGTGCCCATGCCACACAGAGCATTAATCTCAGTGGAAGGTTGTTAATGAGTGCAAATTATCGCACATTATTGCAAGTAAAATTATTATTATTATTGTATTGGTCAAACCAAGGAGCAAATATGTTTTTGTCCTGTTTATTTTCCTCTCAGGTGACCCTTGGAAAGGTGTTAAAGGCGATAGTGGTGATGCGTTCACTTTTCATCGACAGGACTGTTGTTCGAGGATACAATGAGAATGTTTACAATGAGGATGGAAAGGTGAGACCATGTCTCCACCAGACAGGTCATTTATTTTACCTGTGTGCTTGTTTGCATTTAAATCCGTCCGTCTCTCCTCAGCTTGACATCTGGACGAAGTCTCAATACCAGGTCTTCCAGAAGGTAAGAACTGTACTCACCTTAACTACTGCATACCAGAGATCAATATGCTGTAATCTGATTGGTTGTCATGTTTGGTTTGTGTTAAAGGTAACAGATCATGCCACAACAGCCCTACTGCACTACCAGCTGCCCCAGATGCCTGACGTTGTGGTCCGATCCTTTATGGTGAGACACTGATAGGCCTATTTAAGCCACCTGTCCATAATGAGTTTGTCTCTCTTTATTCCTGTATTTCTCTTTTCCTGTCTCACTACCATCTCTCTTCTAGACCTGGTTGCAAGGCTTCATTAACTGTACCTGTGCCTGTCTGTCTCTCAGGCTTCCTCTCTTTAAGACCTAGTAGAGTTAGTTGTAATTTTAGAGTTTCTCTCTCTTTACTGACCTGACTATCTTGCATCTCTCTGTAGACTTGGTTACGAAGCTACATCAAACTTTTCCAGTCTTCCTGTCAGCGATGTGGTCGGTTTTTGCAGGATGGACTTCCTCCAACATGGAGAGACTTTAGGACCCTGGAAGCATTTCATGACACCTGTCGCATGTAGTTCCAAAAATAATACTATCTCTTTATGTACCCAGTGTGTTTTGTTTTTTCTGTTTGTATTTTTGTAAAGAAGTTTTAATAAAATATGCTGTAATTTTCTTGCAGGTGTGACACTGTTGTTTATGGGTTGTTTTTAATTCCAATTCACCTTCATACTTGATGTCATAAAGAGGCTGCTAATCAGACAGCCAGCTGCCGATGTGCCACATGTAGCCTACAGCCTACTGTGTACCATTATAAAGGCAAACCTTTTATTTCACCAACTGAATCTTTAATAATCGCCTGGTCAGTTAATGAAGAGAATGTTGAGGCTTTTAATTGCATCAGGAACCTGCAGCTCAGAGACTATCCCACAATAACCATTAACCTTAATCAATTATTGATGTGCACCGGTCCTCAAAGGGAAGCAGATATATTCTTCAACAGGCAGAAAATTAAAACATTTAGTGAAATTGTCAGAAATATTTTAATTTTTCAACCTTTTCAACCTTTGTGTTTCTTTACAGACAAGATTTCAATTTGACAAGATAGAGAAATATTTGCAAATGTTCAAGCAATGTGACATTATAACGTCATATTCAGATTTACAGCCTGTTTTTATAAAAACCATTATGTTGCATATAAAAACAATTTTAAAACTTAAGCTTTTAAACAGGAAAAAATCAACATATCACTGCCATGATTTCCTTGCTAGTGAGATTTTTTTCCACATTTTTACGGATGTTTTATATAAAAATAAGACTTGTACAAAATTCTGAGAAAATCAGACAGGCAGGGTCTTGAAGATATGCTGGTTGACATTTAATGAAAGGAACAACGATGAGCACTCTCATATTTCACCCTTTCATCTGCAGCGGGGAGTTCAAATCTCGACGTGACTCTAAAGACCTTTACTGATAGGTTTACTGTCTGGCATTTAGATTGTTATATTTAATGTCTGTTATTCTGATAAAAAGGACAACAGAGCTGAGAGGATACTGAACCCTGGACCTGATCCTGATATGAGGAGATTATCTAGCTAAAAAAAAATATTATCTCCAAGAAACTACATTTTATTTCACATCATTTTTGGATATCAGATTTAACCTGTTGTATTGTACACACATTCAGATGCTTAAACCATATTATTTAACTCTTTATGCCCTCAGATAAGAACATTTGGCTCTTCTTGGTTACCAAGGCCCAAGGTATATATGCGATTTTAGGACAGCACTAATACCTGAAGTAAGATTCAAGATGAAGATATGCACACACGATTTTGATTTTAAAATCAAAATAAAATATTGCATCTAACCATTACCTGCTGTAGATTTTAAAGTGTGTGTTTTAATGGACAACTGCTAACGAACTGCTAACAAGCACTACAAAATGGCTGGGGACCCAAGAACTGATCATTTTCGTTTTTAATAATCAATCATTTACACATAATTACCACAGTCATGATAACCAACTTTAACAGATCACTTGATTATGAAGACATTATCAAAATAGAGGTTTCAACGTGATGAACATTGGAAATATTTTCAGAGCCTCCAAGCCGAACTGCCTTATTGTAATTCCATAGTAGCTTAATAAAAGCTTTTCACTCTCGTCGATTATCACAAAAAAAAACATTTCATATTTTTCTGTCTGCTGCAGACCTTACTATCAGCAATGATCCTAAAAACACTCTATAGTGTTTATATTTTAATTAATTTACCACCTAATTCAAAGATACATAACAGTTTATCGCGTAATCATTAATGATAACTTTTCCTGCCTTTGAGTGCTTTTACTTCTCCGTGCCTAGAGCGCCCTCCGCTGATCCCTCTGTTAAGCAGGAATAAAATACACATATTTTATCACATTGACTGATAAATGCAGACAAGTTACATTATTTAGGAATTTAACCTCATTTAACGTAACATAAAATTCGAATTACGGGGTTGGGGGCGGGGTTTCCTTATATTTCCCACCACCCAGCGCCACACAAACAAAACTGTTGCCACGGTCAGGTCCTGGCTGAAAGCAGCACAGGCCATCCTCATTTAAAGATTGTTATGTTCCATAGCAGCTTTATAATAGTAAATGAGATTTATGTGGTATTATATTTCGATATGTATGCTTATTGTATTTTCATACGGACAGTGTATGTTTCGTAAATGTCTATTCTTTAACAGTGTTATGTAAGCCTTCCTTTAGACAGAGGTTAAATAAGCTTTTGCTATAAACCCTGTGTGAAACAAATCAGCTTCATACTGTAACTCTGTTAAACTTTATTTTCCCTGTTCAAAATACTTAGTCAATTTAATAACAGTATGAAATTATTTTGGTATTGGCAATAATTCATCCTGCTAAAGCGTCTTCAATCTCAAGAAACCAGACATGATCAAAATACTCAAATTGTCTACAAAAAGTTTGTATGCTATATTTTCACTTTTAACTTATCACACAGCACCAAACACTTCCTACACCCTATTTATATCCTCTTCATACAACAATCAACTGCACATTTCTGATGGCATTAATTTTGAACCATTGCATTTTGATTTTTGTTTTGATGAGATTTTTTCAGTGAAATGGTCTGTGTTATTTTGGTTGGTTGGAGTAAATGTGTGAATCATCTCAGCCTGATTTTATGAATGAAAACAAAGTAGAAAGAAAAGCAAATAAGCACAGCTATAATTACAACCTCTACAGATGTATACGGTATTTTCTGATTATTTGATTCATCTATGATATAAGGTGATGTGTAATTATGTTGTAACAAGTTACAATGAAAATACTGACTTGTTTTTACGCTGTAAAGCCTGGTGTGATGACGTCACTGCTGACTTTGACGTAGATGGCAGCGCTGTCTGTGGCAGGAGTGACGCCATCACGACATTTGTAGTAAAATCAATGAATATTAATAACTACAATTATATAGACATTTTTAGTTTTTGTAAAAGCATTTTAACTGCATCATGTATTATCTTATTTACGTTGTTCTTTATTTTTCGAGTTTTTTTGGCTTGAAACAAGGTATGTTTTTAACGAAACAAGGAGCAGTTATTGTTTTAATGTGTGACAGCAGGGCGGGGCAGCAACTGCGCATGCTTGGTGCACGCACACAAAGACATTCACAAACACACACACGCACAATCTCAGCATCTCCTCACTGATGACAAAGGGTCCTCCGGGGAGGCGCGCCGCGCGTGACCGCGTCCTGTGCTCTCATGCTGCTGCAGACCCAGACAGACAGACAGACATACAGATAGAGGGTTAGGCTGACAGGCAGACAGACGGATCCAGGGTGAACCTGGCTCGCTGACAGTCAGATAAAGGGTACGACAGACAGACAGACAGGCAGGCGTTGAGTCAGTTGAGGATGCGCGCGGCGTGCAGCAGCAACGGCTCGCGGTGATTGTCGGATCGGTACCGAGAGGCGGAGCAGCTGCAGCGGAGCGCGAGGAGCAAACCGGACACCATGAGCTGCAATTGGGGCACTGAGCTGTGGGTACGTACACCTGTTCACACCTGCTGCATCTGAACATCACCCGTAACTGCACACGGAAAACCGGGTCTGACCGTCCGTCAACGTCGGTCATCTTTAACCTGTCGGTGGTGAGCCGGTAAACGGGCGGCCTGTGAGTCTGTGAGTGTGTATGTGTGTGAAAGGCCCTCGTGCTTCTGTCTGCTCTGCCATAGCAACACGGTCAATGACGACACCGGCTCGCGATCCGCGTCCTCCATGATGCTGCAGCGCGCGGCCAGAGAGAAAGAGAGAGAGACCCCCAACCCCCCTGACCCTGACCACACTCACCATCACTATTAGTATTAATTATTACCACCACGTAATTAATGAGGACACGCTAATGCAGCAGGCTGCCCGGAGGAGGTAGTGTACACAGGCCGGTATGTACAATAGAAATGTGAGTGGGCCGACACAGTACATGTTTATATATGTTTAAGGAAGCGTCAGCTTCAATGAAATATTTTTCGTCTTTTCGTTGACGGATATTCTCCCCCTGCATTTGTGTTATTTCATGAAAAAGACCGGCAGACATTGTGCTGTGTCAACATGCGAATCAAATGTAATGAGAGGTTGGCTTGTAACACTGCTACAACACAGCTGTAATAAATTGTGTTATTGCTATTGATCAATTGCAATTTAAAAACAATCATATTGTCAAATAATCAATATTAACAAAACACTAAAAAATACTATTGATAATTACAGCATAGACCAGATGGCACAGAATTAGCTTTATTGTTACCAAGATCAGTTAAAATTCGTTTGCCATCGCTTTGTTCTAAAGTAACAACACAGTATAAAAAACGGGAGACTGAAAAAATAGTAGGAAATACTAAAATAGTGATTGATAGTAGATAATTGTAGTTAGTGGATAACACTATAAACAATTAAGGTAACATTAACACATTAATATTAAGACAACAGCTTATGAATGTGAAAGTGACTGATTTGCTTGTGCAAACATGGTTGATATTTCAGTGACATAGACCAATTTTTTTCAAGCTGCACTTAATGGCGGCCACCTAAAGATGCCCACTTTTTCTTTAGCCAAAAAGAAAATAAACATAAATTGTTTTCGTACATACTATGCCTGTTTTATGTTTGATTAACTGGGAGGTCACAGGTGTCAGGGGTCAGAGAATCTCCCCTATTTTCCTCTGGTTGTTGTGGGGTGTCATAATAGTTCTGCACAGCCATGCTATGATGGCCCCTGCTGCATCAAAGAGGTACAATCAATGAGCCGATACCAAAATATGGCAAAGCAACAACACCACCCCACCAGCACCAGCATTATCTAACCTGGACATTTTCCCACAAGGATAACTGTACAGTCGCATCTGCACTACTTGGGTATAAAGGCTGGTTTTACCTGAAAACAGGTTCCAACTAGTTTTCCGACATCCATGTAATTTACCCTCATACCTTGCAATACAAGTGAAAAGTATTAATACCCAAATAAATGCATACACTCAGTTCTGTGTGCCTTGCAAGATGGTGTCACGCTGTAGCAAGACACAGTCAATGACAACAGAGAAGTTTTGGAAGCAATCGTTGTTCACAGGAGACAGAGGCTGTCTTAAGTGTGGCTATATTTTACTTAATATGATGCTAACAGTGCAATGTACAGTGTTTATGGCTGTGTGATTTCAAGCAACAATGGAAAGACCAGTAATATAAGATACATTTGTTGATGCAGCAAGGCATTCAATCATAATTGTGCCAAATGTTTAATGCTGTTGATGCAGAAAACCTGTGGAGACCATCATTTTCCACATCAAAAATCCACAAGAATCAATATCCAATGAAGACCTGAACTGATAAGCAGACTCATTGATGGTATTGGTATGAATACAGTCATTCCTATCCCTATTCTTTACCTGTTAGTATGGTCTTTATTTTTTCTATTAGTTGTGAAGAATTTATAAAAGTTAAATGTAGTTGAGGATAGATAGAATTTTCATCATATTTAGCACCTGACAATATGGCCAAGAGGTCAAATGCAAACAAAAGAAAAACATAACAAGCTTCTCCCCAGATGTTTTTCACAATAAAAGCTGTTACTGATGAGCCTTTGGTTGTGCCCTGGTACTGACTTTTAAGAGCTTATTTGGATATATTCTGTAGACAGAGCTAAAAGCAATGTTTTTATTCAGTGTTGCAGCTTATGCTAAAATAATTTTAGAAAATTTAAAAATTGGTCTCTTATGAGTATTTCATCCTGAAAAAGGCAAAAACAGACTTTTGAAACTTTTTTGTCTACCATGGCCTGAGATCTCCAACACTTTCTCTGGCAGTAATGTTCTGCAGGAGTGGGCAGCCAATGGATGTCATTTCAGGTTTCGCTGGGGGCGCTGGGGGTGTTTGATTGACTTATCATGATCATCCACTAGGGATGTAACGGTATGAAAATTTCATATCATGGTTGTTGTGACCACAATTATCACGGTTATCATTATTATTGTGGTATTGTTGCAGTGTGCTCAAAATGTTCAAAAAGTACTTTTACACTCACTTGAAATCATTTAACTCCTTTAATATTACAATTATAACAGGCCGCCTGGTGTTGTTGTCTTTTTTGTCTGTAAATGTGTGAGGAAATGTCCTTTGAGTAAATTTTTCACCCTTTTTTCATGAGAAATAAAAGTTAACAATTCTGGCTATTTTTCGTCATTATTATGTCATAAATGCTTAAAACAGTGTGTAATTACAATATAAGAAAAAAATGGATTTGAACTTTAAACAGGATTATCTTCATAAACAATTGTAAATGAACATGTTAAAAGTTTTGAGACGACCAAAATAAACCTAACCTATTTTACATACACTCACACATTTTTGATTGATTACAGCATTAATGTCCACGTTACAGCTCGTTATATAAGACCACGTCCAGGTGTTTTTTTACTGACAATAGTCCCTGTCCCTGTCTTGATTCCTGTCCAGTTAGCCCCCTTCCATGACTCTCCTCTGGTCTCCCCTCCTTCTGACAGATCTCCTCTACATTTCCTCCTCCAATATTTCCAAATTACAATTGATGAAATACATAAAACACAAACTATGATGGAAAAGACAATCAATTACGAAATACGGCAGAACATGGTGAATAAACGGCAAAAGGACAGCAAGAACACACTCCAGAATGATACTAATGCTATTATTTACAACATTTATACATTATTTAGACAGAAAATACTGATAAACCACCTACAATTCACTCAGGTATGGCTCACTCAATCTTCTCACCCTCACTCTTTCCAGCTCAGTCAGCTCACTTACTCCAGGAGTCACAGGAGTTTTAATCACGCACAGCAACAGCTTTGTGTTTTAGACAGGGTGACCGTCTTCAATCAGTTTCCCCTCGGCATCCTTGTAAAATCCAAAATTCAACAAGACTTCAGACGTTTTGAGGGGGAAAAAAATCTCTGGTATAGTGCCTGTGCGGGCACCAACCGCCATAACTTTCGCTTTCAGGAGGCCAAACATTGCAAACTGCGCATGCGCGCCTTTGTCTGTGAAGGACTGCGGCTGCTTTACTGAGGAGCAGACAGAACACCGGCTTTTCCAGGCAATGAGCAGCATCACCGTTGTTCTGTTGGAAGGGAAAGATCCAGCTTATTCTGAGGTCGTGGATGCTCTTGACCAAGTTTTCATTAAGGATGTCTCTGTGTTCTGATCAGTTTTCCCTGAATGTTAAATGTTGTATATCATATATCACCCGATTCTTGCAAATATACACCCCTACAGTCCAGAGATTTCACTATCATAGTCCTCTTTGACTTGAGGGGTTTGAGACGTACAACGTCTCTCACAGCATCACTGAACAACAGCAAATACTCTGCTACACAGGACTGGAGGGAGTGATACTGTCACAGGTATGAGGCTGTAGGTCAAGAGCAGAGGATAATCAGCTTTTAATATTCAGGACAAATCACAGTTATATAATTCAACTAAACATCTGGCTGAGGCAGTGTGATTCATATTGTGAAAACTCTCAGCATTGTTCTTCTTAGTATCAGCGCATTTATTGTGATAGCGCTAAGGTTATTAATAAACATTATTTGTTTTAATTGAAGTAACTTGCGCTATTTTCTATTTAGGCAAAATGTACAGTAGCTACCGTAGCTTAACAATGAATTTCCTTGCTTACTCAGGACACAACCACCCCTTTGAATTTTTCGTTTGACTTTAAAAGACTCCCAGTCAGGTCAAGTACAAGCCAAAAGTACATATTATGTGCATTGTTTTTACATATTTTAATTGCATTTGATTTCATTTTTTCGTGTACTTTAGATCCATTGCAAGTCCAGGTTTCCAAACAGGAAGTGAGTCCCTTTAGCTTAAGACAGTGAAAATTAAAAAGCAAAACCATAACAAGCACAGATTCCTGTTAAGATCTAGAGAATTAAACTGAACTAGAACTCCTGAAAGTCAAAAATGCTGTAACATTTGAGAGATCCCTGGATTTCAGTGACTTATTTTGTACTTACTGTCCTGCATTTGTCCCAACATAGAACCGTGTTTTAAGACTAACATTCATGGTTTATAGAGATGAATAGTACATCCAAAAGTCCATATCATTAAGTCAATACAGTCCAAGTCAAAGTTGATTTTTAATGTAGTGGGAGTTCACCAGCTATTTAGTTACAGAAGCCTCTTCTCCAAAGGGCTTCTTCAGTTCAGGACTAACAACCTGGATGACTGAGGATCTACGTAGACAGTATTAGAGTAGTGTTACTGTAGTTCAGTTCTGCAGGTGACAGGATGTTGTCATTGTTGGAGATTCAGTGTTTCCTGCAGTGCTTTATGGCTATGTCTGCCATCTTAACAAGTTGCCCCCTGCATCATAACTAGTGATTGAAATAAAATTAAAGAAAGAAAAAAATCCTTCAGTGCATGTATTTACAGTTAAAATGATGGTATGGGTCTAAAAACATCTAATTAGGGTGACAGTTTGGCCAAAGACATCCTTGCTTTTTACTTGAGAGTGCACTCACAGCTGACACTGATGATCAACAAAAGATGATAAACCCTGATGTCTCAGTGTATGCCTCACACATGTTTGGGTAGTGTTGTAGTATGTGCACAGAAATGTGTTTTATTGGAAAGAGATCTTACTTTGACTTGGCTAAATTGAGCCACCACCGCTTCCACCTTAGGCTGGAAATCTCCCTGTGGGAAATACTGCAGTTTGATGAAGTAGATCAGATTTTTTTTTTGTTCTGTTTTGTGCTCTAGGATCAGTTTGATAACTTGGAAAAACACACCAGCTGGGGAATCGACTTCCTGGAGAGATACACTAAGTTTGTTAAAGAGAGAGCCGACATCGAGCTGAGCTACGCCAAACAGATCAGGTACCAGCATTGCCTGTTTGCTCCACCTCCGCCTTAGCACATCTCTTTAATGAGAATTATTCCTGAACTGTCCCAGTCCCAGTGTTTCAGTGATATGAACTGTTGTAAACTGAAATTCTGAGGTGAATGAAATCTGATTCTTTGTGAAGTATATTAAATTTACAACCATTGGAAAAGACGTACTTAAATAACTGTGTGTTGAGTCAGTAATGCTCAACACCCAACAACCTGACAACACCTCCTGTGCTAATATCATGTTCATGTCTACCTTTGTTCTCTGAGATTACTTTTCTGTCTGTTTGTCTACAGGAGCCTCTCTAAAAAGTATCACCCCAAGAGAAGCAAAGAGGATGAGAGTAGGTGAGTATTTTATAGATGATCTGCCATAATTAGGGTCCAACAGTGGTGGAGTGGTGACAGAGTGCATATTCTCTAAATTTGTGCTATTCACTGACCCATCCAGCAAAGGATAGACGGCCTGTGTTATTGACTGCTCTTGCGTGTTTAATACACGAAATCAGGCCTTTTGTATTTGTACACTGATGCTCAACTTCTGCTGCTTGACTTCAAACAGAAAGCATCAATGCAAAAAAATGTTGAGGATAGCAAGCTGATAGAGATTAACACTCCAACAAAGAATCAACAGATGTACTTACAGAAAGTTATAAAGACATGGTCTCAATGTTGTTTTAGGTACACTTGGTGTTTGGCATTTGCAGCAACTCTCCGTCAGCTGAATGAAATCTCAATTCAGAGGGAGGAACTCGCTGAAAACTTGAACACACAGATTGTCTGTGAGCTGTCCCGATACACACAAGAGCTGAAGAGTGAGAGGAAAAGTGTGAGTACTCAAAAACACAATAGCACAAAGAGAAACAGAAATCAACAGGGAAAAAAAGAACATGGTTCAAACACTGAAATAGAAAAAACAGATCTCGTTGGTATATATCTCCAAAACCATCTTAATGTTTGTTGCAGCATTTTCAAGATGGCCGTCGGGCTCAGCAGCACATTGAGAGCTCCTGGAAACAACTTGAGTCTGTGAGTGACATGTTGCTTTAACTACCAAAGCATCTAATGTTGATTTAAAAAATTAGTGAAAACATTAAAAAAAACAAAATATCAATACTTTTTTGACTTTTTGACTCGTGTAGAGTAAACGTCGGTTTGAGCGTGACTGTAAGGACGCAGAGCGAGCTCAACAAATCTCAGACAGAATCGACCTCGATAACAAGGCAGATGGGGAAAAGGTTGTTTATTTTTGTCTCTTTTTTCATAATAATTCCTACTAAAATCATGTGCCGAAGAAAAGTTTGTGATTTCATCAATAAAACATAAATGACTGATTAAACCTCTCTGACCCTTTGCCTGTCTGTATGTTTCTTTGTCTCCTAGCGCTGCACACTGAAGGTAAGATCCTTCACCACTTTTGTGTTAAATAGTAGAACAGTAAGAGCTTGATGTAGATGATTGAAGCCTAAGTTGACATAAAGAAGCTGAAAGCAAAGGATAGCACACCCACCAACACCTACAAAGCTCATATTACTTTTTTTACATGAGTTTGTTTGATACAAGGTTAAATAATCTGATCTAGTAACTACAGGTTCAGATGTTCATGAGCTGTAGATTAGGTGGTAGAATAACTGAATGTTTTGACCTCTTTGCTGGTTTCAGGCTCGTCAGTCGGCTCAGCAGAAGAAAGAAGCTGCTGAGGAGGCAAGAAAGGATTATGTGACCTGTTTGAACCAGTTTAACCAAGACCAACACCAGCACTACCACACGCTGGTACCTGTTATCTACCAGGTAAACAGTCTACCATGCAACTGTTACAACAGACTTTATCACCTCAGCAGCATGTTCTTGTGACATCACTGTCTGAATGGTAAACCAAAGCATTTTTACCACGCTGACAACTGCTGATATGAAAGCAACTACAGAGAAAATGTGGTCTTTAAAGCTGATAGATTGGACCACATCCCATGTAAAGTAAGTTTGATTAATACCAAATATCAACTTTTATTTGACAAATTAACTGAAATATTTGAGTAGTGATAGCAGTGTTTTACGTTTCCCTGAGGGGGCGGTCACATGCTTTTTCGCCATGTCCTTTGAAGTAAAAATTGGGACATTTCAAGGTCATTATGCCTTATATTTTATGTATCATGCATCAGATTAAAACCCCTTCTGCTTAGCCCAAAGTGGGTCATGCCACTTTGAGCTTAGCACAGTCATATATTGGAGCTTGGCAGGATGGATTTGCTTGATTTCAGACACTGAATCGGGCGGATCCAGCTGCACTGCAAGTGTATGTTTTTTTTTTTTACCATGTCTAAAAGTATCATTACTCCAAAAGCAATCATGGAACTGAGTTTCTGGGTTTTCTATGGGCTCTTTCCCCAATAGACTAGTGAAATATTTTGATTGGTTCATCTGGTGTGTCAGGTTCTAGCAAAGAGAATGCATAAATTACATTTATATACCAGGATAACCCTGTCTCAGCTAACAAGCACTTTCACACACCAGTGCAACTTATACAGAGGTAGGGAATAGGAAAACAAGCCATCCACTTGTGCCATTAACACTTTGTAGATAAACCAGACTCTCTTTACTAGAGTGTACAGATATTTCTGTTTGCAGCGTATCCAGGACATGGAGGAGCGGAGGATTGAAAGAATCTGTGAAGCAATGCGGTCGTCAGCAGAGGCAGAGAGAAAGGTTCTTCCTGTTATGAGTCGTTGTTTGGATGCCATGATGGATGCTGCAGAGGGCATCCAGCCCAGGATGGTGAGTTTGAAATCGGGATATCTTGGTACCTTCAGGGTTTGGTTTATGGTATTTCTGGGGACATATTTGACCCAAGATGCATTCTGAAGTGTTTTTGGATATTTTTGAAATATTTCTCCCTTATTTTATTTTTCCTGTATTATGAAATGAAACACAAGAAGGTTTTATTTTATTTTTTGTTTTTTAGGATACCCAGCAAGTGGTGGAAGTGTATAAATCTGGCTTTGACCCTCCTGGTGATGTGGAGTTTGAGGATTACAGTGCCTCCATGAGGAGGAGTATCTCTGAATCTAGTTACCTCGACAACCGAACTGAGGGGAGGAGACACAGCAGGAAACTTTGGCCTTTTATACGAAAAAACAAGGTGCAAAATACAACTATATACTCTCAGCACAGGTGTGCACACACACATACAAGTACAATTTCATTTGTCAGCCAGCTGTGTTGACACTTGTCTCTCTCTCTTTCCCCCCCCTTAGCTTCTTACGCTCCTCTCTTCCCCTCGGCAGCCTCCACCTCCACCCCCCACCTCCCCTTTACCTGGTGCAGTGACAGACAGCCCTCAGTCACCTCCCCCTGCCTCTAGAGAACCAATCACACAGCGGCTAAATGACCTCATGACCTCCGGATCAAGAACCAGAAAGCAGTGTCTGCGCAGCCTAAAGAGAGGGGTACACACAAACTCACAGACACACTACAAATGCTACGTGTATGTGTTGTTTAGATCATGTTTTCTGTTATCCGATGCCAATCACACCTGTGTTAAGTTCATCTACATGTTTTTGAGTTAAGTTAATGAACGGGTTCATATGGATGCTTGAACTCCTGGAAATGCTGATATTTAAAAGCAGATTTTTTAAGGGTTTTGAATAAGGTGCTTGAAGTGCTCAAAATTGTAAAAGTACGAAGAGGAGCTTGAGCACAAGTGTTTATTTTTACTTGGTCAGGTTAGGCTGGTGACACATTTTGTAACATTAATACAAATTTAGTTAAAATAAGCATAAGGTCTGTAGTAAGAATGTATAAGGAATTGAAAAAAATACTTTTTGTATGAATTCACAGTTTGTAGCTGTCAGATGCTGGGAGAGCTTGAAAATAAAGCTTCAAAGTGCTTGAATTTACTTTTTAAAAAGCAGATCAAACCCTTCAAGAACTAGTTGTTTATTATTGTGACAGGTTTGAAATTGTGTAGTTGCAGTTAAAAGTCTTATATTGCGTAACACACTCTGCAAATCATCCTCTGCGGCATGATTCATCTTACAGCAAACGTGTAGGCACTTCCTGATCCAGAAGTCAAAGTCAAAATGTATTTGTATAGGACATTGAAAAACAACATATGTTGACTAGAGTGCTGTACAACCACAAATTGACAAACAAGATAGGAAAACAGCAATGAAAACCATCTTAAGGCATAAAACTGGCAAATTAAAATGGCAAAATGGGACAAGAAAGCACAACAGGGGACAAACAAGATACATCATTTCAGTTGGTCTTCATGATTTGTAACATAGAAAACTCTCACAGCTCCCCCCACCTATTCTCAACCTCTCCCTGATCTTTCTAAGCAGACTTATTTTAAACAACCATGTGAGTTTCCAGGTCCTTAAAACATGACAGACCCTACCAGTTTACATTCTTGTTCCTGGCAATATGCTGACACATGTTTAAATGCACATGTTTATCTCTGTGTATTAAATTTTATGATGTTTTGTTCATGCTTCTGGTGATTGGGCAGCTGTCACTCAAACTCGTAAGTATCTTGGCTGTCTATTACATTTCTTAATAAAGCAGTATATTTGGCTAAAATAATACTGAAGACTGTTGTGTTACTGTTGTTGTCTTGTTATTGTTGGTGTAGGGCTCTGGTCCTGCAGACTGCAGTCATCTTCCTCCAGAACAAAGAAGAAAGAAACTTCAAACCAGAATCAACAACATTAATCAAGAGATTCAAAGAGAAAGAGAGCAGAGGTAACAGACTCACATTCATTTGTATGAACTGACTCACATAAACAGCAGGACACTATTTTGTTACAAAAGTAGTGTACTTGAAGCCCTTTTTTGTTTCTCTCATCTTGGCCCCTCGTTGTTACTTCAGTTCTCCCTGTCTTTGCTGCCTCCTGCTGGTCTAGAGGAGAATATCAGACTTTACAGTCTATGCATGAAAGCAAAATATTTTAATCTTAAATCTTGCGCTCAAATTATTTCACAACATTCCTGAAAGACTGCTTGGATTAAAAAATATGTTAAATTACCATTACAACTTTTTTTTTTCAGTTAATACAAGACAGTAGCTTTATGGCTATTTTGTTACTACTGTGGTATAATCTACTTTTGCTTGTAAATCACATTAATTGTTTTTTTGAGTCATTTATTTGAAATGTATTTATTCATTTATTTATTTTAGAGCTTACAATGCACTTAAAAGAAACTGAAAGCTGTTTCTTTTAGATAAGACTGTGTGATATATTACACATCTTCTCATTTTCCCATTCTTATTCTTTTTATGTATGTTCTCGTGTTTTCATATTGTATAAAATGCTGTTAATTTTGTGTATGAGTTATTTGTATTCAATTTTGCTGCTTCAGAGACGCGCTGTTAAAGATGAGGGAGGTGTATGAGCGCAGTCCTCAGATGGGCGATGCCAGCAGTTTAGAGCCTCGGCTGGAGGAGGTGAAACAAAGTCTACAGAAACTGGAGGACGAGCTGAGGAAGAACCAGGTTTATAATTTTAACAATTTAAAGTACACACTGAGGTAAATTCTATAACCACTATCTGCCCTGTCTTTATTGTTCAAAAAGCAACTATTAACAGACCAACAGTTAAGCTAGCCAAGCCAGCATATGTTAGACCGTGTACACAGTTTGGCCTTCTTTTCATACAGTTCAGTAACATGGTTTAGGCACTTGGACAGCAATTTGAATTTGTATGATCACACAATGCATTACCAAAATGTCTTTAGTGACAGCTTGCAGTCATACCTGCCTGCCCTGCTGTGATGCTTTTAGCAGTGAAGTTAAATTAATGGGGGCAGATGAGCCACAAGTCAAGAAGCTAGCAGCACTGTGTACTAGCTTCTCTCCCTCATTTTATCACAAAACACACTATAAAACATAACAATGATCTTCAATCTAGCAAGTAAACCTTGTGGAGTACCATATAGATTAAAATGACAACTTAGTTCAAGACAAAAAGCAGCAGTTAAAGTAGTGTTTGTTGCTTTTACTGCGTTGTTTACTAACATGCTGTTTCAAAGCCAACTCTGCTGATTAATAGACAGAAGGAATACAAAGTTGTGCTAAATGAATCAGTGTTTGAAATTAACACTTTGTATTTGAACGCTCCAAACAGATATCAAGTTATGTTTATGCCATGTAAAAACAGGCATTTTGTTTCAGACACAGCTCACTTTTGAGAGAAGCTATGTGCACATCTACTGCGCAAAGTTGTAATGTGTGCTCTCATTCTCACACAGCTTAAATATTTCCACAGACAAATTAACAGGAGGGGACTGTTTTTCCACTTTTTATGTCTATGAGTTTTTTCACTGCTGAAACAATTTTCCCCATTTATAACCACTTTGTCCCAGAGCGTTTCAGCCAGAACAGCTTGTCCGAACAATGATTCTCCATTTCTGTCCTGTGTAATAACCCAAGACTGTGGAGAGAGTGTGCCATTATTTACTGTGGTTGATAGACCTGGACTTGTTAAATCATTAGAACAACAATAATGATGTTTTAAGATTTGGGGTATTTAAGAGGTGGATCTGTCATCCTTCTCACTGTAAGCATAACAGCTTTTGCAAAAATAATTCACAGTTTCCCCCAACTGTCAGTAAAGATGCAGGCCCCAACTTCATAAAGTTTCATACTAATATTTGTAAAGATAGCACAAAGCTTCTGTTGGCTCTGCAGTTTGGAGAGAGTTTAGCCCTTTGTCTGATTTGGGCAGGTTAAGCCAGTGCAAAACAGACAGATTTTTTAAGAACTGTATGATGTTAATGTATTGTAGCTTTATGCAATCAATTTCTAAATAATCACATGTTGTCGTATTTTATGTAGGCATGGCTGGCAGAGGCTGACAGCAGACTGACTGATCACAGTGGAAGGAGACAGAGTGGAGGTTGTGGGATCAATTCTCAGGCGACAACACCAGGCAGCAGCAGCCTGAAACAGCTGGACAACCGTAGTCCAGCCAGCAGAGAGAGGTACTGAGACTGATTATTGGTTATTGATAACTGGTTATGGATTACAGGTCACTGACAATTGTTAATAGCCTGAAATGTGTCACAACAGTTTTCTGTTTTAAGGGGTGAAAGTAGTTTTAGATTCTTTCAATGATACAACTGAAAAAAAGAGAAAATATAGATAGATAGACAGATAGAAAGAAGAACTACACAAAAGGTCAGTGTTTTTAGGCCTTTATGTGGCCTAGTAAAGAGTGTGTGGCAAGTGTGTAGCAAAACAAATAATTCAAAAGGTTTAGGTGAATCTAAATCTGTAAATCTTAAAAAAATGCTGATTTTGTTCAAATGTAGAACAGTTTAATTTGACACCTGCACAGTGGTCTAGCTGTAGAGATATTCTGTATTTATTTTGTCAAATGCTCTTTGCTTTTTTTTTTTTTTTTTTTTATGAGTTACAGAGTTTGGAATTACATATTCACTGACATCTTTAATATCTCGTTTTCTGCTCTAGTTAAATCATCACATTCCAGCTGTTGTCCTTTTTGTATGACACCAACTTGTAGAAAGTATTTAATAATTTGGGTATATCTTCAAGATCCCAGAAGTCTTTGATTTAAGTTGAATAAAAAAAGGAAAAACCTAATGTCTGTAGAGGATTAGATGCAGTTCTTTTTCCCTCCCCTTTGGAAATGCTCTGATCTGAGGGTACTGGGAGGCTACAGGAGGCTTTGATAATGAGCTCTGCGCTGATTGACTGTTCAGACAATGCCCGTCTTAAAACACTCATGGCATCTGCCTTTGACGAGCAGAAAACACACATGTATGTGGAGGCTGTATATTTATGAAATAATAAACCCCAGGAAACAAAACAGTTTTAAGGGACAATTTGTTTAAAGGGGCATGGCCCATTTCTCTATGAACTGAGGGTTTAATACAGGGGTCATGTTCTTCTGCTCCCCAAGCCCCATCTTACAACATTAATATAAAGAAAACTGATACACGGGACCTTTAAATAAATATTGAAGTTCATTGAGTACTACTTTTTCTTGTAACTGAGTTAAATTTTATCAGAGTAACTCTACTTTTACCAAGTAACATAATATTATACTCCTTCTACCCCTACATCACGGTAGTTTGTTGAATTTAAAATTTGAGATGAATTGACACAAAGGAAATTGTCATACTTCCTTATTCATTTATTTATATTTTAAACATTAACATTCAATAAAGAACGTAGAGAGGAGCACATTCTTTTTCGACTATCATAAAACAAAGAAGATAAAATAATTAACTTATCACCACAGTACAAAAGACAAACATTTGTTATGTATCTCTTCATACTCTCTATACATTTTAATTTTTTATGATTATTAGTATTTAATTTTCAGATATGAAATTGATTTGGATTATTTGGTTTCTCTGATTTCACCATGTACACCATTGATGTCTGTACCAAGTTTCTGAACAGAAAGAGAACTGAGCTGGGACACTGTGGCACACATTCAGGCTCATGCCATGTACCTCACACAACCCCACTTCAAAAAACCCAAACTATCCCTTTATACATGATTTGCACAGTACTTTTTTTTTTTATAGAATTCAAAAAGCTGTAACTGTGCAGTTAATGGATTTTACTGAAACTGAATTGAGTGTTGAATGAGTGCTTTACAAGCAGTGTTTATACTGAAACATAGATGTCTGATATAAAACAATCATTGAGTTATATAAAAGTACAAGCATTAATTAAATTCTTTACCTTCTTTACATTGTAAAGCTTTCTTTGAACATTGTTGTCCACATTGAACATTTTCCCTTTACACACAAAATCCTGCTGATACATGATTTTTCAGTACAGCTCAGACTACATACTTACAAAAACCAGAGCTCTTCATTTGCTAAAAATCATAGCCTCTGTGTCTAGCAGAGATTATCTTCATCTCTGTCTTACCTGCCCATCCCACCACCTGTCTCTCTATTTCTATCTGCCCACCCTCAGTCCTGATGGCAGCTACACTGAAGACAACAGTGCAGAGCTTCACTTTAAGTCTCGTAGTTCAGAGTTCGATGACGACTTTGATGATGAAGAACCTTTACCAAGTATCGGCACCTGCAAGTCCCTCTACCCATTCCAAGGTACTCTGATCAGTGTCTCGGCTCTCTGTCCTAAAACAAGTATCTCACCTTACAAACAGGCAGGGAGGGGTTTTCACCTGCTTCCCTCTGGTCTGAACAAATTGTTGTGGATCTTCTGCAGGTCAGAATGAAGGCACTCTGTCCATGGTGGAGGGAGAACTACTTTCTGTTGTGGAAGAGGACAAAGGTGATGGTTGGACCAGAGTACGGAGGAACCTGGAGGAGGAGGGATACGTGCCCACATCTTACATCAAAGTCTTCCTAGACAGCAGTGCCAAAGGTGCCATGACCTACATATAGACCACATATGAGCCACACACGACTTTTATATGATCTACCTATGACCCAGATGATCTACCTAGGACCTTTACATGATTTTAAAAGATCTTCATGACCTATGTATGACTTCACATGTCATCCTTTAAAGACCTTTTTGTTTCTCAACTGGTGAGTCAGGACTAAATGGTGACTTGGGGAGAACCTAGAGTGGGCTGGGAAAGAGGCTGTGCCAAAAAATTTATGCTGTACGTTTATTTTGAAGGACATGGGTTTCATTTTAGATGGAACAGCTGCAGAATTTGTGTAGTTTGTTCTCACCCAAACAAAGAATAATGGTTCGACAGTTAAAGCAGATCAACTCTTTGACTGAATGACAAAGAGGAAGAGGCACAAGGGTTAAGTTTGGTTAATAGTTCACAGGGCAAAACACTGAAAACATATTATACACATAAAAATTGAGTTTTATGAGATAAGGAGCAGCAGAGAGTGTTGCATGCATCAAAGTGTTGGCATCACTATATCTTAAAATGGACAGCACTCTCTGCTGCCTCCATTGATTGTAATGCAATAAAGCCAGAATATCACCCTGATGGGAAAACCTGAAATTTATAGTTTGTCCCATGTCTCATCTGTTGTCATTGAGGAGGTTAGATGTCAGACATGTACTGCAGCCAGTCAGCAGGTGGAGCTCTGAGTTCTCTTGTTTCTCTCCCTGGTGGCAGGTGCCTGGTTCATCTTAACATGAAGTACATGGAGGGCACCTTCAGAGCCACAGTCTGACACACAAGTGAATTTATCTAGTACGCATCAGCAAGGGAGTTCATAGACTTTCCCCTGAGTGACAGTGTAATTAACAACTTTTTTTCATGAGACCTGTTGTAGCTCAACTACTTCCTCTGTTATTTGTCCCAGACTAAAGCAAGAATACCTGCAGGACTTTAGTGGTTTATTTTCACATTTAAAACGAATGCCACTTCAGGCACACAAAGTATGACACCATTAAAACTAGGATTGCAAAATTACAGGAATTTTCAAAATTTTAACCTTCCATGGGAATTACCAGGAATAAACCTGGAATTATAAAATTGGAGATTGGCCCTTAATAGGGACTTAAACTGTAGTAGGGGGAAAGTATTTAGCATAATCTAGACTAAAACAACCAGATTTCTTGCCAGTATATTTATGAATATCTTTGCTATTCCTCGGTCACATGAACAGATGATTTCTAGAACCCTGGACTGTTGACACCACATGTTTGAGCCTGTGGACCACATAAAATGAAGTTGAAATTGATCAATAAAGTAATTAAAATTTGATATAGTTTTATTTAGAATTACATCTGTTGAAATTTATTGTTTTCTAATCGTATTATTTCACACTGATGTCTGCCTACGACAAAACAAAATTTTTGTATTTATGTTTGGGTTTGATACTGTTCCTTTAAATTACCCACAATTTCCAGACATTGCCCAAAAATTACCATAATTCTAATGAAAAGTTCCCAGTTTATTAAATTCCCAAAATTCTCCAGCCCAACTCACCATGGAAAGTGTCTGAAAAGTTTCCAGAAAGTTTACAAAAACTTTTCTACCCCTTTGCAACCCTAATTAAAACTGAAACTACATTAAGAAAAAAAGAAACACTATTTTTAAGGAAAACCTTTGGCAAATTTAAAGGTGATCCCTTTTCTGATGTGTTTTATGTTAATAAATTACAGTGATATTTTGTTTCAGCTCTTGTGCCAAACTGCTACATTTTTCATTGAATAAATTGTCATGGTTGTAAATTTAGAGATATTTTGGCCCCAATGTCTCATTAAGGATGTGGTGTTGACTCCTGAAGGGAGACTAGTTGAGAAACACTGCTCTTAATCACTTACAACTGACTAATACGACTTCAATCATACCGTCACATGACTTACATTTTTGCAGACTCTGCATTTGACCTCATGATATGACCCTGAAGTGACCTCTACATGACCTCTGTGTGACCTCTTGTTAAACTTGTACAGATGTTGGTCTTTGACCTTGCTCTAATGAACTCAAGTTGCTCCTGCCCTCTCCTCTCTATGAACCCTGTCCTTTTACCTGTAAATGTTATCACCTTGTTTGCTGTGGTTACAGCAGCAGCAGCAGCAGCCTGTCTGTGTCTATCTGTGCTCTGCCTGTCTATGTGCTAAACTTGATATCTACCTGTTATTTTTTCTGTTATTGTGCTCCCCTGAGGGAACATTTACACCTGTGTGACAGAAACATGAGTGATGGCACACATGACAGAGATCCTCCAGACATTCCCATGCGACCGATCTAAACATGACGGCTGTTTCAGATATTAAAATATGAAGGTGTAAGGAATTTGTGTTAGATTTTCAAAGTTACACGTTACATTACAAGATTACTGCCATTATAATGAACTCATTAAGCCACTGGGTCGTGTACTGAGAAGCATTGTGTATGAGTACTTTGTCTTTACCAAAATGAAACTCTTGAATGACTTATTCCGCATTTTAGCAGTAAGATGGCATGTAAGTCTGCCATTAAATGTGTCAACTTTGCAGCCATGTGAAAGCCTGTAACCGTGACTCTGCTGCTTCATAACAGAGGTTATTTAACATTTAGCTTACAGTTCTTTAATGAAACAAAATATGAAAAAATTTTGGCAGAGGCTTACTGTACCATAATAGATATTTCTCTTTTATTGAAAACAATACAGCATTGACTTTTAAATTTATCTTCATATATGAAGATGTTTTTGTCCCTGTAGTTCAAAAACTACAAGTAAATGATGTCCTCTCTGCAATCTTGCTGCTGGCAAGCGTTGTTTTTTTTGGGGGGGGGCCAATTCTTTTTTCAGTTCACTGTGATTCAAGAGATTGATTGGGTTGATTTTAAAACTAGAGATATGATTCTGTGTGATGAACAGTTGAAACACAATTTTGAAAGGTAATAGCAATAAAAGTGTGACAACTGAATGTTTTAAGCAAATCACTCTCCGTTTTGGATCATACTTTTATTTGTTAGTGATAACGTTAACCCTCAGTCTGCAGTGACCCCTTATGGGACGTGTTTTTGTTTGAAGGGTTTTTTTCCATTCATGGTCTGTATGATATACAGTTTGGCAGAGATGTGCATATTTTATTGATAGACTCTGAGTGACTGATTGGGAATTTAAACAATTTTTTGTTTGTTTTTCTTGTTTTTTTATGTAAAGATGGCACAAAAATTAGAACTGTACAAGAACCAATTTTGTTGATAAACACCGGCATATGTCAGACTGTGGTAATCCAAAAAAAAAGAAAAGAAAAGAATTCCCCTCAAGCACTTCTATATGGGAAATAATCACCTTTTTTATGCTTGTTTCTTATATGAACATCAGGAACAAAATGTACAAAAAAAAGTTTTGCAAAGGTAATAACCTCTGAATAAAAATATGCTATTCTTTAAATTCATGCGCTGGACTTAAGTTGATAATACTTGAAACAATGAAAGAAAAAAGTAATATTTATATATAATAACAAAATGGCAAATTTCAGATGTGTACACCCTGGGACTCTAATGCAACAAATGTGTCCTTTTAAAAGATGACTCAAAAAATAAAAGTAGTTTATTTCCCCAACAATCAGTATCATGTCCCAGATAGTGTTGATCCAAAAATGAAATGTACTCGTGAGCATTTTGTTTTTTTCCTTTAAAAAAATAAGGAATATAATGTACATAAACAGGTGTACGAAGGGTTTCACTTCTGAGAACAAAGAATTGTTTTATACTTATAAACAGGACTGACGTTTGTGGAAAGAAAAGGCTGATGCATTGAAAGTTTGAAATAGTATGTAATAACTTTTTGGCACTCTGAAGCACCTGCTTTTCAGACCCCATGTGCAATGTGTCTTTTTAATGGGACATGAGGGTTAAACAGGGGTACTCTGGCCGTTGAGATGATTTGATTACACTGAGTGTAGTTTCAGTGAAGTTGTCAGTATTTTGACGCAGACGGCAGCAGTATGACCTCCTGTCTCACTCTACCAGCTCTAACATATCTACCTGTCTGTCCCTCTGTCTATCTCCCTGTCCGTCTCTCCGTCTGTCTACCTGTCTCCCCTTCTTTCTGTCCGTCTGTCTATCTTGTAGGCTTTGTGCAGAATAGTCGGCTAGTCTAGCACAGTAATCGGCCAGTGAGGACGTCTCTCCACAGGAAGTGATGTAAAGGAAAGAGGAGGCCTGAGGAGGTCCAGTGACAGCTTTTCTTTGGACAGTTTAACAGCTGTCAATACAAGACGAAGGAAAACTTCTACTGGTGACTGAGAATTTAATCAGAGCAGACATCAAAATCAAGATCAGACATTAGACAGGTCTTAAGCACTATCTGTATTTGCTCTTGATCCAGATCTAACTTTAATCATGACTCATCAAAAAGCCAGATAGTTTTCTTGTTTGTCAGTGAAGAGATCAACCTCAAGGTTTACAGAGAGCCAAGTCTAATACAAAAGATTACGAAAGTCCCATAAATCCAGATTTTCCAATGAACTGTTGTTTTAATGTTTATTTCATATATTGGGCCCTAAAATAATTAAAAAAAACTTATCAGACCTTAGAAACTTTGCTGTTTTGTGAAAATGTCTGAATGTTTTTTTTATTCTTTGTTTGAAAAATTGAAAGCTGCTTTGAGGGCACTTATTACCTGAGGTACTTATGTTAGGTAAAACTTCAATGATTGGCCCAGGCTGTGAATGTCCCTACATGGGCTAGGCTTTGACATTTGATGGGGTTCAGCATTTTAACACCTGAAAGTTAAAATATTAACTGTGTATCACATTGGGACAGTAGTTAACAAAGTAAACCAAAAATCACTAACTTCATCTTGCTTTGTGGGACTGGTTACACGCCAGACACCATTCAAATCTTAACCAATTTTATAAACATGAGAGAAGAAAAGAGATATGGACAGTGTCAACAGACTTTATAAACTTATTATCCTTAAAAGAGTAGACAGTTCAGCCAGATGGTGAGGCGATGCACCTGATGACAGACACATGACCTCACAGAAACTCACCGAGAAGAATTAAAGGTCTGAGTACCAAAGAATGATTTATTGTTGGACTATATTTTATTAGATGAAAATGCAGAAATGGGGTGCTGGTAGCAGAGTAGCTTATGTCCCTACACTTACTATGTTTTGAAGCTGCCAGGGTTTGCAATTTTCCCATGCGTCTTCCCCTGCTTTCTCACCCCTTTACAATTCTGTCCGCTGTCTCTCTCCACCATTAATAAAGGCAAAAAGACCCCCACATATCTTAGAAAAATTGTGAATATTGATTGTGTTCTCGTTTTGGTTCTTTGCTTCTATTTTTGCATTTTTGGTTTAAAAAAAAAAAAAACAAGTAATCATGCCAGTCCAGCTTTTTTACTCTACTTGAATGTGATCCAACAGTAGATTATAACTTGGTACCCTGACCAACAACTCCCTCAGCTAGCTGTCCTGGTGTGAGCTCTGTATTCATAAAACAAGAAAAACAGAGATGAAGGGCAAAAGAGAACCTGTGTGAAAACATAGTAAAAATGTTTGTTGTTTTTATCTTTCTTGTTTGTAAGTTGTAGATGTTGGCAACAGGTTGGTTATACTTTCTAGCCTGCGTGCTTTCAACAACTTTTGCAGGTATTACACTGTAGGAAGCCCGACCTGGAGTCTTAAATTTACCAATCAAGATTTAAGAGGCTCTGGCCTGAGGTATTGATGGCACACTTGGAGCTTGGAATTGAGTTGCCCCCCACCAGCTTTTATTTGCCAAAAGGTGTAGCAAGACGAGGATTTTAAAAGAGACTGAGCCTTGGAGTTCCCCCTTGCAAGGACCAGACCATCAACATGGCACAAATGGACAACGATCTATTAGATACTGGCATGATGATTCTGAATAAGGTTTAGTTTAGCATCATACTGACATCAACTGTGGCCCTTGAAATTGTAGGACAGAAAGGAGTAGATAAGAAGGATGGGAGAGAGGGGTGCATAATGCAAGTGGAAGCAAAGGGGAGGATGTGGTCAGGTTTGGATGTGTGGTTAAGGTGAGGCCCTGCACCTTAAACGCTGCTGTAAGCACCCCTTGTCTGAACTTTTATTGAGAAGAAACTGTGAAAAGTTAAAGAGGACGGATCCTTTCTGTTGACCATGAGTTTAAAAGGATCATATAAACTCATGGAGGCGGACACTCTGAACAGTGAGGTCACAACAAACAAGGGTGTGCCTGCACACTTTGACGTCACTGTGGGTTCAATCCGAAGTGTAACTTAAACTGCAGTGAGGGTACTCTGTAAAAAAATATAAAAGGAAAACTGAAAAAAAAAGAAAAGTTTACATAGTTTTTACTGTGCGAAGTTTAAACTTTACATTCAAGGAGAACATTTGAGTTTAATAATTGATGACTTGACTGTGTGAATAAATTGTAGCGGCACAGGTGTAGGCCTGCCCCTCATGTTGACATTTGCCCCACCCCCAGCTTATCCAGCCTGTATTAGCCCTGCCTCCCTGGCCCCTCCCCCTGCTTGTCGATCAATGATAATGCTTTTGACTGATTGTGTGAAATGTGAAACTTTTTTATTTTATAGTGGAATATGATTAGCTATTGATTTTTTTATTGAGACGTGAGACTGCTGATCACGCTCTTTTCAATTTCCTGTATGTCAAACTTTCAAAATAAACTTCACTCTGAATCAAATAGAGAGTCTTTTATCTTACCTTTTTCAAACTGAAATGCTTACCCACCATATAAAGATGCATTGAACGCACTAGAATAACATCAGCATCTTTCATTCACACTGTCTGCATTCTGAGGAAATGTTAAAACTAAAGTCACGTGTGCTGCTACTGCTCTCCAGTGCACTGTGGGTAGTTGTGTCAAGTTATTGCAGCATCCTTCTTTTTTCGTAAATTATTCCATGGAGTTTCTTTATAAACCATTTTTATTATGAGCCCAAATGCAGTCTAAGTGAAAAGGAAGACTACTGTTACCTTGACTGAGGTGAGGACATTTGGAAAGATGTGGTCCACCATACATATAAGAGACAACAGCGAATCTAATAAATTCACGATGGACGTCTTCAATTGTGTTGTTTTTGGCAACTCTTATGTGATAAAGGCAATATGTCTTCTCTATTCTGACTTCAGCCTAATCAGGTTTAAATATTAATTCTTTTATTTATTTTAGATCTCAACCTGTTTTTCAGCTGTCAAATGTATCACTCAATGACAATCTCTGTTAGGGATAATGTATTGAAAAAGTTGACTGGCTCCTAGCAACAAAATGTTAAAGAAGAAATTCAAGTCAACATGACAATAACATGACATTTTCAAACTGACTTAATGTGAACCAGTATTGGGCAAACTGGAGTATCCAACCCTCAAAGTACTTTGAGAGGGATCAGCATGTGGACTCTTGGTTTTAGGGCCTTGAGTGCCCACATGGGCACTGATGGAAACATCTGAAGGGTGATGAAACTGCATGCTCCTTAACGTCTGCAGAACTGAAGCTTTGGTGACCAAACTTTTTCATTAAGGGACAACATTGAAAATATACTGTATACACTAAGTGTTAATCAGTTAATCAATTGTGGACTCCTATTGCCTTATTTATTTTTTATTGTATATTGTATGTTATATTTTGTTAAGATCCTCAGTCTCGTTTTAGTGTATATGTTATTGCTTCCTCTTCCTCTGAAACTAACCGCTGTAATAGGCCTACCACAATTTCTCAGCTTGAGATCAATAAAGTACATCTATCTATCTATCTATCTATCTATCTATCTATAAGGATGACTGGGCCATTTTAACATGTGGATTCCTACCATAATTATGTGCAGGCTAAATACAGGGACTAGCTGATCAGTGTAGCCTGGGTGATTAGGAGGAAAGATGGAGATTTGGTTTAAACATCTTAAAATTGTATTTTTATTCCCCCCCCTTTTTCCCGGTGGGGTGGGTGGCTGTTCATCCTCTTCAGCTCGGGTCCTCTACCAGAGGCCTGGGAGCTTGAGGGTTCTGCGCAGTATCTTAGCTGTTCCTAGGACTGCACTCTTCTGGAGTGAGATGTCTGATGTTTCTCCAGGGAGTACCGCCATAAGAACTACCTTTACAACCATATCGAGAGGAGGACCCTCTTGAAAACAAAAATCTTATCAGAAAATTCCTGGATCCACATCCGGATTCAGATTGCCACGAAAACTGTATCCTTGTGTATTCCTTGTGCCATGGACAACTTTCCCTGCACATTTAACCAAAACTCGTTCATATCTTTTGAGTTATCTTGTTTACAGAAAAACAGTCGGACAAAAAGATAACCTCCTTGGCAGAGATAATAAGCTAAATGTTTTCCTCAATGTGGGACTTTGAGAAATATCATAAATCAACAATTTCTTTGTGTGTGGAGGAACCAACGGATCATGAGTGACGTCACTCGTCTCCTAGTAACCGCTGTGTTGTTGTTAGAGACAGCGGGCCTCAGTTTGGGTCATGGCGGATCAGGGACTCAAGACGTCTGATGTTTACAGAACGGACCCGAACCTGCCGTTCAGGTTCAACAACCCGGACTGCATCAGAGGTTACAGGTAAATAACTACACCAGATTTAAAGAGACAGCTATATCCTAAACACAACCGCCTTAATCAGTCATGTTAAGTTAATGTTTGATAGGCCTGCACATAGAAACTAAGCTAAACTTCATTACTTCTATGATAGTCCGTTTCTCTAGACAGTGTGATGAATCAAACAGAGGGCTGTATGACTGTCAGGTGTAATATCAGTCTGTCTAGTCATTACAGCAGGATTTTGTCGGCCATGCCTCGCAGTATGCTCCTGTGATTTTAATGTGATATTCCTGTTTACATTTACCTTATTAATATGGGGACATGGTGGAGGTTTTGTTGAGAGGATACCAAGGGTCAAATAGGGATCTTTTTGACAATCAAACTTCATTTTGGTGTTTTGCGTGCAGGCTATGCACATTGTAAATGCTCAACTATTTAACAAAATTTGCTATAGGCTAACTCACATTTACATTTTATTTGGCCAGAATAAGCCAGACAAAATTATTAAAAAAAAAAAAAAACCTCAAAAGTGATGATTTTTTCGTAGTTGTTGCCTATGTTCTTCACCTCCTCAAAGCTATGCCAACCTTCTCTTCTTTGTAGCTATAATTTCCATCATGTTTCTTCTTTCATTGTACTTTTTATGTTTTCCATCTCTCTTCCACATGTTATTCTTCTATAGATAAATAAGAATTATTGGATGAGTTTAGGTCAAGGCTTAACTAACTGTTAGATTTTGCTAGGTTACTGTTTTAGTTTAAAACAAAAGCAGGACTTCTAAAAGTGTTATTTTGCTCATTGGAATCTAGTGGTAACTCCCACTGCTACCCAAGAGCATTTTGTGTTTGACTAGGGTTCTGAACACTTCATAAAGTTGCTGAACAGTAAGTTTGAATAATCAAATCATCCACAACAGTTAACTCCAGCAAGGTTAATAATTATCTAAATAAACAGAGCCTATTCACACTGTTGCAGTCTCCAGAATTTAGATTGTTGAATCAATCAAACCAAGTTTGTGTCAATAAGACTGCAGGAAACAGCCTCATCAACAGGAACAGAACTATAAAATCAACATTTTTGACTGATTTTGTTTTCTCATCACAGTAAAGTCTCCATCAATGTCCACCTTATTAGCTTTGATACTATTATAATCTTGCAGTTAATACTGACAGAAGCTTATGTCTTCATTCTCACTTCCTGCCTGTCAAGGTCAGCCTGTTTGCTGATTGCCTTGCTTCCTTTTAAGTAATCCCTTTAGGGATCATAGCAAATGAATCAGCCCATTTGATTATGATAAAACAGGCACTACTGCACCCATTAGACAGAAAGATAAAAATAGTCATAAATTTCAAATGGAAAGCTGCACAGATATTATATTGTTGACATAAATATTTTCAGCGAGTCACACATCTGGCATAAATTTCTGTCCAAGATGATCCTGATATGTCCATTTAACTGAGCACTGAAGGGGTGATATAATACTGTCGGCCAAACTGGAAGATAGCATCGTCTCGGTTCCATTTTAAAAATACATTTTTTTTTATCCCTCTGTGGTTTTGATTATTGCTGAAATTATTTGTTTTCTTCATCAAGATAAATTGCACAAGTAATGACACCCCATAGTTTTTGAAGTGTAAATGCAATCCGAGAAAGTTAAAAAAGCTGTCAGGTTATGATTTGACATACTAATTTCTGCTGCAGACTGAGTCCTGTTGCCATTTCTTTCATGTTCTGCAAAGATTTCCCTTTTAGTGTGACCTGATTTGCGCCGAGGTCTGTAAACTCTTGTCTCCAGCCTGGTTTTGTTACCTTTCATTCTTGACCTTAACTTCTGAATATCCTTCCAGTGTTAAAGGGGCAGGGCTTAGCCACAGGTCAGCTTCCTTATTACTTCCTTACACTTGCAAATGAAGGATGTCCTGCTCTCATCACAGACAGTCATCAGAAACAATAACAAAGAGGTCAAAGATGTGGCTTAATTTTACACAAAATAAATCTAATTGCACAAAAGCAGTTGTCTGGCTCTGTGTGGTTTCAGACAGGGGTAGAAACATTAGCAACTTGCAGAAGCATTTGTTTTTACAGCATAACAATGAGTATCAAGTGTGCCATGTGCTTGACATTGTTGCCACTGAAAATCATTTTTCCACACAGAAAATCCACAAGAACTGATAAAGAATCAGATTTGTAAGCAGAGTTGATAAATGCTCGGATATCAATAAAATCTTATAAATTCTCACCCCTATACACGAACATTGGACATTTTTGTAAAAAAAAAAAAAAAAAGCACCTCTGAAACACAATTTAAAATCTATTATCTATTAATATTTAAAAAATTCTTTTTTGTTTTTCATAAATGTGTTTTAATGTATTAAGTAATTCATGAACAGGCAACACCACAACTTGTACAACGTTTGTCACTCTACTGTAACAATGTCAGGGGGACCTCTTGTAACTGCTCAGCCAAATTTATGAAAACTGCTTTCTGCTTCATGATTGTCCTGCATTACTTTGGTTGAACAGACCAAAACTCAATTTTCTCATCTGGACTCAATGTGCTTATGTGATGTTCTAACTCTTTTGGAATGAGGATATGTCATAGCTGTAACCTTGCATTGGTTACAGCATTGTGTTTTTTTTCAGTGAGAAAAAGACTCACCCACTTTATCGAACTTCAAACCAAGAATTCGGAAGTCAAAAACCAACTGTGCATGAGATGCCGGTGAGTGACAGACAAAAGCTAAAAATAAAGACATGTGAGAGACCTACAGTATTCATGCTTTTATTTTCATTTTAAAGAAAGCAGCCAAAGATGCTGACTGTAATCCTAATTCTTAAGTACATCACTTTAAAACATAGTAATGACAGAGGCAGTGACAGTATTTAAAGTTCCAGTCCATCATTTTTATGTCTGTGTGTTTCAGACTCAGTATAAAGGGTCTTCCCATAAGTTTTCAGAGGCCATGCTGCAGAGTGGAATGTACCGCGATTACACCTTCAACACAGCACTGGACAGAAGCAAACTTACCGTTTCAACTGCAATCCAGAAAAAGAGAGATGATCTTCGCTACTACTATCAGTGTGTAAAACAAATCAATGATGGAAACAATTGATTAAACCTACTTTCAGCTGAAATGATTGAGCACAAATTGTCTGTTGATTTACCAACTGAACAAATCCTCTGCCTCCTTGCAGCTGCTAACAAAGATCAGAGTACTGATGAGGAAACTGTCAGGGCATTAGAGTCCTCCCATCCCTATACCTGCTGGCTGGCATTTACATGGCAGATTTCATTGTTTGGTCTGAAATCCCACTGGATCATTTAATTCCTCTCTTATTGTTCCACCGTACACATAGAGTACACACACACACACACACACACACACACACACACACACACCCACCCACACACACATACAGTACACTTTGAGATACATGCTTGGATTAAAGTTGTGTTTCACTGGGCAGACCCACAATATCAGTGAGGATCAAAAAAAGATGCATGAGAAACCTTTGCTCGGGGCAGGTAAGATCATAACCTAGTTGATTATTAAAATCTCCAGATAAAACCATCAGGATCAATCAGGGTTTTGTTTATGAAAGACCCATTTACTAGTTTTTAGATAATAGAGCACTTTAAACATTTTTTCACCCAGTTCCTGTGCTGGAATCCTTAAAGTCTGTAACACATGTGTAAAACACACTGGACAGCTTGCATTAATACCGGTGAGTGTAATTATCGGTGGCATTAATAAGTATGTATACAAATATTGTAAATGTAGCTTCCTGTTGGCAGAAAACCTTTAAATGTGTGCGTTTAAGTGTTCCTGGGTATATAACATATCATCTCTGTCGGGCACAAACCTATCTCTATAATTGTTACTTTTTAGGAAATGAAAAAAAAAAGCTCCACCGTTGAATGAGTGAGTATTGTATTGTCCTGATTAGATTTTTTTTACCTTAATATGTTTAATAATTTATAAAACTGTCTCAGTGACATGGAACGTGACCAATAGTACTGTTTTATGAAAAAATATTAAACCGTAAAATGGAAATAGGGGTTTGTGTCCAACAGAGACAATATGCTGGAGAGACAGAGGAACACTTGATAAAAACAGAGGTCCTTTACCTCTCAACCCTCTGTGTAAATAAAAGCTATTTGAATTTATCAACAAATGCATTCTGTTAAGCTGTAAAGTGGGTGGGCGCTGTTGTGCACTGCAAGGATCATTTCACACTGGAAACCTATAGGAAGGCTTGTCTATTTATTCTTCAAGCTATGTGCATTTCTCTGCCAAAACAGACAGAAAATAAAAAAACAGCAATCCATATTTATACTAATCCAGCTGGTATGTGTGTCCACAACTGCAGAATATGTCACAGAAAAGATTGACAGCATCCGGTTACTCTTCCTGTCTGTGCTTCTCAAAGTTAAATCTCAGTTTCCTCCTCTGTGAAGAAACAACCCATGTTCGTCAGAATAATTTCGTTCTGCAGATTTCTTGTGGGGTGATGTATTGTGGTTCTTCTTAAACAGTCCATAGAAGCTCATTATTGGGGAGAGACAGCAGGGAGACACACTGAAGCTGCAGGATATTCATGTACCGGATGTGAAAGCTGTAGCAGCACTCACCAGAGCTGACAGCACAGCAAACCAACAAAATGTTTCCAGTGTGAAACAGGCACAAGTGTGTGGAACAAGCTTGGTAGCATGTGTGCTTCGGTTTTGCGGTTGTCTATCTATCCAGTGCGTAGCAGGAATACACTGAACAAAGACTTTTTGGTTTAAGGCACAGTCATTTCCTCTAGCTTTGCACCTTACCACTTCTTTTACTTTAGACAAACACCCCTGGGCGCTAATGGGAGCACATGTTCATTTGCTTTTTAAAAACATTACAGCTCAGCATAAATAACAACTTTGTTAGGTGGAAAATAGGAAGGACATCTGTACTACACTCAAATACTTTGCGCCTGGTGTCGGATAGGGTGTAGCAGAGGAAAGTATTAAGTAATATTACTGTGCCTACAAAAACACTAGTTATATCTGTCTATTAAAAGAAACATTTTGTCTTCCACAGGTTAAGCAGATTTCTTTTCATTTATGTCGTATATGTGGGATGTCCCAGTAGGTCAGTGGTAAAGAATATATCATCTGTATAATGCTGCAGTTTAAATATACTGTAAAAAAAAAAAAACAGCTGCAGGCAAATATTTTAACTGCTGCAAAATATTTTTCCTTCAGCAAAAAAACAAAAAAAATTTAGAGCAGCAGAAATAGTAAATACCCAGTACAATTTTTTTTACCTGCCTTTTAATTTTTGAAGCAGAATTTATCAGCTGCAGCTAAATTCACCAACTAAAAGATACTGCATCTGCTGACAATGTTTCAACCACTGCTGCAAAAACATTTTAATGTCTTACCTGCTGCATCCCATACTTATACTGCAGCAAAACATTTCATTTGCTGCAACATATTTTACTTGCTAAAAAATGTATGACCTGCTGTAAAATAATTTAAATGCTGCAAAATATTTCATCCGTCCATTAGCTATACCGCCACGTATCCTTTTTGGGGTCAGGGGGTGTTGGAGCCTGTCCCTGTTGACATTTGATGAAAAACAAGGTATACCCTGGATCAGCTGATCACAGGGTCACAATCAGCCAGCATGATTTTGGTCAGTGGGAGGAAACTGGAGTGCCCAGGGAAAACCCACACCAACATAAGAAGAAAAGCAAACTCCACACAGAAAGGCCCTGGTCTGTACAAGGAGTCGAACCAGTAACTTTCCTGCTGTAAGGCATGCCAACTAACCTGCTGCACCCCGTGCCTCTGCGAATGATCTCAGCTGCAGCTAAATATCTCAGTTACTGGGAAATATTTGAAAGCCTGAGGGGGAAAAAAATCACTTCTTGATCTGTTATTATAATGAATGTCCACTTTTTAATTTTTATAACTACAGCATTTTGATTTTTGGTACTGGTATCACATTTTTTTTACTGTACTCGGGCTGTTCAGATCCTTCATGTCTGCAGTGACTCCACTGAGCATCAGCAGACACGCATGTTCAGGCTGCAACAATCAGCCACAGGTGAAGCCACTGTGACCTGATCAGGACTCATTAAAGGGCTCCTGAGCCCATTGTTCCGTTTGCTCTGCTGCTGACATGATGTGTTTCACCCTGGCTGTCAAGTGCGTCAAAAGTGAGTTTTATTTAATGCTATTTAATTCATGGAATGTACTGTAGCCGATTTTGATTGTTCAATTAGGTGAATTTTGTTTTAATTGCAAACTGTAAATCTCTACAGATTCTGTGGACTTAGTTAAACATTATTGAGCATTATGTTGTTGTTTAAAGATGATAAATTAATCAGTTATGTTTATATTTGTTCTTTTTTGTTAGATACAGAAACACCACTTGATAGCTTGTGAGTAAACCCTTTAATTTGGATCCTCGTCTTTACTTGAGTGATTCTTCACCTTCAAATTGATGTTGATGAATTCCAGCCCTATACAACTGTTCCACATTTAGAACACAGGCTCATACAATCAGTGTTGAAGATGCTAAGATGTGTTAAATCACTAAACTGAAAAAAAAAAACCTTGTAGTTTTCTAATACAGAGTTCCCCTGATCCAGCTGTTCTCTCAGTCTGTCTGAGAGGATCTGTTGGAGCTCCTGCCTCTTTAAGACTCTCTTCTCCACATAGGTCCAGTCTCCTCTAATTGGCAGACTGGTTTTCTCTCAAAGGAATTTTGGAAATATTAAAAATTGGAAACATTACTTGGGAATAATGGGAATTAACTGGAAACGGGGTAATTTAAATAAACTGTCATATCCAAACGTAAATATAAACATTTTTTTGTTACAGGCAGACATCCATGCAAAGGAATACAACTGAAAACATTTCATTCCGATTTATTTGTGGGTAGAACTTAAGTGTTATTATCAAGTTTTAATTATTTTATCCAAAAATCAGTTTCAACTTCACTTTATGCCCACGGCCTCAAATATGTGGCTTCAATAGTCCAGGGTTCTTCAATCATCGATACATGTGATGGAGGAATACACATGCATGTGGGGGGCGTGGCCACAATACTCCTGCAGTAAGCAGTGTGCTATGTGCATGTAATTGAGGACTAGCAGAGATATTCTCAATTTTACTGCTATGAAATCTGTTTGTTTTAGTTGAGGTTATGCTAAAATATGTTTTCCCCAACTATATTAATAATCCCTGTCAAGGGCCAACCTTCAATTTTGTAAATTCCAGGTTAATTCCCATTTATTCCTGTAAATTCCTTTTAATTTCCATTATTCCAGTGGTAAGTATCCAACTTTGAAAACTCATTGAATTTTGCAATCCTAGCCATTGGTCAATTCAGCACTGCTCTGGGCCATATTGTCAACAACCCTGCATTATTCTAACAGCGGAAAAGTGAGGGAGAGAGGGGGAAGTCCCAATCCGGTGACTTCTTGTCTTGTGCATAGAAGTTCTTTTTCACACAAAGACATGTAAATCACACTATGGTGATTATTTGAAAAAGTATAATGTGAGCTCATTAGAATAAATAAAGTTACTGTAACTATTCTAGTAATAAGTTTTTACCATCCACTGAAACTGGTTCAAGTTTGAAAGTTTCAGATGTTTCCATTATCATTGGCTTAGAGTGCAGTATAATTCCTCTCCTTTTCTGAAGTCTTTAACAGAGCGTTAAATTTCTATGAAATAAAATATTTAGCAGCAGAGAAAGATATTTGCAGCAGCAGAAATATGTCATTGCATTTATAAAATATTTACTGGATGTTCTAATATTTTGACCACTATGGCTGTGGTATACAGTATATGAGCCTCCTTACTGATGACTTTAAATCTAAAAACCTCTTTGTAAAATAATGTAAACAGATTACTGTATTAACGATTTGAAAAATGAAAAACAAAATCAAGAAGCAGTGAAACAAAGCAGATTCAGTGGTTAATAGTTCTTTTATGCTGTTGTGTCTGTGTATGATTTAATAAAAAGCCAGAGAAATAAAAATGTTCTTTTATATATTTTTTTTCTGCTCTTACTAAAAGTTGGTTGTTTTCCAAAACAGTGTAAGTGTGAGTTTGTGTGCGTGTCAGATGGTCCTCAGCAGGGTTTACGCACGCACACTAGCACACATACACGCCTCCTCTCTCTGATGTGCCAGCAGATGGTGATGTTGTTTCCATGACAACCAAATGAGGAAAATGATGATTAATTTAGAGACATTTTTCTTCTCCATCTGCGCCGTCTTCTTCCCTTTGTATCACGATCAGACTTAAATGTTTTCAACCGCCTGACCTTAGTGAGCCTTTCCACTGGACATGGGCTCCCCAGCTACCCATGAGTATCCCTCTGATGAGTAAAAGTTTAATTTCATCTCAGTCAAACATAAATAATTTGTAAATAATCTGAAACAAGCTCTAGCGGTTTGAGTGCCTTCTGAAGCAGCAGAAAAGTCCATGCTTAGCTTGTGCTTTGTTTCTATTTTCTAGCGTCACAGTCTTCACTTTGATCACCATGACCTGCAGTGAGTGAAGAAAAGTGACTCAGCAGTAATCAATACATACTCTGGTTTAATCCAGCTTTAGGAGAGCTACCACAGTCTGTAGGAGATCACGATCTCTGGCACGTAAGAGGCAGCAGAAGGCCGTGGACAGCAGGGTCCAGGAGAACTGAGAGTGGGCAGAGAGGGCCGAGGGTGCAATGGGGTATCTCTCATCCCTGTCTTATAGCTTCACTGAGGAGAAGAGGTCTGTGCAGATGGAGATTTAATCTGTAAACATGGAAATATGGAGGCTTGAGTGTAGGGATGGATCCACACGAAAAAAAAGGGCATGATTGGTGGATTTGAGTGTGAAGGAGGGAGTAGAGGTAAACTCTAGATTTGTGTTGTTTTTAAGAATAGAATTTTAATGTAATAAATGATATAATAAAAAATCTTAAAAGACTTAAGGGTGTGAAGGCTTGTGGTCCATGTAGAATACTCTCTGCCACAAGAGTCTCAGTAAAGTGCCAGGATTACAGGCACAATCCTCACAGGACCACTGATTCAAAATAAAGAACACATTTATTAATCAGAGCACCAAGAGCAGAGGAACAGAGCTCCAGAGGAAGGGAAAACAAGTTTATTTATAGAGCACTATTCATGCACAAAGCTACTCAAAGTGCTGCACATGGTTAAAAAAACATGTCTAAAACATGCATGAAGAAGAAGCAGAGACATCAAATGACATGTTTGAAAACAGGGCACATTTTGACAGAAGCTTAAATAAGAACTGAGAAACTAGATGTATAGAAATATCTGAAGATTTGGTATCTGTTCTCTTCACCTTCCACTGTTGTAATACTTGTAAGCGGATACTTTCTCTAGGTTAAATATGTGGCTTTAGATGTAATCATCAGTGTGTACAATTGTGAATCAAATACTCATTAAATTCCAAGAAACTATTCAATATCTGGAGTATTCTGTATTTTTGTCTGAGACATGATCTGTATTTTTTTCACTGAAAATGTTTATGCAGTTTTGTTTCTTTCTTTGTTCTCTGGAGGGTGCGTCACATGACTGTTTGGTACTTAACGATATGTCCTGCCTTGGTAAAAAAGACGCTAGGTTCCTCTAAAAGCTGCAAGTCCACTATAACTTGTTCAGTTGGATTGTTTATGTGGCTCAGGAAACCTCAGCCCATTGCTAAAGGTTAGCATGTTAGACTGTCAGACTTGTCCAAGAAGGCTGGAGACCATAAAGTAAATTTTTATGACAGTGCACATTGCCTGGATGTGAAGATTGGATAATGAGACAAGGCTCATTTTATGTATGTTATTTTTAGGGACACACATCAGCATTGATTTTATATCAGTATCTGCAGATATTGGCTCTTTTTACAGTCAAATTAATGTTGGCAGATCAGATATCTGTTTTTAGATTTTATTTGTTAAGTCATACCAAATTGATGCTGACATAGGGCACACCCAACTGCCAATTTAGAAAAGATTGCTTTTAAAAGGGCTGTAAAAATGACCGGTTGGACAAACTGATCTTTTTTCCATGGTCCAACACGACAGAAAACACTGGCATTGTGGAAAACAACAGCAAAAATATTTTTACTAAAACTATCAGTATCTGCATCGGTATCCACATGAATCAGTCAATCTTTATCAATCTTTATTTGTATTGCACCAATTCATAAGATGTGTTATCTCAAGACACTTTACAGCATCAGCCCTTATTTTTTATAATTGATGCATCACTAATTATTTTCATTAAAATAATGTGTTTCAGTGTAGCAGCAAAAGTAAAAACAGAGTAGGTCTTTACTTAATGAACTTAATGACTATTTAATCATGCAATGAACTGCCACAACATTAATATAGTGGTACTTCACTCCCTAAGTTCTGCCATCCTGTTTATTCTTGTGCTATTTATTTTATTTAAGAACATATACACAAGACTGCTGCATTATTTTACCACTGATTTCTAATTAGACACTTTTCAAGGAACTGCATCATTGAATCATCAGTTTTTGCAAAAAAAAAACCCTGATCAAGTCCACAGGAAATCCATATGTGGACTCCCAGAGGGAGCTTCTCATTTGGATCTTTTGTCCATCCTACATCCTTCACTTCCGTCGTGTCCTTGTGTCTAAGCTTCTTCCGGTGAGGAACTGAAAGAGAACTGGGAGGAGGAGACATATGGACATGTCAGGCACTAAATACTGAATCAGAAATTCTTCACTGTAGTCTGAGCAGTCTGGCGTTGAGGATGAGCTGATCAGCTGATTCAGCTATCAAACACTCGACTGCCCGAACACTAACTTTGAAATGATAAACAAAACCTTGAGATCAATTTAAGTTTTTTCATTACAACAAAGCCAATTCAACAAAGCTGATTTTGAGAGTCATTTGTTTTGATTGATAAATTTAATTATTGATACTTTTGAATGACAGGAAACCTACCTGTGAAATAAATCATTCTGCATAAAGATCTAAGAACATTAGTTTAGCATTGTCAGAAAGAAACTGTGAAAATTGTAATGATCTGTCTGAGGTTGTGGCCTTTCATCAGATGACATGCCTCCAAACCAATCACAATGTATCTTAGGGCAAGATTTCTATGGAGGAGTGCCTCCAATGGCCTCTCTCCTCCATCGTTGTTTCCTACAGGTTTAGCTCTGGAAGTGGAAGATCTTTCATTATTGAGGAGTAGAAAGGATGTGGGGATGGACAAAGTCATGTCATGGTAGCACCCATTGGGTGTGATTTGCAGCTGCAAAGCACTCACCCATGTAAACAAACGTGACATATGCAAAATACACTTTCTGTTACCTTGTAAATCAGCTGGATTGTCCAGATTTCACCAGGCTGTTTCATCTTGCCAAGCCATAAAACTTGAAATATTGTTCCTGGTCGGAAAATAACCTGGCCAATAGAAGTCTTTCTAACGACAAAACAGCAGTTGCTTCGAGAGTGCTTAAGTTGTGCTGAAAACAAATATAACTGCAAGTCTCTAACTGGCCCATATATGCCAAACAAACTCCTCCAACAATTCAAACTAAATCCTCCATTAAAAAAAAAAAATATTGTCTTTACCAATCACTGTCTGTGGACTGTTACTCAGAGAGATTTGAAATACATCCAAAAATACGTGAAACAGTCCATTCAGTGTGTTAGATTCAGTGTTGTGTGCAACACAACTACTTTTTCAGGTAAAAAGTAAAGTAACGCGCTACTACTGAAAATATGGTAATAAATCATAGTTCCTTCTTCAATGCGGTGCAACATTACTTTTCCCACGGACAGATCTGACTCTGATGATGCCTTCTCAGCTGCCCACATTAGACACGAGCAGCATTGCCAAGTCTATAGGCCTGTTTTCCTCTAAAGTCGCAAACAAATCTTGTGAGTCGCGGCCGTGGGTCACGCTTTTTTTGGGCTTTTTTCTTAACGTGCAGTTGCTTATTGGGGCTTTTCTGTCTGTGTGAATCCCACCTGATGATCTCCCAGCTCCCAGCACCGGTTATGTCCTCCATAGAAGAACTTTATGTAGGCCTACACATTGAGAAATAGATATGGGGTTCTGCCCAAAGTGGAGCAACATAAAAAGTTACTATCCATAGAGGGTAACTAAGTAAAGTAACAAGTTACTTTTTGAAGAAGTAACAAGAAACGAGCAAACACTACTTTTTAAAAGTAACTCCCCCAACACTGGTTAGGTTACACTTAAAAATGGTTTCCTGCAGATACGCGTCCATGTCCTGTCGACACCCCTGCCCAACATGAGAGGAAACCCTCCTCTCCCTCTGCTTCATCTTTTAGAAAATGTGTGCCCATAATGATGTCATCAGTGGATATGACCCACCTCTCCCAGAGAGGAGACACTCACTGAGCAAGGTCTCAGTTCAGCCAAATGGCAGCTCCACTGGAACGCATGTCAAGGCATGGCTGTGCAGCCATAGTAAACATTTGAGCACAGCGCCGGAAAGCTAAAGCCACATTCCCACCCTGAGAGGGGCCTTTCAGGGATGTAACAGAAGGGTTAATGGGCATGCCAAAATCTCACATATGAGAGAAACCTTAACAAAACTTCAAAAATATATTTAGGGTACATCAAGCATTAATGAACTTAAAAATAAGTAAAATATGTGACCGTGAAGGCTGTGAGACCTCGAGTGTGGTGAATAGGAGCAACTCTTTGTGATATAATGTCACTTGCCAGTAGAACTAATGTTCTGCCACCAGCTTCCTCTGACAATACTGTAAATCATCACTGTTCACAAAGATGGTCTATAACGCGCCTTACCAAACAGAGGTCCAGTACCTCTCCATTCTGCACATATTGTTTCTTTAAACGTTTTCATCAGCCTCTGAATCTTCTGAGCTATACATGCATGTGTATGTATTGTAATTTATGATTTCTCTTTTGTCTGAGAGAAGCACAGTAAATTTTGTGGCACAATGAGCAGTGACATTAAAGGAACTCTATTCCACTTTATTGTCAATAAGACACACATCTATTCGTCATCACACACACTCACACAGGAACACAATGTGAGCTTCAGGATCTTTTTTACACTCGGCTGCTCTCTAGCATCAGATGACAGAAAAAGATCGAGGGGGAGGAGGGAGACATGAAGGATGCGCTGGAGAGGAGGGAGGGAGCAGGAAGAGCGAGGATGGAAGAATCAGAAACAGGGAGGAGAGGAGGGAGGAGTGAGGAAGAGCAGGTACAGGAGACGAGAGAGAGAGGAGGGAGGGAGGGGTGAGGAGGAGAGAGAAGTGGGAGGGAGGTGGAAGAGCAGGGATGGAGGGACCAGAGAGAGGTGGGAGGAAGAAGGAAGAGCAGGGAAGAGGAGACGAGAGAGAGGAGCAGAGGAGGAGATAGCAAACAAGCAGATACATAACCACGGAGCTAAGGAGGCTAACAGAAGAAAAACCAGGTGAATATAAAGGTGAAGCAGCTGTACCCTGCAGGTGGATGTGTTTGTGACCCAGATGGATACGGAGGAGAATCTGGTCAACGTGTTCCTGCTGCTGCTGTTCAGTGCAGTCTTCACTGTGGTAAATACATAATGTTTCTATTTATATTCATCTGTGCTCTATTATGCTCCAATATGTCTTATCTGCAGTCAATATTTAATGCTCCTATTTATACTCCTCTATGCCATCCTATTTTAGACTCTATGTGAATGACACCCTAAATTCACTTCACACACTGTTTTTATTCTGTTCTGCTGGATTTTACTTTAAAGCTAAGTGAAACCTCATTCAGTAATCATGCTGGTCACATATGGCAGAAAAATGGAGTGTCAGCAGCTCAGTAACTAAAGCTAGGGCTTAACATTAAAAATGATTTGATGTCTTTGTAAACTGAATGTAATATTTTTTTCTGTAGATGCATGGAGAGTTTTTCAAAGGAATTTAATATTTCATTGTGTTTGCGTGATGTAACAATTAATATTTGATCCCGACTGTCAACTTAATCCCAGCATGCACCTCTTCTTTACACACTCGACATAAGTGCCTGGCTTAGTTGCTCAGAGGAAATTGAGCCAGTCACATATACTCACATCATCAGTGTATCTTCATTGGATTGTAAAAAAGGTTCTGTCAACATGGGCCAGTAAATGTGCAAAAAAAAATCTGGATTACCAGATGGATTAGAGTAGATCAGAGACATAACAGAGAGGATTAGTGACATTGTGGCTGCACAGTTAAAGCAGACATCCTTTCTTCCAAAAGTAATTTTTTAAGGCTAGATAATGCTGTGGAGTGAAATTAACATTTTCATGATGGCTCTGTTCCACTAAGCACTAGATTCACAGATTGGTTACTTTAAAGGAAGATGCAACTTCACATTCAATGGTAGTTTTATATACAACCCAACAACTTTACCAAAGAGAATAGGACCCATCATATTTCCACAGAGTGCTCCTGTGCCTGTTTTTAGCACTATGTACCTTTGGTAGTAAGGTGCAGTTCTCTTTTTTTAGACTGCCTGAAGTTTTTCTGCTCTAGCCACTGAACCCTCTTGGTACTATTTGATACAGTGGCTGAAGATAAGAGTATCAAGACGTTTAAAGATTATATGGTGCATTTTCAACTTTTATATGCTGTTTAATGTATTGTACATGTCTACTCTGTGTGATAGAGTACTTCTATGCACAAGACAAAACCAGCAGCATTTGGACTTCCCCCTCTTCTTGTGTGAATTGGGCCAGAAGCTACCTGAAACGCCTCATTCCACCAGTGGATGCCTACTAGTGTGACATCCTACCATTGTTGTGTCAGTAGTTAATGCTCATTTGCTCAGGGTGCTGGACGAATACAGAGCTGTCAAAAACATTGCACTCACAGTGTACTGACCAATTGCCAAAGAGTAGACCGGTCAACCAATCAGTGCAAACTGGGCACACAATAGGAAAAGAGCAGTAGCTTGAGCAGTGTTTCAGACAGTGTGAGGAGAAGTGGATCAGGGGTACTTCATATGTGGACCCTGGCAGGTTTTTAAGCATCAGTGATCATGAAAATACTTAAGCAGTCATCAAATTCAATTACGTGACCCTGAATTCAGGCAAAATGTGACCTTTAAGTTATGTAAGTTGCATATTGTTGCTTTGACCAGTGTTGAAAAAAGTTACACAAACATTACACTTATCATTCATTACTCAAGTAATGACATACTGTCACTTATTAATCAGCATCAAAAGTAACTAAATCCTTCAATTAAATCTCCTTTAACTTTCCCTTTTGAAAACCTGTATCAAGGCCTAAAGGAAGATAGCTGTGGACGACAATGTTTTTTGTATCTTTAATGAACACAAACCCAAAATAAAGAAAATACCTTTAGTAGTTAAATGTTCAGCTCAATGTTTCCCTCTGCTGCAAAAAACTTTAAAAGAGCCCATATTTTGCCCTAACTTAGGTTTATATATTGAAGTGTGATGATTACTAGTATATCTACAATCATTTATATAAAAAAACTTTTAGTTTTCATAGAAAGACTACCGCTGATTCACCTCCTTTCTCACTGTATGAAAGGCTCTTCTAGAGCTCCCCTCCCTTCAAGGCCCCTTCCCCACGTGAACCCAGTCTGCTCTGATTGGTTGACCCGCCTGCTCTGTGATACTTGGTCAGTTCAGGGCTGCTCATTGTCTTGTTGTCAACAATTATGCATTTATACCACTGTTTATGTTTTGCACTGGGCTTGCCACCCCAAATCAATACCCTTACATAGGGTTAGGACGTCACACTGGTAGGTCATTTGTGTCTGTGTGTGTGTGTGTGTGTGTGTGTGGGGGGGGGGGGGGGTTCTGGAGTTATTGGATTACTCAGTAACTCATGTTGATATCATAAACTGAAAATCTGTCAGATAAAGGCCATTATTTGATTATGAGAGATCAGATTAAGACACCTTTCCTTTAACTCATTAATCCATTTATTTGGTGCTTGTGTACAGCCTAATGTGGTGTCTTTTTCACTGATCTGCATTTAAGGAAAGTGGGGTAGTGGAAGGAGAGCAAACAAACGTGGCAATAGCAGCAAGAGCATTGGGTCGCAGCATTTTTGGAGTGAAGACGAAAAAGATTTAACGCTTAAAAAATGAGTGTGGTATGAATGATGTGCATCTCCTGGTTGAGGGATACAGTGCTTAACAAATTAATCAAACCACCACCCAGTGTAAGGTTCATGCCACGGATGCCCTGAATGAACTGCACCGGCAATGACCAATATATTTTGTAATGTTTCTGTAATGCTTAATTTATTTCTGAGAGAAGCCCAGTGAGCCGGCTCAAATTTGGGTATAAAAAGGTGAATTCAGTTTGAAATTCCTTATTCTTGTTCAAAAAGTAATAGTATCAATAACAACATTTTTAAACAAGTTTTTATGACAGCTGGTTTAATAAATTTGTTAGGCACTGTATATAAGAATGGGGAAAATACAATGTCAACAAAATGAGTAATGTGGGGCTCATGAGATTTAGAAAAGCTTTACTGCTACTGGAAATCACTTAGACAAGCCTACCACAAAGCTAAGAGACAAAACAACAAGAGCTGTAATGTACATTACCAATGTTGAGAGCTAGCAATTAGCAGCTCATCTAATGAGTCAGGACAGCCGCGTTCATTTCTGCATCACCAAGACTGGGTGGAAGTAGCAGCCAGCAGCGTTTTTAACGTTTTATTCATCACATGTTTAGGGAAAGAAACCTGATGACTGACAGAGTCATGTAAACTACCTTATTTCAGGTAACAAATTACTAAACAGCATGTTATCATTGCCTAATTAGTCCCAGTTATCAGATTAATGTGTGCGTTTAAGCACTCTAATTGCATCTTCAGTAGTTTCACTTCCAAAGATTCTATTAACAGAGGCCAACTAAATTTGCTGATAATTGGGATTACCAGATAGATTAGAGCAGATTATAATCAATTACAGTGAGGATTGGTAACATAATAGCTGCACTGATAAACACAATATTGTAATATAAGGTAATGTTTTGGTATTTCCTAAATGAATTTCAAGTTATTGTCCTGTCTCATCAATCATCCATGAGCTTAATTTTAAATTCAGTTTCTATAAAAGCATTTCTCAAACATGACACTGGGTTCTTTAAAATGTCCTGTCTTAGTGTGAAATGGGTTGAATATTTATAGTGCCTTTCTTGTCATCAGACCACTCAAAGCACTTAACTCAAAACGCCATTGAGCCGACACTCACACACACATTCACACACGCTCACTCACACACGGCTGGCTCAGCCTTCTGGGCCAGTTTGTTCAGTGTCTTGTCCAAGTACGTATCAGAGTGGTTGAGAGGAGCCAAGGACTGAGCTGCAGATTTTTATCCTGCTATGTTCCCATCCCAATGCTAATGCCAGGGCTACTGCTAAAGCTAGTGCTCCTCCAATTTTCTCATCATATTCTTAACAGGAACATCCAGTTTCCCTCCTTCAGGGCTTCATTTTTTCCTGTTTGACAAAAGTACCTCTTTGCAGCTGCTCATGATAGTGCTCATCTTAATATACTGATTATAAAACAGCAGCAAACTCTGTATCTGCTTAAAATAAAAATTCCTCGGTCATGGTGAAGTCATCAACCACACTGACCATTTAACCATATATTTACACCAGTATCGAAGGCTGAAGTTAAAGTTGAACTCATGCAAAGATTGACTCTTAGCCATTGCATTTTACAGCCAAACCCCAGGGCTCTGATAACACACATTTTTTATCTGCTTCATAGAAATATGGTGAGCGCCAAGAAAAATCATGGCCTAAATTTCAGATGGATTATCTCTTTGCTAACTGTCATTGGCCCCTACATGACTCTGGGCCCCAGGGAGCTTTCCCCCTTTATCCCCCCTTATGGGCGGCCTTCGTCAGCTCTATAGATTAGTGTAATTTGTAAGAGTAAAAATTTTGACAACCAACCGTCTCTGCTCTTCCAGAGGGATTGTTAAAAGCCCCATATTTCCCTCCTTTTCAACAAGTGATGCTGCTCCTAGATGTCCCCAGAATTTATTTTGGATGTTTCTTGCCACTAAATCCTCCCTCAGATTGAATTTTGGCATGCCCCCATTTCAGCTCTTCTCAAAACAGGCTGTCTGAGTGTATTTCCTCATGAGCTGGGTCTGCCCCTCTGCCTGACGCCCCTCTCAGGTAGTGGATGTGGCTTAATCTTTTCAGCAATGTGCTCTAATGTTTACTGTGACTGCTCAGACATGCCAAGACATGTTTCCTCCTCTGGAGCTGCCTGAAGGCCAAACTCCTGGCTCAGGGGTGTCTCCCGTATGAGAGAGGTTGCATATCCCCACATCACATTATTAGAGGGAAATGCACTGTTTGTGCACACATCTGAAAAATGAAGTATGCAACAAAGGAAGAGGATGGATTTTTCTCATGCTGGGGGAGGGTCTTAGACCGGCCAAGGACCCATTTCATATCTTGTGCACTTAGGCAAGCTCAGAGTAACCCCCCACTTTTTAGCCTTTAGCCAATCTATACTAAGAGTAACCAAATGAGTGGGCTAACTCAGGTGTAGGCTACTTCACATTTAGTTCCACTGTAACACACCTGTAACAGAGCTTTTTCTGTTGTAAGACTTTGTGCCAGATTTTACTTGCAATTCCCTCAGCTAAAAGGTTTTCCTAAGATTAGCTGTGTCAGTCAGTTTTGAAAGTGTCCCGTGTTTCAGGTTTCTTATAGGTCCATGGTTTATGTTGACACTTTAGTCCCCTAAAACAGTTATTTGAGCTATCACGTTATTTAAACTCAACATCAGTGGAGAACTACATCTTTCATTTTGATGCCATGTTATCAAATATCTGGTGCAGCTTACAGTGAATACATTTGTGGAAATGTTAAATGACAAATGACAAAAGAAGGGGAAACAGAAGTGTGCAATATAAAGTTTTTAAAATAAACTCACATTATTTGTTTGCAAAGCTTGATTATATGCCGGGGGAGTGAAAAATACAGACAGAGTGAGAACACTGAATTTCAATGCATGACACTTTAACTGGTTTTCACACATTTAGTCATTTTCACACGTTTTTGTCACTTTTGATTATTTTAACAATCCTCCCAACTCTCCACTTCTCATGTCCCTTTTATTTGAATGCATAATATATAGAGGTCTGAAGAAAAAGTCAATATTTAAATGACTGTATAAAATATCAGAACGCTTCTCACTCATCATGTAGTTCCAAGGTTAATATATTTTATATTGTTTTATAAAAATATGGCAGCAGAAGATCATTTTTGTCCCTAAGCAGGACTGTCATGTTTTGGATGGAAAAGAGGCTTACTTGTTTTTTTTTTATTTTACAGCTCTCTCTCTAACATTGTCCTCTTCTGTCCGACAGGTGGGTCCTGCTACCCCTGAGGAGGGCTGGCAGGTGTACAGTTCAGCTCAGGACTCAGAGGGTCGATGTGTTTGTACGGTGGTTGCTCCACAGCAGACAGTCTGCTCCAGAGATGCCAGGACTAAGCAGCTCAGACAGCTGCTGGAGAGGGTATGAAATACCACAGCATATAGTTAAAACTAATGATAAGTACAAACCTACTTTTACTGCTAGTCATACAAAGAATAAAAATATAACAACCATGTAGAATACACATATTACCAGTACATAAATCCTGAGACACACGCTGTCATGACTGCCAGTTCAGCACATTTACACACTGCACTATCTGACCTGACTGAAAATCAGCCCCTATTTTGCGTTGCAAGCTGCTATTTAACTGCTCGAAACATTTAGGGATACGTAGAAATGCAGACTGAGGTGGTGAAGGTTGGCACCATCTTTAACAGCTTTTCCATGGAAAAAGTCCCTTTAATTCATAGAACAAGACAACAAGTGACCATCAGAGGATGGCAGCAGAACTCTGGCTGTGGGTCTGTATTTCAGAACAATCACAGCTGGCTGAGAACTTAACTACAACAAGAAGAAGATGAAACCCCGCATGTTGTAAAACAGATGGTACTAAGAGTTGTACAGCTGATTACAAAGTTCATGTTTTAGACAACACTGAACACAAAAGATATTTTTTATGAAGGAAGACCATTTAAACTCTATTCTTTCATGAGACCCCCCAAAACAGACAGTGCCATATTTAAGAGTGCAACATCATATTCCAATTTTTAGGTACCAAAAAAAACTAGATACAGCATGTATAGGCCTTATCCCCAAGTGACACACATCAGCAAAACAAAATTGGGACCGCAACTAGAAGGTTGTCTATCTGGAAATTCTTGGTAATGACAGACCTGAACATTTTCCAAAGTTTAGATAAAAAAAACCTACATCATGACAACTCTGTACCACCAGTCAATGCTTTATATTTTCGCCCATCTTCCCCTTGTCTTTATATGCAGCATATCTGCAACACAAGGTTGGCATTCAAAGCACTAAGCAGGTCATTAGTCACAGTGGTCCCATTTTTCTCAGATTTCAAAATCGCTGTATTCTTGTTAAAAATTTACAAGTGCCTGTGCAAATAAGATTCAGTGATGAATCAGGATTACTTAGATTTATCATGTGTACAGGGAAATAGATAACTAGGTTTGTCCATGTGCATGTAAACCTCTTATGCTGAGTATTATCAAACTGGGATAATCAGGACAATAAAGTCTGTGTAGAAACAGTCAATGTAACTAAACCATTTGTATCCTAATACAGCAGAACATAAACAGGGACTAACATGACCAATGACTTTTGCGTAATCAATTTCACAACATTAACTGTTCACCATAATAGTACATAAGCAATGCAGAGATTGTTGAAGCAGTAATAAACAGATAAAAATATTTGTGTGTTTCAGGTTCAGAACATGAGTCAGTCCATTGAGGTTTTGGACCAAAGGACTCAGAGAGATCTGCAGTTTGTAGAGAAGATGGAAGTTCAGCTAAAGGGCCTAGAAAATAAATTCAAACTGGTAGAAGATGGACATGAGAACAACATCGCCCGACAGTACAAGGTAACGCTCATATCATGACATCCTGCCTTCACACCCATAAAACAACTCTGTGTGAACTATAACATGTTTACTTGAAACTTTACATAGTAAACACTGATACTTCATGATGTGGTAAAAACATTTAATGTGAGCAAACATTGTAATTTGATATCATCCATTAAACAGACTAGAGCGATAACGTGTAGGGTGTTGATACAATGAGAAATGCTTGAAACCTGTTGTAATTATTCTGTTCACACAATGCTCCCCCTTTGTGTTTTGTCTTACTTCATGTTGATTTTCTTTGTATTATTCATCGACTCTCATTAACATGTAATGAGCTGATTGCTGATGACCTACACTCAACATTGTACCTGACCACTTTTCTTGTTACACAGACTGAGAGGAGAAGCTGCTGCAAATGTGCTGCAACAACATACACGTTTCACAAAATACAGTACATAAACATATGGCTTAAGTATGATCCCTTATGGTTTGTGTAATTAATCTTCAAATGTGACCTTAATGACCTGCATAATAAATATTGTAAGTTCAACATCATTATGAAAGGCAAGCAAGTCAAAAATCTTCATCCCCATACAATCTGTAAATGATCTGAGAGCCTGGCTCTGTGTCAAAGCAGGATTAGTTAGTCAAAAATCATATGGCCTATTCCTTTTAACCTGTCGGCATGATTTGGTATAAAAATACTGGCATTTGACTGGTGGATAGTTTTCAGCCTTTAAATAAAGGCAAAGTCAGCAAGCAAACAAAAGTGACAGCTTTTCCACCATTGTGGCACCAGGTGGATCAGGATGAGGCATGAGAAACCATATCCTCTTTTTCAGTCTGCTTCAAAGGCATCCTGGTGCTGAAAGTGGTGAATAACATGCAAACACTTGAATGTGATGATTTGACTTTACAGAGTCTTTAAGAAAATGCAAACTTTATGACAACAAGACCAAACAGATTCAGAGTTCAAAGAACTTTTTTAGAGGTGGTCAGAAGAGATCTGCTAATGCTGTCTGATTAATTTTTGCTGTCTGTTTTTCCATCAGTCTATCAAAGAAAAGATGGAGGAGTTGAGACCCCTGATCCCTGTGCTGGAGGCCTACAAGGCAGATGCTCTGTTGGTGCGACAGTTCAAGGAGGAGGCAGCCAATGTGACAGAGATGCTTGGAAATCTGCAGGAACAACTTGGGGGTCTGGACTATCAAGAGCTACACAGCAGAGTGATGAGCCTGGAGGACCGGCTGAAGGCCTGCATGCAGAGGCTGGGTGAGCGAACATGATGGATAAATGTATTTTGGGCACTTGTGTGTGAGAGGACAGAGTAGACAGAGGGATTTTGATTTTTAAGATGAACAAAATTTAAACTTAAATGCTGATTTTACAAAAAAAAAATTAAAATTCAATCAAAATAACAATAAAAATGTCTTCATTGGAGATCTTATCAAAACTAATTCTGTTAAAGTATATTAAACAAACACTGTCTTGTTATAATCTATACAACAGAATGCAGATCAAATAAAGGAAAAACCTTCAAATTAATACATCTTACCATATCATACAGACACTGATTACATTAGCAAGGAATGTGTGCTGTCCTACCTGCCTAAACATCAGCATTCAAAGATGCTGATCAATGCAACAAAGCAAGAGGTTTAAAGACAGAGCAACTCAGGCAGCAGGAGTAAACAGGCAAACAGCAGAAAACAGTCAAAGACAAAGAAGACAAGAGAAACCAAAGGCAATGACTAGTCCTGGGTCTGCTTGCATTCACATACATATATTTGTCTAATCTGTAAAGTTGTGTTTCTATTATTTGCCTAATCTGAACTCTGTAATCATATTTATATTTCAGCCTGTGGGAAGCTGACAGGAATCTCTGAGCCCTGTTACCATTAAGACATCTGGATCTAGATTTGGATCATGGATGACTGATCCTGTCGCTCCACCCGGAGACAACAGAGTAAGTCAACAAAAACAGCAAACAACTTTTTTTACAATCATTACTACAACCTAATTTGAATAATGCTGTACTGAGGGACAAGATGTTAACTGTGTAAATACTTAACACTTTAAGTATCAGTTATAAGCACACATACTTTGTATTATAGCTACATGTCAACATTGACTTATGATTGGAGGGCCATGGTGGGGAGAGTCTCTAAGGGCCCACAATTAACCATAGTTGATCCTCGGAACCAACAAAATTTATGGCTAAAAAAAACTCTCTAAACAGTGGTGAGGGTAAGACTGTCACTGCAAGACGGCTTGTAAAACCTTTTCAAATCACAAGAGACAGCATACAGATCTCATGGATGTGCACTGAACACAAGCTATTGCTAGCAAAGTTTATGCCACACACTAGACTCTATCCACAAAACATGTCATTTCTGGGATGGGGCCCAATTTGAAAACTTTTTATGGGGCCTAAACTTTGGTTGGTGCTCCTGTATAAGATTATAGTAAAATGGAAAGTAATGATACTTGCCAGGTCATGGTTGGCCAATCAATTTGGTTTCAAACCCTGTGCTAAGAGGCGGTAGTCCTTGAGGCATGTGGTCAGGACTACAATCCAGCTCTTAACCCACTGTACTGACACAGTCATTAAAAAACAGTTAAAGAGAGTCTCGTCAATGTGCTCAAACAGAACAGAAAGATTACTTGACTTTTGGCTGATAATAGTTCAGTTTTGCTTTGGTTCTCTGAAAATATAAACTGGTTATGAAACAAAAATGGATTACTACAAATACCCTTTTATCTCAAACAAAAAAAAAGCAAACCAGAGCATCAGGGACTTTGGTCCAGTGCATTACTATCAGCACTGGGCATTTAGCTACCCGGTGGTAATCCTTAAAGCTTCATTTGCACAAGTTTCAGTATGTTCTGAAAACAGTTTGACATTCAAGTATCTCAGACCACATACTGAGGTGATCCGTGCTGTTTTTAACCAGATTGCTTTGGTAGTGTAGACTTAATGTGTACTGGAACACATTGAACACTGCCCCATCCGGTACCTATTCTCCTCTGGGGTACAGTCGCCATAAGGTTAATGAAAGCTACACATTCCAGTTTCCTTATTCTTGGTCATCTTTTAGCAGTTTGGCATTGACATATGGACAAATATAGGAGACCATGTTATGTGAATGTGAAATGTTTTTATGCTTTTTCTACAACTATTTTTTTTTCTTTTTAAAGCTTGTCTTCATTGTGTCTCTCTGAGGCACAATCAATAAATTGCCGATATATTCTTGCAACTGCTGGGGGGTAAATGACTTCTGAATAATGTTCTGGCTGTTATTT